>OX375869.1:84236727-84837235 GCA_947359475.1 Heligmosomoides polygyrus bakeri | reverse complement strand
AACACATAGATCGCCGTGTGGGAATAAATAAAATAAAATAAATGTAAATAAATCGAACTCATAGATCGCCCCGTTGTTAGTGTAGTCACCTTCGTGGCGTTCTATCCTTTCACTCGTTTGTTCGATTTCTACGACACCTCTGCGTGCACGGCGCACCCAGGACGTAGCGCACAGCGCTGGACGTGCGACTATTAGGTTAAGTTAATCCTCCATATTCTCTAAAGATGAGACGAAGATAAACTACAAGAAGAAATAGCTGAAGGATTGTGATAACAGTTTGTAGACTTTTTCGAAGATTTTGGAACTACTCTATTATTGAGGAAATAATTTCTAATTTTACACATACCTTCAGTTTTATTTTTATTTTATTGTTCATTACGAAGTTCAATCCTAATTCGCTGACGATCTCTTCTTTTCCACGCAGGACCTGCTCATAAAATGTCCACCGACTGGCAATGGGAATGTATAAGAAGTGGTATTGCGAGAAATAGAGTGTGTGGCGCATCCGAAAGAACTACTCATCGTCAATGTTTCAGATCAACTATGTGATTTCTTTAAAATCAAGTAAGTGACAGAAGCCGTACCCCCTCCCCTCACCCTCCTCTCCTCAGAAGATTGCCCAGGAACACGTTACGAGACATATAGCGAACATAACCCCACGTGAAGACGACTTTCGATGGCAAAATCGCCATCGAAATTCTATTTCTTGCAATTGCACACACCACCTCATTGACGGCTTCCCGGCGTTCCCGACCGGTTGAGCGCGGGTAGGCCGGGAGCCTCCCGCCATCGGCGCGGGAGGCTCCCGTTGCTTCCCGGCATGTTCGTGAATACGATCTTTTGCCTCCCGCCTCGGTCGCTTCCCGCGGGAAGCCTTGAACGTTCCCGGGAACGTTCATGAATACGGCCACAGGTTCCTGGTTCGGATTTTCCGCCCAGGCCAACCAAGCCTTCCATCCCTCCGGGGTCGGTGAATTGGTACCAGACTTGTCTGGGAAGGAAAAAACGTTGACTTGTTCATCGGCTGGCCACCGCAAGTCATTGTATGGCCAAATACGCATTCATATCGAAGTAGAATGTGCTGGCGCAATCCCAAAAGGGATTGCGTAATTGCGTCCTTTATCCTTTTATCTTTATCCTAGCACCTTTGTGGTTTATAAGAAGAATAGTTTCCTCGGCCTACCCTCTACAGTCTGGCTGCCCAGCAGATACGGTTGCCTTTTGGAAAAAGGACGACATTTTTCAGATGATTAGCTAACTAATAAAAGTCGGCGTTACGCTAAATAAGCCTCTCGCCCTTCTATTGGGTTGTTCGATAATCGATGTTGTTTGTTCCTTACCTTTCAGAGTGAATTTGTTTATATTAATAACAAACATTAATCAGTGATATATTGACTACCTTTGTTGGATGACCTTTTACCATCTCTCGGTAAGTTGAAAAATTACATGTTTGAAGCACTGGTTTTTAGAAGTGAAGAACTGGTGCAGCTCATTTTGAACAGCATGAGCGGAGTCAAACGTTCTCCCGTTCAAATGGTTTTGAAGGGAGGGGAACAATTGGTAATCTGATGATGCCGAGACAGGGCTATAGGGTGGATGTGTCAGCAGTTCCCAATCGAACTCTGTTAATGTTTGATGAGTCACCAGAAAGGTGTGGCGTTTGGCGTTATCATGATGGAACATCACGCCTTTACAGTTGACCAGTTCAGGGAGTTTTTCTTGATTTCTTGGTTCATTCTCGATAGTTGACGAAAGCAGACATCTGATTCAGAAGTTTGGTGTCTTGGAAGCAGTTCAAAGTAGATTATACCCTCGCATATTTTGGTTGTTTCGTTTGGATTTTCTTTAATTCGCGAGAAACCCAAACCTACAGTTTGTTTACGTAATCAAGCAGTTGTAGGTGCAAATAGTTGAATTCGGTATGTCAAGCTTCCCTGCCATCTCTCGAGTTGTCATGCGCCGGTCAGTTTCGTTCAACGCCTTCACCCGGAGCGAAAGCGAGCAAACCAATGCTGATAGTGGCGTTCAGTAAGGAGTCCTCACCATTACTTCACATTCGAGCTTTGTCCTTTCGGAAATAGAACAATAAAATATGCCGATAATCTCTCTTTGATTGTCCATTTCAACTTCATTTTTTAGCAACTCGTTTTACAAATGACGTTCAGTTTTTGAGAGAAGATAGTCTAAACTCTAACCTTTACAATAATATATAATAATGTAAGCCGTGCTATCAATGCTACATAAAAATTTTCAGTTCACACCATCTATGAGAAAAACGACGTTGATTATCGAACAACCCAGTTCCTGTACAGGGTATCGTGAAGGCAACCTGAATGACCATATTAGTTGAACTTACCGACCCAAAGGGATGGAAGGCTGGACTGGCCTAGCGAGGGGGAAATCCGAACCAAAACCCATAAATCAGACGAGACGATTTCGCATGCACCTGGAATCGAGGCAAGTTGGTTCGGGATCCGCGCTAGAGGCAACCAATCCACTCATCCCACTGGGGACGGTTGCTTACTACCGGACTTGAATACAGTTGAGACAACACTGACTTTGAATACAGTTGAGACAACACTGACTTCTCTATCGGCTAGCCATCGCAGCCATTTTATAAGCCAAATACGCATTCTATAATAATTGGTTCCACGACATTACGCAGAGTCTAAACGCATGGCGCATTCGACAAATGGAGTGATCAACGCAGTCCATCACCCTTAGAAAATTATAGGTAGACTAAAAAGTGTGGGCCACGCATAACAACAACAAGTTTTTCTAAAAGTCGATAGGGAGTAGCATCCTCGAACCATTACCGAGTAACTTGAACATTCTTAGGCAGGAATTTTCGGCGTTTGATGGTCTATTGGTGTAACTTTCCATCGCAATATCATAAGAAGAGCAAGCTGCACGATTCGAGCAGTTATTACTGATGGGAATTTGTAAACAGAACGAAGTAGTTTGCTGCATCTTTGACCCCGCTCTGCTTGCAAGAGACTTCCTACACTTTCAAGTGGCGTGACATGAATTACAATCAATTAATAGCGTTTTTAAGCAGCTCCCCTTTATCTTTATCGTGCTGCAGGTTTAAACTGATTGCTTCGCACTTTGTAGTCTTACACTGAGCCGATCCCATTACATGCGTGGCTTCCTTCTGTCCGTCATAAATTGTTGAAGATTTCTTGTGGCCGCTTACAAGTGTATGTAATCACCTGATGTAAAGGACTGTTGTAATTAATAGTATTGGGAAATCGATTGCTAGCTGAAGCCAATCATTCAATTTGATGAATGTCGCTTGTCAAGGCTGCTCAGTTCTTGAGATTTGCCAGCATTCCTCCAGCCTCTCTTCCATTTTCCACTCGAATGGTTTTCAATTCCATCCCCTTCCCCCGGAGAGGTGGAAGGGAACCAGCGCGAAACCCCATCCATCTGGTCGTTTCCGTTTTTCACGCGGAGTGAGTAATCTCCACTTGTGCTGTTTTCGTTTTCGTCGTCACACTAAGCGCGCACCGGCTGCGATAGTGCAACGAGAGCCACCATTATTGCCGTTCTCTTTGTCAGTGAGCAGGGCGCATGCCAAGCTTCACAGCTGACTAGTGCTTGCTCGTCTGTTTGTCTACTATATTCTCTTTAATGCTGTCCGTTTTGCTCCAATATTCAACCTCTTTCTGCGATGCGCCGTGCTTTCGACTTCTATGAAATACTGTGAAGGCAGTTTGAATATTTTTCCCTTTTACAGGGTGTCTCAAAAAAATGTATACGCTGTTTGAAAGGTGATAACTTTGTTGATAGTAAAGCTATTGGAGAAGCTAAGGGTTCTTTTGAAAGCTTAAGATTATCGAAATTTTCTGACGTATGAGGGCATGGAATGCGCCATGCACTCGTTTAAAATTTTCCATTTTACACTCGATTGATTGTGTTTCGCTTGAATACATGTTACAATTTCTTGCCAAAGTGGCCGTTTCGATTGATTTGTGCTTACTTTAGAGTTGAAAACTTAATTACACATTAATTAGCTTGCGAAAAATAAAGAGTATTCTAAAAAAATAAAGGTACTATGTGAAGGGTTGTAACAGGCAGGGTGACAGGCACAGGCGTGGTGCGATCGTTTGGCATTGTTCGGTCTCAAGCTAAACGCCAAAAAGACGGAATACTTGACGACGGATGTGAATGAGCACGGATCTATTAAGATCGATGGTACTGAGCTCTCACGAGTGACATCTTTCAAGTATCTTGGGTCAACAGTCACGTCCGATGGCAGCTTAAAGATGGAGGTGAATGCGCGTGTGAGTGCAGCTTGGTCCAAATGGCGCTCGCTGACTGGGGTGCTTTGCGACAGGACAATACCTGAGCACCTCAAATCGAAGGTTTATAGAACAGTAGTCCGCCCAGTAGCGACGTGCGGTGCTGAGTGCTGGCCCGTGACGAAGGAAGTTGAAAGCCGCCTCAGTGTAATGGAGACGAAGATGCTACGGTGGACGGCTGGAGTTACGCGTTTGGACCGCGTTCGTAACGACACCATACGACAGAGGTTCGGTGTCGCCGCGATATCCGAGAAGCTGCGCGAAGCTCGTCTTCGATGGTACGGCCACGTCCTTCGCGCTAACGACGACACCGTGTGTAAGATTGGCCTGAATCTTGTGGTCCCTGGAAAGTGGCCCAGAGGACGCCCGAAGCAACGTTGGCTAGATACGTTGCGCTTGGACTTAGAGATGGCTGGTGTGCACCCTGATCAAGCATTTGATCGGGAGAATTGGCGTCACCACACCAGAAGAGCGGACCCCGCCACCAAGCGGGACAGACGCTAATGAAAATGATGCTGATGATGATGTGAAGGGTTGTAACATTGCTGCTAGTAAAGCATTTGGAGATATTTGAGACTCACATGAAAGCGCTGGGCGAGGGGATTACTGCGGCGTGCAAACAGTCAAGATTGCGCCATGCTCCTGCTTGAAAACTTGCATTCCAGACTCGATTGATTGTGCATGGGCTGAATGCTTCTTACAGTCTTGTTGCTACTTGGTCACATCAACCTGTCCCATGCTTCTTTTTTTGAACTTCACAACCTCGTGAAAGACACGTTACATGTGAGTTTATTGATTGCACGATTTAAATGTGAGCAGGAGCTGCATTTTAATTTTCTGTGGACGAATGATCCAGCATTTAAGCTTAATGTAGAGGTTAATCGGCATAACTCCAGCTACTGGGCGACGGAAAACGTTAAAGGAAGCACAGCACAGGTTAATGTGACCAAGTATCAACAAGATTGTAACAAGCATTCAGCTCACGCAAATCAATCGAATCTGAAATGCAAGGTTTCAGGCGTGTACATGGCACAATCTTGACAGTTTGCACGCCACAGAATTCTCGTTATCCCGCGCTTGTATATGAGTCTCAAACGTCCTTAAAACTTGACCACCCGGTATATTGACTAGCAGCAATGTTAGAACCTTACAAATAGTACGTGCAATTTTTTAGAATGCTCTCCATTTATCGCAAGCTATAATGTTTAATTAAGTTTGAACTCTAAAATCAATCGAAACGGCCACTTTGTGAAGAAATTATAACATGTATTCAAGACGAACGCAATCAACCGTGTAAAATGGAAATTTTCAGACGAGTGCGTGGAGCATTCCATGCCCTCATACGTCAGAAAATTTCGATAATCTTAAGCTTTCAAAAGAACCCTTAGCTTCTCCAATAGCTTTACTATCAACAAAGTTATCACCTTTCAAACAGTGTATATATTTTTTTGAGACACCCTGTGTAATGACTTGAAATGGCCAGTGTTTTACTACTCCTGGCGATTTTAGACATCGATTTACCGATCCCAGGTGGTGGAAATCCTGTTGCGTGGGGAAGGTCTCCTGAATCCACTCTTGGAGCATGCGAGATTCGGCGCCTCCTCTGATCACGCTGCACGCTCATACCCTCACAAATACTTTGACTAATCTCACCATCTATCCGTCAATCTGTTTACCACTATGTGTACCATTTTCACGTCGAATCGGACACTTCTCAAATCAAATTGGACACTCTTCTATGCTAATCTAAAACTTCTGAAACCGAAGTGACCATCTTCCAAACCGAAATGAGCGTCTCACAACTTAAACTGCAGACTTTAATGGATGGATCAAATAACGTTTTGTTCGAGAAAAACTTGGTATAACTTCGTTAGAATTTTAGTTTAGTTGCCCAAATGAGTGTAAAATTCTTATAAAAGTTTAATTTTTAAAGAAAATAGCGAATTAAATTTCGTCTTAAAGTGCAACAAAGCAGCAATCATTTAGTACATTAAAAGACCAGATAGCGCCATGCACTCGAAGAGCTCTTCGCGATTTTTATTTGATTGATAGTATAAATGCTGGTTACAAGAGGCATCAGAGTGAGGATATGTGTGCTTCTAACAATTGTTTTTGTTGTATCGCTTACAGGTGTTACAAATTCAGACTAATTTTGCCGTCAATCGAATAAAAATCACGATGTCTTAGACGAGAGTATGGCACAACCTGTTGCTTCGGCACAAAAAGTGGCCGCCTTCCTGCTCTTAAGACTGCTATTTTTCCTTGAAAATTGGAATTTTAAACTTTCAAACATCATGTTCACTTACACCTTCTGTGCTCTCTTTCTTTTCTCAAGAGAACCGAAGGAACAACTGAACCCAGCTTCGTCGCGAGTAACTGTCGTGACGAACCTCTAAAATTGCCTTTTGTTCATTTCCTTAGCTCATCTCGTTATGTTTTATTTGCTGCAAGATAAGATTTGATGTCTTTCTCTTCAAAATTAACTGAAGTCACCGCCATTTCTGATTAGAACTGCCAGCGAAGGCATACCAGTGACTGCTGGTTTTTTATACACAAATTGGTAAGAAAGATTAGAGGGTGTTGTACGTGCTTGTCTAATGGCGACTGGCGTCACAGATGGCTTCCAGATGGGGAGTGTGACAGGTTGGAGGAATTCAGTGAAAGATCGGTGAACGATGGCAAGCTCTGCAGCTTCTCCCGGCTTGCCCTTGGCCTCGCCTCTTCACACCTCTTCATGCTCATCGGTTTATTGTTATATCTGGTCTTGTCATTATTAGCAATGTGTTACTGCGCGTGGTAATGCATCAAGGAGGCATTTTCCGAGTTCAACCCGCACCGAGGATCTTGGTTCGGATCCCGCCCAGCCCCACAAAGCTTAACTTAGGTCGGCGAATTGATGGAAGTCTTCGAAACCCAAAACGTTGAACTGAACATCGACTAGCAAGCCAAGTCATTGCATAGGTCAAATCACCTGTATCACTTGTATCACCCGTCGTCCCGTTGATCCACGAGTTGCTGGAGCGGGCGTCAGCAACGTCTCCATTCGTCCCTCTCGCGTGCCAGAGTGCTCCAATGGATCCTCCTCGCTCGAGGGACACGAAGAGCGTCATATCGTTCGTTCAGGGCTTTCACGAAGAAGTCTGACCTACGCCGCACTGGTGGGCGTCCTGGTGTTCTCTTGACATACCGCGGAATCCACCCGGTAACGGCTCTCGTCCAGTGGGTGTCTGCGAAGCGCATTACGTGGCCGGCCCACCTAATTTTCCACGACTTGGTAGATAGTAGGTAATTCGTATACGTATTTCACCTACGCATAGGTCAAAAATACGCATCCGAATTGTCTCAGTCATGTCCTTCAAAAGTGAATGCGTGGCGCATCCCGTCAAAGGATTGAATAATGCCGAATATCATGCTTTGTCTGTTATTTAGCGCTCCTTTTCTCTTAAAAGGGATGTAGGAGTCTGTTTGATGTAAAGATCGTTTACATAGCGAACCTGCGAAAACTATGGTACAGATAGGAATATGGGCTGTTGTGGACAAACATCACATTTGACCATCGGCTATTCGGGCATTTACTCCTATCAGATTATGTCCCTGTCGTCCTAACTTGCCTCCCATTTCCCAATGCTGTTGCGAATCAGGCCGTGAGGAAACCACAGCTAGAGTGTGAGCTTCTGATCTTAACAAGGAGGAGGAGGTCGCACAAGAGGACTGGTAGAGGATTCTTTTAGCAGTTAACTACAGTAGCCTTGAAGCATTATGTGTGGCACTGTACCGCATTCAGGAGTCCTATTTCTGCTTCACTTTCGGCTTTTTCGAATATCACCTGTGCCACGTGTTGTCCGTTTAACGTCGGTCCGCTCGAACAGACGCCAGCAGTCTTTCGTTCAGATCTTGCACGAACAACGAACAACGACCCACGCGTTGGTGGCTGTTCTGGTGTTCTTTTGACATCCCAGCAGCGCAGTCTGTGACGGCTTTCGTCAAGCTTGTGTCTTCGTGAACGGCCCACCTTATTTTCGACGATTTCGCCCATGCGATAGCGCCTCTTACCATCGAACGTTGACAAAGCTAGGAACTTCACCGGCGTTTTCTCATTTGAATGAATACTGCTATTCCGAGCGTTGCTGTTTCGCTTCCTTACTGTTGTGATACGAATCTCGTGCTCACCCTGGCTTTGCTTGGTCCAAGTTTCCGAGGCGCACGTTAGCGCTTTGAGCAACGAAGTTGAATAGGAAGAGGTAAGATAGTATGGGTACAGAGTCGGACGTTCTTTGTCCACTTCACGATTTCTTCGACGCTCTTGATAGCTCCCCAAGACGGTCCTTTCCTCCTACTTAGCTCTGGCGCTAGGTCGCTGGCCATGTTAACTTCGCGACCCAGGCACACGTAGCTGGAGCATTCGGAGATGTTCGTTCCGTTGAGCGAGAATGGGGCATCAGAAACTCGCCCGTTTCTCATGAACATCGCCTTCGTAAGATTCAGCTGCAGTCCAATGTTCCCGCACGCACGATCGAAGTTGGCCAGCAATTTCTAAGAATGTCGGAATAAATTTTCGCTCCAGAAAAAATTAAGGTGACTTTCTTTGAAAATTCACCTCAAAAAAAAAAGAATTCGATGTTTGAAATTCTATAAAAAATGTATTTTTCTAGGAAAAATAATGATTCAAAGCTTGTTTCAAAAGTGAGTTCGATGTTTGAAAATCTATCAAAAAATTATTTTTCTAGAAAAATAACGACTTAAAGCTTATTTCAAATAGCAGGAAATTGCAATTTTAAAGTATTAATACAATAAAAGGTAGCGCCATATACACACTCGTCCAATCGCGACATTCATTTATTGATAGCAAAACCTTTGTGTAAAGCAACGCACTAGTCAATGGCGCAACAGACATAATTGCTGAAAACAAGCAAATCTCCGCTGTTTAGCTTCAAATAATACTTCGTCGACAACCAGAAGCAGCAGCTCAACCAGTCTTCGGCTGCGAAAAGAAAAAATGAAATGGTTCACGGTTATCTGTGTTCTAGCAATCCTCGGATCAGGTCTTACTCTTGGACCTAAGTGCAAAGGGAAGGATCCAAGGACCTTCGAATGGTTCTCGCAAGCTGAAATCGAATTGATCTGCGGAGTAGACAGAGTAGACACTGACTCGGAGAGGAAAGCGAACTTTAAAGCACTCGAGGAGAAGTGCAAGAAGGATCCGAAATTCTTCGCAAGCCTCTCGGCACCAGAGATCGCACTACTCTGCCCGGATGCAGTTGATGATAACGGGGTCGTGAAATTCGCTCCAGAGAAGAAGGGAGTCAGGCAGAAGCACTGAAGATCTTTCGTGTTCCTTTCGTGAGAGGTCGGCAATTGCGGCCAAAAAAGCAATATGCTGCTAATCAAATAAAGTGACTACGGGACGAATGACGGGATCTCTTATGCGTACTCCAAAGTTTCGCCCTCCACCTTTGTTACCATAAAAATGATAATAAAAGGATAAAGGACGCATTACAGAACAGCAGAACCGCTACCGACATTCAAGTTACAGAAAGCTTAAAACATAAAAGGATAAAGAACGGCACTAGTCAATCCCTTCTGGGATGCGCCACGCTTTCTACTTCTGCGAGATGTCGGGAGGCAATTTGAATGCGTGACCATACAATGACTTCCGCGGCTAGCCGATGAACAAGTCAGCGTTTTATTCTTCCCAGACAAGTCTAGCACCAATTCATCGACCCCGGAGGGATAGAAGGCTTGGCTGGCCTGGGCGGGAAATCCGAACCAGGAACCTGGTATCGGGTGCACGCGACAGCCGGCACCTCTGACTGCGCTACACGCGCCCTCATAAAAATGAAACTTTGTAAGATTTCAAACACTGCACTCACTTTTCTGTGCAGGAGAATCTTCATGAATTTTCAAAAGAAGTCATAAGAGCTTTTTAACGTCGAAAATCTATTTTCACATCCTTAGAAAGTGTCAAGTTTAAATTGCAAAACGTCTTCTTCGATTGGAAAGGTGTTCAGGTTGATTTCGGAATTGTATTATATATATAACAAATAAAGTAATGTTTTCTACATGAACTCGAACCAAAATAACACCCCAGCTCTCGTAACTGAAGCGATTGCTCCTATAGGGAACAAACGCCACGTATTGTAAGTTCTTGGGCAAGTTTTTCTACCAATACACATTGCCTCGGCGACCTCGGTGTCATTTACGACCTCGTTGTTCGAGTTAAAGGGCCACTACACCGAAGGTTACCTGTGGAAGCGCGTGCCACTTTGCGAAGCCGTTTCTTCACTGGAGTGCCTGTTCGATTTCGTTTCGTTGAGTATCATGCTACTTATCGATTACTGATTTATTTCAGTTTTCAAATTAGCATTCGATATGTGGAGCTGTCTGGTCCCAGCACTCACCAGCACGTTGCCTCTTAAGACAACCACTTTTCTGTTCAATTTACCGTCCTCCGAGCATTCATGAATGGCATGGAATGTGCATGCTGACAAGCAGTTTTCAAGGAAGCTCTGTAGAGCCTTTGTAATCGTTCTAGAAGTATTTCAAATAGTGGTAGCGTCAGTTTCTTGTGTTCTAATGTAACGCAGATGGAGCAAAATGCAGGTGTGTGGTAGCAACAGGAAATCTGAATTTGAACTCAAATTAAAAGTGAAAAAATAGATAGCAGCCGATCGATATTAAGTAGAAAGGCAATACTGTTTAATTCTCTCGCTGTGTAAAAAATAGTTGGCCCGTCCGCGCAAAATTAATGACCGCCAGATGGTCTTCACAGTATATGTATGTATGTGATCAACTATAATTGACCAGCCTGTCAGCATCGATCAACGGGAGTATGATAGCCTGAAGAGGACGGTCCAGCGTAGGACTTGAATGCCCAAATAATGTGATGGCTCAGTGCATGTGAGAGCGAGTATAAGAGACCAGCGTCGGTCGCCGGCTCCGCCGGCGCCGACGCTGGAGTGTGCGGGCCACGCCAGGCTAGCCGGCTTCGCCGGCATCGCATCCACGGGCCACGCCAGGCTAGCCGGCTCCGCCGGCGTCGGGTATGGCGGCCACGTTAGGGACATAGCCCAAACCTAGCTACAGATGCTTCCTCACCCAGCGTCGGTCGCCGGCTCCGCCGGCGCCGACGCTGGAGTGTGCGGGCCACGCCAGGCTAGCCGGCTTCGCCGGCATCGCATCCACGGGCCACGCCAGGCTAGCCGGCTCCGCCGGCGTCGGGTATGGCGGCCACGTTAGGGACGTAGCCCAAACCTAGCTACAGATGCTTCCTCACCCAGCGTCGGTCGCCGGCTCCGCCGGCGCCGACGCTGGAGTGTGCGGGCCACGCCAGGCTAGCCGGCTTCGCCGGCATCGCATCCACGGGCCACGCCAGGCTAGCCGGCTCCGCCGGCGTCGGGTATGGCGGCCACGTTAGGGACGTAGCCCAAACCTAGCTACAGATGCTTCCTCACCCAGCGTCGGTCGCCGGCTCCGCCGGCGCCGACGCTGGAGTGTGCGGGCCACGCCAGGCTAGCCGGCTTCGCCGGCATCGCATCCACGGGCCACGCCAGGCTAGCCGGCTCCGCCGGCGTCGGGTATGGCGGCCACGTTAGGGACGTAGCCCAAACCTAGCTACAGATGCTTCCTCACCCAGCGTCGGTCGCCGGCTCCGCCGGCGCCGACGCTGGAGTGTGCGGGCCACGCCAGGCTAGCCGGCTTCGCCGGCATCGCATCCACGGGCCACGCCAGGCTAGCCGGCTCCGCCGGCGTCGGGTATGGCGGCCACGTTAGGGACGTAGCCCAAACCTAGCTACAGATGCTTCCTCACCCAGCGTCGGTCGCCGGCTCCGCCGGCGCCGACGCTGGAGTGTGCGGGCCACGCCAGGCTAGCCGGCTTCGCCGGCATCGCATCCACGGGCCACGCCAGGCTAGCCGGCTCCGCCGGCGTCGGGTATGGCGGCCACGTTAGGGACGTAGCCCAAACCTAGCTACGGATGCTTCCTCACCCAGCGTCGGTCGCCGGCTTCGCCGGCAACCAACGCTGGGTAAGGAAGCATCCGTAGCGTCGAGCACGTTGAAAGTTGCGCCTACTCCATACTGATTTCTAGCTTGGTACCACTCATTCAGCATAGCACGCAGAAGATGTTCTCAGCACTCCTTCTTCATCTAGCGTTGAATTCACAGCCTATTGCAGCTTGTCAAGCCTAAAGAAATGTCTGACACTTCTGTCCAGTCGTCGTGCTTCGAGCCGCTAGGTGTGGCGAATTCCGGAGGTGACTTCATTAGCCACTAATTTTGAGGGAACGTACGGGAAGAATTATTCCGAGAGTCTAGTGGAGTCGAAAACTGGGGGTGGGACGGGAACTTGGTTTCCGCTGTTGACGAACCACTACAGACAGTGACTTATGCCTTCCTCCTTTATATATATGGTGAGATTTTCTGTCTCTGATTTCCCTACCTCCAATGTGTCAGATAGAAATCGTGGTCGGTTCGGTTTGAGAGAAAACCGATAGCACCACTCAAACGATCGATAATATCGATCGATATCGACTGCCTGAACAAAAGCCCAATCTACTGTGGAACGCTCCCATCGGCCAACATAATCAGGCAACTCTAATCCCGATCGGTTAGGTCTGAGAGAAAACCGATAGCACCACTGGTTATTTGATTGATAGCGTAAATGCGTCTTAATTGAACCACCAAAGTGGGGGTATGTGGGCTCCTCACTGTTGTATTTGTTGTTCAACTTCTGCTATCAAATCGAATAAAAATCTCTCAGCCGAAATAACTTCGAATGGGAAAATCTTACAGCCCGCAGCTAGGAAGCAAACATATAGCGTATTAAAAGATGAGATCGCGCCATGCACTCCAAAATTGCCACCTAATTGATCCACCAAAGTGGGGATATGTGTGTTCCTCACTGTTGTATTTGTTGTTAAACTTACGCTATCAATAAATATCGCAACGTCTGAAGGGGGCCCAAGCGATAAATAGGAATCATGAGTGGGCGGGAGAAACTGTTGCATGCGCTCGAATGGAAGAATCTTACTTACAGCCTATGAGCAAGCATATAGCGCAATAAAAGACGAGATCGCAACATGCCCTCGAAAAGTTCACCGCAGCCTTTAATCGACTGATAATGTAAAAACCACTTAATCACAAAGGTGGGATATGTATGTTCCTCACCGTTGTGTTTGTTGTTCAACCTCTGCTATCACTCGAATAAAAATCCAACAGCTTGGAAGGGTGTGGAAAGTAGGAAGTTTATGTGGGCGGGAGAAACTGATGGGCTCAATCCAACCAACTTAGAATGGGAGAATCTTACTTACAGCCTACAGAATCAGGCACAAAACGGCTCAGGTGGACAGGGCTCATCGTGTTAAGTGGTTGTCAGCCTCTTTAAGAAGCACACGAGTGGATATAAGTGCTACAACTAGCAGTGGGGATCAAATAGGCAGGGGCGGGAAGGCCACGATGTAGGAACGCCCAATCCGTCGTTTTGTGTTGTATGAAATTCAAAATTATTAGCAGCACTGGTGAGTTCTAGCCCTATGGTGGACCAAGTTAGTTCACTTCTGCTGTGAATGGGCATACATGTGCCTTCCTACCAAGGGCATACTCTAACGTGTAGAGCGAGGAGCACTAGAATAGGGCGCAGATTCTCACCACAACACTGACGTCAACTTAAAAGGCTCTCGAAGAGAAACAAAGTGAAACGGTGGCAAAGGCAGTAACGAAGAGCGGCAGTATGGATTAACACAGCAGGAGCTGACAGGCGGCAGAGTTGTACCCTGCGGTAACAACTGTGGCAGCACCTAATTGCAAGCACTAATTGACCGGTAGCAAGGACAGGAGCCTTCAAGGGGGTCAGTTCGAAGCAGTAGCCACCCAACACGTGCGCGGGCAGAGCCGCGGCGCCGGCCTATTTCGCAACGCCTCACGTGTCCTCCTCGGTAGCGGCGATCGCTCACCTCCCTGCGCTTCCCTTCGGAGAGAGAAGTCGAGAACCTGCCTCAAACTTGGGTGATTAAACCATCGAGCCCGCGGAGTTTACGAAGTTTCCCACGGTCACGTTGAGACAAAAAAACCCTCCTCTATTATATATGGTGGGATGGTGGGATGGTGGGATGTCACTGCTTCCACATTCCCTTCACCGGCATATCAATAAGATCTACTCTTATATATGGGCGTATATATTAGCAAGGTAAATTTAAGCAAAAACTTCCAACTATACGAGTGTTCCCACTAAGTTTAAATTCACAACATCCAGTAGAAGTAGAATGCGTGGCGCATCCCAGAGGAAAGCCTCCATTTCTGCGGACAACTCGTCGCTACTCTTGAAGGCTTAGTGAGTGGTCGTCAAAACACTCCACTGTTACCGTGTTCGCGCCAGACTGCTGTGAAATATCTGCTGCCCGTTGTCATTTGTAATTGAATTCTCTTGGTGCCTGCCAGGCCATCTTGTCTCAGGCGCCCACCAGTGACTGTGTGTTTCAAAACGCGGAATTTCTGCTTTCAAATCTCTGTTGACTGCCGGGAGGTTCACTTCGGCTCCTCTACCTGGTGAACAGTCAGCTCGTGCACTCATCTGCAGAATCGGTTTGCCCACATTAACTGACGGCCCGTATCGATTCGTCCGTCGTCGTTTTTTCTCTGTTGTTTACCGTTTTCGACCGATATTGCCCGCAACGTTGTGTTTATTCTACCCACTAAAATGCAGTGGAGACTTTGTTTATCCGTACATGTCATAGTTCATTCAAATATCACGGCTCATGAATTCCCTCGACTGCACCTGAAGAGTGTCAGCGGGCTGCGATAGCTGTAACTTTGAATTTTGATCTGAAAAATATCAGTTAGGAGCAAATAGGGCGGGTGGTTTCACTCGTCTTTCGGTTCAAGTTATCCATTTATATATTTTTTAATGAAATGATGCTAGCGATGACGTGGAAGGGATTTCTTAACAGAAATAGGAGCAATGATAGAGGGGTGGAGTTAGTACGGTAGGGTATACCAAAGGGGTACCATTTCCACGCCAAATTGGATACTTCTCATATTTCCGTTATAACAACTTGGACACCCTTCTACGCAAGCCCGACACTTCTGAATTGAAACTGAACACTTCTAAATCAGAATGAGTATCTCTCAGATTGAACTATAGACTCCAAGAATGTTGAAATATTTTTTGTAAAAGGAAAAATTGGTACAATTCTCTTTGATTCAAGAAACTTATCTGCGCCAGTAAGTGAACAAACTGTTTAAAATGTTATTAAGTTTTTATTTTTCAAGGAAAAATTGTGGTTTAAATCTTAGTCTATAGTGCAGACAGGCAGCAATTTTTTAAACATAATAGTAGAAGAAATGGTCGCCGCATGCGGTCTCCTAGCTCGTTAAGGTTTTAATTTGATTTGTTGTATAATTGTTCCTTATTTGAAACAATAAGGTGAAAGTATGCGTATCTTCACTTGCAGTTGTTTTGCTCTACCGTTAACGAGTGTATGACTTCACACAATCGGAATTTTTCCTATCAATCGCATAAAAATCGCGGAATCCTCTGCGAGTGCATGGTCCCTTTCATAGCGTCTTTCTCGACTATTAGCACTAAAAGATTGCGGCGTTCCAGCACCTTAATGCAAGTTTTAAATTATAAATTTTCTTTGAAAAATGAGAATTTATAGAATTTGAAACAGTGTGTTCACATATTGTGGCCGATGAGTTGAAAATAATAAAATAAATTCATATTAAATTTTGGGAATTGCTAAGACAACTGAAGCGAAGTCGGATCTGATCCGTTGCATTAGGATGCGCAATTGGAGCTGGAGCACACTTTTCAGTTGCTCCAATCCATATTTCTCGCTCCAAAATCTAATCCGATTTTCGTTTAGTAGTCATAGCCCTACTTCTAAATTTCCTTTGAACAGAGAATTGGGATCCCATTCGTACTGACAGAGGACATCACTAGAAACATCAAACAAATATAGACAGTGTGGCTTCTCTCGGCTAGTGAATTGCAAAGGAAGGTTCTCCCTTGGGCCTATCCGCGGTATAGTCTTTGTAAATTAGCTTATCTTCAGTTTTACCGCAGTTGTCAAAGAGTCAGAATGAAGTGCCGCCACTAGGCTAGATCCAAAAATTGTTTTAACCGTGTGGAAGAGTCTCTGGTTTATCATGAACGACGCTCATTTTCATTTGGAAGATGTTCAGTCTAATTTCTAAAGTGTGAAGCTCCCTAAAAGTGCCCACTTTGATTTGAAAAGTGTCCAATCTGGTTTCTAAAATGTCCAACTTGACATGAAAATGGCATATATACTTTGTATTCAACGTATGCATGCGCGTGAGGTGGTAGAACGTGATCTCCCTCTCCCATTTCTGGCACTCCTTTCTGAAATCTGCTCAGTTCTTTGCTACTAAAACTCCGCGGGTGTTACTTAGACGGCCCAATACGCTTGAGGTGGCGAACTTTTTCGTGGCTAGGAATATGTCCCATAGAAAACCTACTATAGGACAATGAATTGCGCTTCCCTAGCGATGTGTCACTTCCCTAGTAGGATCGGTCACAATTGCTACATTAGGAAGTAGGGAAACCTCGCGTTATAGAAGTGTGCCCTCTAGCCGTCCTAGCCACCACCATTGCTCCTCCGGTGCTGGTTTCCGTGGACCATCAGTTGTTCTTTGCAGTCTTTTTGTCTCGTCCGCTTGAGATATGCTCGCGTATGTTTTTCCAGGCCGCAGTTTTTGTCAGAAATCCAATGCTTTAGACGCTGTGTGATCGATAGTCTGAGTCATATTGCTGTCGGTTTTCAGATTCGTGTCGAAGGGGCTTGCTCACGATGGTGTTCGAGTCCCTGGTGGCTGATCTTCTGAATCGCTTCCTCGGCGATTTCGTCGACAACCTCGACGCTTCTCAATTGAACATCGGCATTTGGGGAGGTAATCTCTTTTGAATTTCATTCCTCTTATCTTAATTCGACTATGTTCTTCGGGTAAGTTAGGCATCAGTTTAAGAGCTGAGTTTCGCGTCTAGGAGCTCTTTCAAAAAACTTTAATGGTGCTAAACATCGCCATCCTCCTTTTTCAAATCCATCATTGCGCTTTTCTTTTGTGAAGCAACGCTTTAACTGGAGTTTTAGCCCCGTATTACCGTCCTCTAACCTCTTTGGTGGAACAGCGCAAGACCAAAAGCACATTAAAAAAGATGTTCTAGATAACGGTGCTGAATTCATTGAGAGCAGGTAACCTATTCTAAACGGTGCATGGTAGCGGAAGTCAACGATAGCGTAACACGGAGGAGACGCAGCTCAGGCCTGCGAAAGGTAAAACACTGACATGACCATCGGCTGCCCACCGCAAGTTATTGTTTACACGAAATACGCTTTCAAGTTGCCTCGATGGTATCTCGTAGAAGAAGAATAAGTGGCGTCTCGTAGAAGAAGTGGCGCTTCCGACTAAGGAATTGGTTAACGCGATTCTTTGTCCTTTATCCTTATTTTCCTGGGCTTATGAGCCTTTAAAGTGAGTCAGTTGGGCAGGAGTAGGGCTTCCGAGCAGGTTCGAAGTTTTCTTCATTTTAAGAACCACCGCTATCATGATTCAGAGGTTCACCTTAAGCCGCATTTATGACGTTTGTTCCTTTCCTTTGTACCCCAGTACCCGTTTCCTTGAAGCTGCCTGAAAGCCTTTACACCTCGAAATGGCTATTGGACAAAATTGAAAAGAATGCGTGTTGAAACAAGGTAATTTGTAACATTCCAAACGTATGAGTGCATCACGTTTTAAGTTTAACAAACAAAGGCTGCTACTGAAATAACTATAAAAGATCGAAGCTGTCCCAGCTGATCTGCAGTCTATCCCTGCCCCAATTGCCGTCTAATGGTCGCTTATTCAGCATTGTTTGGTTACTATTTCTTTATTGTAGAGAATCAAGGCGCCCTCAGAGGTGAGCTGTGTATCGCTCCCACCGTATCCTTTCATTTCGTATTGCTGCCGTTCTGGTTCTCATTGTTGAATCACCAGCAAAAGCAATTACACATCACACTGTTGCTTTCCTTCTTTCCGAAAAGGGCACATTTCTTTTCATAAATCATTTCATGTGGACAAGCGTACAGCTTTCGTTATTCGTCACGTGTGAAGTGCAGCAGACAAGGGTACAACTCCAGTTTTTGGACATAGAGGGCTCCGATATCAAACTGGCCAGGCCACGTCTCTATCCAGCTTGAGATTTGGGTTTCCCACAACATCACGCTGAAGTAGAATGTGTAACATATCACGAGTGAGGATCGAACAATGCTGCTCTCTCTCCTTTGTTTTCAAAATCCCGCCAATAAGACGAGACCTCAGCTTATCAACTCCATCTTTGATAGTTCTCTGACTTCGTAGTGGTTCGCTCAGCTGAGGCTTTGGAAGGTATGATTTTCTATGGCCTTTCTAATTCGCTGGCTGCTACACTTTTAGAGCCACTGGGAAGACTTTCACCACCGTTTCAGCAGTTGTATCACTTTGCTAACGAGAAATTTCCTTTCTCCGGTTTTGCAGTGAGTTCCAGGATCCTGCAAAACTAGCATAGTGCATTTCTTTCAGGTGATGTGAAACTGGAGAATCTAGAAGTCAAAGAGACAGCGTTAGATGACCTCGATCTTCCGGTGAAGTTGAAGTTTGGGTACTTGTCCTCTCTAGTCCTGAAGATTCCATGGAAGAACTTGTACAATGAGCCCGTTATCGCCAACATCGACGGTCTACACCTCATTGTTGTTCCCAACAAAGGAGTTGTCTACAACGAAGAGAAGGTTGGTTTAGCGATCATTCCATCTTACACTTGAGATCCGAGAATTTTCTGATTGGATGTGCTTGAGAATCGGGTAAGGAGTGGATTGAAGTGTGAGCTTTGATGAAGCTTATGTAGAAGCTGTGGAAATGAGAACCAATAAAAAGCTTGAGGAAGTATAGAACATCGTGTTGGGGTTCGTTAGCATTTTAGACCTTTTGTAGTCCTCAATTCATTCTTTGCTTATGATAGTGTACCTTCCTGCTTCGACGAATTTCCTTATCTATTTGTTTCCTCAAAAATTCATTTTGTACAGTTTTAGGTAGAGAAATAGAGCTGCTTTAGGCGAAGAAAAATGCTGCCGAGGTGAAGCAAAAGACACTGGCTCGCCTCGAAGAAGCTCGAAAGAATAGACGAAAGCCTCCAGATCCAACTCAGGACTCTTTCGCAGAAAAGATGGTCACTCAAGTGATCAAGAACCTACAAGTAAGTGCTTTACGCTTCCGAGTAATTTCTGTTATTCGCACCTTCATCCTGTAGTTCCTTCTTCCAGGTTACTGTATCTAACATTCATGTTCGATTCGAGGATAAGTACACCAACCGGCATCGTCCCTTCGTTGCTGGAGTCACTCTCGAAAGGCTCGATTTTCAAGTGGGCTCCGTTATCGATCTCTTTTTCTTCTTTTTACTTCCGTGCTGATGCGGACATGTTGCAGACAACGAACGAGAACTGGATTCCGACTATCCATCGAGATGTTGTAAAGATTTTTCATAAGCTTGTGCTGCTTGACAACTTGGCAGTGTACTGGAACTCGGACTCACAGTTGTTCTCTGACTTGAACGATAAAAAGGAGATTCGAAGGAAGCTTCAAGAAACCATTCACAACGGCAAAAATAACCCTGAAGGCTATAAATACAGTGAGTTTTGTATTCATCTAGATCTGGCTGTGAAGAAAGCTCTTGGGAATTTTTGATTTTATTATTCAACAAGAGTGACTTTAGTATTGCAACCTATCAAGATGCAAGCGAAGTTGAAGCTGAATCAAAAACCAGAGGCGGATGGAACTAATTGGCAGACTCCCAAAGTTAGTATTCACTAAAATCCTCCATCAAACCACTTCTTTAATTGACCGTATATTTCATTTTTAGATCGACCTTTCTGTCGATATGGAAGCTCTTGCGCTAGCCATTGGTAAATTCCAGTACCAGGATGTCCTATTGTTCCTCGAAGCGCAAGAAAGGTACTGATTGTCTAGAACGAGTGATTTAACGATCAATGCGTTTGCTGGTTGCTTATCTCATGATCGGTTCACACCGCACCTTACTTTTCAGGTTTAACCTCGCAACACAATACCTTAAGTATCGGCCTCATCTAAACGAGTACCGTGGCCATTACAAGGAATGGTAAGCTGCCAGTATTACACTAATTTGCACAAATTAATTAATTTTTTCTAGGTGGCACTTTGCCTATAAATCCATATTGGAAGAGAAGGTCCGGCGAAGAAGAAACAATTGGTCATGGCCAAGAATGCGTGCACACAGGAAGCTGGTTCGAGAGTATCGAGAGGCGTGGTTGAAGGTTATGACTGAACGGAACCCTGGTACGGCAGTTACGGATATTGTTAAGGTTGGTTAGTTTAGTTTTCGGTATCGAAAACTTTTTAAGCTTCGATTATTCATTCACTTATTTATTTATTTATTTGAGAACGTGGTAGCTTAAGAGTGCCGACCTTCGCGTGCACAACGAATCAAGGCTCTAGGTTCGGGTCCCGCCCAGGCCAAACAATCCTTCTCTGGGGTCGGTGAATAGGTAACAGATCTCTCTGGGAGTGATAAAAGTCTGACTTGTCCATCAGCCTGATACTACAGGTCTTTGTGTAGACCAAATGCCTGATCATATCATCTCCATATCCATATGATTTCGCGGAGAGGCAGTATACATGGCGAATCCCAAGGTGGGATCGATTAACACTAACCTTTATTAGATTTGCAATGTTCACCTGATTGCTAACCCTTTAGACAGCCAGGACGGTAAAGGGTTTCTACAACGATTTTCCTGGAGAGAACAACTGTGCCCTAAATTAATTATCTACTTTATGGGATGTGCCTCCAATTTTGCCCTTGCGGAGTATGATGGTGGGCGGTCAAATGCGTATTTGCTCTACACAGTGGCTTGCGACAGCAAGTCGATGGACAAGTCAGCGCTTTTTGATTCCCAGATGAGGCTGTTATCAATTCTCCGGTTTGGAAGGGCTTGACTAGGCAAGGCGGGACTCGAACCAAGATCTTCTATTCGGGGTGCACATGACGGCTAGCGGTTTCTCCGACTACACTAACACGCACGCTTTTCGTAGAATACAAAAGAAAATTCAGGGTACCCTAAGCAGAAGAATCATGCGCTGAAGTGGAGTAATCACAGAGAAAAAGGGAGAAGAGGAAATATAGGAAAGAAAAAGAAAAGAATAAACATTATGTGTTGGACCGGAACCAGGATGATTTACGCTGCTATTGCGCTTATACTAGAAATGCTGAAGTCATTTTGTGAATATGTTAGCAACCTTATTCTTGCGTGCCCTTCTTTTCATCCCTTTCTGAGAGCCCATTTATTGTATTCAACAGCGTTCATTCAATGAAGATTAAATGCTCAATCCCTATGGGATGCGCCACGCATTCTACTTCTACGGGATGTCGTGGAGGTGATTTGAACGCGTATTTGGCCATACAATGACTTGCGGTGGGCACACGACGAACAAGTTAGCGCTTCATTCTTCCCAGACAAGTCCGGCTCCAATTCACCGACTCCGGAGGGGTGGAAGGCTTGGTTGACCTGAGCGGAAAATCCGAGCCAGGAATTTGGTATCTGGTGCGTGCGAAACCCGGCGCCGCCCCCGACTGCGCTGCACCCGCCCGTTCATTTACGTTTACAAAGCCAGCATTCTTAGAGAGTTCATAATTGCCGCTAATTTTTGAACGGCATTCATCGCGCATATTTATCCTATGTTCTTTGTCGATGGAACTGGTAGGTGAGGATTTAATTAAACACGTCTCAAGAAAAGATGTTTCAAGTGTATATAACACTGGATCCTCTCTCGCTACTAGATAAGCACTTTTAATGTCCTGCAGCTCTCTTCGCCCACCACAGGTTCGTTAGTGTAACATAATGCGCTTTGCATTGAGAAGGAGATGTTCTACTATTTTTGGGGGTATACTTATCGGGCCAATGTCCACATCCCATCGGCAAGGCATCTTAAAATATATGTTGTAGGATTTCCTTCTGTTCTTTTTGTTGGCTAAAGTCTATTCTTTTCGTGGTTTACCTCCCTCCGAATCACTCACTGTTGATCTTCAGAAAGCTGAGGAAGAGCTTGATGTATTCAATGTGAACGTTGCGCGGCAACAGGCTGAGATGGACATCGATCGTAAGGGACTGACAAGAGTCGAGGACCAGCCGCAAGGATGGCTTTCATGGGGAGCGAGTTGGTGAGTTACCGGATTCCGTTATAGGTCTGTAGATCACCATGTTTCCACGTTATCCCTTTAGGTTCGGCGGTGGAGGTGGTGGAGATGGTAGCAGCGGAAAGAAGACAGCAAAGGATTTCGCGTCGCAGTTCCATGAAGCCATGACTCCAGAGGAAAAAGAGAAGTTGTTCGAGGCTATCGATTACCAGGTATTCTGCACTCCGTTTCGATCCGTGACGCTTCAAAGCCTTTAAGGAAATTTGCATTTCAAGGAGAACATCCCACCAACCAACTATCCGAAGGAGTTTGTTGAAAATAAAATCGACTTCCGCTTAAGAGAGGTGAGTTGTTTCGTACGGTTCTGATATTCTTCCTTTCCTTCGAACTCCTGCTTAGGTGGCGATCGTTGTCGATGGAGCTGTTGCGCTCAGTCTTCTCGAATTGAGGGCCCATCTCGATCAGCGTCCTAGTGCGAATGCCATAAAGTATGTTGAATTATCGATTTCTTTATCGATCGCTTCACTTTGCTTGAGATTGTCTTTTAATATCTTCTTGCTAGAGATTTTGAGGTTTCCTGTGTGATCAAGGCCACAGTATTGATTATCCTTTTTACATTGTGGATTTTGGTTGATCTGCGGTGTGCTACTCTGATTTCCTGCAGACAATGAGCGTGTTGGGCTAGAAAACGTTTGGTCAACATCGGTTCGGCGTGAAATGAACCACTATATTGAAAAGTTTCCCGGTTTTGGTTATTTTTTTCGGTACTTATCGGGTTTTTACCCGATCGGATTTACTCGACATTCCAGAGTTCCAAGGCGGAATTTTGGGGTTGATGTTGTTAGTGTAAGCTAATGCTGCAGAACCAGCAATATGTGAAGCGGATAGATTGTTAAAGGTGTCTTTACTGTGATTGGCTAGGGTTTCTCTTATTGATACTGAGCCTCTCACATTCGGTTGGGAAAGCACCATATAAGTAATTACCTTTCTCGGTTGGTAGACTTTTTCTATCCTTTATGTTTCCAGCTTGAAATCGACAATAGAAGAGCTGAAGATGGACGGCTGTGGAAAGGAAATGCTGCGTGTGCGAGGTTCTACGAAACCGTGGCTTAACCTATGCGTGGACACCAATCCGCTCCATGGAAAATACGACCAGTCCGTGCAGTTGGCTATTGCTCCCGTCAACTTCAAATATCATGCACCGGCCGTGAACAATGCCATTGATGTAAGCGCTCAGAAATTCTTTCATAGGCAACGTGTTACAGCGTTTCGTTTAGGTATTCAAACCTCCAGAGTCTGTCAAGCTGAATCAGCTCGCAGCAGCTGCGATGTCGAGGTACGAAGAGGTGAGAAATAGCATTACATTATTCTTTGTAGTTCCTTGTAGCTTTTATAATAGCTTTAGTGTAGCCTTCACGAGAGCAGTAGTCTTTATTTTTTTTTTTCGAGAACCATATCTACATTGAAATATTCTAGATTTACACTTTCAATCTTGTTTCACACGTCTTTTATATTATTAAACGTAGTATCTGAATTAGTCTCAGTTATTTGCTTGCTTGAAGCGCAGGTTGGTCGATTTCTTTTTAGGTCAAAGCGAGATCTGTTGCCGGGTTGGCACATGCTGTCGAAAATCGGTCTCGCTTGGTCTTGGATATTCAAATACAACCGGCGACGATTTACATCTCTGAGGGAGGTATTTACGACGCGGATAAATCGACTCTGTTGGCTGATCTCGGACACCTCAGTATCACCACAGTGGAGAGTGATCCGGTTGGTAGCCTTTTTTCCTAGCTCATTCAAAATGAAGCAAATTTTTATGAACTTATGCTTAAATATTGGTGGGTTATGCCACAATTATGACTTTCTTCATACCAGTTCTTGTGAGATCACTCTTCCTAGGGGAACTGCTACGATTAACCGATTTGTTTATTGTAGGTCTTTCGAGCCTCTAAAGAATTCAGTTGTCTTTGAGTTCCTGTTGTTTTCACTAATGACGTCGATATTAAATAATCTGAATAAGTGTTGCTGAACAAGCGGCAGTGAGCTTTTTCCTTTTTAAATTATTGATAGCTCTTCACTGTATTGTTAGCCGTCTGTTAAAACCCTTTTATTAAGCGCGTCCTTCAGAAGTTTGCGGTTGAAGTCAATCATCTAGGGAGTGGTAACTGATGACTAATTGATTGTATGATTAAGGGCGCAAATAACACAGTCGGAGGAGGTGCCCGGCTGTCCGTGCACCTGATACCAGGTTCCTGGTTCGGATTTTCTGCATAGGCTAACCTAGCTTTCCATTCCTCTGGGGTCGGTGAATTGGTTCCGGATTTCTCTGGGAACGATAAAGCTCTGCCTTGTTCATCACTGGCCACTGCAAGTCATTGTATGGCTAATTATGCATTGAAATGAAGACGACATCACGTAGAATTAGAATTCGTGGCGCATACCAAAAGCGATTCAATAATACCTTTTAAAGTATAAAAAAGGTAGAGGCCTAGTACTTATTTTATGCTTTCCTGACAGTTGTAGAACAAATCCAAGCAACCTTGGGGGTTAGGCCGCGATTGGGCTTTTTTTGACAGGCTTAGGACAGCAACTTTGATTGTTTCACACGGTGCCTCCTGCCGCTGTCTTGAAAGGATGCGATTGATTGATTAGTGGAGTGTTTTCAGTGATGTTATGAAAATTTCGACCTGTAGAGCTGAGTTTTTTAGCTTAATTTTATCGGACCGAAGCTTCGGCGCAATCACCTTCAGAGCCTGAAAAATAAGAGGTGTTTTAAATAAGAGGTTGAACAACCACTGAACGGTGTGGCATGAAATGATTATTGGACATATAGCTTCTTCAATCCTTGTTTTTCCCAGGCTTCGATAGAAGTGGT
The DNA here is from genome assembly GCA_947359475.1 of Heligmosomoides polygyrus bakeri. Taxonomy (NCBI): domain Eukaryota; kingdom Metazoa; phylum Nematoda; class Chromadorea; order Rhabditida; family Heligmosomidae; genus Heligmosomoides; species Heligmosomoides polygyrus. Next base: position 84,811,863 of record OX375869.1, on the reverse strand, counting down.
AGCGCTAAGACCTCAGCTAAATAATATTTCGCTAACAAGCTTGGTACAGCTCGAAGTTTGATAGCATCATTGTCAAAGTCATGTCAAAATTTAACTGCAGTCCGACTTGGATTATGTTTGGAGTGTTTTCATGTTTCACTAGCATTACTTATATTTTTCCCTTTAGCTTGTGAAGGGCGATAGTCCTTGCCCTACTGAAATTGCTTGGTAATGATCTGGCAGCGCAGGCTGTTGCGGGGAGGCGCGGGCTGTTGCGTACGCTCAGAAGCAAGGTGCCTTGTTCGGACATCGCCAGAGCATCCAAAATGGGGCTTGATTAGAGCCGTAGTCTATGCTTTATTTAGCTGGGTTTTTTATTGTTTAAAGCACACTGCAACAATTTTTCCTTCATTCCTACTATATATTGGACCCGATTAGTAAATTTGGATTCGTCTTTTTCGAAATCCTGGATAAATTGATAGTGCTGATAGTGGCATTTTTGAAAAACCCGTGTAGTGAGGCGATTAAGATAACGAATTTTGATCAGAAATTCGATGTCATATCCGAATCGGATATTCTGTATCCAATCTGAAGAAAAATCAGTTAATCTGATTCATCCGAAAATCCGTTGTAGCGAAAATCACCCTTATTTGAATCATGTCAAAATCCGGGGCTTTTCAAAAATATGATTATATTCTTGACCCGCTTATCCGAGTTTGAAAAATGATGAATGCGAATCGTATTCGGATCCAGTGTTCTGAACATAGGTCGGTTAAGGTTTTATTTATTTATTTGGTTGCACTCGAGGGTGCACCACAACACCAAAGAGACAGTCAAACAGACAAAACATCCGCCACAAAGTAACAATAGAAAAAACTTTCAATTTCGTTCACGTTAGAAATGTATCTCCTCTAGTAATTACCATCTGGCTACACTGATGTTATAGTGACTCCAGGAGCAGTGTACCCATGCTTAATAAAGTGTAAAGGCTTAGAAGCCGTCTTAGTACAAAGATCACTCACAGGATTGTAATAACGCTCTTATAAACTTCCCCGAGCTCAAGCGTAGAGCGCAATAACGTTATTCCAAATAATAATGTAAGCATTAGAATTTTTGCTTTACCACCACGATCTATTTTCGTATCAGTCCCTGTGTAGTCTTTTCAGAACGCAGTGGCCCAGAAGGATAAACTTCACCAATTGATGGACAAGGCGTATGACAAGTTCCGTGTGAAGCTGAGCAACGTAGTCGTATGCATGGCGGAGGTGAGATGGTATGCTCTCTTTTTAGCTCTTCAGGCGATGTGAGCGCAGTATCTATTCAGAATGTGGCCAAAGGTCGTGAGGCATTGGGAAATAAAGACAGCCCGCTCCATATCCTCAAACCAACCGGTCTTGACGTCCAGTTGCACAAATGCTCAATAGATGACCTGAGATTGCCAAGGTTGTTTGCTTTGCCCTTCATTTTCAAAAATTCCTGTTGTGGAGCTGTTTCAGTCTTGCTATAAACTCGGTTTTGTAGGATGCGGTTGATCGGAGCACTTCCTGATATAGTTATTGGAGTGTCAGATGTTCGCCTTCTATTACTGACTCGATTGCTTCTGTCCATTCCAACACCGGAGCCTGAGCCAGAGGCTGCTGCTCAACAAGAAAAAATGGTAGAAGAGGCAAATATCAAGGCTCGCGCCAAGATGAGAACCATAATGGAAACACAGGAGGTGTGTGGTGATTTGAAGCCTTAGAACGAATTGATAGTCGGTGTAGCAACGGATGCCGTTTCGATAACCTTGTCCAAATTCAGATAGAGAGCGATGAATCCAAACAGTCAGAGAAAGAAGGCGAAAAAGATAAGTCAATGACTAGTGAGCAGCAGATCCAGGTGGAATTGGATCTTCACTTAAATCAGGTACGCCTGAGGCAGCATGCGATTTAGACCTACTATTAAATGTTCTCAAGTGATGCCCTTCAGATTGGTGTCATCATCATGCGAGACGATAAAGTCTTGTGTGATGTTTCCATTCTGCGGATGGGCTGCATGCTGCAGATGCGAACCTTCGACATGGTTGTAAAGGCTGAGGTCCGTTTAGCATTCACTTAGAATTTTCATGAATTAGCTTTATTGGTACTTTCTGTCGTTGTTCTTATTGTGACGATTCTTTCGTCGTTTGTTTTTGTACCATTCGCGGACCTCAGAAATGTCCGCTGTTAATGTGGAAATCTAATTTCCTGTGCTCTACCGCCGTTCGAGTTTCTGCTCATCAACCTATATTTCGTTCCCTATTTCGTTGGCGAGATAACTGAGTCCAGATCCTGCCCTCATTTCATGATCCTTCACTCTTTCGATATTCTATTAAAAAAGTATACCCGTGGCGTTAATTTCTCTGCTTTATTAATATAATAATGTAGGAAAGCAAATTTCTCTGTTGCTGGATTGTTCGCTGAAGCACCGCTAGACCTGTTTAGCGGCTCGGGGTAGCAGGAAGATGCCTTCGGAAAAATAAGGTGTTGAAACGAGGGATGTTGGCCCCTCTTGCTCGTACGACCTAATGCTATTCTACGGTTGACTGCCAGACCCCATAGTGTAGTTCCGCGAGCATTTTCAGTTTCAACCAAGAGACTGTCTCGTCTGTAGATCTGAAAGTGGAAGAAATGGATGTGGATACTAGCTCTTTTGTCGCACAAATACGAAAGTATCTCCGACCACGCCCAGAATTAATCAAAACAGAACGATGTCGTGCGGATTCAAGCTCTCGACCTCGTGCCCGTGAGCTGGCATCTAACTATTTGACCATCAGATCATCTCAACTGATAGCAAAATAAGTCCCTACTAACGGAAGGGTACTGCACTTCATCTTTGGTCGGCTGTAGCTTTACTCTATACAGGGTTCAAGGTGGAGTAGTTACAGTTTTATATCAGTGAGGCAAGACGCGTTGTGGCGCAGTCGGAGGAGGCGCCGGCTGTCGATGCACCAGATTCCAAGTTTTTTAGTTTAAATTTCCTTCCCAGGTAAACCAAACCCTCCATTCCTCCGTGGTCGGTAGAATGGTACCCGACTTGTCTGAAATGGATAAAACACTGAGTTGTCCTCAGCTGGCAAGTTTTTATATAGGTCGATATGCATTCAAATATCCTACACGACATCCCGTAGAAGTAAACTGCGTGGCCCATCTCTGAAGGAATTGAATAGCGCCGTCCTTTATCCTCATCCCTAAAGCAACAGAGCTTCTGTTCCATATACATGACTTTACACATACCGCTGGAAAAGTCTGGATAATCTATGTAGTGGAAGAGTGTGTGTTCTGTTAAAGAGGGTGTCATTGTGTATCAATTTGATCGTTGGATGGTATCCCAGCTGGCTGAGTCGTTTGTGGAGCCGTAGAATTTTGTGCGGTATTCTCTCCTTTGGATAGTAAAAGAGCGGTTTTTGTATTCATCGTGGAATGGTGGAGCAACGGCGAAAAATCGACAACTGAATGGCTTACTTTCGAGATATAGGAATTTTGAATTTTTCTGAGGAGAAGAAATCGTTTGTTCAAGGAATAAAATGAGGAAAGAAGGACCACAATTTTACTTTGGCCGTCGCGTTATGTCTGACTAGATGACAAGAAACTTGTTTCCAATGATTTCTTATTGGCTTTGAAACTGGCAAGCTTTTGGTAGTGGTGTTAGTGCAGTTAAATTAATCAAATGATGGATTGCCATAATTCCTAGAGAAGTAAGTAGGTCGGGGGGAGGGGGATCACGATGTACTCTAGGGATAACCGCCTTAGTAGGAGGGCACATGCAGCTTCAGTTATTTCAGAAATTATCTAGCTCAGTTCACTATACTCATACATTCGCGCACCACTAACGGCCCGAAAGAGGCCCTGCTGCACAATAGCACCACATGCTGTAGCGTGCAGCAGTGGTGCCATCGCTAGCGCAGTTCACTTTGCAGCACACTAGCGCTATAGAAGCTATTGTGCTGCGTTCTGACACCTCGCTGCCGCACGACAGCCGCTCAGTAGGGTTTGCATTCGAGCTGCCACTCGATCACTGGCAAGTTCGTGCGCCGGTTAGTGGTGCACGAATGTCTCAGATAGGTGTAGATCACGCCAGTGCTGCATAAAATTCTTAGTTTCGTACAAACAAAACGTTGTGTAGGGCTAACCTACATGGTAACCCCCGCCCCCGACCCTCTTCTTCTTCTTCTTCTTCTTCTTCTTCTTCTTCTTCTTCTTCTTCTTCTTCTTCTTCTTCTTCTTCTTCTTCTTCTTCTTCAACGTTTGTCCCGTTTCGTCGCGGGGTCCGCTCTTCTGGTGTCATGACGCCACCTTTCCCGGTCATGCGCCTGATCAGAGTGGACGCTAGTTACTTTCATGTCCGTGTGTAACGTATCCGACCAACGCTGCTTCGGGCGTCCTCTAGGCCGCTTTCCTGACACTTCCAACTCAAGGCCTATCTTGCGGACGCTGTCTTCCTTTCCACGTAGAACGTGGCCGTACCATCGTAAGCGAGCTTCGCGCATCTTGTCCTCTATCGGCGCGACACCGAACTTCTGCCGAATAGCATCATTTTTGTGCGGTCCATGCGGGTGACTCCAGCCGTCCAGCGCAGCATCTTCGTCTCCATGACGCTGAGGCGCGTTTCAACTTCCTTGGTCGCAGGCCAACACTCAGCGACGTACATCGCTACTGGCCGGATGACTGCTCTGTATATTTCTTCATATTTTTCCACCTTTATTTATTTTATTTGTTGCGTAGTCAGCAGCATGATTCTTTTCAAAGATATGTACATTTGAGAAGGCGTTCTGTATCTGAAAAGAGTTGGGCAGGAACAAATACCTTCATGTGATGTTGCGTTTCAGTTGGGAGCGATTCGTATTTCCATGCCTACGTTCAAGTCGTTGGATCCAAAGAGAAATCATCTGTATCTCATCGACAACAATGAGGAGGAAGGTGCACTCATGACGTTGAAGTTTGTGCAGGTGAGAGAGATCTCGGGGTGTTTGAACTGTTCAACCTGATATCTCCTCTCCAATCAACAGGCCAACCCTGAATCGCCATTCTTCGCAACTGACTATCAGTCAACGGAACAGGCAGTGGACTTTAACTTCAGAAGGCTCACAGTAGCTCTTCATCAGGTTGATGTTCTGAATAAACTTCCATTAGCTACGGTTAGTGCTTATGGCGGTCTTTTTTTAGGAGGGACTAATGGAGTTGAAACTGTTCGGTGAAAAACTGCAAAAGGAGGTCAATGCCCTCCAAAAAGGAACCGATCAGAAAGTGGAGGACAGAATAGAGGCGGGTGCTAGAAAGCTGAGTCGGCAGCTGAGTGATAGGTACATTTTGAACGTTGCCATCGAGCATGATTACGTCTGTAAACAGAAATTGCAGCATGACATCGCTAGCTACTTCTCAACGGCAGTCACAGAAATCAGCCGGCGCTGGAGCCAGAAAACGCAGGAAGCGGTCAGCGTCGACTGATGCCGACGAGCTTGAACAGAACCGTGTCATCAAAATGCGAGTGGATGCCACCATAGGCAGTTTGGCAGTGACAATTGGGACCGAAAAAGCGCTGGATTCTCTCATTGCCATCGAAGATGTTAGTTATTGTTCGCGGTTATGCTCTTCTCATAATATTCTCGGATTTCTTCGTCCGTTTAGATCCAAGCTGAGGTGAAAATGACCATCAAGGCAATGCACGTCACGGCAACGCTGAAAACGGTCAAGATGGAGGATATGACTGAGAAAGCACTTTATCGGTAAGGCAGATACATTAGTAAAGTAGTCAGTTGCAGTGAGTGGCATCTTCTCTATTTCACATTCGACAGTCATTCAATCTTTGCATGTTGTTGAGCAGTGGTAGCTGTTGACTCCAAGCTGTGGTATTTATGCTGACATTTCCGCGTAACCGACTTCTCCTTAGTCTAGGAGAGAAAATCGCAGTTCGAGATGTTACTCGTACCATAGCTATTTCAAGCGACAGTACTTACATGGGGAAATATGGTGTCGGGGTACGTAGTAGCATAGCCGGAGGCGCCCGCTGTCGCATGCAGCTGATTCCTCATTCTTGATTCAGATGTACCGACCAGGGCAATCAAGCCTTCCATCCCTTCTGCTCGCTGAATTAGTACCAGACTTGTCTGGGGAAGACAAAACATCGACTTATCCATCGGCTGCTTACCGCAATTCGTTGTATGGGGGAATACACACTCAGATTGCTTCCACATCACTGAGAAGTACAATGCGTGTCGTATCCTAAAGTTGATTAACGGCACCCTTTATCCTTTACTCGTTATTTGATACGGTGAGTTACAGTTACCATCCTCTCCGCTGTTTCCACTCGCTTAGTTTGGTTGTATCATTCCCATTCCGTCTCCTCTCATTATAGGATAAACAAAGGGTAAAGAATGGCGTTAGTCAATCCCTTTTGAGATGCGCCACGCATTCTATCTTTGCAGGATGAAGGAGACAATTAGAACGCGTATTTGGCCTACACGGTAACTTGCGGTGGCCATCCGATGGACAAGTAGGTGTTTTCTGCTCCCCAGACAAGGCTGGCACCACCAATTCGCTGTTCCCGAAGAAGTCGGGTGTGTGCGACAGCTGGGTTCTCCTCCATCTACGCTGCCACGCCCTCTTCTCTTACTACCTTCTGGAAATACTGCAACTTCTTGGATGATTAGCTTCTCTAACTCTTTTTGTCTCTTCTAGATTCTCAACAAAGGCGGCTATGCGAAGAATTCGTCCGGATGATCTATGAATAACAATCTTAGTATCACAACTTGAAGTCAGCGACTTCCTCTTTTCCTTCCTAGTTTCTCCTTTTAGAAAGTTGCTGTCCGTCGCTGGTGACAAGGATATGCTGAAGTTCGAGATGACCCAATACCAGCGTAATGAAGAGCAGAAGAAGCAAATGCTTGCAAGTGATGTTGACATGATAGTGAAGGTGAGGTTAAAGTGTTTGTTGGTTCATTTTGCTTGAGGGGAGGGTAATTGCCTTTAAGGAACTTATGTACAAGCAAGAACTTATACTCTATTTTTTGATTTTTTTTTTCGAGTATTTCAGTAGGATACCTGATATACTACTGAAGGGCCTATCAATTATAAACTTCGAAATGAAGACGACCTTGTAATTTGACAAGGACTTCAATACATCCTTTTGTAGCCTTGTCCATATACAAGTCTGTGGTTGCTTAATTTTCGCCCTACGTCTTCTCGTCTTTTTTTGAATGATTAGTTAGAAGTGAAGAACGATAGCAGTATCCACCGATTTTGGCACGCGAGAACAGATTATCAAACTATGAGACTTATGCGTTCAAGAAGGAATATATCTCTGCATAGAATCTGAAATCGTTCATTTTGGTTCTAAGATTTCTTTTGACATTGTGTACTTTCTGATTATTTCTATGTTTTTTCAACTTTGCATGGTCATTTACATCACATATTGCTGGCCTTGTTTTGGCGAAATTAATTCTTTGTAGGTTCGGCTAGCTCAGATGCGCTTCATATTCCTCAACTTGTGGCTCTGTCGTCTAATGGCTTGGATGGCGCCTTTCCAAGAAGAGGCAGCACGAGCAGCAGCAGCAGCCCAGGCGGTACGATGACTCTCATGTCTTTGTTTCAAAGTCGGGTAAAGGATAACAATAATAATAAAGTACGGCGTTAATGAAACCTTTTTGGGAATAATGGAAGGGGCTTAGTTTGAATAGAAAAGCGGGAATACCCGGCTAAAGGGATAAGAATGAAGAACGTCGGTAATCAATCCCTTTTGTATGTTCCATACATTGCATTTGAACGGAATTTCAGAAGGGCGTTTTGATTACATAATGACTAGATAGCGTGTACAGTCTGACTGTCACTGATCAACCGATGAGTAAGACAGCGCTTTATCCGTCCCAGAGAGGTCTGATACCTATTCACCGACTTTGAGTGATGGTAGAACCTGTTGGCCTGGGCGGGATCCGAACAAAGAACGATTCATGGTACATGCCTCGTACGCAAGGTAGACCCATAGAGTTCAAAAAATTGAATAAGGTCGTGAACAACTCTATTCGGACAAATTTCGCGGTGCCTGTAATTGAATGCGACCTGCCTCAGTGCTGAGGGATTTTTCATATGAGCTTAATGCACAGTAATCATCATTTTATAGCCGTTAAAACATTGAGCGCGTCTAGGACACGACGTCGATTTAGGCCAATGTCCGCTTCTCTATTTTCTAACTAGGAGCTTTCTCCCCTACTAAATAGCCAGAGTTCGTTCATCCCTTAGCATTCTATTCTCTGTGATCAGGAAACGCTTCATACTGTTCATAAATCCCAAGTTAACAAGCCCCGGTTTAGACCAGCTACTGTTTATAGTGGACAGGTTTTCAGGATTAGGATAGCACCCTCCTGTAATCGGTTTTGCATCTGATTAATGAAAGCAAACTCATTTTTGTAGAATTCTAGGTTAAGAGTAGCAGGTCTTTGTTTGAGCGCTGTCATCTTTCTTCTTGAATGAAATGACAGCAGTTGCGAAGCCCAGCTGTCATTTATAGAATCCAAGAGAATAGACTGACTTAAGCTTGGTGAAGTTTTCGTATGTCTAGATCTAATTTCATGCAAAATTTTATCCCATTTTAATTTTAGGCAGCCACAGAAAAGGCCCAGGAAGCTGCGGCGAACGTCAAGCAGTTGTTAGCTGAGTCACCTCCGCGAATTCAGCTGGACGTGGAACTTGAAGCGCCCGTCATAATTGTTCCACAACTCTCATCCAGCCACAATGTCGTGGTTCTGGTTTTGGGTACGTTTCTGAGGCAGCTTGTCGTCCAGTGAACCTGCTTCGCCGATATTCATTCGATAATTCACCTTCCCGAATTGCAGGAAAGCTCGTCGTCAAGAACCATTTCTCCGGGGACAAGAAGAACGGGAAACTGATACTGGACCGAATGGAGGTGAAGCTGATGGATGTGAAGTTCGGAATGTACGTGTGTCTGTAGACTTTGTTTGGATAATCAAGCTCGCTCGAAGTGGAGTTCGTCCGAACATTGTCTATTCAGAGGTTTGATGAGCGGAGACACGTCTAAAATGGAGAAGTCCTGTGATATTTTGAAGCCCCTGTCGTTTAACATCATTGTTCACCGGTGAGATCCCTCTTACACCTTAGTACAAGACATCTATTGCTTTGCTTTAATTGAACGCCCAAGTGGAAATTTTTTAGAAATCTCACCTTCGCAGCATTCAAGGATGTGCCCGAAATTACTGTGGACGCTCAGATTCCATCGCTTGCTGTTAACATGTCTGAGGAAGACTATAGCACCATTATGCAGGTTAGTACCTCTTGCCACGGCCGTTCTAAGGCTGATGATCTTTGAAATTTCTCGGGGCCAAATGTCTTTTGTTACGAGACTTAGGCGAATCTAAATTTGCGACGGGCTCACAGATTGAAGGATGTCTTGAGGAACGAGCACACCATCAGAATGGGCATAAAGTTCTGTTACTTTTGTGGCGGTAAAATTTCACAGCTTAATTTAAAGAGGAAGAAACCGAACAGGATAATCACCTTAGGTATTGTATAGCACTCTGTGTCGTGCATTCATACACTATATCGCATTATCTTACCAAACATAACTTGTTTAAATCCTGGGTCAGGTTGTCCACCCATGCCTGGTGGTCGTGGAGGCGTTATCCCTAACGTTGCCTACTACTGAAAAACTTGAAGTTCAAAGGAATCAATCTGTTAGAAGGAATCAGTGCTGCTGATATAATGGATGAATTGAAAATGAGCCTTCATTGGTTTCTGATACATGGGAGAACTGATTGCCAGCGCTGGTCCTAGTCTGTACCAGTGCTTTTTGAAGGTTTCTTAAGTTCTATTGTGTTTGGTTATATTATTAGAACATTGTTATGATTAGAAGTGCATCCTAGATTGTATAAATGAATTTGAAATGAACTGCTTGACTGATAGTTGTTGTCGATTTGCAGTCGACATGTTTATTTATTCTTATACGCGAAGTAATTTTGTGTCAAAAGAGATAAACAACTATGTAAACGACGAGACCTTCGCTAGCACAGAGTATGAAGAACGAATGCAGGTTGATAGGAGACTAGTGTATCTCGAGCAATTACACCAGACCAGCTGCTTTCCCCTTGGAAGGAGATGTGTCCCTAGCGAGATCCTTTTCCTGACCCAGAACGTAATCTGTCAGAAGTACTGGGCTTTATGACAACTTAACCCGAGATAAACGCATTCGACCGAGAACCCAAGCGGACTGGCCGAGGGGGACCTCAAGCTAGGGGTCCTCTGAAACCTTTGGATCCTCAACCAGCTAGTCGGAATTTTTCAGAATAGGAGTTGTTTGCGCGCTTAAACTCAAGCTTTTGACATGCTTTTGAGTTTCCAAGGTTGCGCATAGAATTGGAGACAAAATTGGTGCTTTCTGGTAAACTTTCGGTTAGAGTTAGTTTTTGAGTGAAGCAGCCTCGTGAAGTTCTTGAGATGTTGCCTTGCTGCTCTGGTTGTGATTGATGCTGGATGAGCTGAGTCCATGCGTAGTTGTGCATGGTTTATGGCTTCCTATTGTCAAAAGAGTTTATAGACTGTTTCAGTAAATATTATTGATCATCGAATTAACGCGTTTACTGTTTTTTTTTTGTTCGTTGACCTCAAAACACAATTCTAGCTCCAAGTTCTGTGAGTAATCTTGTACGATAAAATTTGCAGACGATGCATAAGATTTAGTAGACCAAAAGAAAATTCATACAATCCCTTATTGAAAAACAAAGGAAATGACGTTAACGCCGTTGATCAAAATGTCATCGCGAAACTCTGTGCACGGCAGAATCCTAACCTTTGACCCACTGGAGGGTTTCCGTTTTTTTTTTCTACGTATAGTTAAAATAAGGCACAAAGCTTTACAGCTGCTAAAGGCATTTTATGCATTTGAAACGGTAAACAGATTGCGACATCTTTTATTACCTGGGGAGGGGAAAACATTGTTATATTTATTGTAGTGTTCTTGAAATAAGTTTTGCTGCAGTGATTTCGATTCGGTTTTATTCCAGACGCTGAGCGGAAATCTTGCTGAGGGTAACGTCGACACTGATCCTCCTCCACCAGCGGTGTGTGACGTGCAGGTGGATGTGGATGACGAAGGAACTCAGGATCCTACTGCCAAACCTGAGAAGGTTAGTTTAACGGCGATGCTCTTGAGTTCGTTCGAAAGTAGGTTTTTTATAGACTGCACAAGGGAAGTCGAAAGTTACGACAACGAGTTCAGAAAAAACGGAAACACCAGTTACCGCTGTAGAAGCGCCGAAACCGAGAATTATCTTCCAGTTCTCTCTGGATAACATAGTGGCTGTGCTCTTCACAGGTAAGTTTTTGGTTATTCTTCACTGGGTACGACAGCTTTGAGGATGGCTAAGGCCTCTTTTATACTTCCAATGTCGAGCGACGTGTTGACACGAATAGTGGCCGAATTGATCGATCGCGATGCAATGTATACTGCCCAAACTGGTCATTTGATCAATTTAATCACTATAGAATGCATCGCGCAGCTCGATGTCATAGTATAAGCAGGGCGAATAATGGAGTGATTTCTCGGTATCCCTATTCCTTTTTTTTTTGGGGGGGGGGGGGGTTAGTGAGAAGCATGGAAGGTCACTGAAGCCATACTGCCTAATTTGAAGTTTCTAGAGGAGTAAGTTTTTGCTGCTATTTCCTCTTTGAAATGAGTGGGATTCGGCGATCTGATAGATCACTGTCGCTAATTACCTAAAGCTTTTCTCATTTTTCTTCGGCGTTAGTCCTCCTAGGGCTGCAATGCATTTTTCTAGTAGAATAGCATCAGTTCTCACAACCAAATGCTTCACCGAAGTGGAGATACTAGTGTTTAGACAGAATACGCAGATTTGGTGTGATAAAGGATTAATAGGACATAATTGAGAAGCCGTCGTTTCATCAGCGGTGGTACCGATATGTCATTCACGGTAAAGATGATATCGTTCGAAGGATATTGTCTTGGATGTGGCCGAAAGGCAATCTCAAGGGTGATCAAACCAGAGCTGGCTAGGCAAGCTGCATTCAACACTTTTTTTAGCTAACTGTGAGGAACATCCCGTTCGGAGAATGAGCGCTGATGACGAAGGAAAAATAAAAAAGGTGTAGAATCCAGCTTCCTTTATTCCAGTTTGCCCCCTATTAAGCCAAAGCCCGCTCTCTCAGTAGTTCTTCAGGCATACAATGTTTAGGCCTTGTTTTAAGTTCTGCCGTACGGAATAGTTTGGAAGCGGTCAGCCCCTCTTCGCAGCGTTTTCATCTCCATTTTTTAAAACATGGTTGCTTAAAGAAGCTTGGGTGGAGTGAAGTTGTTATTATACCTAATATCAGCGCGTCTATTGCTATATGTAATTTGAATGCCCCACGGTTCTTCGGTTGATCGTGCGTTTTTTATTGAGAATTGGCATCCGTTTCTTTCACGGTGTCGTTGTACGACCTCCACTAGAGACTCATGGGATAATTTTCCAGGCGCTACTTTGCAGATGTAGCGCTTAGCTGCGTAGTCAGAGAAGGCACCAGCTCTCGTCTGTGCCCCGAATCGAGGCTTCTAGTCTAGGGTCCGGATTCCCAACCCTGCCAACTATCGCTTTCATCCTTTTTTTTTTGGATTGTTGAATGGGTGCCGTCCTCGCCTGAGAAAGACAAAGCACCGACTTGTATGTCCATCGGTTGACCACTGCATGTCATAGTACAGGCTAAATACGCACCATGTCCCGTGGACACCGTGGGAGTAGAATCCGTGGCGTGTCCTAAAAAGGGCTTGATTAGTGCCGTCTTTCATAATTTACCCTTCAGTAGATTGCACACGACGTCTTTTGCACCCGCAGTGATTTTTCTTCAGATGGTCTAGGAATCCACGGCCCTCTAGAAGCACAATTATGGTTCTATAATCATACCCATGGTCATATTGATGACATATTCTATCATTGTACCCAAAGACAGGAATATAAAGGGAAAATTTAGAGATTCCAAACCCGTCTTTTATTTCCCACCCACCCCCCCCCCACCTGATAACTTTTGAAAGGATGTGGAAGGATACGTATAGAGTGGAGCTTGCTAGCGCAGTTAGAGGAGGCGCCGGCTGTCTCATGCTTCTCGATTGCTGTAGATGAAGGAAAAGGGACGGCATTAATCAAACCTTTTGGGGTGCGCCACGCATTCTACTTGTACGGGGTGACCTAGAGGCAATTCTAATGCGTGTCTGGGCCATGCAATGAATTGCGGTGGTCATTCGATGGGCAAGTCAAAGTCTTATCATGTCTGGTACCAGTTCATCGACCCCGGGGAAGGCTTTGTTGGCCCAGGCTGAAACCCAAAACAAGAACCTGGAATCGAGTGGAGGCGACAGCCGGCGCCCCCCCCCCCCCCACACTACGCTACCGCGCGCTCTACCCTTGCTGTAGATATCACTGCTTGTTTTCCAACATTTCTTTTAGGTGGTACCGAGGAGGGCTCTCGACGGCTGGAAACGAATGCATTTGCTGCCATGAGAGTGGTCGGTATGAAGCTGAGTGGATCTATCAAGGTAGCTTCAATCGAGAATTCTCTTGTCCAAATAAAAATAAGTTCGCGCCCATATTTTTATTCTCAGGAGGATAATTCTATGAATGTGGCGATATCGCTGAATTCGTTCACGATGTCAGATGAACGCAAAAGCCAAACGAAGATTCACCAACTGCTCGACAAAAAGAAGAGTAAGGAAGGAGAACGCTTCCTCGCTCTTGCCTTTACGCAAGACGCGAAGCAGAACAAGAACAGTGAGTTGTTAATGGGAACGACAGGTGCGGTTGCATTCGTTCAACTGCAAGTGCGTTTCGTTTCAGTCAAACTGAAGATGTCGGCGTTCTTCATCTGTCTCTGCCCTGAGTTCCTGGGTTGCCTTTCGCGATTTTTCACCGTTACCAAGTCAGAAGAGCAGCTTGCACTGGAAAGTGATACGCTGAAAGCTGCAAAGGGAAGGCAGGAGAAGGGAGCTAGCGTTGTCTCTACGGGCGCAAAGGACGAGACATCAGCTCCGACTATTGTGCTTGATTGCGACATGCAGGTAGGAAAGCACATTTAAGTCGGATATCGGGCGATATCGGTGATTCTTGCCGTATCCAGGGAGTGGAAGTGATCCTTGTCGAGAATGCGATGCAGCCGGATACATCACAGGCTCTAATTTTGGCGTTCAACATGAAAATGCAAGCGAACCCTGTGAGTTCTATCTATTTCTCTTCGTACAATTAGTAGATGACAGTACAGGCTGTCCTATTCCATACGTAACCGTCAATCAGCTGAGTTAGCGGTCTGTACAACTGCAATGTGCGGCTTCGCCCTAGAAACATCCCGCGCGATTCTCACCCAAGCCTCGCAATCTGCGCAAGAAATCGACACCATTGATCGATATCGATTGATTCGTTGACGTTGTTAACTCGTTCTGTATTCTTCCAGGTGTCCACGCAATTCTCACCTCGAGTGATTAGCCCTGATTGAAAATGTTTGAAAACAATCTTACGGCAGTGGCTTCCGTGGTACTGTTTACTTCTTCTCGACACTCATGATTATGTAGTTCCCACATCAAATCATCAATTGTAGGCCCAAATCGACACTATCGATTGATTATAGTCACCATACCAATATTACTTGCTTAAAGCGATCTGTCGACAACGATATTCGAGTGATGCTTACCTCACACGGTTAACGCAGAGATCGATAGTTCCGATCGAGATTAGGAATTCTTCACCTGTACAGGCAGACAGTCACAGAGACGGACAGGCATACTAGCCCTTTACGTTGAATTAGAATATCTCTGGCACGACCGTAGCAAGCTTCTTGAGTTCATGATTTCTTCATGTGTTCTAGGCATCGATTAGGTCGTATATAGCGAACCTAAGGCCCCGTTTATACTTCGTCGCGGCGCGACGCGACGCCACATATAGTAGCCATATTGACTGCGACGCGATCAATTTGGCCTCATTGCGTGGCCATCGCTTTGCGCCGCGACGAAGTATAAACGGGGTCTAATACGGCGGCCGCTGAGTTATCTACACCGGATGAAGGTTCTTGGTTCAGGACCCACCTAAGCAAATCAAAGCTACCATCGCTTTGGGGTCGATGATTTGGCGCCAGATTCCTCTGGGGATGATAAGCTCGTGGCATATTCATCACCTGGCCACCGCAATTCCTCGTATACGCCAAGAGTGCGTTCGGATAATTTCTACAATGTTTCGTAGAAGTGTATTGCGTGGCGCATTCCGTAAAACGTTTGGCTATCGCCGAACTTCGAAGATCAAAGGATGAAAGACGGCGTTGTTCCATCTCAATTGGGACGGTAACAGTGGAGTGTTTTGTCGACCACTCACAGCTAAATCTCCAAAGATAGTGACGAGTTCTCCGCAGGAATGGACGAGTTTTCTCGTAGCCACTAGCGATCGTTGCGGGACCATGAACTCGGTGCTGAATTCGATCGACAATTCAAGGATAGGGAGTTACTCAAACCCCTCTGGGATATGCCACGTATTCTACTTCTACCGTATGTCATGGAGCTAACCTGGATTTGGCCAACGAAGTGACTTGCGGTTGCCAGCCGATAGGCAAGTCAGTGTTTTATCCTTCGCAGACAAGTCTGTTAAAAATCCAGTGAGCCAACTGGGATGGAAGGCTTAGACTGGTCTGAACCCGAATTAAGAACCTCGAACCTGAGTGTGGTCGACAGCCGGCGTGTCCTTCGTCGGCTGAGATCAAGGTTATTGCTGTGGTAACGTAGGACCTACACGGGGCGCGTGTAGCGCAGTTGGAGGAGGCGCCAGCTGTCGCGTGCACCCGATACCAGGTCCCTGGTTCGGATTTCCCGCCCAGGCCAACCAAGCCTTCCATCTCTCCGGGGTCGGTGAATTGGTGCCAGCCTTGTCTGGGAAGGATAGAGCGCTGAGTTTTTCATCGGCTGGCCACTGCAAGTCATTGTAGGGCCAAATACGCATTCATGTAGCCTCCATTACATCCCGTAGAAGTAGAATGCGTGCGCATCCCAAAGGGGATTGAGTAACGCCGTCCTTTATCCTTATCCTTTAAAACCTACACGAGCGAAGCAGGACATGAGCATCTAGAAGGTATCAGATGGGGCGAATCCGCTTCACGGAGACCCGAAGAATAACGCCTCAGTTAGAAATGAGAAATAGGGGGCAGAATGAAGTGCTAATCAGATTGACTGTTGCTGTTTAGAAGATACTTATTAATGGGCTCCGAGATGAAAGAGTTGTTCTTCTTCAAGATATGAACAGTGATGAGCTGATGGTGTTCCATTTCAGTCACCTCAACAGCAAGTCATGAATGGTGGAATAGAGAAGCTTGCCATCTACAGTTCGTACTATGCACCAAATAGAAGACATGAAGTCACTTATGAGGTTTGTTAGCGAGACTATCTTCTTAACAGGTGCTGCTTGACTCTGGTTGGTCACTGCTTGGAGGGCTAACTCTCAGCAATAGAGATGTTCTTCTGTTTTCTTAGGGGCTTCTCCACTAAGCATGGGCATTGATTAAAAATGGTGAAAAGTTGAACTTTATTCAACACTGAACCTGTTTGGACTATCTCTGGAAGTCCAAAAATGTCTCGATCGCAATTGGAAAAGAAAGAAGGCCTCCTCTCTTCCAGGTACTCAAGCCGATGAACATAGGGATCGAAATGTGCATAAACACGACAACAAACGCGACGAATGTGGTGCTGAAAATGTCTCCAATGGAGGTGCGAATGGCGCCGTCGATCATTCGTCTTCTCTCCACCGTAAACGCGGAATTCGCGAAGAGCAGTGCAGGGGTACGTTCGTTTTTGCGACCAGTTCCCCTTACGTGAAGTGTGCATGATCGCATTTATAGGAGTCAGGAAGCGGTTCGTCTTCATCGGAAGCGAAGCTGGTGTCTTATCCGAATTATTGGCGTCCCAGACGCATCGACCAGAAGAAGTGAGCCTTTGGAAGGATCTCAATGCCTTCAAACGTTTATTTCCCAAAGATGCTGCTTTCTCGCTTGTTGAAGAAGATTGTGTTACCAGCGTACAGTTCAGGATTACTGGATTAGCCCATTTAATTGCTATACATTTTCACGTAAAATTAAACACTTCTAAGTAAGCTTAACGTTTTTGAAATGAAACTGAGCGTCTCCTAAATCAAAAAGAGCTTTTTGCCACATTAATATGGACTCCTAAACGCTTGGAATAATTTTTTGTTCAAAGAAAATTCAGTGCAATTTTGTCCCTTTTTTAAATTTAATTTCCACAATAAGTGAAGTGAACATTGTTTGAATTTTTTGTAAATGTTAATTTTCAAAGCAAAATATTTATTTGAATTCTGTTCTAAAGCGCGGGAAAGCAGCAGTTACATCGTGTATTGAAGGAAGAGCTCGCACCATGCAATCGATTAAATCATCGCTTTTTTCACATGATTGATGGGAAAAATTGTGCTTGTGTGCAGTAACACAGACGTGAACGGTACAACAAGAATATCTATAGAAACACGCGTATCCTCATCACTGTTTCAAATAAGCAGCTTTGCAATATCAATTAAATAATAATTGCGAAGATCGTGCAGAGTGCATGGCGCGATCACTCTTTTCAATGCTCTTGATGAGTACTGCCTTCCTGCGTTTTAAAACGAATTATATTCTATTTTTCCTTGAAAGCATTCATAAAATTTCAAACAGTGTTCACTTAATAGCGCAGGTGAATTGAAAATTTCGAAGAAAGTCGCACTAAATTTTCCTCGAACAAAAAGTCATTCATTCTTATGGTCTCGCAGAGTCTCTAATGTAGCATGAAAGAGACTCCACTTAATCTGAGAGCTGTTCGATTTCATTTCGAAAGCGTCAAGATTGCTTAGAAAAGTGTACAATCCGATTTGAAGTGTCCAGTTTAATTTGGGAGGTGTCCAATTTGACGTGAAAATGGTATACTTCTTATTTTATTTTATTTATTTATTTTATTTATTCGAGGCGTAGACATCAGTCTTCGCGTTACAAACTAACAACAGAAGAAGAGAACAAAAGCGACAAAATACGTAAACAAATCAGTTAGATATCAATTCTTGTTCTACGTTTTCACCATATGTCGTGTTGCACAACATTGAAAAATTTAACCAGCATGATACGTTCTAAAGGTACGCGCAGACAGGCTCACCAGATCATCGTACCTTCCAATCAGCAAATTAAAATCCTTCAGGATCTATACGTTAAGAAGTTTGACCTAACTCGCGTCCTTGCTATCGAGATTCTAAGTTTGAGCTTCCCCCTTACGGATCTCGTTAGCATCCCATCAACGAATTCTAGTGCGTTGATGTTAAGCTTATTGGCAAGCATTTTGTACATCATCAGAAGGTCAGCGGTTCTCCTTCTATTTCTCAGTGTCGAAAGTCCAAAAAACAACGATCGTTGAGGGCCGTGGGGCATTTGGTTGTAGTCCATCGAATAACATCTCATCATAAGTTTCCTGGTGAAGTTGTTTTGAACGCTTTCCAAAAGGTCGGCGTCCTTCTTCTTCGTTGGATTGAACACTGTAGTCCCTGATTCCACGATCGGTCGCACATATGTTTTATAGGCACGTATATAGACTTCAGGGAGTTTGGATTTCAAAACCTTGAAGAGATTGTAAATGCGATAATTGGCCTTTTTCACCAAAACTCTGTTGAGAAAAACATAGATCACTGGTAATATTGTATCCTAAACCTCGAGCTTCGTTCACTCGCCATTAATTCTGTATGTCGGCATCTGCGTTTGATTTCTGGGTCGAATCATCAAAAGACGAGTTTTTTCCGCTGAAAGTGGCAATTCCCATAATTCAGCCCAACGACTAACGAAGTCAATCGCTAACTGAAGGGAAATAAAGTCTTCAGGCTCGTCAATTCGTTTGTGGATTTTAACGTGGTCAGCATACATGTTGCATTTAACACTCAAATTATTGATGAAATCTGGGAGTTCATAGGTGTACAACAAGAACAAGAGTGGAGAAAGCACTCCGCCTTGCGGAACACCACTTAAGGCGGGGAAAACTTTAGAGAATTCGCGCTTGATCTTCACTTGATACGTTCTACCGCTCAGGAACTGCCGAGTCCAATTCATTATCATGGGATGGATTCCCACGGTTCTCATTTTTATAAGCAACTTCTCAAGAGGGACTTTGTTAAAGGCTTTGGAGAAGTCAAAGTATACCACATCTGTACACTTTTTCTCTTCAATAGCCCTAGACCAGTCAAACCGCGCTTCTCACCTCTCTCATTGAGTCATTGAGAGAGGTGAGAAGCGCGGTTTCTACCGATCTGCCTTTGAGGAACCATATTGGTTATCAGAAATTATTTTGTGGTTTCCTAGATGTGCTAGAACGTGCTTCTTGAGAATCTTTTCAAAAGTTCTTGCGAATATTGAAGTGATGCTAACTGGCCTGTAATTTTTTGCATCATTGCGAGATCCCTTTTTACAAATGGGTGTTACAAAAGCGTGTTTCCACCTGCCGGGGACCTCGGCTCTCATAAAACTCAGATTAAATGTGTTCCAGAGGATAGGCTATATAATGGACAACATTTTGTATGAAGCACAAAGGAACAAAATCTGGGGTTAATGATAAGGATTTGGGCCATTTACTCAACGCATCAATAATCTCTTCCTTCAGGAACCACACTGTGTTATTCATCTGAGGAAAATGGGGCAGCCCCTCACCTATCTCTCTCAACGAATCGCTTTCCCATACGCGATCCCTGTTGTTGTATGCCTTGAGAAACACCTCGCCCAACAAGTCAGCTTTCTCGCTTTCCGCAGAGGCCAGCGCACCATCATCCTTTATCAAGCTAGGGACCCCATTGTCCTTTCCAATGCGCGAGCTTATGTATCTGTAGAATGCTGTCTTATCTTTAGACTTAGCTATCTTACTTTCTTGGAGCACATTATACCGATAAAGAGCTTTATTAAGCTTTCTAGACAGTGCCTCGTACGAAGCCCAGTCTTCTCCTCGGCCATTGGCGCATGCCTTTTTCCACAAGTGAACGCAACGACGATCCATTCTCATGAGATACTCAGGAAACACCTTTACATCATCTCCAATTTTTCGCACAGGGATGAGAATATGAGCTCTGGCAGATAGGGTCATGGGACAGACACCTTGGGCTTTAAATTCTTGAGGTGATCACATCCTTAGCCTTAGTTGAACCACGGAGAGTGAATCGTTACCTCCTCTGCTGTTACCATTGTTTGTTTCCAGGGAACTTCACAGATAGCTTTTAGCCGTTGTAGCACTGCTTCTGCTGCTGGTAATTTTCAGTCCTGGCTTGAGATCTCTACTATTTTCTGAAGTGAAGTATAATATGGTTGTTTTCTCAGAAGGGGCGGAGGATGAGTGGGGAAGTCGGGTTTTTCATGATTCCTGCTGTGGTGGTTATGATATTACCTAAAATAATCGGTTGTCCAGTTTTGTTTTCGACTGGATGATCAGGCCACTGTGCTTTAGGTTCTGGTTCTTCCAAGTGCCGACAGCGGAAGAAGCTTGCGAGGAAGATCTGGAGGATGGAGGGAATGCCAAGGCCAAGACAGCGTCGATTGAGCATGCTCGGGTTGAAATCGAACGCATGAACTTCACACTTGAAGCAGGAACTGGCACGGTAAGTTCCGTACTTACTGTGTTTTACGCCCTTTTCTTATAGAATTTCGTGTAAATTTCACTCTAAAGAGCGCGCCTGTATCCATCTTTTTGAGCAGAATCGTTTTAAATAGAAAAATGGGTTTCAATCGATGAACACATCCAACATATCCCACATAAATTGCGTAAAAATGTCTATTTTCAGATTCCGGTCCCACTGATTTTCATGCAGATGTTCATCAAGGCGGAGGCGTCCGGTTGGTCATCAGCACTACAGGCGACCGCCAACCTCTCGCTACAGATGTCCTACTATAACGAGGCGTTAAGGTATTTTATGTGGTGAATCAGGAAAGACATCTATCCCTTCCTTCGAGTTTACCTTACGGATCGATTTATTGTGATTTGATTTGTACCAAGAAATTTCAGGATGAAGGATATTTCTCACTTTTGTGTTGCCCTTCGGGACTACATGTTTCTGATTGGTTGCTAATGCTAAAACAGTGTTCACTTTAGTGTTTGGGAGCCTGTCATCGAACCGGTGGAGTCTGGACACGACAACTGGGTTCCTTGGAACGTGTCAATGACGGTTAGTTAAAGTAATTGCGTTTTGCCATTCAGCCGTTTTGTTATTCACCCGTCAGACATTTTGAAAGCAGCTTCTCCATGCACAAGTCGGTAATGTGGCCTACATGAGAGTCAGACATCAGACCAATTAGGCCGCATGCATCTAATAGGTCTGCCACCCGAGGCGCGTTTACAACTGGTGCTTAAATTGGCGGCTGGTCGATGTTCCTTCGATGCTCTGATTGTTTTGTGCGTTCGCGACCCCAAATATAAGTCGCACCAACGACTTATACCTCATTCCCTTTGTTAGAGTTTTCTTCTGCCATCATCATCATCATCATTTATTACACAGGGAGGTATCCGCATGTGGATAAGAGTAATGAAAGTAGTGAAACAAAAGATACACACACTACCAGTCGAAATGCCGACAAGAAGATAGTGATACAGAGGTAGGAAAAAATAAAGACAAAAAAAAACAAGTGACAAACCAAGGAAGTAGCAAGTAAATTGGACCAGACGAACATGAGCAAGAGTTTTTAAAGGTGAAAGGTCGCGACAAGCATGACCCTTCGGATTCGAGGCCTGCGATGGACGTGAAGATCGACGCGGACGATATTCTGAATGTGACGGTCACGAAGACTTTCATCACGTTGTTAAACCAAGTCTCGCAGGTAGGTGCTGCAGTTACTAGCCAGTATATTATCCTAGGAGTATCTTCTGGTGCCAGCTCTGATATTTCCAGACGTTCGCTCATGCGGCCAAAAAGATCACTCCGCCGGTCACCCGTTATCTTCCCGGGCTTTCGGCTTTCCTCGTCCTAAACGAGACTGGGATTATCATCAAGGTCTCCGGTACCGATAATCTTCAGGTGCGTGGTCTATTGTGGTCTAAACTTGTGATGAACTCAACTATAACGACTTCTTCGGCCATGATTGTTAGACTTTTCTTTTCTGCTTCTATTTCGGGGTGTTTTCTAATACTACCCGCCTAAACACCACTTCATCAAAGCGAAGCACTTGTCCCAATGACAGTAAAACCAAGACCTAACATCGGAGCTTTTCTATTCCACGTGAAGACTAACTGGCCCGCAGCCGGCTGCCTGTGACTAACGACTCACAGCCGGCTGCAGGTCGAAGATTCATCTTCGTTCATCCAAAAAATAACGTAGACGTTGATAATGAGATTAGCCCCGGGACCAGCCGACTTAAACACCTTCTTAGTCTGATCATGTGG
Source organism: Heligmosomoides polygyrus bakeri (assembly GCA_947359475.1). Taxonomy (NCBI): domain Eukaryota; kingdom Metazoa; phylum Nematoda; class Chromadorea; order Rhabditida; family Heligmosomidae; genus Heligmosomoides; species Heligmosomoides polygyrus. Next base: position 84,789,471 of record OX375869.1, on the reverse strand, counting down.
ATCTGAACCAAGAACTCTAAGATAGTTACCCCTGCTTTACCGTTAGTCTGACAAGCAAGGGGCCTTAGGCTCCGTTTATTTATTTATTTATTTTTTTTTGTTTTATTTATTTTTTTCACGTCGATCGGCGTCGAAGCTACCCTATCGAGATTCTTCATAGTCTTGATGCTAGCGACATTAGCGAGATAAAGGGTAGTTATCGATCTTTCTGAGCGATCGCTTGACGTTAATCGATGCGTACTATTCACACAGGCGAATCCATCGCTTCCGTCGATACCGTAGCGGACTATAAACAGATCCTCAGCTGCGATGAAGCCGCATCCTTCAACGTTTGCCCAACGGCACCCTGAATAGTCTGTCCTAAGGGAACGAAGGAGATTGTTCGACTTCTAGCGAGGTCTTTCTAATGTCATGCAATGAATGTGGGGATGGATGACTATGTAGGGGTAACGGACTGTGTGCTGTGCGCGCGGCGCGAGGACATGAATGGTGACCACATCAATCTAGCAACGCGACTTATGTGAATTTAAAAACCTTCAAATAAATTATACCAAGTATTCCTTGTACAGAAAGTTATCCTAACCTTCTCGGAGAGTCTCTAGTTTAATTTGTGAGACGCTTGTTTTCAAGATGTATAATTTCAGTTCAAAAGCTTCGACCTTGCTTACATTAGTGCGCAGTTTGATGTCAATGTCAAGTGGTATATATGATGAAGTGGTGTCTGAGTGGATAGTCTCACAAAGCTTTCCTAATTTGGAAGAATCTGAAAACGGCGAAAGTGTTGAAGCGAATTGTTCGACATTCGAAGACGTTGTGTTTGAGTGTATCAGCACTGTAGATTTCATAGAAAGCCAAATTTGTTCAGATGTGGGATTAAGGGTGTTCTTTTAGAATTGGAAACTCTTGGAGTGCGTTTTAAGTAATCTGTTTAGATCAACCAGACTGGTGAAGCTGTTGAGGCACCACATGGCAGGTTCATCGATTTGCACATGAGCAAGGAAACTGCAGCGAAGGCCGCTGAATCAGTGAGCACTGCAGACGGACATTTATAATTTGGTTGAAAAGGGTATTCCTGACTGGTTTCAGCAAGACAAGGAGCGCCTTAGCACGACGCAGACCGAACTGAGTGCAGATCTCCGCGTTGATCTCTTGGACACAGTCAGGCAGCTGAAAATTGGTCGTGCAGACAAGGTGGCGGTACCCCTGCCGAAGAAGAGCGATGCTGGCAAGCAGTGGAAGGTGAGGCCAGCTCGACACTGCCGATTTTCCCTCCTAGCAACTCCGTGTTTGCAGATTGTTGTAGACACCACCATTGAGAATGGACGACGTCTGGTCACGTTCAAGCCGCATGTGAGCGTAACGAACCATCTTGATGTGCCGATGGAACTGTATGCGAAGAACGGCTCCAACTTGGACCTTTTCGGCACGGCTTCACCTGGCGAGACTCTCCAGCTCGCCGTGCCGTTGCTGTTCTCGCCAACCGGAGAGATCTTCTTCAGACCGGCCAATGACAAGTGAGTGGACACCAGCAGTTTTTGATGTTTTCGTAGTCTGTAGACATTGGATCCGACACCGATTTTCCGGATAATCGGATGATTCGGATAGGCCATTTTTTCAAACCCCGGATCTTCGGATGATTCAGATGAGGGCAATTTTCGACCGAGCCGGATTTCGGATAATCCGAAACCGGATAAATCCGGCCGGATATCCGAAAATGCATGATTCGGATCCCATGTCTAGTAGTCTGAGGGAAACCAGAAGACTTCCTGCCTCCGTATCGGCTCCTGAACTTCATAGAGTACTCAGTAGCAGGTCCACGGGTGAGGAAGACCTTCAGCCATCTTTAAGGGAGTGGAGCGTTGGGGTACGGTGAAGGAAAATATGAGGTTGTCTCTAAGTCACCGCCGTTTTTTCAACGATTCAATACGGATTTCGTCGGCGGTCTATTGCATAGCGCTATAAAACTTTCGAAAGGAAATGATTTGCTCTATCAGAACATATATTGCATTTCTTTTTTCATCCTGAATTTTGTCAATTTTTAGGCCGACCCCCTAAAGTGAAAAGTGAAAAAGTAGCCATTTGCGCAGTTGCTTCTTTCGCTTAGGTTTGGAATTTTTGCGCAGTTTTTCATAGTATTTGGAAGACAATGTTCTGTATTACAAGAACACGTGCTGCTCCTATTTGCTCTTTCGTTCTTTATTGATTTTTAGGTCATCAATGTGGACGTCCAAAGAAGAAGATTTATTTTTACCGACAGCTCCTGTTCTATGGTAGGACTTTTTTGCTCGGTGTTATATGTCGTTCACAAGACAATGCGTTGCTCAATAAGAATTTGTGTAGCGTTTATTGGCTCATGCTGATTTCTTTCGAATATCAACAAAATGCCAGAAAGAGAAAAATCACCTTCACCAACAACTCCTTCGCCTTGTTCAGTCTGCCTTGCTCAGTTTTATATGACACTCGAAAGTGGTTGTCTTGTTCTACCAGATTATGTGATTTTTTCTTCGGCCGTTTGAATTTTTGCTAATTTTCAGGTCATCAAAATGGACCAGGACCAGGTCGACAAGGATGAGTACTTTTGACACCTTCCTCTCTTTGCTTTTAAAACCCTGGTTTTCATCGCCAGTTACAATTCTGTGCAAAAATCGTTGAATATGTCCGTGTGATGAAGGAACATCAGGAACCAAGCTAGTGACGATTGCTGCCGGCCTGCTTGTCCGTCATCATTCATCAAATGGACATATTCAACGATTTTTGCACAGAATTGTAACTGGCGATGAAAAATAGTGTTTGTACGGTTAACCAGGCTTCCAGTGCCTTAGCGGCACTAGAAGCAAAGAGAAGGTGCCAAAAGTGCTCATCCTTGTCGACCTGGCACTGCTCTATTTTGATGACCTGAAAATTAACAAAAATTTAAACAGCCAAGGAACAAATCACACATTCTGGTAGAACAAGACAACCACTTTCGAGTGTCATATAAAACTGAGCAAGGCAGACTGAATAAGGAGAAGGAGTTGTTGGTGAAGATGATTTTTCTCTTTCTGGCATTTTGTTGATATTCGAAAGAAATCAGCATGAGCAAATAAACGCGACCGAGATTCTTACAGAGCAAGAAATTCTCTTCTAAACGACATATAGCACCGAGCAAAAAAATCCCGCAGGACCTGTCGGTAAAAATAAATCTTCTTCTTCGGACGTCCACATTGATGACCTAAAAATCAATAAAGAACGAAAGAGCAAGTAGGAGCAGCACGTGTTCTTGTAATACAGAACATTGTCTTCCAAATGCTATGAAAACTGCGCAAAAATTCCAAACCTAAGCGGAGAGAAGCGACTGCGCAGATTGCCACTTTTTTAGTTTCTCACTTTTCACTTTAACGACCTAAAAATTAACAAAATTCATGATGAAAAAGAAATGCAATATATGTTCTGATAGAGCAAATCATTCTCTTTCGAAAGCTGTATAGCGCTATGTAAGAGACCGCCGGCGAAATCTGCAGTGAATCGTTGAAAAAAACGGCTGGACTTATGGGGCAACCTAATAAACGGAAGGAATCACCTGTATCACCTGTCGTCCCGTTGATCATCGACTTGCTCGAGCGGGCGCCAGCAGCGTCTCCATTCGTCCCTGTCGCGTGCCAGAGTGGTCCAACGGAAGGAAAGGAAAATATAATGGGAAGGGAAACCGAGCCGTGCGTCCATTCGTTTCGATTTTTCTTCGATTGATAGCAAAAAATTCAGTTTGAATCGAATTGCACACTTGCTAGCGATTCAACAAAAACGCCTGTAGGAAACACATGCCAACACTTGCAGTTTCAATCAAGCAGCATTTACACTATCAGTGAAAATTGCGACGAGGTAATCGAGTGCGTGGCGCGATCGTTTTTTAATACATTGAAAAATTCCGCTTTTTATATTTCAGACTAGGCCTTGAAACATTATTTTTCATTGAAAAACAATTTTTTATATAAAATTCACACGATGTGCCACTTAATTGGGACATGAGTAAAAAATTTCGAAGAAAGGCATGATAAATTGTCGTTCAACAGAAATTTATTATCGTCAGAGTCTCTAGTTCGAAGACGCTCTTTCAAGATGTTCAGTTTGAGTTCAAAAGCGTCAAGGTTGCTTGGAAGAGTATCGAGTTTGATTTAAAAGTGTCCAATTCGACGAGAAATTGTTAGTTTGAAAGCTAAGTCCTCGTCATTTTATTCTGAATTTCGCTGAAGTCTTTTTGTATAATGTTATATACCGTCCAGAAGGAAATGATTTAGCCTATCAGAAACTATGTTTCGCTTTTTTCAATTTCGAATTTTGAAAATTTTTAGGTCAGTAATCAGCAGTCATAGTCAAAAAAGAGAAATGACCATCGCTGACAGCTCCCTTTCTCTGCTTATGTTTGAGTTTTTTTTGCATAACTTATACACCACTCGAAAGAGGATGACTTGCTCTACAAAATAAAGTGTTGGATTTTTTGTTGGTTTTGATTTTCTTCAACTTTCAAGTTATTAAAAGAGGGTGTGTCCAAAAGACACATTTTTTCCCAACAGCTCTACTCTTCGACTAACTTTTTTGGATAGTGTTATATCTCGCTCGAAAGAGAATGTTTTACTTTATCGAAGTGTGCGTTGCTTTTATCTGTTCGTGCTGATTTTTGTCAATTTTTGGCGGATTGTTAAAAGCGACGATGAAAGATTACTTTTTCCAACTACTCCTTCTATTTGATCAATTTTTCGCGCAACGTCATATGTCATTTGAAAGAGTGCGCTTCGCTCTGTTAGAATATGTGTTTTGTTCTTTGGTCGTTCTGATTTTTGTTCATTTTCAAGTCATCAGGTTCAGGTTTAAAAAGCTTAAAAAAGAGTAGGAGCTGTTAATAAAAGTAATTTATTTTTTTCTGGAACCCCATTATAGTGCTTTGAAAATTGATGAGAATCGAAATAGACGAAGAAACCCAACGCACATCTTTATAGAGAAAATTATCCTTTTTCGAGTGGCGTATAACGTCGTGCATTAAAACTCAAACGTAAGCAGAGTGAAGGAGTTGTTGGGGAAAGTCGTTATCATTTTTTGACTTTTCGTTTTAATACCTTAAAATTTTAAAAAATTTGAAAAGGAAAAAAGCGAAGAAGCTTTCTGATAGAGCAAATCATTCTCTTTCGAGTGGTGTATGACATGCCAAATACCTTCGGCACATGCCAAATACCTTCGGCAAAATTCGAAATGCAATAAAAAAACAACGAAAAATGTGACGACTTAGTTTCCTAACACATATAGTTCTGTGCTGTGCACTGGACCCATCCTGGACTTCCAAAAAGAGGCCATCGAGAGGGTGAAAGCATTCCGTGACGTCGGGAGCGATCTCTCCGAAGAAGGTGTAAAACGTGTTAGGAGATGGACAATTGCAGCGTTTCTCAGGCGATGGAAACCAATTGGAGTATTTCGTGACTATAGATGTTTCGGGGACGGTGCATAGAAGAGTAGTTACCCCCTAAGAAGTTAGGTAGGTCTCGGGTAGGTTACTTTTATATCGGCTATGCGCTGCTTTAAATGAGAACTCTAAGATGGGCATGCTGATACACCTGGCGAAGAAGAGAGGTGTCAAGTTGTCAAGACAGTTATGGAAACAACCCGAATCCAGCTGAATCTAAGAATTTTTTGGTGCTTTAAGAATGTGCTGATTCTTTGGTCTTCTAAGAATGTGCTAATTCTTTAGTCTTCTTAGTATAAACCCATAGGTTATCTCTACATTTTGAAGCACCCGAAAAACGGCCGGAGAAGAGTAAGGGGCTGATGAAAAGGAATAGAAGAACGCGAAAAATTGGTCGAGTTCCTCTCCAGATGTCACTCCCCAAATCAGTTGAATCAAAAAAGCAGTGGCTCATAGCAGAGTGTTGCGTTCGATCAAACGGCGCCGGTGGTGTAAAGGCGTAGAGCATTCCCGCCCGGTCAGAGGGAGGTGCGGGTTCGAGTCCCGCCTGGCGCTAGAAGTTTTGATCGCAACAAAACATCGTTGTGACAGCTTACTACCTCGATACCAGCCACTTGAGGCTTAAGGAAACTGATTTGAATTGTTTCTATCAAGACCATCAGCTTGACTGGTTCCATGCTGATATCAGCGGCCAGGTCATCCCGGATACGGGTGACTGCTGATCGGTCCCACGAGGTGTGGATGTTGCGTTCGATCAAACGGCGCCAGTGGTGTAAAGGCGTAGAGCATTCCCGCCCGGTCAGAGGGAGGTGCGGGTTCGAGTCCCGCCTGGCTCTAGAAGTTTTGATCGCAACAAAACATCGTTGTGACAGCTTCATAGCAGAGTTATCTGCGTATCTCATGCTAAACGCCTTGTTTAGGTGCGAAGTGAGTTTCGAGTCCATAACGTGGCACCAGTTCACGCATAACAAGCGGCAAACGATCAGATGCGATCTGAGCGAGGACACAACGCAGGGCTATTTCTTCGAAACGGTAGTGCACGAGGAGCGCATTCGTGAAGGTGAAGGGGTACCGCATATCATTCCAAATAGGCAGGTCAGCGTTCTGAAGTGCACAATTAGGAATCGACAAGCATACGGAGATGTATTCGGTGCATCTGTACCCGCCACTGCAACTGTACAACATTCTTCCGTTCCCGATCACCCTTGAGATTCCTGTTGCGAAGGATCTGGTGCCTGGAGAGAGCATGTTGCTGAACATCATTCCCGGACACCGTATTCGACTATGGGTGAGTGCCGCTGAGCCCATCTTCCCGTCAAGTGTATGGTCTGCTAACCTTTTATTCGTCTAGGCACCGTACCTTGGGGAAATGTATTCACTTGATATGGTCATTCCTGAGGAGAAGGATGATCTCGAAGTGGTCGCTCTTAACACTGACACCGGTTCTGCTGAGCTGGTGAGTCTTTTCCGTTTTTAGACTGTTAGAATTTACATTGCCTGGCACAAATCGCTTCTGGAGGCGCTTGTCTCTTCTCTTAACTTTCCTTGGGTACATTTAACAGCCGTTTGGAGAGAAGGTTAGTCACACCCGGCCCTTTCGGGTCATGTTGCAATACCTTGGCTGAGTTCTCACGGTGGTACAGTTGCCTTCTTTGACCGGAACTGTCCTGGATTTTGGAGCGTGGATATGCGGCTCATAAATTCAAGCGAAAAGCCGCCTCAGGCCCTATACACTATTCGATCTGGAGCTATCTACAGCAGTAGTCTTGTTGAACTTCGAATTCCCTCCAAATTGTGGACAGTTTGTCGATGTCCTTCCTAGGAAAATACCTGTCGATCGGCAACCGTTGGACCGTTTCCACCTATAGTACACGGTACCTGTGGTTTACAGGTGGAAACGGTCGCCGATCGACCGGGAGCTTACATTCTTATAGAAGTGATCATTTCAAAAAATGTTTTCTCTGAGTGTTGCGTTAGTAGGTCCTTTTATGTTTACAGAAACTTGCACTCGTTAAGTTTTGATCAAAATAATTGGGATTCTATGCATGTCAGTCTTTCAGCGGGCGCCAAACGTCTAGTTCCCCATGTTCGTTTCTTCTTTGGGCATTCATACCTTCATTACAATAACAATTTGTTTCACATGTATCATGTATGTATGTAGAATAGGATAGTAAAGTCTTTAAGACGGTTGCTATGCTAGTTCTCTCCCCATCCCATATCCCTTTGCCGGCAGACATACACGCGGACGCTGGTTGCACGAAGGTTGTGGCACGTCTTCTTAATCCCGGATGAATGCCGGCGGCCGCTAAGGCTATAAATTCGCAGACAATTGGCCCATGATTAAGCTCAAAGAAACAGCCGGATGGCATACGTCGCCGTTTCCAAGGCGTCCTCTGGCTTTTGGTCTACCCTCGTTGTAACGGACAACTTACCGCACGGGTTATGTGAAATATGTGCAATTTTCACGTTAAGTTAGACATTTTAAATCAAACTGAACCTTATAGTTGTGTCTTTGAGGATTTTTTTTGCACGAATGAATGAACGATAAATTCTATGTCGAAAAATTACGAGCGAATGAACGGACGATTTTTCTCGATCATCATTTTTTTCAAGGATCGAAAAGCAAATAAGCCCTATTTTTCGTTCATTCGAATATTCGATTAGTCGAATAATTTGTGCGAATCTTGTTCTGTGCTTAAAGATTTGAAGCTTATTCGATATTCGAGTAAAATTATTCTATTTTCGAATGATGTTGAAATATTCGATTTTCGAACAATGGTCGAACATTGCTTTCGATGTTCGAATTCGAACAAATATTCGAAAATCTAGAAATGTCAAATATTGGACTATTAGAACAATTATTCTAGTAAATTGTTAGAATATCTTCGTTCGAGCACAATCATACTGGACACCTTCAAATGAAAACAAGCTTCTTCCAGAACTCCTAGGCGGTCAGAATAATGTTTTTGTTTAAAAAAATATGACTTTCCTTGAAATTTTTTAATTCACCTGATGCAACAAGTGAAAACAGTTTGAAGTTTTACAAAATTTTCATTTTTCGAAGGATAGCAATGATCTACATTTTGTTTTAAGACGTAGGAAGACAGCAATCATTCAGTAAATAATATTAAAGGAAGAGATCTCGCCATGCACCTGACTGGATCATCACGATTTTTATTTGACTGTTAGCAAAAATTCTGTTTTTGTGGATTAACACAAATGTGAGCAGTATAACAGGAACGTTTATAAAAGACACACATATCGTCACATCACTTTCGAATAAGCAGCACTTGCACTATTAACGAGATGATAATCGGACGAGTGCGTATCTCAATCTCTCGTTTTAATCTGCTAAAAGAACTTCCGAACTTTAGAATAAGCTCTGAAGCACTTTTCCTTTAAAAAAAATTGAATTACTTAAAAAATGTTCACTTATTGAGACAGGCGAATGTAATTTTTCAAAAGTAAAATTCTATGATAACAAGTTTTCCTTGAGAAAAAATATTCTAACCGTCTCGGAGATTTTCTATTTTATTGTGGGAAAAGCTGGTTGCGATTTATAAGATGTTCAGTTTCTTTTCAAAAGCGTAGAGCTTGTTTAGAGGAGTGTTTATTTGGAATTGAAATTGTCCAATTTTAAAAATGGTATATTCATTTTCCACGTCAAATTGCACACCTTTCAAATCAAAATTGACACTCTTCTAAGCTAGCCTAAAACTTTTGAAATCAAAGCGACCTCTTCAAATCGAAATGACCTTCAAGCAGGTTAAACTACAGAATCGTCAAGATGGTTAGAATAATTTTTTGTTCAAGGTAAATTTGTTATAACGTTCCTTGGAACTTTTTAGTTTACCTGCCCAATAAGTGCAATATTTTTATAAAACTTCTTTAGAGAAAACTAATTAAATTAAACAATAAAAGTAAATTAGTTGAATAAATTAAAATTTGTTTTAAAGCACATCAAAGAAGCAATCATGAAGGACATTAAAAGATCAGATTGCGCCATGGACTCGTAAAGTTCGCCACAGCTCAGACTTTCTACTATCAATTGAACAAAAATCGTGACGTCTTTGACGAAAGCATGGCGCAATCTTCTTGTCACTGCAAAATAGACGCCTTCCTGCATTTTTATACAAACTTTAAACCATTGTTTTTCCTCAAAAAGTGAAATTTTGTTAAATTTTCAGACAATATGTTCACTTTTTGGGTAGATTATTTAGAACTTCAAAGAAAGTTATTTTAAAATCTCCATTGAACAAAATTTTTTCTAACCTTTTTGGGGAGTCTCCAGCTTAGTATAGAAGAAGCTCATTTCAATTTGGAAGAGGTCGCTTTGATTTTAAAAGTCTTAGGCTAGCTTAGAAGAGCGTCCAGATTGATTTGAAAAGTGTCCAGTTTGAAGTGGAAATCATATCTAGCAGAATGTAGATCCGTTACGTGTGGCGCTGTTCGAACGTTCGTACATTTCAGCTGCTCGGACTGCACTGGAGTACCGATCATGGCGACCTGAAGATGTACATCTACGCGCCGTTCTGGCTGGTGAACAACACGTCGATGACGCTGAAGCACATGGTGGGCGTGTCGGCCTTTTGCTTTCGGAAACTAACACTTCCATTTCTGTAACCACACTCTCGGCACCCCTTGGTCAGTCGAGCTACGTTTCGTGAGCTTCTAGGAATGCGGCGGGAACTTTCTCCAAAAAACGACGCAATGTGTGCCATGCAAAAAGGCCCAGCCTTCGCAACAGGTGAACGAGTTGTAGTGCGGTCTTCTCGAAGTTAACCACCAGAGTTCCTCTGTCCGAACCACACATACTCAAGATCGCATTAACAGACTGCTTCACGCGCTGGAGGTCGGGGCCTTCTGCAGAGGGCGCTGTTGCCAAGTTCTCTCCTTTCTGTATGCATTGGTGTATTTCGTATCTGTATGTTTCTAGCGCCCGAATCGCGTTGATCCCGAGCTCGAGTTGAGTTGGTGGTTGTGTTGTTGTGGTAAAGAGCATGCATGTTTTAGCTTCTTCTTTGCTGTCCTTTTCAACCGTTAGACTAGATCTCTGCACAGAATCGTTACGCTACGGTCCGTAGAAGTCTTAGATATAGATCTTTTGTATGTCGTGGTGATTTTTCTATGTCGAGCTCACGTGGCACCTCGTCAGCTTCGTCATCGCAGCCCGTTTCATGGATAATGCCTCGTGTTTTAGGAGTCGGAGTACGCCGTGAAGCATCTTCCAGAAGATAATCCATTGATTCTTCCGTTTCCGAGCACGGACTTCACCAAAAAGAAGAAGGTAATGGAAAGAGTTGACATTGCTGGTTAGCGCAATAAGTTCTGTAAAGCTGCGAAGCCTGTCTGCAATCGTCGCGTCAGTTCGGTTGAAAATTTTCTGACCGAAATGTCTTTCGTTAAAATAAACTTTGTAACAGCACAAATCAATTGAAAATGATAGATGAAGGATAAAGAATATAACAAAAAAATCACATCCTTAGAGGTGGGGATTTGATCATGTGCGAAACTAGGGGTACGAACCATGGCTAGGCTCTGAAGAAAGTTGAGATCAGGCTAGAAGCTTTCAGTACTATTATTTGACAATGTTTAAACACATTTGTTTAAGACTCGGCTGGTAGAGAGGCTGTATGTGGTTACACTTTTTTTGCGATCAAAACTCTTACGCCAGGCGGGACTCGAACCTGCACACTCTTCTTTCCGGGCAGTGATGCTACGCCTTACACCACTGGCGCTGTTTGACTGTATGTAACATCAGCAATATCCTCGTGGCCCGCCATCACCCACTCCTGATATCGGGATGGTCAAACAGCGCCAGTGGTGTAAGGTTTAGCATCGCTGCCTGGAAAGCAGATGCTACGGGTTCGAGTTCCTCCTGGTGAAGTGTTTTGATAGCAGCAAAACATCCTGCAACGAAATATCACTTCACAGTACTTCTCAACGTACCCCCTTAGTAATGTTTCGAGAAACTTCTACTGCATTTTGATATAAACCTCTGAAAACGGTCTCGAAGAATTCATAGATGATATTGAGGTCTCAGCACAACTCTTCAATCCCATAGCTCTTGAAGGCACAGAAGGGAGCATGAATTTGTAATCCCACGTTACGTTTCAGCGAAAGAACTCCCATCATCTGAATTTCAACCATGTTTTAGTAGTTTTCCGCCACAATATCCTTTTGTCTGCGCACTATAGGGAGGTTTTACACCATTTTGAATTTGTAAGGGAATGGTCTTGTTTGGATAGGAGGTATGGAACTAAAGAAGGCAATGGTGAGGGGTTTAAGCAAACTAGTGATTTGTTTAAACCATTTATGAAAGAGACTTCTTGTTTCCATGAGCTAATATTAGCTTGTCCCATAAGTCCCGCCGTTTTTTTTTCTACGATTCACTGCAGATTTCGCCGGCGGTCTCTTGCATAGCGCTGCATAGCTTTCGAAAGAGAATGATTTGCTCTATCAGAACATGTATTGCATTTCTTTTTTCATCCTGAATTTTGTTATTTTTTAGGTCATTCAAGTGAAAACTGAAAAAGTGGTCATCTGCGCAGTCGCATCTCTCCGCTTAGGTTTGTAATTGTTTTGCGCAGTTTTTTATAGCATTTGGAAGATAATGTTCTATACACAAGAATACGTGTTGGTCCTATTTGCTAATTTGTCCTTTATTGATTTTTAGGCCATCAAATTGGGACGTCCGACTTTTCCGTCCGAATTTTTACCGAGAGTGGTTGGAAATTTTTGCTTGGTATTAAAGTTGTTCGGAAGAGGATGTCTTGCTCAATAAGAATTAGTGTCGCGTTTATTGGCTCATGCTGATTTCTGTCGAGTAACAAAATTCCAAAAAGAGGAAAATCATCTTCACCAACAACTCCTCCTTGTTCATTCAGTTGTTGATATTCGACAGAAATCAGCATAAACCAATAAACGCGACACAAATTCTTATAGAGCAAAACACCCTCTTTCGAACAACATATAACACCCTGCAAAAAAGTGCACCACAGAGCAGGAGCTGTCGGTAAAATTTGGACGGAAAAGTCGGACGTCCCAGCTTGAGGACCTAAAAATCAATAAAGGACAAGTGAGCAAATAGGACCAACACATTCTTGTAGTACAGAACGTTGTCTTGCAAATGCTATATAAATTAAATTGCGCAAAAATTGCGCAGTTTAAATTGCGCAAAAATTCCAAACGTAAGCGGAGAGCAGTGAATGCGCAGATGGCCTCTCACTTTTTCAGTTTTCACTTTAATGACCTAAAATTAACAAAGTTCAGGATGAAAAAAGAAATGCAATACATGGCTTGATAGAACAAATCATTCTCTTTCGAAGCTGTATACCGCTATGCAAGAGACCGCCGGCGAAATCCGCAATGAATCGTTGAAAAAAAAAACGGCGGATACTTATGGGACAACCAAATAGTTAGGTTGCACGAGGAGCGCATTCGGTGGAGGTTCCGTCTGTCGCATGCACCTGACCTCTAGTCACTGGTTCGGATTACTCCTACGTACCAGTCAAGCCTTCCATCCCTCAGGGGTCGGTGAATTGGTACCGGACTTGTTTGCGAAGGGCAAAACACTGACCAGATCTTTCCTAAGCGGATGGGGGCACACAGTGATTCGCGTCTCTAATCCATTTCTTGAGTTTCTACGAGATTTTCAGGAACTGTGACATGGTGGGAGGGTTTTATTTAAATTCAGGGGATGTGATGTATGACATGGGAAGATGTACACAGTTGACTCTTTAAGGTTACCCACTTCCGACTAGGATAAGGATAGGCACTGTCCGTTCAGCTGGCAACTGCAAGTCATTGTGTTGTCCAAATACATATCCATCCTGTCGATTCCATGTGGGAGGTTGGCATACCCGTGTTCCGAAGCTCCCACAAGATCCTTTACAGTCACCATTGCCAATTGGTGCGGATATTGCAAGGATAGGGTCACTTGAAGTACAGCTAAGTGGGTTTGAGTAACTCTATAGTCTCTAGTTCAATGTAATAGGAGTACCTAAAGGAGGTGTTTATATTCCTCGGAACCGTAGCCTCACTTCCCTGTTTCTGGTTGACTGTGCTTTTCGTTTGAGCGCACTCTTTGTAGAGTGTATTAAATAATTAAATAAATAAATAAATTCAAATTTCCTCCACGACATCCAGTAGGAGTTGAATGCATGGCGCATTCCAGAGCGGCTTGAATGTGCCGTCCTTATCCTTAATATATTTGGGTCAACGTGCAAAGCAGAACGAATTTCGAGGTTAAGATTCGGCAGACGTTTCGATAAATTTCTGAAATTTCACGTCGTTAATCGTTAAATGCATACATTTGTTGCAGTCGCGAGTGTTCGTGGAGAATGGCACGGCTTGGTCCGAAGAGCTCCCACTTGACACCGTCGGCAACCCGGCACGTGTGGTGTGCAAAGGAAAGGACAGAGATTACGAGGTCAGGTCCCACACCACTCCCTAGTACGGCCATTTCCCATCATGTGTGTTGGTGCAGATGACAGTCGACATCAAGCTCTGTCAGTCCGGCCTGACGAAGATCGTCACCTTCTGTCCGTTCTTTTTGGTCTCGAATCTCAGCAAGTTCGACATGGAAGTCAGAGAGGAAGGAGACGAGACTTGGCTGTTGGTTCCGGCAGAGAAAGTGGGTGAACAGCGGTGCTTCACTTGGGCAATTCTGCAAGAGGTCTCCCGCACTTCAGCATTGACTTTAGTGCGTCGGCATCTGGCCCAAGCAGCGTTCGACGAGGAAGTTCATCTGTGCGAGGTACGCCGGCCAGACGGAAGAGTCACTGCTGTTCCCGATCACGGAGAACTTCGAGACGCTCTGTCATGTGGGTAGCAGCTTCCCAACGAACGACATCTATGACCACACCCAGCGTAACTCGTTGGCTTATTCAGATTAACAACGATCATGTCGGTATCGAAGTTTGCGTCTCCACATCCGACTCATCAGTGGCGATCCATCTGTCGCCGTTCCAGCATGGAATGGCTCCAGTCTGTGTGATGAACACCTTAAAGGTAGGTTTTACCTATAATAGAAGAAATATTTCAATCATTTTTTCTAGCGTCTAAGGGCTGAAAAGCCCTGTAAAGTACGAAGGATTTTTTCGGTCAAACGCAAGGGAACCAGCGACTACTTTAAGGTTTTGTGTTTTTAGATTCCTGTGATGTTTGGTCAGAAGGGACATGAGATGCGGACTGTCAACAGCAATGAGATGATGTACTTTACGTGGGACAATGTCGTGGAGGAGAGAATAATGACGGTGAGGTTTGACGCAGGTCTAGACGTGGGCTTGCAAGGAAAGGTTCCCAATTCGTGATGGGCTTTTCCGATACTATTGTGATGGAGCGGTGAGCGGAGGCCAGAACTATCGTCAGTTTTTGCTGAACACATTTTAAAGACCTGAAAAAGGGGTGTAAAAACGTGTGCGCAACATTCATCAACCACTACGACACCCTGCGAGATGTGCCTCCGTGGCGCAGTCGGTAGTAGTGCTGCCTCATGGAAGCACACCGAGGGGCTTTTGAGTTCGAGTCCGCGTATTGCCAGTCCTTTTGCACTTATTAGCTTGTTGTTGTCACGCTTTCTCATGATCACAGGAGTCAATTTTGGACCATTAATGCTTACAACAAACCAAGCCTGTCTATTTGCGCCTTCATGAGTGCTAATTCTTCAACTATGTACAGGTCCCTGACGGGTTGGCTAAGTTCAAAAGCGTTTTATCTCTGCACCTGAAGTGTTGACATTTAGTCGTTTCCATAAAATCAGCCTTTCTCCTTGCCGTTGTGTTTCATTCTTCTTCCACTCTTGTTGTAGGTCCTACAATGCAGTGTGATGTATTGTAGCCAGGAGTCTATGCGTATCTGCAACCACAATATTATACCATATCACCAACGATACCGTAACTGCGCACAAATACGCGTACCGGTTGAATATTATGAGCCCCGGCCATATCGGTTCATAAGTGTACTAAAAAGCATTGATGGTCTAAAATTGACTTCTGTGATCATTTAGAGTGTAATAACAACCAACTAATATGCGCGAAGGTATTGGCAGTACGCGGAATAGAACTCAAAGCTCGCAGGTGTGCTTGCATGAGGCGGGTCTCCCACCGACTGTGCCACCGAGGCACGTCTCGTGCGGTGTCATAGTGGTTGATGATCGCTGCGCACACGCATTCACACCTCCTTTTCAGGTCTTTAAAAAAGCGTTCAACAAAAACCAACTGTAATTCTGGACTCCGCTCACCGGCCCTTCAACCTATCAAAACAGCATCGGAATAGCCCACCATGAGTTGGGAACCTTTCCTTGTTAGGTCAATCTTCTCTCCCACAATTGCAAGAAGAGCTCACGGTTTATTTGGCAATCTGTTGTTCTGTCCATGAACGTCTGTTGATCAATATATGACGAAGTAGCTAAAATTCTTGAAGATCTTTTGATCCGTCTTAGGAGCCGCATGTTTCAGTTCTCCGCCGGCGCTTACAAGGGCGAAGACAAGCTTGATCAGAACCGCTTCGCGGACTTACAACTCGATCCGAATGTTCGAAGGTGAGTCGCTGCTCAGTCTGCCGCCACCTTCTGCCCTTTAAACGAACCCTCTAGGTTTGCGTACCTGGCCAACTTCCTTATCGGAAGGCAGAGGATAGTGCTGTTCACGAGAGATCTGGACATTGCCCGAGCTGCCTATGGATCCTGGGAGACGGACACGGTGGACATGCAAGCCGAACTTGCTTTACAGGGAGTGGGACTGTCGATTGTGGACAACAGCATTGGGAAGGAGGTACATAAACAGTCACGTTCCTCACCCAACCGTGCACGTAAGCATCAGCGGTGGTTGTTCTTCAGTTGCTGTACATTGGAATATCGTCGTCAGCCATTCTCTGGGAAGAGGAGGTGAAGAAGGGCCGATTCAAGCCGTTTGCCGTGAAGTACATGGAGTTGCTCGAAGAGAAGTACCAGGAGTTCCTCGTAGACTCAAAGGGCGGTTATCAAGTATGGTTTCTAGGATGTTTCTTCTTCAAAAAAGGACAAGTTGAGTGTTTCTGTGTTCCAGCGCATCGAGCAGTTCGAGGTTTCATTCGAGAATATGATTATGAAGAAGAAGAAGGGCAAAGAGGTGAAGATCCGTCGAATATTTGAGAAGGGTAAGTGAACGGTCAGAGTATTCACGAAATCTGATCGAGTGGTCGATGTTTCAGGTATCTGGGCGAACTACGGAAAGAGCCCTGAGCGGGTGCGATTGCATCTGAAGATCAACCACATGCAGATCGACAATCAGGTTTGTGCTTGCTATTTCTCTCCGAGGCCGTTGGGTTGATTGTTTGCAAGTGGGGTTGCGGGCACATAACTACGATAAAAAGACTTATATGCCTGTTAATCCGTTCATGCGTCCTGCAAAATTAGTGGCAACAGTCCGGTTCTCGCAAACTGTCAGCGATCGACTTGTAAGGGTAACGTCAGTATGATGGTCGTCAAGCTCCTTCACAATAAGTGTATAAAATTGACCAGTCAGTACAGTACATAGACAGTCACGTTCGCTACCTAAGCGTGCACACAAGCATTAACGATGGTGCATGGTTATGTGGCGAACGTGACTGTTTATGTACTGTATTGACTATTGACTGATCGTCGAGTTAATTCACTTATTCTCCTGGGGCCAGATTCATCAACCACTCAGGTAACGGTATATCGGTTATCGTATTCGTATCTCTGTTTCACTTACTACGTAGGCCGACATGGTGAATCCGCCGTGAGATGGCGGTATCGTTGATGAATCCGGCCCCTGGTGATGGCCTCCTGATCTGTCTGGAGTTTAATGGTCATTCTGGAGGCCTCACATGAAGTAAACAGTATCGCTTAGCAGTCAACGTTGATCGATTGCTATCGAATTCTGTGGACAGATTCATCAACGATTAACCAACGGTTCTAGGTAGAAGGGGAAAATATGGCTTTCATGTAGCATTCATCATATACCTTACCCACTCATTCGTGGAGTACTACATACTCGACGATTCTGGAGCCTGATTTATTAGTGATTCAACTAGCAGTATGCGGGGTAGAAAGCGTAAAAATACCCACGACGAAGCATTCATCTCTACCCCTTATACGCCGCATACCCTCGGGTTTATTTGTTGATGAATCCGGCCCCTGGGTGGTGTCCTATTCAGCAACAAGTCCTGCCTTCTCGGCCACTGACGGCTGACTACCTAATAAAGCGCTGAGATCTTTTATTTCAGCTAGAAACGTGCGTTTTCCCACGAGTGCTGGTGAATGTGCCCCCTCCGAAGAGCATCGTGGCCGATAATGGTGAGTGATTCCGTATCAGTAACTTTTCGAAATAAGCTCCGCTGAAAAGCTTCTTTTACCTGCAGTTGAGATCATCAATACGTGTGTGCACACGTGCTAGGCGAATCCCATTATGGACGCAAACGGTGCTTACCTTCTCCCAGCCGTATAAAATATTTATATTTATTGTATAAGACATCTCGTGTGGAGCAAATAACACATCAAAAGCTAAAAATGAACAAACTGGTTACTTCGACACTACCATTTATGAATGAGTTTTAACAAAGAGGCTGTTGCGTTGAAAGGAGCGCTGGTGGAGTGAAGACTAGCATTTCAATCCAAAACGCTATGAATGCGGTTCAGGTTCTAGATGATGCGAAAGTTTAGGTTGTTCACCAACAGAATGATATTAGGTTGTCCGGAAAGTTGTCAGCGTTTTATGTTACTATTTTTTATTCGCCTATCACTACTTACTTTACTTTGATACTTTGATGGTCCTTTTGTCGGCTGGAGGTCTTCTCAGCGGGGACCACAACTCTTCCAGACCGCTTGATCTCCTGCTGCTTGCATCCAGTGAGGCAGACTCCGCTCTCTGAAAGATTTGAGAATGATTTGCCCAGCGATATTTGGACTTCTTCATGCACTGCACGGGTCTGCTAATTGCGACTTCTCCCTTAGCTCCGAGCTTCGTAGGCCTTCTTGCCATTGCTGACGAAGGCTTGTCCTCAGAAGACATCTCTCCAGTGCACGATGCGTAGTTTGCATCGCTCTGGCGATTGTCTTGTTGTCGGGCCAGACTTCCGTCGCGTAACACATCGCAGGCAGTACAGAGGCGTTGAATATCGAGGCCCTGAGGCCGGCATCCTTGACCTGATCGGTGACTTCGCGAATCGAACTGAAGGCTGCCTATGCTGCGCTTCTCCTGCGGGTGATTTCAGGAGCGAGGTCGTTATCCATGTTCAGCTCTCTTCCCAGATAGACGTAGGAGTCGACCTGTTGCAGAGCGACTCCATTTAACCTTACGAGTCCCGTGTCACACCACTGGTTGACCACAAATTGTGTTTTGGACATATTCATGTCCAATCCAATCTTCATACCTACCACATTGAGCTCGTTCAGCATTTCCTCGACTTCTGCCGTGCTGGTAGAGATGAGAACAATATCGTCTTCGAAGCGAAGGTTGCTGATCCGTTTACCGTCGACAAGGTAGCCTTTATCGTCGCAGTTCAAGTCCTTCATGGCATTCTGGAGTGCCGCTGTGAATAGATTAGGAGAAATCGTGTCTCCCTGCCGTACTCCTTTCCCCATAGGAATCTTAAGCTTTCGATCGAACAACCGGATGGTGGTCGATGTGTTCGTGAAGCATTCGTCGAGAAGTCGGATGAAGGGCGATGGTATACCAGCATGCACAAGCTCGTTCCGAATGGCGTTGATTTCCACAGAGTCGAACGCTTTCCGATAATCCACGAAGACAAGGACAAGTGGGATGTGGTATTCGCGGCTCCTCTCGATGAGCTGTGAGACAGTCTGAATATGGTCCATGCAGGAAAAATCCTTGCGGAACCCTGCTTGCTCCTCAGGCCGATACTCATCCAAGCAACGCTCCATACGATTGAGCAGTATCTTGGTGATTCGATTGATTAGATGGTGATTATGATTCGCCTGTTATTAGAAAAAATTCAACCTGCATTGCGCATTAGTGCTACTTTCTGTACAGAATTTTTCGCTCTATCTGACTAAATAATCTGTTTCAATGTTGTTTTATATTTCTGTTCTTGGAGACTGCTCCTTCAACATATTTCAGTGGGCTCATTGAAGTATGTTGAAGGAGCAATTCCGAGCGATATTTTATTTTGACTTGAAATTGGGAGAATCCGCAGCCGAGCCAGCTCGACAAGTCAATCAAGTGTGGTGGCCTAATAGTGTTGGAGAAAGCACTGTGCCCCAGTGGTTCAAAAAATTTCGGCCTTGGGCAATGCTGGACGACGAGTTGAAGGATTTGTGAAAGCTGAACCATCCCAAACAGTCCACGAGATCGCGGAAGAGCTAGACGTCAGTAAAACTGCTGTTGCGGATGCTTTGAAACGCCCTGGGAAGGTGAAAAAGCTCGAAGAGTGGGTGTCCCACGAGTTGAGTGAGCAGCAAAAATTGTCACGTTTCGAGATTCGTTCTTCTCTACTTTTACGCAACAAAACTGACCCGCTTTGAGATCGGATCATCTCTTGTGATGAAAAGTGGATTCTGTATGATAACAGGAAAAGTTCCGGACAGTGGTTGGACGCCGATGAACCCCTAGGCATTTTCCAAAGACGAACCTCCACCAAAGAAAATTTAATGCTCGCTGTGTTGTGGTCGGCGGCTGGTGTGGTCCATTACAGCTCTTTGGCACCAGGCCAATCGATTACAGTAGAGGCCTACTGTAACGAAATCTACGAAATGCACCGAAAATTGCGTCAACTTCAGCCAGCATTTGTCAACGGAAGATGCACGATTCTTCTGCGCGATAACGCCCGCCCACACGTTTCACAAACCACTATTCGAAAATTGCACGAATTAAGGCTTGAAGTTCTGCCTCACCTGCCATATTCTCCAGACCTATCACCAACAGATCACCACCTTTTCGAACACTTTCAGAACCTTCTTGCTGGTATAATCTTCACCAGTCAAGACCAAGCTAAAACAGCTTTCGTGGATTTTGTCGAATCTCGACCACATTCATTATTTGTCACTGATGGAATATGTCGACTGGTGGCCCTTTGGCAAATGTGTGCTGATTGGAACGGTGCTTATTCCGACTAAATCCGATAAGATGAGAAAGTTATGATAATTCAAAGTGAAACACTCAACGCTGAGAACTTTCCGGACAACCTAATATGTTTAACACACGAGAATGACAGAGGCACCCGCTATAACGATGTTTTATTGCGGATAAAGCTGTGACGGCAGACGGGACTCGAGCCCACACCTCTGCTCACCGCTCAGAACACTCCACCCCACTATACTGTCAGCGCTATTCGATTGAACGCAGCATTCCCACCTCGTGGAATCAGGCACCACTCACAGTATATCGAGATAAGCCGGCCGCTGATATCAGCACGAAACCAGTTGAGCTAAATGTAGTGATAAAAATAACTCTATAAGCTAACCAAAAGCTTATAACGGATCATGAATTGCAAGAGCCACTGGAGGCTTTTAGAAGTTGATTGGAATCACTTCTGTCAAGATCTTCAGCTTAGCTCGTTTTATGATGGTATCAACGGCTGGCCGATCCCAATATACGACGGATGAGTGCTAGTTGGTCCGGTGTTAATCTTGCGTCTGATCAATGACCGCTGGTGGTGTAATGATGTAGGACCTTCCCGTCAGGTGAGCAGGAGATTCGAGTTCGAGTTCCACGTAGCGCTAGAGTTTTGGTCGCATCAAGACATCGTTACAGCAGCTTACAACTTCAATAACTGCCATTTGAGGCTTAAAGGGAGTGACTTGATAGATGCACCTTTTTGTGAGATTCTAACGAAGAATCAATTTACTTGGGTTGCTGTCGGTCAGTCATTTTTTTCGATCACCTTTTGCCTGCAATCAGCTTTTGACACACCACGGACGTTTTGTCAAATAATCTAGGATATTGAGACCTCGTTCCCGGGAAAGCACGGGAAAAACCACAGTTTAAGGTGATCGTATTAGGACACTTTAACCGATTCGGTCCATTTGGCGAGTGATTTCCTTCATATGCCAACTAGTACTTTTTCGGAGCGACTGATTATTATTTTTTCTTTCTTTTTGTCATTCACAATTGTAGTCCTTAATTTTGTTTGGTCGTTTCGGTTGTTTTTTTAACTCGTTTTTTAATCGTTTTTCCTTCGTTTCTGTCCTGTTGTGTTCTTTTCTCTTGTTGATGAGCCACAGATCACTGGAATTCAGCGTGTCCTCCATGGGCGCATCAATAAATAAATAAATAAATAAATAAATGAAAATTCCAAATATGCGAACGGTCTGCAAAACTGTAGATTTCAGCGCCAAAACCGTTCATCGAGCTGTCCTTCCTGCAAAGGCAGTCAGAGTATTCAACAGTGCCAGAGATCGAGTACGCTCGAGTGCTGGTTCAAGAATTCGCCGTGCAGGTCGACCAAGGTCTCATCAATGCGCTGCTTTCGCTGATTGCCTCAGAAGTCAACAAGGAAGCCTACGGGGTGCGGTACGCCAGTCGAGTATGTGTTGGGTCATGACTGACAGTGTTGCTGTTTAGAAGGAGCTCTTCGAGGCGGATATGGCCACCGCTTTGGTTCGTCTGGAAGACACGGCTATGCAGTATCGGTCGCACCAGCCTAGATGCTTCTACAATGACTTGCATATTTCGCCCCTTATGGTACTTCCTTAACGGTTTTGCCACACGTACCGGCTGACCTATTCGGGCTGGTTCCAGATTCACCTTTCGTTCTCTCAAGGAGGAACCACTGCAGAAGGCGGCCCTTCAGGAGGGATGCCGATTCAGTCCGAGTTCTTCAAAGTGCTGTTCCAAAGCGTTGGAGTGTCAGTAACCGAACTGCAGGACGTGGTCTTCAAGTATGCTCTTCTTTGTCTGTTTGGGTCGTGAAAGCGTTCCAGCCCACTCTTATTTCCAGGTTGGCCTATTTCGAAAGAAAGTACGTCTTCTATCGGTCGGACCAGCTGAACGCCGAGATCGTCTCCCACTACACGAAGCAGGCACTGCGACAGGTGGGCGGTCTCGTCAGTCTAGTGAGCTCTATCACTCAATGGAAGCTTTAGATGTACGTGTTGGTGCTGGGCCTCGATATCATTGGCAATCCGTTCGGTCTCGTTCGCGATTTGTCTGCTGGTGTTGAAGACCTGTTCTACCAGCCGTTCCAAGGACTTATTCAGGGGCCTGAGGTACTTGCTAGCCGTGTTAGGAACAGCGGTTTACCGTTACACTTCTATCCATGTCGTATTTCGTGGTGGTGAGTGGTTTTCGTTTCCAGGAGTTCGCATCTGGTGTTGCCCTTGGAGTGCAGTCAATGTTTGGACATGCAGTCGGAGGAGCAGCAGGAGCAGTGGGTCGCATCACCGGCACCGTGGGAAAGGGAGTCGCGGCGCTCACTTTCGATCCGGAGTACCAGAGGAAGCGTCAGGTTTGTTCGAAATGCGAATTTAAGTCACTTGTCGCTTTCGCAGATTTATACTGCAAAGACTGGTCTTTAATACCTCAGCGCTCATGGTTGCAGTATATTGTTGACCTGCACCTTACAAGGGAAGGGTCTGAAGCGTATGTCTGAACGGGGAGAGCGAGTCATATAGGGAGAATTTCCACCCCCCCCCCCCAATTAGTACGAAAATGCGTTTTTTTTTGCTAAGTCGTTAAGGGTAGGGAGACCTTGAAGTTACAATGGAATACGGCGCATCACGAGTTTGGGGGTCTTGTACGACCGCGATGCATCTGCCGGTAAGAGGCTCAGAGCGCAGTGGAAGTGACGTTGCTTCATGCGAGGAAGGTAGGGGGTTCGGTTCTTATGCGCGGCTGCATTTTTGCATTTCAACTGACTGGTGGAGATTTGGGGGATTCTGATGTCTATACCATTTTCAAAAGTTTTCTGTGCAGCCTTTCTTGCGACTTGTTTATTACTGACCGGTATTTAAACCACACCGTCTTCGTCAACTTCAAGTTGATGTGCTTCGAAGTCCTTTAGTATGCTGACAATCCGTTTGGTCAGCTTGATCTCTTCCCTCGAAGGTTCCTTGTCTAAAGGTGGGCCACACTTCAGTGTGAGCAGGTGGATCAACACTCGAGCATCGGAGACATTGTTGGTGTTAGGATTTAAAACCTTCAGCAGGCCTCAGATTTCCAGGTGACAGACGAAGATGAGGGAAAAGTGTGTCGATGCCGTTTGCGTGAATTTGCGGGATCCACAGGCCTCGATTCTCATTTTAACCACCTCCAAAGACACATCCTGGCCTCCTTTGAAAATCCGAGGAGGATGGTTTTTCCCGAGGTCATTGGTCCATGTATGGAAACAGACTGTGAGGAGCCTGTAGCCTTTACATGCTCCCCGTATTGTGCCCAGTGCTGCTTCATGCACTTTGTACCTGTGTATCACGAACATTTATACATCATCATGATGAATACTACAGCAATCAGATGGAAAATTATGCACAGAAAACGTCTGAAAATGGTATAGACGTCAGAATGCCCAAATCTCAACCAGTCAGTTGAAATGCAAAAATGCATCAGCGCAGAAGAACCGAACCTGCGACCTTCTTCGCATGAAGCAACGTCACTTCCACTGCGCACCGAGCCGCTCGCCGGCAGAGGCATCGCGGGCGTACAAGACCCCAAACTCGTGATGAGCCGCATTCCATTGTAATTTCAAGGTCCCCCTACTCCTTGGGTTTACCGACGTGGCAGAAAGAATCACATTTTTATACTAATTGACGGGTGAGGATTCTCCTTATATGACTCGCTCTCCTCGTTCAGACATACGCTTCAGATCCTTCTCTGGTTAGGTCAACAGGTCGCAGACCCAAGTGCGAGGCAAATGCCGCACCTTCAGTTAGTCGCCTCTGCTCTGTACGAGGCTTTTGTCGAGATATCTGCAGTTTGTTACTTCCGATGCGGAGGAGCTTCTCTCCATATGCCCTACTTTGCCAGTTAATGCTGTCTTTTTGGTAATTCGAGCGCCCACGGTGACGACTTTGCCATGAAGTGCTGAATTCTGGCCTGCAAGGAAAGCACTAGAAACAGTTTTTGATTCTTGAAAAAATGCAGCATAAACAACCGGAAAGCTTTTGTCTGCTGCGAATGAATTTCTGCTTTTCGTCTAACACTGCGGGCTGCAGAACGACCAGGTGGCGATGTGCATGTCATAGAATTTCCTTATACGGTGGCTGTACAGTATGACTCATTCGCTCTTGCAGAGTCGTTGACAGGGCTGCAGTGTCTCCACAGTGGGGCCTTATGAGTAGAGTTGTCTACCTCTTCCGGGATTTTTGTGAGTGGTCTCACCAATGGAACTCACCAACTTTCCCCGCACTTTGGGACATATGGGACATATTTGATCCCTCTATGTGACGTATTCGGTCCTTTCCAGCGTTTTAAATCCAGATTTTGGCTAGATGAATCCAATGCAGAACTTTGCAGCGAATTAGTCTGCTTAAACACCCCATTAATTTCATGGCTTTTACCTCTCCCTCAAAGCATCTCGTGACAGTGTTTCACTGCTGTTTTCTAGACAATGTCTTCCTTGGGTCGGATTCATCAACGACTTACATAACTTTAACAGAGATTTCACAGCGGAAAACGCAGATAACACGGCTTGTCGCTCACCATATCGCTTGATAAGCCGCGCTATCAGGGATTTCGGCTAGAATTTTCTTTGTTAAATTGCTGTAATTCGTTGATGAATCCGGCCCCTGATCTAGCATTCAAATTTCGATTTCCCTCCGAATTCGCGTTTCCGAAATTCAAGTCCGCTCCATGACTCTAGAGTCAGGCTTTTCTTCTGCCACGGAGAGTAGCTAAACTCCGCAATTTTTGGAAGTGAAGCCTTGGAATCGAACCGTGGTTCATGCAGGAAGGGGAAAGGCTACTTACCACGTACACGCATTCATGAGATGCCCTTTGATTCTGAGTGATCCCACTTGACTGACTCGGAGTAGGTTGCGATTCCATATTTGGACTCAGCACCATGGGAACTGTCTGTCACCATTTGGTAGAATTGCCTTTTTCTCTTTAGGAAGATTTGAATCGGCGACCACAAACGTTCGGCGAAGGCATGGCTAGGGGCGTGAAAGGACTCGGCTCGGGTGTTATTGACGGCATCACCGGCATTGTGAAGAAGCCGATCGAGGGCGCCAAGCAGGAAGGAGGATATGGCTTCATGAAAGGCGTCGGAAAGGTGCAGTGCCCATTCACTTCCTCGTTGCCAGCGAGGGAATATTAAGCGCATTTCAGGGACTGATCGGTGTCGTTACTCGGCCGGTTTCCGGTGTCGTCGACTTCGCAAGCAGTACCATGCACTCCGTGCGACGGGTGGCAGGCGCCGCAGAGGCAGGAGCACTCCGCCCGCCGCGAGTGATGCGGCCGGACCATATCGTCAGGCCGTACAGCTACTATGAAGCGATCGGTTTCAAGATCTTCAATGTAGGTGGAGAAGTAGAGATCCTTTGACACTATCCTAGCCAAGGGGAAGTGGGAGAAGTAGTGGTGTCGTTATACAACCATATTCACGAAAGTAGCAGCTGGAGGCGCGAATCGCTATATGCCCTTTCCGACTAGGATAGACCCGTATCCTCTTGGCAGTTGTATGATGTAGTCAGTTGTTATTATTCTTAATTTACGCCTGTGAATTGCTTCGGATGGTCTAGGACACCGATCGAGGAGAGCTGGCCGAGACCGACGAGTTCATCACGTACGCCCAGATCACCGATAAGATTGTTCTGCTCGTCACGAACACCCAGCTGGTAAGCACCTTCACATTCACTTCATTAGAATTTTAGTAGAGAGGTGTCTGAGATGAGATCGCGGAGAAGATTCTGCTTTTCTAAGTTTTCGACCCACTATACCACTAAGAGAGGCCCAGACGTATTTTTTCACAGGTGCTAGCGAAGCGAGGCGATATGATGGGCACGTGGGTGACGGACTGGCAGACGGACTACGACAAGATCAAGGAGCCGATCTTCGTTGAGAATGGCATAAAGCTAATTCTGAGGGTATGCTCTTTATGACTCTGTTTTCTACGGACTCGTTAAACCATTTTACTTCAGGAGAAGAAGCGCGGATTCCTCGGATTCGGCTCCACCGAAGGAAAGATCATCACTTTCGATCGTGCCGACGTGAGTTCATCTTCTATATGGCCTTGAAGTTTACAGTAATTAAAGCAGTGTTGGCTAAATTGCTACTACGATTAGTTCGTTTTTTAACCGGTGATTTTTAAGCTGAGTGCATCTTCCTAGACAAGGGAGCTGGTACTGTCGAATTTTTTGTTTTTTCTATAACTGTGAAGAATAGAGTAGCTTAAGAGTGACGAAATTCATTATTAATAAAGCTTTAAATGATAGTTACTAAAATTATATAGTTCCAAGGCTCTACAGCGTAGTGAAGAAGACGCTCGCTTTGATTTGAAAGAAGTTCAGTTTGATTTCAAAGCGTCATGGGTGTTTAGGAGAGTGGCCAGTTTGATTTGAAGAGTGTACAATTCCATTTGAAAAGTGTCTGGTTTGGTTGAAGAGTGTCCAGCTTATTTTGAGAAGTGTTCAGTTTTTCGTGGAAATGGCATATATGCAGTGACTGCTATTGTCGTTTAGAATTTCGACGCTGCGTAAGGCGAGAAATAAAGCTCGAATATAGACGCAATTTTTGAAGATATGCACGAATAGAGTGCGCGTGTGGCGCAGTCGGAGGAGTTGCCGGCTGTCGCGTGCGCCCGATGTCAGGTTCTTGGTTTGGATTTCTTGCCCGAGCCGACCAAGCTTTCCATCACTAAGGAGTCGGCGAATTGCTACCAAACTACACTTCGGTGCAAAACTATAAGTTCACCCCTGATATGTGCATTAACTCGAAGAACCTCCTGCCGAGACTCAATGATGTTACCATCGTATTCCTCACCATCGAGACCCTCTAGAAGATTTCTCAGCAAGTTATCTTATCAGTGCAGGATACCGCGAACTTTTATTGAAAATTGAACGAGTGGAGACCGGTACAAAATATAGGTTCACTTCATGAAAAACCTAATCAAACCTAATCAATCACAAAAGTACTTGCACACAAAGTAAGATTAGTACTTCGTCACATCCCCTTTGTTGTAAACAACATCGAAAATTCTATTTGGCATACTACTGATGAGGTTAGCAATAATAGTTTTCTCTACATTCGTCCATGCATCAAGTAGCACAGTCTTCGGGCAGAAACTGAAGCGTAAGTAGTCCCGTTTTTGTACACTTTGTGTAGAAGAATGCCCCTCAAATTCTCTATCGGGTTGAGATCTGGACAACAACCAGGCCATTCTAAAAATTGAATTCTTTTGGAGTTAAGCCAATCTGCGGTTGACTGTGATACGTGTATGTATGCATTGTCTTGCTGGAAAATAAGGTTGCGCCTACGAAATCTTCTGAAATATATCAGAAGGTGATCTCCGAGCAATTTCTGGTAGTCTTCATGTTTCTCCTACAGGATACGAATTCCAAGCAACAAGTCCGTATCCAGAAAACCCAGCCTCAACCATGAGTGTTCCATCGCGAAAGTTGCGCCTGGAGAGAACTCGCTCCTCTTTCCTCAGATCTCTCCAGTAGTGGAATCTTTATGAGCCCGACGGGTACATACACTACTGGAAGATCTGAGGAAAGAGGAGCGAGTACTCCCCAGGTGTAACTTTGGCGATAGAAGTCTCATGGTTGGGACTACTTTCACGTTGCCTTGGAGTTCATCTCGTTTAGGATGAACAGTGAAGACTACCAAAAATTGCTCGGGGATCACCTTCAGCCATATTTCAGAAGCTTTCGTAGGCACAACCTCATTTTCCAACAAGATAATGCAGCCATACACGTATCACAGTCAACTGCAGATTGGTTTAGCTCCAACAGAATTCTACTTTTAGAGTGGCCTGGGTGTTGTCGAGATCTCAACTCGATAGAGAACTTGTGGGGCATTCTTGTACAGAAAGCGTACAAAAATGAGACCACTTACACTTCGGTTTCCGATCTGAAGAACGCCATACTTGGTGCATGAACCAATGTAAAGCTAACTGTTATTTATAACCTTATCAGTAGTATTCCAAAAAGAATTTTCGATGTTGTTTACAACAAAGGTGATGTGTAGTGGTACTAATCTTACTTTGTGTGCAGGTCTTTTTGTGATTAATCAGGTTTTCCATGGAGTGAACTTATATTTTGCACCGATCTTTATTCGTTCAATTTTCAATGAAAGTTCGCGATATCCTGCATTGGTAAGATAACCTGCTTAGAATTCTTATATAGAGGTTTTCAATAGTGAGGAAGACGATGGTAACGTCATTGAGCCTCGGCAGCGGGTTTTCGGGTACTAATGGACAGATAGGGGGGTGAACCTATAATTTTTCATCGGGGTGTAGTCTGGGAAGGATCCTGGGAAAGCGCTGACCTGTCCATCAGCTGGCCACCGCAAGTCATTGAATGGCCAAATACGCATTCAAATCATCTCCACGATGTCCCCTAGAAAAAATGCGTGGCGCATCCCAAAAGGAGTTGAGTAACGCCGTCCTTAATCATTTTTCATTTGTACACGAATAGAGACGTAAGTCATTGTTTTCAGGAGATCCAACAGAAGGTGATGGCGGCCTACAAAGCGGCAACACAATTGCCTCAGTGAGAAGTGTGATCCCTGATTGACGGTGTTATTTCTGTTTGTTAGCGTTGCTTGTTGTTCCCCTCCGTAATATCTGCTTCTGTCGTGTACCGCTACTATACGTGTTTCCTGCGGGGCTTGCCAAAGTCCTTCCCGAGATTAGCAGATGCAGCTTGTTGTGATCGGTCCCGGTGTTAGAAGAGCCGTAGGGAGCAATTGCCCGGTGTGGACCGAAGGCTCCTCTTGGAGTGACCCTCTGTCCCTTTTTGGCTGACGTGTTCTGGATAGGTTGCTCTGCATATCGATGCCGAGATTCTCCCCTGTGATGTTCATTTATGCGGTTTGCATTTGTACTTCGATATTCTTGTCTTCTCAAGCACCACTCTACCCACCATAATAACCCCTTTTGTTGTTTCGAGTTCGTCCGACAGTTATTGCGAGGTGTTTTATCTGCCACCGACCTTTGTACTGGTACGAGATCCTTCATAAATGTCGATAATGCTGTTTGAGTTCCGACGTATCAGACAGGCAGGAATACAAATGTAAAGTAACACTTCAGAAGCATGTGTGTTGCTAGTAAGTATCAGGGTGGTTAGAAATTCTTGAGGTTTTGACAATTTTTATTCGTTGTTTCTTATTCAGCATATAATGGAATTCACTCAACAATATAACCACCATCGTTAATCACTACAGTGTATCATCTAGAAGGTCAACGGTTCCATTCTCAGAACGGGGAAGACTTGGAGACAATGAATTCGCGGTTCATGTCGCGAATATGGGCAGCATTGTGAGATGGTGGCGTGCCAGCCAATCATAACCGAGAAGAACACCGGCCGAACAGACGCCAGCCAATCAGGGTACGGTCCGTACAGGCCCTCTCTGATCCCCAGTTTGAAGCGATCAGATTCGCTGGGGCGCTCCTAACTGCCAGTGCTGCCCATCTTCGCGACATGTACCAAATTCGCTGACGGCCCTTTCAACATATTCAATTTTTCTTTTTTTTCTTCGCTAGGAATGCCTTGGGAGGACGAAACAAGTGGAGTCAATATCATGGGAATAGGATGGGTGGATAGGGAACCATGTCCCTGCCCTGATCCACCATTTTTTCATTTGCCTCTAGCTACGTGCAGCCTAGCGTTGTCGTCAAGAAGGTGGACAGAAGCACGTCTTGGCCGTTTTTCAGCGTTCGCCACCTCCTGAAGTTGATTAGCATAAAAGCTGCCTGTGAGTGTTTGTCCTTGCTGGGGCAACTCGAGCAACAACATTCGCGAATCCCAGAAGCTGCAAGAAAGGCACTTCTTGGGGAGAAGGCCAATTTTAGCTGGCGCCTGCGGTTCTCGAGGGAGCTATACAGCAGGGCACATACTAGAATCGTGAAGGACAGAACTCACCATCATTCGTAACCAGGGGTCGGATTCATCAACGACTTACGTACAGTATGCGTGAAAAGTATTGACGCATTAAACGTAAACGTTATAAATAACAACAAATTAAAAAATTTAACAAAATTTAACATTTAACAAATTTTGTATATAACAATTTATATACAAAATTTCAAGAATGATCTAGCGAGCAGAATAGCATCACTTGTATCTTATATGGGCTTCCTTGCTGTGAATGCGGAGGCGAAGACGGTGCGCCGCAAGTAGTCCACGTCGGTTTTGTTCCATGCTTTGATCAGATCATCATCCTTCACTGACTTCATACTTTTGTGGGAAGTAGCGCAAGCCTTGTTCTCCAAAACTTCCCATATAGGGTAAGTCTGCGAATTCGAATCCGGTCTATACAGAGGCCATTCTTCTGCCAAAATGAAGTCTATCAAGTTGGCGCGGCACCAGTCTTGACCAATTCTCGACTCTGCGCAGGAGTCTAATCCTACTGGAAGACGGCTTACATTCGAGGTGGGATTCGAGCCAAGAAACCAGTTGCTTTTTTAGGATACCAATACAGATAGTTCTAATGATTTGTCTTCATTCCTGTACCCACGAAAACATGAGGCGCTTGTGATGAATGCACAAACCATGATACTGGCCAGATGCGCTTCCCTTGCAGCGAGCCTTCCGCCAGAATTAGCACTTTGGCGGTCGTTGAAGAGTATGTAACACTTTTAGAAATTGAATGCACAAAGGCATCAAGTCACTGAAGGTCAAGACATAGAACGAAATCGACGTAGACTACTTGCGGCGCACCGTCGATGCCTTTCTTCGTCGTCTTCGCCCCTGCATTCGTAGCAAAGAAGCCCATATAAAATACAAGAGATGCTATTCTGCTCGCTAGATCATTGTTGACATTTTATGTATAAACTTGTTAAATTTTGTAATGTGTTGTCATTTCTAACGATTACGTTTAGTGCGTCAATACTTTTTACGCACCCTGTAACGTTAACAGAGAATTCACAGCGGAAAACTCAGATAACGCGGCTTATCGCTCATCATATCGCTTAATAAGCCGCGCTATCAGGGATTTCGGCTGTAATTTTCTCTGTTAAATTGCTGTAAGTCGTTGGTGAATCCGGCCCCTCGTCTTACGGAAGCTCCATTCGATGCGAGCGCGGAAGGATAAACTGATAGTAAGAAGTAGATACTCGGGTAGATTCCATGCTATCGGGCAAGTCTGAGTAATCCATCGAGTCAGCACTTCTCTGTTGCCGAGGGATTGGAAGCGATCAAAGACTGTAGGGTGAGTACACCCGAGTCTCATCGCGAGCGTTCGGATGCTAATCCCTGCATCCTCCTTGACAGCGTCGAGAACGGCGGAATCCTCCATTGCGTGGGGGTATCCCGAGCGAAGTTTGTCTTCGACGTCCGTGACTCCTCCTAAGCGAGCGACAGTATGGAAGTAGTGTCCTCTCCCAGTGTGCTGTCGTTTGTTTTGAACGGTTTAGTCCCTCCAGTGCATCGATGCTGTTCATGTTAGGTTGTAAACAAAGTTCTGTCGGTTTTCGATTACTAATGGGGATTGAAATCACCTGAGGTGAACTTGACATCCTGCTGTTTCAAAAGCATTATTTCTCCAAAGAAAGCATTTGGATGTTCGATAAGAAAGCGTTCGATCACGGGAAGATTTGCTGAATATATAGCTCGACGATGATCTTGGATCTGGCATTCATTCAACTTTTACATGACGATCCATTAAGGGTGTGCAGCAGGGTCGTCATGCAAGAAGAGTTGCCATTTATAGTGCCATTTATAGGCTCCAAACGTAACATCTTCAGTTGAACATACATTCTCTCTATTCTCTCTATGTGTCTTAGGAGATTGATAGGTAATGGTTTGTGAGTTGATTTAGAGGCGAATCAACAAATCAGTCAGGCTGCGAATCTCCAAACCACTTCGGATGACTCCCAGTTGTGCAAGACAGGATTCAAGAGATCCCTAAAGGGTCAAAGATAGGAAGGCACTAACCAGAACGATTGTACCCAATCTTTAGTGTCATTTCTCAGTATGGAACTGCAAACGAATAAAGAAGTACTTCCGCACGATTCGTTGTCGAAGAAGGACCTTGCCGCGAGTTGGCGAGTTCTTGTAGCACCCAACTGATGCACATTTTATACAGTTTTAGATTCCTTGAAATGACTAGCAGTAGCGATATGTTTAAAGTATATGTCTTTAGTCATCTAACTGAATGACCGCTGTTCGTCGTTCGGACTGCTTTTTTTCTATAGTTACGCTCAACTACATAGTGCGGCTCTGTCATGCCCTTATTTGTTTTGTAATCACCTTGATCCTCTAATAAATCTAACAGCAAGAAATTTTTTCCTTCTCATCGTTCCTTCTTCTTTCAGCCGCTAAATTTGCATTTGCCTCCTTCAGTTTTCGACCAAGTTACAACCATTAAAGTTTGGATGCGCGAAGAGACGTAGTACGTATGGTTGGAAAAAGGTGTCGTACTATTCTAAAAATGCTAGCGATTCTCCAGGAGCACAGGTATTTGGAAAGAGCAGCTCCCTGATTTTTAACGATTAGAAAACATTGAGTGCGTGATTAGGGATTAAACTTTAACACGCTTTTATTTAATGAGCGCGCGAAAATTGAGAGAACTTTGTTTACAACCTAATAGAAGAGATGGCTCGAAGATGTTCTTGTGGAATTGGTATCGAGAAATAAAGCTATGGAAGACAACATGAGTGCATCATTTACCACGGAGAAGTTTCTTGAATGACCTAGAAGTGCCACGTGTTAGATCGTGGGAATAATGGGGAGTTGAGGTTTCTTCAAAAAGTCACATCAAAACTTTTCTACCACCCTACTACATTGAATGAACTTCAATGAAAGAGCAGCGGCGCGATAGTTACTGCTAGAGCTCATGCACTGCAGCAACACATCAGCTCGTCTTTCGAGAATTTCCAGACCATTATTACCACAATCTGGAAGAGTTGTGGTCCCCGCTGATCGTGAGAAGACCTCCAGCCGACGAAAGGACCATCAAAGTATCAAAGTAAGTTAGTAAGTATTACCACAATAAAGTAGTGTTTGATGCAAACAATAGAAAATAATAACAGAAGAACAACAAGCAATCGAGAATACGGTGTCGTTTCCTCATAGGGCGTTTGTTCTCAAGAGTGTAGTGGGGAGCATGATCAAGGAGAAACGGAGGTGCAAGTCGTCAATGTGGCCTACGTGGTGCACTGGCAACTCTCCGCAAATTAGAGCACCGTAGCTGCCCGACTGATTTCCTGCGAGCGGGTTTTAAGTTTCTTGAAGAGAGACTCATAGGGACTGGATAGATGGGTTCGTCATTCTCATGGGGGCACATTATTTTCTGGATAGCATGATGCTGCACGTCCGCTTGCTTCATCTTTGTGTTCTGCTAATATTACTAGTGCCAAAAGGTAGAGGACAGCATTAACTAGAATCAATCCGTTTTGGAGTGCAAGGTGCTCCAAAATAACGGGTTGGGAGTTTGGTGTTATCCTGTGCAAACGCATCAACTCGCAACACTACAGCAATGGCGCCGATTGTTTCGGCACATCTTTTTGTACCGGTCAGTTTCCTCCGAGTTCAGTTTGGAGCCATCAGGCGTGTTCCGCATAATGTCAGACCAAAGAGCCGCAATTTTGGAAGTCCATCATCGAGGGATGCGTTAGAGTGACATCGTTCGTTTGCTCAGTGTCGCTCAAACGACTGTTTCCAAAGCAATAATTCGGTTCAAGGAGCTGGGCCAAGAAGGTGACCGTCCACGCCGAGGACGTAAGCGTAGGGTGAACACGTGCCGAATATGGAAAATCATCAAGAAGCGAGTTGACCGAAATCCGGAGACTTCCATGAGGAAATTTGCTCGAGACATCGGTGTCAGCCCCTCTTCAGTGCATCGTATAGCTAAACACGAAATTAGTTTGAAGCCCTACCGGTTCCAAAAGGTCCGGCTTCTAGCGGACAAGAACAAGCGCGAACGGCTTTTTCGGTGTCGCCAACTAAGGGTGCGGGCCGCAGGTCAAGGATGGGAACGGATACTCTTCACAGATTAGAAACTTTTCACCGTGGAGCAGGCGTACAATCGTCAAAATGATAGGATTTGGTCCACAAAATCCGCAATCGGTCATCCGCAATCAAACTCCACCATGTAGGGGTGGAATTTGAGGCAGTTGATTGTTCATTGAAATTGTCAACCGTTTTTCAGTTATGATAAAAAAGCTTCAACCGTTATTTTGGCGCATCCGTTATAATGATTTGTTGAAGTTAGCTGATAGAAAAGTCACTGTTTTATACTTCTCACACAAGTATGGTACTAATTAACCGATCTCGGAGGGAAGTAAGACTTGGCCTGAGCAGAAATCCGATCCAGCAATTTGGATTATGGTGCTCGCGAAGCCAGCTACTCCTCGGACTGCGCTACCGCGCGCCTTATATCTTCCCTGCCCACTGACGACAAGTCGTCCCAACAGTTTCGGCGCCCCAGTTGAACGCGGGCAAACTTCTCTGCGTCCTCCTTACTGCGCGTGCTCTCTCCCACCGCCTGACTTTCAGGGTGATGATTCAATCGGATCTGTCATGGCGCGTTTCCGTATGGGGTCTGGCGGTTCGGGAAGCGTCTGTTGGTTCCGGGAGGGGGGGGGGGGGGGGTTCTCTCACTGCGCGTGTATCCTCCTGGTTTTCGACCTCAGGAGGGTGTTCTGTCATCCCTCACTTCTTGCGCGTACCCTTTAGGGGTTTCATTCTGTTCTTTATGTGTTGTTTTTGTAGTTTTCATTGTATCCTTCTGTATTCCTGCATAGCTTAGTGTTGTAGTCGATTTGTTTTGTTCCCATTTCTGTTATTTATCACATATCTGTTCCGTTTATCTTGCTTAGTGCCTTGCCTGTTGGGTAGCTTGCCATAGTGCTGTTTCCCATCGTGTCACTTAGCATTTCCAGGGTCTTACACTATTTTCGGTGCTATTCCTATTGGTCTCCCTTTGGTCTCTATTTGTATTTGAGTAGTGTCATCATAGTTATCCATGTTTATCACCGCGTTGTTCATGTTATTGCTTTATCGCATTATCGTGCATTACCATCGATGCTTTTAATCTGTTATTTCGTTCGTGTGCGCGTGTTTTTATGTATTATTGAAAATAAAGGTTTAATCCTCCTTGCGTGAAATTGCTGTTAAAAGCATAAGTCGATCATGCATGATCTTAGTTCTATAATGGCTCAAGTTTTCTCCGAAGTCTGCCGGGAGGACGGTGTTGTGTCCGTCGGACTCGCGACGACTGAAGAAACAGGAGTGACAATGTCAAAAAAGATCCCGATGCCCTCAAACGTAACTCATGTCCGTGACCAACATGGGCTCCTTCGGGTTGCTTTGTGGTCCGCCAACAAGTATGACGAAGAGAATTCCATAACTGGTTGAAAGCCTGAAAACCTTATGGTTTACGGGTTGTGGAACTTCGGCATGGTCTGCACCAGGACCCCTCTGCCTGAAAACGCGACCTACAACGATCTACGCGTGGCTGACTGGGACAGTGAAGTCTACATTTTCCAAGACGTCGTGCCTGACATCACCAAGCACATTACGCCCGATGAGATGCAGATGTTCAAGCTCAGGCCGGAAAATCAGCACACCATGCTGACTACAATCACGTGGATCGTTGCGGCCAAAATCACTTGGAGGGTGCAGGGGCACCATTTGGGGGCCAGAATCGGCCAGGACGGTGGCGTTCCGCGCTATCAAGGATTCCTTCAGAAAGTCGTCGGGGTAAGGACAATTGAAGCATGTGACTTCAAAACCAACGAAGGGATCCAGCGCGTGTATGAGATTGTCCACCCCGCCTCATCGCGTGTCGTCACCGCCGACCTATATCCAGAGTATTGCCACATGATTCGCCACGTTTATCCAGTTCTGGGTCGCGCTGGAAGCGGTGACGAGACCAACTTGCGTGTGACCTATGCTCGCGGAGAGCCCGTCTTGCTTCCGAGCACGCACAACACACCTTTCCGCTGGCAGCCTCATGTCATCCCAAATGGCCCTCCTCGCGACACTGTGGGTGCCTGTATGACCCACTGGATTTCCCCTCGGTTCATGGTGTGGCATGTGACTGACGACGTCAAACTTCGGCTGCCCACATTTTCTGCTGGTTTTGCACCAGTAGCGGACACCAAGGTCGGGCTGGACAGAGTTTACACTGCTCCGATTGCCATGTTCATGCCCTACCAGCAACAGATCCCGGCTCTGCAAAACCTGTTCACTACTGTAGCGGCCTCGCCGTTGCAGTACGGTAAATGCGCTCCTTATCTTGTAAATGCCGTGGCTGAGGTTGCAGACCAAGGTCCATTTACTGAACTAATGACGTCAGTGATAACATACATCCAGTCGGTTCAGGGCCGCACTTCGCTGGCGGCGGCTGCAATGTACAAAGCTGACCCACAGGAGAGGTCTGGCTGGCACCCCGGTTGGAAGCAATTATGTGAACAGTACTCCAGGGTCTTGGCGAGCGGTCTGCAAGTTGACGATAAACTGATGTCAGCCCTTATCAGAGGTGGGGGCGCAACAGACGTGCTTAACACCACTCAGGAAGCGATTTACCATGCCACTCTGATGGGCATTAACGTGCCGCTCTCGAGCCTGTTGCGATCTATTAAAATCTGGCGCGCCTCTCGAGGAGAGAGTGAATTCTCTTCGCTTATCGAAGCTCTTGGTCCGGAATATGTCCCTCCAAGACCTCCCAACCGAGCCCCCAGTGTCAGGCCTCCTCACCCTGGCGAAAGGCAGTGGAGGAGGGGCGCGTACAGCAAGAGGACGACGGACGTGAAGCCGAAATGCTTGGAAGGATCCAGGTAGTGGAGTCCAGGATTCAAAGGATGAGGATGCAGCTTCTGAGATTCCCGTTCAGGAAGAGCGAGCGGATTTCACCCGGGATGCATCCGGAGTTGAGCTGCGCGTTTTGCGGCGAAGTGGGCATGCACTATTCAGAATCGTGCCCAACGATCACGAATGGAGATGAGCGCTACGATATCATATTGCGGTCTGGCGCGTGTTTCCGGTGCTTGGAGTTTTGCCCCGGAGGAGAGAAGTGCAAGTATGCACACCGGCGATGCTTCTATTGCCAGAAGCTTGAGGGAACAGAGTTTCAGGATCTGATCCTCAGGGACGAGGGCCATCACTCAGCCCTCTGCAATGTTCCCCACAAGAAGGAACGAGCGCGTAGGATGATCCAGCAGCTGGAGGACGAGGCACGCTGGCTGGCGGGCCAGTTGCAGTTCGTCAGGGAGCAGCGGAACCAGGAGTGAGTACCACACCAACGCGGGCCGGAGTGACGACAAGTCGTCCCAACAGTTTCGGCGCCCCAGTTGAACGCGGGCAAACTTCTCTGCGTCCTCCTCACTGCGCGTGCTCTCTCCCACCGCCTGACTTTCAGGGTGATGATTCAATCGGATCTGTCATGGCGCGTTTCCCTGCTCTCTCCCACACTATTTTCGGTACTATTCCTATTGGTCTCCCTTTGGTCTCTATTTGTATTTGAGTAGTGTCATCATAGTTATCCATGTTTATCACCGCGTTGTTCATGTTATTGCTTTATCGCATTATCGTGCATTACCATCGATGCTTTTAATCTGTTATTTCGTTCGTGTGCGCGTGTTTTTATGTATTATTGAAAATAAAGGTTGCTCTCTCCCACCGCCTGACTTTCAGGGTGATGATTCAATCGGATCTGTCATGGCGCGTTTCCGTGCTCTCTCCCACACTATTTTCGGTACTATTCCTATTGGTCTCCCTTTGGTCTCTATTTGTATTTGAGTAGTGTCATCATAGTTATCCATGTTTATCACCGCGTTGTTCATGTTATTGCTTTATCGCATTATCGTGCATTACCATCGATGCTTTTAATCTGTTATTTCGTTCGTGTGCGCGTGTTTTTATGTATTATTGAAAATAAAGGTTTAATTACCCAAGTTTGAGGTGATCTCCGACGCGTTCGGTCGCGATATTATCTAATCCGTGTGGCAGTGCTGTTTCCTGTGTATTCTGGTCGGGTCACTTCACCCACTGCCTCTACCAACCTAGCGAAATATGGAAAGCTAATTTGAGACTCGTGTTCAGCACCCTAAGCAACCTTCGTGTCCGACGTCTAGCAAGTGTTGCTTTGGTGAGAGGGATGCAAAAGAGCTTCACACCCTTCCATATCTATATAGTTTCAAGCCCCCAAGGTTTGTTTTCTAGAAGCAAGAAGAACTGATCGACATAGTTCAACTTTGCAGCTTGATTGCTGCGCACAGTAAATCATTTAGTTGAGAAAAGTGAAGGTTACAACAAAAACATTTGAATGCGAAGATGAGACGAGGGGATGGCAGTGCAATCTCTCCAGAATTTTCAAAAATAAAAGGATAAAGGACGGCGTTACTCAATCCCTTTTGGGATGCGCCAGCGCATTCTACTTCTACGGGATGTCGTGGAGGCGATTTGAATGCGTATTTGGTCAATCAATGACTTGCGGTGGCCAACCGATGAACAAGTCAGCGCTTTATTCTTCCCAAACAAGTCTGCTACCAATTCACCGACTCCGTAGGGATGGGCGGCTTGGTTGGCCTGGGCGGAAAATCCGAACCAGGAACCTGGTATCGGAGGCACGCGACAGACGGCGCCTCTTCCGACTGCGCTACACGAATCTTCAAAAATATTCCTGCATTTCATCAAAATAAATATTCTCCTTGTACATGATATGGAGATGACATAGAGGGGAAGGAAAGAGCTACTACTGCACCGTGTGGTTTCCCCGATGCAATAGTAGCTTTCCACGGTTGACGAGACCGGCCCAAACCTCGCCAAAGGTAGAAACTCAAACGCAGCTCGCCCGTTGGTTCGCGCTCGTTTTCTTCTCGCCCCATTGAGTCCAACTCATCGACCAATCTGAGTCGGGAAGCCGATCAGTTGACGTTTCAGTTCGCGGCTCATTTCACGGTCGATCAGCTGCCGTTCGATTTAGTGCAGTTTGTATGAGGGTGGCTAACCCGAGGCCTCGACCAACTGCTTGGAGGTTCTGATTGTACCTCTTAATGGCAGTAGCACAGAATGTTGACAACATAATCTCATACTAACGATAAGAATCATCTGATGATAGTCAGATCAGCTGCTAGGCTCACATTTGCTAAAATTTTTGCACTTATTGCGCAAAAATCAGCGACTGCTTTAGCACTGAGAGCTTTCATTTCATTTGTCTACCAAATGCACTGCACAATGGCCCTGTAAGATTCCTGTATAATCCAATGTAAGGTAACGGAAAAACGATTAAGATGTTCATAAGCGACAAAAATGGTCATACAATATGCAGACAAAGCACCGAATACTGAAGCATATGTAAATACTCCAGCTTTTACTGGTTAAAAAACACCACTTGCTCAGGTCAGTTTTTTGAGCCGTAAGTGGCTGGCATCGAGGCTGTAAGCTATTACAACGATGCCTTGTTGTGACCAAAACTTAAGCGCCAGGCGGGACTCGAACCAGCACCTCCTGCTGGGAATGCTCTACGCCATTACACCATCGGCACTGTTTGAACTTACTGCTTGCTCATCTTTTTGCTTGAGACCACAATGCTATGCCTATACACCATTTTCACCTTGAGAACATACTTCAAGCTATACTGGTCATGTTACAAGTCAAAAAGGAACCAAGTTCTGCTTCAGTTCTCTAGTGTGATGCTCACCATGTTATACTCATGCTTCTTTGGAATATCTAGAGGCGATTTGAACACGTATTTGGCCTATACAATGAGTTTAGATGGCCAGCTGATAAAGAAGACAATGTTTTATGGTCATCGGACCAATTACCCTGGTACCAATTACCTATCCCGGTGGAATGGAAGATTTGAGTGGCCTGACCACGCTCGAGCCATCGCGGTGCAAGTGAATAGCCGGTTACTCTCTGCCAAACTATCATCAGCTCTAAATTCGAGGAAACTCCCTTTAAATTAAAGCTGATGCCTTTCAAATTGAACCGGATATTTTTGAGGACAGAATACATTTTTAACCGAGGAAATGTTTATGACTTTTTTTTGGAAATTAGTCATTTGCCTGTAAAGGGCGAGGGGACAGGAAAAAGAGCCAGCAAAAAGAGACTAATGGAATTCTTATTGTTTAAGATACAGATGTGTTCTCAGGCTTTTTTTTGTCGCTACTTTATTACCTTGATACGCGAAATTGCGAGAAAGCTATAAAAATGCCATATGGCAAGTGAAGATATATAATGCGCCATGTGCTGGTACAGAAATCCGCTATGGCCGTCTGAGTAGTAGCGATGGCAAATTTTTGCTTGCTTAAAACTGCACCTGGATAGCTAAGGTTTTTTGTGACTATTTCTGCTGTAGCGTGTAGCGCTGCCGGAGGAGATGCCGGCTGTTGTGTGCACCCGATACCAGCTTCTTGGTTCGGATTTTCCGCCCAGGCCAACAAAGCCCTCCATCCTCCGGGGTGGGTGAATTGGCACTAACCTTGTCTGGAAAGGATAAAGCGACATCTGAACGAGTGCAGGGCTATCATGATAAGATCGTATAGGTTTTATATGATTAGCCAGGGGGGGGGGGTCTAGGTACTTCTGTGTGACATAAATAGTGTGTTTTATCATTTATCATGATCTACATAATGATAAATGATAAAACACACTATTTATGTCACACAGAAGGGGGGGGGGGGGAAGCAGACAGGCAGCCTGTCCGGAACGTCGTCTGGTTTCGTGGGCGGACCCGACGGGGTCAGCTTATCAGGTGAGCTGTGGCTCTAACGCCATGATTTTTCCCTCTTCCAAAAAAGCTCGTCCTTGAGCGCAAGTCAGCATAGCCCGGCATGAAGTTGCCGCCATGGTACCATCGTAATTGTTTTCTTCGCCATCGCTATTATACTCTGTGTCCACATTGTGCATTCATTACGGTCTCCAAGCTATCGGATTGTCTTTGAACTAGTTTCACTAGTTACGAACAACAAATTACTCTCCTTTCTTTGGAATGTGGATGGCGATAGAAGAACGTGATGAGTATCAAAGGATATGTGCTGGCTATACTGATATGATATGGCTATGACTGTGTGGCTATGGCTGTGCTGTTCCATATTCGGCAAAAGTGGGCTCGTCCTCGAGCGACAAGAAGACGTTGCAGATATGATGGCAGTTTGTGACATACTTGTGATTTGAGGAAAAATTTCGAAAAAAAGAAAACAACAAAGATGGCACAAAAATTACAAACAATTATGTGAAATCGGAATGTACTGAACCTCTCCTCATTCCTGCTTACCACTGTTAGCCGGGACGAGTCTAGGTACTTCTGTGTGGCATAAATAGTGTGTTTTATCATTTATCATTATCTACATAAGGGGGGGGGGGAAGCAGACAGGCAGCCTGTCCGGAACGTCGTCTGGTTTCGTGGGCGGACCCGACGGGGTCAGCTTATCAGGTGAGCTGTGGCTCCAATGCCACGACAGGGCTCAGTCTCTTGATATGACATGCGGAAACATTGGGCGCTAAGTGGCCGAGGGGTCACCATGTTGCAGGGAACTAAGAATTTTACGTAGGACCGGCATGTTCTACTTCTGTGTTGGACTGAGCTGAACCACTTCTCATGCTAATGGATATTCATGCCTATGCACTTCCTGGCAAGTTTAAAAACATTCCCGTAACTGGCAGAATAAGGCTTTCATGAGCATTTAAGCAGTGCGTTCATTATTATGGAACAGTCAAAGAAGGCGACTTAAATTTTTGAAGGACGTGGGGTGCAGTCTGTTTACATTGCATTCTATAACATAGAAGTCGAAATTTTTATTTGTTTATTTGCACTCCACAATGTGCGCTAAAACTAGGAGGGTTGTATGAAGGCAATTACCTAGACACTGTAAAAAAAACAAATGAAAAGAAGAAAAAACGAAACGTAAAAAACATATGAAGGGCAGAACAAAACAACAATTTAGCTGAGATATTGGCAAACTAATGCTCAGAAGCGAGTAATGAAGAAATCGAAAATAAGACGTTTATTGTTTAGTTTTTGTTTTTGACTACCGCTTTTAAGTTCTACAACTGCAGCTGACGCTAGGGATAACGTCAGTCTTCATGAGCAAGGGTGCATGCATGAATCTGACACTGGATTTTTGTTTTGCATGAAAAGGAAGGAGGCCAGTGAGTTCATTGGGCAGCGTCTTCTGCGCTCTTGCTGCA
This sequence comes from Heligmosomoides polygyrus bakeri, assembly GCA_947359475.1. NCBI lineage: Eukaryota > Metazoa > Nematoda > Chromadorea > Rhabditida > Heligmosomidae > Heligmosomoides > Heligmosomoides polygyrus. The sequence continues at coordinate 84,746,842 of OX375869.1, read as the reverse complement.
GTTGCTGCCGTTCGCCATGTGTGCTGCTTGGGCGCGAAACGGGCGCTCTGTTTTGGAAAGACGACGAGTTTTTCCGAGCTGAGAATTCCAGCCACAAAGAGGCCAATTCAGTTAAATAGATGAAGCGAGAGGTAAGGTCTCTCGTCGTTCAGTGCACAGTGGTAAGCGGATGAAATGGGGCGCGTGATGCGAATACAGTAACAATCGTCGTCGTCTTGTCCTCGTCGCCCTCGCGCTCCAACAGTCACCAGCCCAGCCTCTTATTCTCGTTCGCTGCTCATTTCATGTCCATCTCGTCGTCATGCCTCAGGTAAGCCCGAATTCACTTTTGTCCTTCGTTCTTCAGAACGTCGAAAGAACGGATCAGCCAAAGCTTTGCTGAGGGGCTCTGCGGTTCTTTCGGTTCTATTTCTACAAGCATAACGCTTTACTAGTGAGCAATCATTTGAAAGAACGCCGTCCTCTCATGGGCCGCATAGAAGCACTCTTCTTCTGTGGCTACCAAATTTTTGAGGGCTGATAGCTGATTATTTGAGATTACGTGTGCAACCACTCAACAATTTAATCAGCTTTGAATACATGGGAATAGGATGGAAAGGTGAATAGATTTTCGCATGAAGGAGACAATATTGAGGTATTCATACAAATGGAGAGAACATCAACAAGGACAACAACCCGAAGCTCATGGTCTTCGAAATAGCTTTTCATAGCTTGAGTAATAAGGTTTTTTGGATTTGAGTACTACAAATACAGATGACGATGTTTCTAAACAAAGCAGAAAACACTTTAAAGCAATCGTAGATTGCTTATTGTTATCAGTTCACCTAATTAATCACTGGAAAGAAGTAGAAATAAAGAAGCCGAATCATGCACATGGTTTTGATCACGTGGGAGGAAATTCTGCAACAAATAGATGTAGCTTTCGCAATAAAGGATAAAGGACGGCGTCACTCAGCACGCGCCACGCATTCAACCTCTACGGGATGTCGTGGAGGCGATTTGAATGCGTATTTGATCATACGTACACCTGAGGTGGCCAGCTGATAAACAGGTCAGCGCTTTATCCTTCCCAGACAGATATTGTAACAATTCACCAATCCTGGACGGATGGTAGGCTTGATTGGGCTGGCGGGAAATTCGAACCAGGAACCTGGTAGCGGGAACACGCGACAGCCGGCGCCTCCTCCGACTGCGCTATACGCGTCCGTTTTTCTCTTTTATCTTTAGCTTTTGCATTAGGGAACGCAAATAGGCAGTTCTACTGGGGTTAGTAAAAAAGGATTGACGTCTTGGCGTTTTAGAGGTATCGAGGCTAGAATAAGGAGAGAATCATCTCAGGGTCCTCACCACCTCCGACGTAGTTGTTCTTTGAGCTGGATTCCTTGCAAATACACAATGTGCGACAAAATCTCGCAACCTTTCAGGAGAACTACGCATAAATTTCAACGACTTCCCATCGAATACGATATGCTTCACTTCAGCGTTTCAGAGTCCATCCTACGGTTATGCTCAATTCACAAAAATGGTAATCGTAATAAAATCAAAAAAGAGGTTAAAATGGTAATAAAAAATGGTAATGAATCCCAGCTCTTCTAAGCTGAACACAACTATTCCGTGGCGGAATGCTCGTGTAAAGATCCATGGCTGTACCAACAACAAAATGAAATGGTGTAGGAGCGATGATGTATCCATCTACCCAATTTCGTAAGTACAGAAGATTTCTTCTAGTTGGAGTTTTGCCTTATTACCGAGAAAGACCTGCGTTGTACAATATTAGGGAACAGAAAGTCCTCCTGAAAAAGAGGAGTGTAACGCTCAAAGGAGTACGGGAGTACTGCGTACGACCCGCTAAGCCACTGACAGTTTGAGCGCACTCGCTAGGCCTTCTTAAACGTGAGCTCTAAAGTGCAGTATACGAATATCGCCTTCAAAGTTCTATCAACATAGGTGCAGTAGCTCAGCCGGAGGATACGCCATCTGCGGCGCAAACCCTGAATAGATGCACTGGGTTTCAGGTCCCGTAACCAAGTCCAGCTTCCCTCTAGGGTCAATGAATTGGTGGAAGAAACTGACTTTTTAACTTTTTGTATTTTTTAACACGAATCTGTTTAATTGTGTACTCAAAATTCGCGTAGCCGCTTTTTTCGATCAGAAAAGAAGTCCTCTGGCTTCAATCATCTCAAAGAAGTTTTGCAATCTGTCATCGCGTATTGTGTTGCGAGAAGTCAAGCCTTGGACATCCATCTTCAAAAAAGCCACCCCTTTCAAAAATTGGTGCTCAGATTCCACTTTGGAATAGATGGAAAATGGAAATGTTTTGGGGTTCAGTCATAGATACTTAGATGTGAACCTTAATACTGCCTAGAAACTTCTTCCTGGCACATCCTGTAACATCCTGGCCGGCCCATCCCCTTATCACGGGTGGGTGCTGACAGAGCTGCGGAGGATATCGCGAATTTTACGTGCGGTCAAACAGCGGCGGTTGTGTAAGGCGAACAACGCTGCCTGGAAAGTAGAAGATGCGGGTTTGAGTCCCGCCCGGCGCAAGAGTTTTGATCGCAACAAAACATCCTGTAACAACATAAAGCCCCTCTACCAGCCGCTTCAGGCTTAAGCAAATGTGTTAAAACATTGCCATTCGTCATCGTTAAGTTAAAATTCAACATGCATTGCGCATTAATGCTACTTTCTGTACAGAATTTTTCGCTCTATCTGACTAAATATTTTATTTTTCACGTTGCTTTATATTATTAGGGGGGGGGGGGCCAAAAGTAATGAGACAAAATGAAAAAAAATCTTTATCTCTTTATAACTCAATTACAACTCAACGATGCTGAGGAATGTATTTGCCATTAAAGGCAAGGACCTTGCTGCCATCGCTCAGCCAACTTCCTGATCCCATCCTTGCAGAACTGCTTGGGCCTGGTGTTGATCAACTGCTCGATATGGTTGTCAAGGACTGCTTGGGTTCTTGTGTCCCTTCCGAATAGGATGTCCTGTAGGCTCAAGTAGTAGTGGTAGTCGCATGGAGAGATGTCCAGCGAATACGGTGGGTGAGGCATGTGAACGTAGCCCAGCTGGCCAAGCTTATCCGTGGTTACTTGTTCCCGATGGGGTGCTGCGTTGTCGAAGAGGAGAACCTTCTTGAAGCGCAGCGAATGAATAAGAGCGAGTCGCCGGCCCATCTTCTCTATTTCGTTCACCATGGCCTTGGAGTTCATCGTAGTGCTCTTGGGAAACAGCTTCCGGTAAACCTGTCCATGGGCGCAGACCCAAAAGCTCCAAAGGTGCCTCTCGCCGTGAACATCTCGCCGAACGAAGGTCGGTAACAGGTCACCCGGCCTCACCCAGACTCGCTGCTTGGCAGAGTTAAGGTAGAAGACGTACTTCTCATCTTGCGTGAATATTGAGTCCAGGCTGCTCGGGGTTGGGAATTGGGGGAGATTTGCGCGACACAGGTCGACTCATCAGACTGGGTTTCGGCATGAGACAGCATAGGGTTTTTGGCATGCTTCTGGAAAGGGCGGAAGTGGTAACTTCTCAGATAGGGTTCAGTAAGTAGCATATAAACATACAAATACGACAAGCACGAAACCAGACTCCAGCCACGAAAAATATGGACACGGCATGGGGTGTCTCATTACTTTTGGCCCCCCCTAATAGGTTGTCCCTGAATGTGGCTTATATTGTGGCTTCTTTCTACAGTTATTCGTTCGGTTGTGAGCTCACTTAAGGTTGTTTTTCGGCGTTTTATTTCCTACATTTCCCATTTTCCGTACATTATTCTCTCGTCGGTTTGTGAAATTATAGCCTCCAGACTACAATGGACCAGAAAATGATTGTGCTCGAGTGTTTGCTCTACGAGCTCAAATTGAAGAAATTTGCTGCGGAATCGCGCCTACCCTGAATAACGACCTTTTGTGAATTCAAGCACTCGCACTTCTGTCGCCACGCAGTAGATCACACACTTTTATTGCAGGACAACCTCAAACTTGGGTAATTAAACTAATAATAAGTCTTTATAAAATAACAACAATTCGAAGAGAGTTACATAGGAAATAACCTAAAACCTAACGATTCTAATGACCTAGAACAGATCACAAACTATTAAATAGAAAAGCGATTTCAAGAGAATAGAACGTAAACTGCATCAAATCCTCGTCGTCGCTGCTGCACCAATGTCGAGTGTCTAGCTCGAACCGTCACCGGGCTTATATGCGCGCGTATCAGAACATTCCATCACCACAGCGAGGCTTTCCGCAATGGTCTTGATATCTTTCACGGACAGCCGTTGAAGCTGATCCGACAAGATTGACTCGGGAACTGGCAGCAGAGTTTGTCTGCTGCAAATCCTGCTCCAAAGAGAAATCCAAACCGAGTTGACACGTCCTCTACCAACTTGCTGTGTGGTAATGCGAGTCCTCATGTCGCAAAAGTCGTTCAGTGGAAAATCGAGAAACTTCGTTGGACCGTTTTGCCTCGTCCGCCGTACAGCGCTGACATTGCCCCATGCGGCTACCACATACTCCGCTCTGATGCAGCACGTCTTGGGTTGAAAAATGTTCCCCGACAAGGTCGAAATCAGGGTTTGGGTAACCTACATCCATTTCTTTAAAGACGAGATCCAATATTTGCGTGTATGTTAGAGAAAGGTTGTTGATTATTGTGGAGAATATATTGCCGAATTAAGTTTGGTCTAAATTCCTTTGTATGAATTTAACCTTTCGGTCTAAAGCGAAATTCCGTGTGGGACACCCCCAATATTAAGTTGTAACGAAATAAATGGCTCTGAACCACTGTAAATTTAAACAGTTAATATCTCGGCTTGTAGGCAAGTTTATTAATCGAAATAAGAACCTTCTGATTCTAAACATCTTTGCCAACGTGACACAAGCTTCTTTATCCCAGTAGCATAAAAATCAGAAGTTCTGGAATTGACGAAATCTTCGAAGGCACTTTCGGCATCCTGTTGGTATTTGAATATTTTCCCTACCAAGAAGTCGCCAGGATGCTTGAACAAATGGTAGTCTGTTGGGGAGAGGTCGGGAAAAAACGGAGGATGTGGTAGAGTTTCAATGCTCAGCTCATTCAATTTCTGCAACGTCATTCGTGCTACATGGGGGCGAGCATTGTCGTGCAGAAGGAGAACTCGCCTTCGGTTTACCAAGGCCGGCCGGATATCCTTCAACTTTTTCATCATCTCTTCAATTTCAATGCAGTACTTCTCTGCCGTGATGGATTCACCGGGAGGGAGGGAGCTGTGGTGAATAATTCCCAGCGAACACCACCTTACTGTCACAATTACTTTCTTTTGGTGCAATTCCGGCTTCGCAAAAACATTGGGGCTCTCGTCGCTGTCCACCCACTGTGCCGATCGTCGCCTGTTGTCGTACATTATCCATTTCTCGTCACAGGTTACGATGCGATCAAGGAATGGGTCCGTTTCGTTCCGTAGAAGCAGTGCGGACGAGATCTCATATCGTCGGTTTCTTTGCTCCTCAGACAGCTCGTGAGGCACCCATCTTTCCAGCTTTTTGGTCTTTCCAATTTCCTACAGATGCCGGGCAGCTGTGTTGTGACTGACGCCAAGAACCTTCGCTATCTCCCTGGTACATTTGGGTGGATCCTCCTCTACCACATCTCTCAGCTTGTCCTCATCAACATCACTATGCCTCCCACGACTCTCATGTTCTTCCAAGCTCTCATCTCCATTTCGGAACCTCTGATACCAACGATACGCCATCCGAATTGTGGAACATCCTTGACCGAATGCGGCGTTGATCTTCTCGTCCGCCTCCTTAGCTGTAATGCCCAGCTTGAATTCATACAAGTAAATGCCTCGGATTACCCTTTTGTCCATCTGCAAAAAAGTCAATAAAACTCTAAAGTTTTCCCACTTTTACATAGAAAGTTTGGTACTCACCGGTAGAGTAAAGTTTGCGCTTCTAAATGATATGCCACATCTTACGGTTTGTTCTTGATCAAACGCGTAAAGACGCGCCAAAAAATGGCGCGAGCCAGTGCCATTTAATTCGTTACAACCTAATATTTCTGTTCTTCAAGGGCTTCTTGATGTATGTCGAAGGAGCAATTCGAAACGATATTTTATTTTAACTTCAGATTAGGATTATCCGCAGCAGTCGAGACGGCTCGACAAATTAATCAAGGGTGGGGTCCAGTACATAGTGTTGGAGAAAGCACTGTGCGCCAGTGGTTCAATAAATTTCGGACCGGAGATTTCAACCAAGCTTTTCGCTTACAATTCTCCGTTAAAGTTACGTAAGTCGTTGATAATCCGACCCCTAAACGACAAGTTGAAGGAGTTGGTGGAAACTGAACCATCCAAACAGCCCGTGGGACCGCGGAAGAGGTAGACGTCCGTAGAACTATGTTGCGGATGCTTGGAAACGCGTATAAAGGTGAAAAAGCTCGAAAAATGAGTGCCCCACGAGTTGAGTGAGCGGCAAAAATTTTCACGCTTCGAGATTTATTTTTCTCTACTTTTACGCAACAAAACTGAGCCGTTTTTGGATCGAGTCATCACTTGTGATGAAAAGTGGATTCAGTATGATAACAGGAAGCGTTCCGGCTCGACGTCGACGAACCCCTTAGACATTTTTCAAAGGCGAACCTCCACCAAAAGGACTGTGTGGTAGTCGGCGGATGGTGTGATCCACTACAACTTTTTGGCACTAGGCCAAACGATCACAGCAGAGTCCTAGTGTAAGGAAATCGACGAAATGCACCGAAAATTGCGTCGACTTCAGCCAGCGTTGGTCAACGGAAGAGGCCCGATTCTTTTGCAAGATAACGCCCACCCACACCTTTCATAAATCACTATTCGAAAATTCAGCGAACTAAGGGTTGAAGTTTTGCCTCACCCACCATATTCTCCACACCTCTCACCAACCGACTACCACCTTTTCAAACACTTTCAGAACCTTCTCCTGGTAAAACCTTCACCAATCAGGACCACGCCAAGGCAGCTTTCGTGATAGAATAAGTCGAATCTCGGCCACCTAATTTTTTCGGTGATGGAATAAGTCGACAAGTGGCCCGTTAGCAAAAGTCAGCTGATTCAAATGGCAAGTTATGGTAGTTCAAAGTGAAGCACTCAAAACACTGAGAACATTCCGTACAACCTAATATCGCATGTCAAAATTGTGGTATTATCTTTTTAGTCGATTACTTGCCACTCAAATGTCGACTTAATTTTGTTCCACGTTTCCGAGATTCAAGCCACATATAAAGCAATTACTGAGAAGGGCGGCTGGGAATTTTCGATGAAACTCCTCAAACGGTCACTTTACAGGCTGCCGCGCCCACTCGATTGATAGGTTCGATTGTTCACCGGGCATTCCAAACTGGACAGTCTCAGAGCAACTCCTGATTAGGATGGCTGGAAATTTCCGATAAAACTTCCAAGCTCTCACTCTTCAAGCTGTCCCTCGCTCGCTCTACAAGTTGTCTCGCCCACTCGATTGATTGTGTCGGGCCTATTTGCATTGTTCAACTCTTCTGAGATTTATATGTCAAAAGATAGAGTTTGAGCTACTGAGCTTAAATATATACTTGTTTTTACATGTACTTGATGTTTAGAAAAGTTATTTAAAAAAGGCGCTTTGGAACGCTTCAAAAAGCGGTTTTTTCGGCAATTGACCAAAGGACATGCGTGGTACTTTAGCTCTTGGACATGAAATTTGGGCTTCTCGGACGTCACGTGAAAAGGCTCTCTAATTCTTAACTTTCGAACTACATACATCTTTCTCTTTACATGGCGAGACCAAAAACTGGTACCAAATCATGTACTAAAATACATAAATAGAGGCGGAAAATTTTGAGACACAAAAGGGGAAAACTTTCGGATCTATCTGATACAGTATGTAGATATAAGCAAGTGCTACCTATACATTTTCGATATTTTCACATTGAATAGGACACTTTTCCAATCACTTTGCACTCTTCCAGGCTAGCCTTAGACTTTTAAAATTAAATCGACCACCTCCAAATCAAAAGCTTTTCTACATTACACATTAAATAGAGAACTTCCTCTACATTAAACAAGAAACTTTCCAAAAAGGTTAGAATGATTTTTTGTTCAAGGGAACTTTTAGCATACCTTTCTCTGGTTTTAATTGAACTACCCTTAAAGTGAACACATTGTTTGAAGTTTTATAAAATTTTTATTTTGCGAGAAAAAGTCATGGTTAAAAACTTGTTTTAAAGCGCAGAAGGCGGCCATTTTTTGCACTAAAAAAGAGATTACACCATGCCTTCGTCCAAGACGTCGCGATTTTTATTCGACAGTTAGCACAATTTCTGTTTGCATGGATACTGACGCCTGTTAACAGTACAACAAAAGCAACTGTAAAGAACACACACATCCAACACTTTGATGGTGCATGTATGTGAGCGGCATTTACATTATCAATAGAATAAAAGTTGCAGCGAACTTAATGAGCGCATGGTGCGATCTGATCTTTTAATGCAGTACATGCTTCCATCTTTGCCGCTCTTTAAGACAAATTTTTATTTGTTATTATTTCTCTAAATATAAAATTTTTATAAAATTATTAGACTAGGACAGGTAAACTAAATATTCTAGAAAAAAGTTATACCAAATCTACCTTAAGCCAAAATTATTTTAACAAAACAAAAATTATTCAAAACAACAAACAAAACAACAAAAGTTATTATAAATTATCTTATTGAGACTGTAGTTTACCATGGCTGAAGGTCATTTCGATTTGGAAGAGTTCGCTTTGATTTCAAAGGTCTTAAAGCTTGCTTAGAAGGGTGCCAAATTTGATTTAAAAAGCGTCCAATTTGATTTGGAAGGTGTTTATTCCGACGTGAAAATGGTATATATTGTGAACGACCAGTGCCTTCACTCCGCTGTGAAGTTTGAGCTCCCGCAGCATTTTACTTCGAAGCCAACAGCTTCGAGATCCGGCGAAGAAGCGTAAATATTTGACGACCGACACACACTTGACGTGTTTTTATTATTGGTTCGAAATGTACCTCCAAGTGCTCAAAAACTGATTGCTTCTTTAATGCTTCCGTGGACCAGTTCATTGAGCGGCCGAACGTTTCGAGCCGCTCGCTAAACTGATCCTCCTTACATTTTCGTACGACACAGAAGCATAAAAATATTCCAAAAAATGTCGAGATTTTACGAAGAGAGGACTTGGAAGTTACTGATTGCTGTTACTGTTACGGTTACTGACAGCTAGATGACGTCGATGTGGTTACTTATGGATGCTCTTAAGCGGACGATTCTTCTTTGTCCACTCTGGAAACCAGCTCAAATAAAGGGTCCTCTCTGACGGCTGAGACAGTTAGTCGAACGACTACATATGCAAGAGGTTTAGGAGGACAAGGCGAGCGCAAACACTGCCGAGAAAGCCGGAAGCGACACCGGCAGCAGGCGATCAGCCGAAGCCACCGCTGTCACAGCCGCAGCCACGACCAGACCGGATTTCCGGCGACTTTTCGAGGTGCTTTCAACGGGAACGACGAGATCTCCGAAGCGGCTTTGTGAAGCACTGAAAATGATCTCATTTAGGAGGCCAGCAGCGGCAGTTCCGTGGCGCAGACGTACGTGTGTGCCGTTTGCGAGGAACCTGCTCGGGGATTCCACTTTGGCGCGTTCACCTGCGAAGGCTGCAAGGTGAGCAGAGCGATGGGTCAGAACTTCTCTTTCGGGATTTTTCGAGCGGGCGGTTCTCGAAATATCAATCTTTACAGCCTCCTGAAGCTTGCTTGTGTCACAAAACCATTATTGCTGCCTCAGTAAGCATAAAATTTTGGTCGCTTTGTACACGAACGGGCTACAGAGCTTGTTTTGAAAAGCAGTAGAGTAAACATTCTATGATGAACCTGCAGTTATATTCGAGCCATGTGCTTGCACAATGGGTGGCAATATTTATTTATTTAATAGGTTAAAGCCTCACAAAAAAATTATATTTGTACAGCGCACAGTTTCCTCACGTTGCTCTTCTAAATCACTATGTTAAGCAGCAATTTCGGCTACTTGTGGCCGAACAATTTTTGACTGCCCTGTGGTTCTAGCCGAAATTTCTATGTAGGTCCCTACCGTGGCAATTCGCCGATACATTTCATTTCTTATTCTCAGTGACAATTGGTACTTTTTCTTGTTCTGTTTAGTCTTTCTTCGGTCGTACGTGTCTTCGGAAGAACCACGAACGCTTTGAGTGCAAGAACGGCGGTCGCTGTGACGTTGTAGTAAGTTCAATCATTTAGCCATTTATACACTACAACTACAAGTGGTGCGTCATATATCAATCAAGTATGCCACAACGATGTTTTGTTGCGGTCAAAACTTCTAGCGCCAGGCGGGACTCGAACCCGCACCCCCCTCTGACCGGGCGGAAATGCTCTACGCCTTTACACCACCGGCTCCGTTTGATCGAATGCAACATCCACACCTCGTGGGACCGATCAGCACTCACCCATATCCGACATGAGCTGGCCGCTGGTACCAGCATGGAACCAGTTAAGCTGATGGTCTTGATAGAAACGATTCGCCGATGGTGTAAAGGCGTAGAGCATTCCCGCCCGGTCAGAGGAAGGTTCGGGTTCGAGTCCCGCTTGGTGCTAGAAGTTTTGATCGCAACAAAACATCGACGTGACAGCTTGCAACCTCGATTCCAGCCTCTTGAGGCTTAAAGAAACTGATTTGAATTCGATCAAGCATATTGCTTTAGAATACTAATGCTAGGAGAAAGGATAATGATGAAAAAATAGAAAACAGTAGAGATCAGACACAGCTCTGTGAAAATCGGTCATGACCGTCAAAATCTACTTATCTAAATATTTTATGCACTCATCGGTACAGTGGAAAAACGGTCAACACTCCAAAACAAAGGAAACTATCGTCATTATCTCAAGAACACAATAAAAAGAATAAGGAACGAACATGAATCAAGCATTTGGAAATTTTAGGGGTTTTAATTTTTTGCCAAATAATGTTATAAGCGAGCGCTTGGAATGCGTATGTCCTTCAGTTTTATATTAGCTCTTTCTCTAGTTTCGGTTACTTTTGAGTTTGAAGTAGTTGGTTGTTTTTCAGTTCTTTACTTCTAACGATAAGTTGTCTGTATCTACTTTATTATAGCTCTTTTTTCTTGACTTTTTTCAATTCTACCTGGTATTAGCTGATCAGGCGCTTACTGTTCCTTGATGTATTAGCGCGCCCTTTGGCGCATAAGTAAATAAATAAATATGGTGATCCTGGAAGGCCTCATGAAATTCATATGTTGGAAATATATTTCTTTTAAGAGCAAGGAAGAACAATGTAAAATAGAGGAGTGTTGGCTGCACCACTGATGGTTGCAAGTAGTGCAGCCAGACATAAAAATTATCCAGGCCTGTTGCCCATGGTGCCCTCAAAGTTATTTTACATTTTGCTACTAACGGCTGTTCATGAGGAACGGACGAGTTTCTGATGCCCCATTCTCGCTCAACGAAACGATCATCTCCGAATGCTCCAGCTACGGGTATTTGGGTCGCGAAGTCAACATGGTCAACGACCTGATCGCGTCGCGCAGCGTGGAATCGAGAGGACGATGCTCAGAGTGACACGACTCACGCATGTGAGAGAAGGCCTGCGGAGTTCCGAGCTTCGTCGACGTTCGAAGATCAGAGACGCTGTCGCGTGGGTCAAGTCGTCGACAATTAGGTGGGCCGACCATGTAATGCGCTTTGCAGACACCCGCTGGACGAGAGTTGCGATCGACTGGATTCCGCGGGATGTCGAGAGAACACCAGGATGCCCACCAACGCGCTGGTCGGACTTCTTCGTGTAAGCCCTGAACGACCGATATGACGCTCTTTGTGTCCCTCGAGCGAGGAGGATCCATTGGAGCACTCTGGCACGCGACAGGGACGAATGGGGAGGCTGCTGGCACCCGCTCGAGCAGCTCGATGATCAATGAGACAACAGGTGATACAGGTGATACTAACGGCTAGAGAGGTGCATTTTTAGCACCGATCTCGAGCGAGCTTCAGCTTCTGCCAGTTCAGCATCGCATCACTCTCTTCGAGAAGACAATGGAGGGCTAAAAGTGCTATCAGGTGCTTGCAAAGAAACTGTCTGAAGTGCATGCTCGAGCCACCAAATGATATCTTACGGTTAGAAAAGGGTACTTCTGAACAATCTCAAGAAGCTGAGCTTGCTAACCATAGGGACCATATACTAGGTTCTGGAAAACATGGAAAAGCGGCTGCTCATCTATGCAGAAAGTTGTTTCATCACTGGCTACTGGAGCTATGTGACCTTGAAAAACGAGTTCTAAGCATATCTATGTAGTTCCTCTCTTGAGGAATATCTATGCTCGCAGTATATCTATGCAGTACCTCAATAGATATATTGCGAGCCGAGTTTGGTAAAAGCTTCATCTCAAACGAAGTCCCTGTTAGGACTTAAAAGCATCAAGCGAAGTGCTAACTGGGGCGTCTCAGTGAATCATAGCTTTCTCGCCACCCGAATCAGCTTTGCAAGTACATCCATCCCAGGCGTGAGTTTTATACACGCCAAACTTCATTCAAAAACGCACCAGTAATATGACGGCCAATTAACAGTGGAAAATAGATGGATGTACGTTGACGCTAGATGGCGACGTTAGGTGTCGTTAGAACCATGAAGTATCGTGATATCGATTCTATCGAATATCGATTCTATTCCATCAATTGATTATAATCATTCGCGACGTTAGAAACATACATAAACCAGGGAGTTTCAAATCGCCATTGAAAGGAGGACGCTAGGATTCGTTTCATAGAAGGTCAGAGAGAAGGACATCACGAAGGACTCAACAGGCCTGCATCTTAAGCCTTTCGTAGAATCCAATCTGTTCCTGAGGATACTTCACATTGGCTTCGTTGGCAGGCACCAGGTCAGCGGCGTGGTCCTTCCACTTTATACAGAAGTGCAGTTCAGCAAGAGAATGGGTGAGCCCAATGATACGACGAATTTGTCCCTCCACATCCTTCTCCGACAACGAACTGAACTATTCCTTCTGGTCAACCTTGCTGCGCTTCCGCTCGAATTTCGCAATCAGTTTTTTAGTCCGTGGTAAGACACGTCCCCCTCCGGTGCCCAGGTGCCCTCTTCAAGCGGAAATCCCTGCCAATTCAAAAGATACTCTACCTTTTCGTCCTTGGCTCTGCGCTTGCTTATCACGGCTTCGATGAAATACACTCGTCGCTGGAACCATCGTTATCATCCTCCTTCTTGTCTCTTTCCACAGCTGTCACTCCGACTGTAGTATGCAAAACTATAACAAAATTAGTAAGATTTTTCAAAACCATTGAAGCCGGGTAAGTGACAGACGTTCCCAAGGACGTCTAAAGGTGTATCTAGCAGCTGTCTTATGCAACTTTCTATAAAATGAAAGTAGGAAATAGAGAGGTTACGCCAGCCCACATTAAAATGCCGATTCTGAGCTTTTATACCAGTGAAGTATAGTTGAAGCTCTGCTTCGTTGAAAGGCCTTACCCGTTCTTTAATCCCTGAATCGCACTGGAGATCCGAATGAAAATTCACCGAAGGTCATCACTTGTCTGATCGAGCTGGATCGTTGTTGCATTTGTTGAAGACATACTGAAGAATAGTCCTAGTTATAGATGACGCTTCAGGTGTTTCCACTGTTCTACTTTAGGGATCGAATCGAACGTCCTGCAAGGCCTGTCGCTACCGACGATGCGTCAGCGTCGGAATGTCGCCACTGAGTAGGTTGCATTTTCCATCTCAGCTCATCTTAGCATACCCCACGGTAGACGAAATAGACTCGATCAGTATTCCACGCTACTACCCGAAGGGAAACGATGTCCTTGGTTGAGCTGGTCCGAAATAATGGCGAATTCTGCTTCTCTAAAATGTGCTGTACTGCCTACTTCCAGGAACAAGTATTATGCAGTTTAAGTAGGCAAAGTTTACTTTAACAAAGCTGTGCACATAGTTTAAAAACAAAAGGATAAGGGACGACGTTACTCAATCTGTTTTGGAATGCACCATGCATTCTACTTCTACGGAATGTCGTGGAGGTGATTTGAATGCGTTTTGGCCATACAGTGACTTGCAATAGCAGCTAATGAACAAGTCAGCGCTTCATCCTTCCCAGACAAGTCTGGTATCAATTCACTGACTCCAAGGGATGGAAGGTTTGGTTGGACTTGGCGAAGAATTCGAACCAGAAACCTGGTATAGGGCGCGCGCGACAGCCGACACCTCCTCCGACTGCGCTACACACCCCATTTATTTATTTATTTATTTATTTATTTATTATTTGCACAATATAGTGCGCACAAAAAAACAACAACATGGACACGGTAAATCGCAGAAAACACAATGTGAAAAACAAGAAGTTAAAAGCCATTTGCGACAAAAATTGAAATTAGTTAACTGACTAAATTATAATTCAACAAAGAAGGGCGGAACTGCAAATTAGAAGAAAGAAATCCGGTAAATTCTGTGCAAAGTCTTCTAAAAAAATTGAACAGGATTGAACAGGGCATGGGAGGGGCCGAGGAAGGATGAGAGTTTGACGGAGAAGAGCAGTGGACCGCCAACACTGCAAGTCATGGGATCGGCTCCGGATACCAACTTAGTAGGTCCGTCAACTCCAACAAATTTCATACCTTAGGTAGGGGCTGCTAGGGAAGCAACAGAAGGGCTTTATGCACATTCAGTCTGACATCTCATACAAGACCGGTCTCTCAAACAGTATGCTATTGGGTGAACAGCAATTAGGAGACTAACCAAAAAAAGTGAACTAGGAAGAATAGAAACTAGGAAACAACCGAAAAACTGACAGTAGAGCAAAATAGGAAGCTAAGAATATTTATAGAGGTATGTATATGCATAATGAAGAACTGATACTAAAGGATGAAAAAGAACACATGAAGAGGAAATACGAAAAAAATTAAAGGAATACTTGGATTGAATGGTGAAACCAAACTCCTCGATTCCATCGACTCTAGTGGTTGTATTCATCTACTGCGGGGTAAAGGTGGAGAAATCTTTGTGTGCATGCGGAGAATCGTGATAGGGAGAGCTCCTATATACTAGTAAAGCCGCGAATGGGTGGTTAATGTACGATACGTATAATGAACTCCACCTCGTAAAGGCGCTTTTTTATTTTACCCTATATCTCCGGGCTTAATCGTTGATTTGGTCCAACAATTCTAGAGCTTTATTGCCGTGAAATTGTGGCTTGCCCTAGCACATTATCACCAAAAAACATTAAGAATCTAAAAGATTGTCTTCATTTCGCAAGCCCCGAACGGAGATATTTAATTGTTGTGTGGATCTAACACTGTTTTTAAACCTGATAGAATCACTAAGATCCGCGACAGCCAAGGTATGTTAGGTACGAGATAACACGACGTTGGTCTGGTTGGACCTACAGGTGGCTAATTTTAGAAGCGATTCCGTCTGGAAAAAATTGCCGCTGCCGCTTGTTTGTTTCTGTTGCTATGGCGCTTTCCATCGTTGTTTGTCATCATTAAATCCTCGAATCTAACTGGCGCCACTTTCTGCGGGATAATGTCACTGTGGGTACGTCAATAAGATTAGGTGCAGAACTATCTCGATGCGGAGCCAATTTTTTGAACCAAACGACAACGTAAAAGAAAGAGCCTAAATTTACAGGTGATTTAGTCAAGAGCGAGATTTGACGTTAGTTGTGAGCAGCTTTAATAAATAAATAAACATGAATCGCGAATATGAATATATCAAACTCTCATCTGGTGTGCAAATAAACTGAACTTCTCCTTCAGTTCAGTAAACGGTGGACTTATGTTTGGGTCGAAGTCTATATTTGTTATTATTTTTATTATCGTTCTCTCAACACAGCTAATAACGCGAACAGTATTGGAGCACAACTAACCGATTTAAAGTAACGTATAAAATAATACAAACGAAGGCATATGTTGCGGAGATGAGTGGCATTGGGAGTTGGGAGTGCGCCAGCTAATCACAACCTTTAAGAGCACCGACCAAACATATGCCAGCCACTTAAGATGTCAAGATGTATACACCCTCTCTCAATGGCAAGCATTCGCACCTCCTAATGCTGCCCACCTTCGCGACATGTACCAAAATGAACTATCCCCATGAGAATACATTTATTTACTTAACTAAGTCTCTAAAATTGTAAGCTTCAGGATTTTGAGCTACATGCGTCTTATCCAAACTCTAGACATATAATAGCATCTGATTTTAAAAGAGAGCGCTGAATTTGTGGTGGCGCAGTCGGAGGAAGAGCCGCCTGTCGCCTGCAACCGATTCCAGGTTCTTCGTTCGAGATTCCCGCCCAGGTCAACCAAGTCATCGATCCCTCTACGGTACCAGAATACACTGAGAAGGATAAAATAGTGATTTGATCATCAGCTGGCCACTGCAAGTCATTGTATAGGCCAAATTCCCATTCAAATTACTTTAACAACATCCCGTGAAAGTAGAGGGTATGGCGCTTCCCGTCAGAGACTGGTATTTATCCTTATCCTTATTCTTTATCGCTTGCAATAAAAGCGAATGCACAGCGAATTTTTCTCTACCTTCCGTTGGAGATGGGGTAAAAGCAGATTAGTTGAAAAAACTTTAAGTGCCGCATTCAGCATTTCAAGACTTTTCTAACCACAGTCTTAATACGTGAAAGAAGAGCAATGCTCCGATGAACAGTATATACATTTAAATCAGCTTACCCGCTTGGCATACCAGTAAGCAATCGGGCAGCTGTCATTTCCTGTGCACCTGGTGTTGGATGACGACCATATTGAGCTCATTACCGCCCGCACGTGGACCGTAATCAGGTCACCTGTACCTAGTCGATTCCTAAGGTGCACCATTTCAGATTCGCGCTTCGGACGACGCTCCAAGTACTTCAAGGTCTCCATGTCCACCTCGCAACAGCCGAAGCCTCCGTTTCCACTGCAGCCCTGCCAGGTGACGCCGCCACCAATGCTGCCGATGCCGCCGTTCTTCTACCCGTTTTTCCTTACCCAGTTGCTCCACCTCTACCCGCTTCACCACCGAAACCTACTCTAGCTGCCGCTGTGTATGTCTGTAGCGTCTCCCTTATCCGTGTGCTGTCTGTCCGGGTGAATAAATATCACGTTGCGGTGCAGGGTTTTTATCTTGGGCCTCACGCATATCGCAAGCGGGTGGGAGGAGCCACCCACCTCCGCCGTCGGCGGGAGTCGGGGGAGGAGGTGTGTCCAGCCGGCGCCCGCAGCGATCCCATTGATTCTGTCAACGGCTCCCACGGCTTCTATGCGGTCGTCATGAGCACTGTACTCGCTAGTTACGTCTTACTGGTACTGCTGGTTGTGGCGTTCAGCCGGACAGTCCGAGGCGTCGACGTCTTCTGCGGTTCCCTCACGATTTACGAACAGCAGCGATTCGGATTGAATTCGGTAGCGCTCAGCTCCCAAGAAACCTCCGACCTGAAGCAATGCCTGGAGCTGTGCTGTTCGGTTCTCAGTGAGTTCTAATTTGGTTCTTTTTTATGGCGATCTTTGCAATAACTGGTCCAGTACAGTTGTAATGGAGGAGACATAGGGTTCCTTCTGTATAGCTCTAGCCACATTAGAAACAGGAGAACGATGTGGTGTCATACCAGCTAAACTGCTTCCAACGGTGGCTCCTGATTATAACTTTTATAAATTCAAAATTTTTTATAGACTATTTTCGCATCAAATTGCACGCTTATTTTAGTGCAATAAAAATACTATTGCGCTTCACAATGTGATCAGAGTCATTGTTTCAAATGAAAAGCAACAATGGTATGGCATACTTTAGTATGCCATACCATTGTTGCTGTTCACTTTTCGGGGCAATATAATGAACATTGATAGTAATTTTGGAAAGCAAGCTAAACTGAAACATCTTCTTCTTCTTCTTCTTCTTCTTCTTCTTCTTCTTCTTCTTCTTCTTCTTCAGCGTCTGTCCCGCTTCGTAGCGGGGTCCACTATTCTGGTGTCATGACTCCACCTCTCCCGATCCAGCGCTAGATCAGGGTGGACACCAGCAACGTTCAAGTCCATGTGTCCACGTATCCGACCAACGCTGCTTCGGGCGTCCTCTAGGCCGCTTTCATACCACCTCGAACTTAAGGCCTATCTTGCGGACGCTATCTTCCTCTCCACGCAGAACGTGGCCGTACCATCGCAAGCTAGCTTCGCGCATCTTGTCGGCTATTGGCACGACACCGAACTTCTGCCGAATAGCATCGTTTCGAACGCGGTCCATGCGCGTGACTCCAGCCGTCCAGCGCAGCATCTTCGTCTCCATGACGCTGAGGCGCGTTTCAACCTCCTTGGTCGCAGGCCAACACTCAGCACCGTACATCGCTACCGGCCGCACGACAGTTCTATATATTTTTGACTTCAAGCGCTCTGGTATCTTCCTATCGCAGAGCAAGCCAAACTGAAACATCCCCACACAAAAAATCATCTCAACACGTTGAGAGGGTCTCTGGTTTAATTTGGAAAATGCTCCTATTGATTTGGAAGACAGTCAGTTTGCTTTTAAAATTTTCAATCTTGCTTTAGAAGTTGTACAACTTGATTTGAAAAATGTTCAGTTAAACGTGAAAATTTTATATACTCAGCAACTAACTAAAGACGCATAGCAAAGCTAACTGATGAAAAAATAACATTCTTGCGATTTAAAATTTTGAAACATGAACTATCCCTGTGCCGTCATAACGATGTTTTGTTGCGAACAGAACTTCTAGCGCCAGGCGGGACTCGAACCCGTACCTCCCTCTAATCGGGTGGAAATCCTTTACGCTACTACACCACCAGCGCCATTTGATCAAACGCAACATCCACACCTCGTGGGACAGCTTAGGCTTCATGAAACTGACTTTTATCCCTGTGCCTTCTATATGAACAGTTATAGCATCATTCACACATTTATTTTTAATTAATTTCTCGTGGTGAATCCAGACCCCAAGAAATGATAGGAGACGAACTTGTTCATCTGTTCTCCACTGCAAGACGCTCTATGTGTAGATCGCATACCTATTCAAAAAGTGACCACAACATCTTTTAGAAGTCGAATGAGTGGTGCATTGCAAAAGAGTTTCATCGCCGTAGTTTATCATTTATCTTTATCCTCTTAAAAATGTTTTTGCTTGATTTTTTCTGACCAGGAAAAAACTAAAAGGCAACTCGTGCTTTTCGGAATGTTTAACACGTTGAAATTTCTACGGCTGCGAACAATTCGGTCTACGATTTCAAGTAGTTTTTTAGGATGGTCTAATTATCAGTGCCCTTTGAAATTTCTTCTTCATTTCCGTGAATCTTGAAGGAATCAGCAAATAAATAACTAACCCAAAATCTATTTTTGTGACTCACTTTATTTAAAAATCTGAAAGGCTTCTAGGAACAGGAACTCTTTCGAATTCCCGTTTCTGGTGAGGAATCATTGCTCTTTCCGCGATCGATTTTGTGCTGTACGTATCCAGTTTTCTAAATGTAAAGATGACCAAGTGAAAAATTAGAGGAAGAACAATAGAATTTATCTAGTGGGGATCTCGCTGGAAGTGCCAATCGAACAAACACAGTTCGCTGTTCCTCTGCAGGACTTTGTGGAGCACCTAGATTATTTTAGACTGTTGTTGTCATTTAATAGTTCTTTTTCAAGGTTTGTCTTGTTGTCAAGGAGATGTGTATAGTGAAGATTTTCCTCACTCTATGATAGATCCCGATTTTGTTAAACGACTTTTCCATTCGAAGCACTTAAATCTTTAACAATACCTACATAGAGTCAATGAACTCGAGGATGGTTCATAACGTCACAGTTCTCTTTGACCTTCTGTTGACCTAAACAGCGTCCAGTTTGAAGAAAGATTCAGGATTGACCGAAACCGCATGTTAGCTAGTTCACTCGCTTCGTCTACTGTCAATCCAGTTTGCTAATTTGCATTGTCATCTTCGGAGCGGGTGAGATAGAGACTACATATATTAGAATCCAATACCTGTAATCGAGGGTACTCGATCACGATGATACACACCCCATCTCCAAATGTTGCTTCAAACCAAGGGCTCCTGTCAGAGATTATTTGGCATAAATCAGTTATGATATGGATATGCCATGAGTGTAGATCCCATCACATCACCGGCTCGTTAGAGCAGAAGGCACTTATTCACAACGTTCCGGACTGCAGTGAATATGGGGTTAGAAATCGCAGATAAACCATGAATTTCAAAAGGTTGAAATGTTAGGGATAACCTATCACCATGTTCTGCGGTAGGGGTTGAGATTTGACTTTGGAAGAAGAAGGTATTGATAGCTTGTCTGGTGATACTCTGAAGAACTGATCCACTTCCCTTACTTTTCTTCTTTTCGGCGTTTTCTTTTTCCTCTTCTTTTCTCATTTTGTTGAAGCCTCAAGACCTCTACTCTATATTCATACCCATTCGCTGGCCGTTAGTCTATTCATGGCTAGCTTGCTAGCCTGCTAGCTACTCCTTGGAAGCTACATACGTCGTCGCGTAGCAATAGACGTTTTCCGGCCATTTTCTCCTCTCCAATGCTTCAAATCGATAGCTCCGGAAGGTGCCCTTGTGGCGGCATCTGCGGAGCCATTTCGAATCCCAGGTGCCTGCAGAGTCACCGGAAATCCGCCAGATGCTTGTCTTGAAGTCGATTTTCTTCTGTTTGGTATACCCGCGATGATAGGCGACGTTGCGACGAAAGACAATAGAAAGACAAACACGTCCGCGCAACGGTCAGCGACACTCAAAAAATCGCCAACACGCTGTGCAATTTCACTAGCGGTCGTCGCGTGTCCCAAATTGTTGAAAATGTTCCTAGTAGTTTCTTATAACATTTCTTTTAGCCAACGATTGGTTCTACCTGAATGTGTTTGACAGGATGTCAGATGGCAGTGCAAAATATAGCTTCGATGTTTATGTTTCCTGTATGGCCAACTACGTGTCCTAGCTATCCATACTAGGAATCTCGAAATCACAATCTTATCTCGGCCTTACGCGGAGTTTTAGCATGCAGCAATTTCCATGGCAATGTTGTCATAAACCTCAAATCCAGCTAGTGTGTCTTCGAGTGTAACTCGAGTACATTCAGCATCGATTTTCGGGTCTTTCTTAATTCTATTTATTACTAATATTTATTACATTAGGGCGCGTGTGGCGCAGTCGGAGGAGGCGCGACTGTCGCGTGCACCCGATACCAGGCTGCTGGTTCGGATTTCCCGCCCAGGCCAACCAAGCCTTCCATCCCTCCGGGGTCGGTGAATTGGTACCAGATGTGTCTGGGAAGGATAAAGCGCTGACTTGTTCATCGGCTGGCCACCGCAAGTCATTGTATGGCCAAATACGCATTCAAATCGCCTCCACGACATCCCGTAGAAGTAGAATGCGCTGGCGCATCCCAGAAGGGATTGAGTAACGCCGTCCTTTATCCTTATCCTTATTTATTACATTGGGAGGTATCCCCCATGTGGATGAGAATGATGAAATTATTGGGTTGATCGAAAAGTCTTGCAGCACGTTACGCTACTGCCTGTTAAATTTGTTAAAGCTCTAGCAGTATTAATCTTGTGTGTTGACGTCACAGTACATTCTAGAAGCTCCCTCAAGCATATTATATAAGGCCTCGTCGATGCGAATACAACTACCATGTCAGCGATAAGCAGCAGCATCCTCCGACCTATCGTCTACGAATTTCTGCAAGGCCATTCCGCAAGGAGTGCAGCCTTCAACATCTGCGCTGCATTCAAGGAGGAAGTCATTCACTATTCCACAGGGGCCCTTGGTATCAGCGCTTCAAGGCCGGAGATATCTCTCTCGAAGATCGATCTCATTGCGGAAGCCCCTCTGTTAGACTCAGAAGGCGTGCTTTACTGGGAGTTGCTGGGTAGTGAGACCACAGTCACAACATCTGCCTACGCTACCCCTTCCCAGCTCCAGAGCTTGACTGACGCCATGCGCCAAAAACGTCCAGAACGGGAAAATGTCCTCCTGCTGCACGACTTCCTTTTGCGACATGACAACGCGTCGTCATGTCGCAAAGGTGAGTCGCAAGAAAATCCACGAGTTAGGCTGGGAAGTTCTGCCCCATCCACCGTACTCTCCAGTCCTTGCTCCTTCTGACTACCAACTGTTCAGAGCTCTGAAGCAGCATCTTCGAGGTAGAGAGTTCGATGATCGGCCTCAACTGGAAATGAAGGTTTCTGAATTCCTTTCCTCACAGCCCTCAGAATTCTGGCGGAAAGGAATTCAAAGGCTGCCTGAAAGATGGAGCAGGATCTTAGATTTCGATGCGGAATATATCGTGGACTGAGTTTCTGTTTTAGCAAATAGGGACGAATTTGAATATTGTTGTGCTAGAGTTGCAAAACTTTTCGATCAACCTAATAAAAAAAGATACACACACTAACTGTTCCGTTCTATTTCCATTTATTAACAGAGGATTTATGGAGGAAATTTTCCTCAATCCCCCAGTGGTGATTTAATAACCAGTGGTCTGTACGTCTAGTTGACGCACCACTATTTCACTTCTTTGTTTAACACACCAAGATAGAAGAAACCAGGGGACACGTTCTGTATGCATTAAGTGGACAGAAACTGATTATTTTATATTTTATTTACTAATATGCCAAGTAAATTGAAAAGCTGGTTTGTAAGCTACGAATTTTTAATCATATATATCCATAAGGGTACTTTAAATTTGCAGAACTATATAACATTCACATCTAGAATTAAATGTCTATGTATAAAAAATATTTAAATAAAACCTTCTTTTCAATAATATTTAAACACTTTATTATGGTAACATGAAATGATAAGCAGTGTTAAAATTGTCAAAATCCTCTCACTTCACTGGTGAGATGAAGACGGAGGTGTTATAACGAACAAGGTCCGTCTGAAAGAAGGTGCCGAAACGAACCATGAAGGTTTTTTATATTTCATCATAATATCCAAGTATTTTCGGTATTTAACAGGTAACGTTTTGCCCGAAAAACGAAGATGATTTCCATCACTATGCTTGCTCGAAGGGAAGATTTGGTCCTGGGTTCTGGTTGTAGTCTTCCATTTTATCGATATAGAGTTCAAACAGACTTCAAAACAGAAATTCAGAAGCGCAGCAGTAGATTAATATTAAAGTGAACTGAAGGTATGAAATCAGAGAATTCTGATTTCTCTCAAAGCGGCTCGTTTCGTCATCTATCTCCAGACGATGCTTTTCAGTGATAACACCTCTCCGGTGGTTCATCAATGAAGAGGAGGTGTTATAACCTTTTTCAGATATGTACAAATTACAATAAGCTACAGCTTTCTAGAAAAACGGATAAACGACAAAAGCTGCTCCCATCGCCCTTTGAGCCGACACTTACACTGGCTGTTGACAGTTTTATAAGCTGTTGCGTAATATACCCTCAGAGATGATTGTCTGAAAGTTAACTGTTCTGTATCAGCATCTAACGATAAGTCTCCCTAGGAAGCGCCTTATCAACTACGAGCTTTATCTACTCTGCCGAGGCGCTTCTGCAGTCAGATGTTGGAGGGGGGAATGTAAAGATTCAATTTTTTTGTTTGAGTTAAAATAATTCGGTGTACAATCGGTAGTTTAATGGATAACTGCCAGGCGAATTTGTACTCTATTACCTCAAACTTGGGTAAGTAAACGCTGCCTTCTGATGCACTCTCCCTTTTTAAAGGAGGGGAGAAAAATATGGATAGGATTGAGTAGATATAATTGAGAACAGGTGATTCTTCAGAACTCTTTATGTTTTCATGACTGGCAGAACCACGTATCACCACCACCGTCTATTTAGCCGGCTCTGTAACCGGCTTGAATTTTCATATTTTGCCACCTTTCCAAGTGCTCGCAAATTTAGGCGCATGGATCTTATTGACTTCCTAACTGATGGTGAGCATTTAGGGAAATTCCGCGGTTTCCAGCTGACCAACTATCGTTTCGCCTAGACCTACTCCCACTGTTCCTCACTGACATCCCTACCCGTGTCACTCTTGCGTTATAATTATTGGTATTCGAAGCGGGCGTTCTGAGCTCGGCTCTGGTAGCGTCGTCAAGGAGACGCGGCGACCACAAAGCAAATTCGATGCCGGAAGGGTAAATCCGAAAGAGGATGGTGAGCCGACAACGGAAGAGCGTGGGGGCTATTACCTGGTAACTGATCCCAAGCGGGAAACACCTCCCCTAGTAGCTTGAGGAAGAACTGGTTGAAAGTGCGTGGCTCCGTTTCTCCGTTTCCTTCTTCCAACGGGAGTGGTTTCTACTTTATTCGAGTTTTTTACCCTCGCGTGTGGTTCGCCAAGCTCCTGAAACTCGTCCCTTAAGCACGTGTCTACGGCAGCCGCTTTGATGTTCTCTTAAAGCGAAACCGATGAATGACCTGAAGAGGAAGAAGATTCATGCGGCAGTAGTGTGCTTGGCGAGGAGTGCTGTCGAACCGTCAGCTGTTTAAGCTCTATCGGACAGCGCAACATTCAAGGAATTGTCGATGCGGCGGTAGTCAAGAAAGGGTAACCACGTCTGTAGCACTACTATACACTTCTGTAGCACAATAGATCCTATCGAGAATCCTCGGATAAATGGATGAATCGGATAACGCTCGGATAATTGGATAACGCTAATTTCGCGGATTCTGAACTTTTGGATGATTTGGATACGGGCAGCTTCCTTGCCCTGAATCTCTGAGTGATTCGTGATGTCTCAACTGAATATCCGCAAATGATTCATTCGGATTCGATATAGCGCTGAGATAGCATAGTATGACGTGTAATTGCCGACTGCGTACTATGATCTAATTCCGTAATTGGGTAGGAATGTAAACAACGTTTTAACTTCCCTTGTTTAGTATTCTTTTTTGCTTTTTTCTCTCCGATTCTCAACCTCTTCTCTACTACTATTAGGTTGGAAAGTCTTTTAATTTTTTTCAAAGATCTATTACTTCACAACTACAACGTCAAATCAATTGAGATAAACTCCATTTTGTTTCACTACTTTTTTCCAAAGACTGGGTACTTTTCTAATTCCTCTCGCGTAAAAAGCTGCAGTTCTGGAGTCGAACCATCGCTGAATCCAATTTTTGAGGTCTTCGTCCGTTTCAAAATATTCCTCTCCAGTTTCTTGCTTGAGAGCACGGAAGAGATGGTATCGGTAGGGGCGAGGTCAGGGCTATACGGTGGATGTGGCATTACCTCCCGGCCCAGCTCCTTTATTGTTTCTCTTGTGAGTCTTGCAAAATGTGGTTTTGCATTGTCATGCAGGATCATCACCTTTGACTTCTCCAGCCTGTTTTCTTGGAGAGTTGCGACGACTTTGTGGAGCTGGCCCTTTGTGGAGCTGGCCACTATATGTGGCAGCAGTAAGTGTCTCTCCACTTCTGAGAGTTTTCCAGTAAGTCACTCCTCTGATATCCCACCAAACACTCTTCCTTTCGTGAACATTGGGCTTGAGATCAGGCTTAGGGTTCTCTCCTTTTTGTACGCATCGTTTTTCTCTTCGGAAGCTGGCATACAGAACCCAGGACTCATTGCCTGTCACAATCCGCGGCAGAAACGATTTTCTCTCGTATCTAGACAGAACGGAAGCAACGATGGGGAGCCGTAGACCTTTCTGAGTGTCTGACAGGGCATGTGGAATCCGAGATCCAAATTTCCATGCAAAGCCAAGATTCTTCAGATGGATTTCCACTATCCTATAAGACACTTCGAGCTTCTCTGCCAGTGGGCGTGTTGTCTGCCTACTATCGGCGCGAAGAAGATGGAGTAGTTCAGTGTCGCCCAATTCATTGGCCTTCCTGACTTTGCTTTGTCCTCGAGTGAATAATCTCCCTTTAAAAACTTTCCGAACCTCTCATAACAGGCGCGATGAGTAGTAGATCCCAAGCCATATGTATGGTTAATTTGGTCGGCTGCCTGACATGCTATAGATCCTTTAATGAATTCATGGAGAATGCCGTGCCGAAAATGGCCATGAGGTAGATCTGGCGTTGAGTCCGGAAGAATGGGTAGATAATGAAGTACAAGAAGGGTCTTGACCTATGTCCGTGTGCGAACGGTAGACAAGTGTGATAGGATTACGAAATCAGCTATCAATATTGGATAGTGCGCTGACAAGGAGAACGACAAAATTTTTTTCGAAGTGTGAAGCGACTTTTTTTCCAACCTAACCTATATAGTTCCGTGTCTTTGTCTCACTCTATGTCACTCCTTTTGACAACACTCCATTGCGGCGATGTGGATGTGGATATTCCTTTCTTACCACGTCATTTCAAAATTTTGGCATATTTATTTATTTATTTGTTTATTTTCATTTGGCGTATTGTGTTACTAAAAAAGTGGGCAGCTGTAGCACAGTGCTCCTTGAAAGTGTAAGTAGTCAGCTACTCATAACCTTCACCTACCTCTATCACCTGCCGCTACATCTGCGTAGGCAGGCGGCAAGGCCGTTTCCCTCCGACTTTGTCACGTGCCAGAGTAGCCCAGTGGGTACTATTCGCTCGTGAAACACGAATACCGCACATCCTATTATAATTTTTGAACGAACTTCTTTGTGCTGAGACTGCGACAAATCTTTTATAGATTACTTGGAAGAGATGCAACAGCCATGCAATCAAATGCCTATTAGAAGGGGAAATAGATTTCTGATGTGAATGCTTCTGAATATACAACCATCTGTTATTTTTTTGTTTGACGATTTTGTTAGCGGTGTTGAGTGCAGTCACCTGTCACCTGTCATCCCGTTGATCATCGACTTGCTCGAACGGGCGCCTCCAGCGTCTCCATTGGTCCCTGTCGTGTGCCAGAGTGCTCCAATGGATCCTCTTCGCTCAAGGGACACGAAGAGCGGCATATCGGTCGTTCAGATCTTTCACGTAGAAGTCCAACCAACGCGTTGGTGGGCGTCCTGGTGTTCGAGCATCAGTGAAAATCGCAATTTTGGGTACTTTTCTCCACTCGTATTCTTAATTCTTACGTTATTTAACACTGATGTGTTCATTCTGCTTTGGTGGAACCCCTTCATGGGCTTCTACTTCGAAAGGCTATAGTCCAGCGCTTCCACAATTCCTCCGAATTTCCCTCTCAGAGAATTTCTATGACAGCACCAAGTTTCCTAAAAGACTATCCGATCCTCCTGGTCACTTCCGCCACCAGAATCTCATCTTCTCCGAGGTGGCGGCGGTCAGCTGAGATGATCCCCGCAGCGCGAGCGGGTGAAAGGGACAAATTTGCATGTGATAGACGTCGTCCCATCGCTGTCGTGGTCGCGCGACCATTCCGAAACCAGCTCTTTTCGGGGGTATTATATCACTCTGTTCCGTGGAACGGCTCGCGGCGTCATGATGAGATGGATGGATGGATATCTTCTGCGTCAATTCGGTGATCGGCGTGTGCCGAAAAACGCTTCTCACGGCGCAGAGTCGCTTCGTTGGCTTGAAGTCCAACTGTCCCATACAGAATAGCATATAGACGCATGGGGTTGATCACCATCGTCGTGTGGGGTTCAGTGGGTCACGTACTGAGCGCTGACCTTGTATCTCGGCAGATTTCTGGGGGATTTGCGCGACGGACTCTTCTATCTGATAGTCGAAAGCACTATATATTACGATTTTTCGCGTTCCCCAGGTAACATTCAGGGGCCAGATTCATCAACCGCTTACCGCCCCCTTACGGTGAAAATACCGCCAAACCCCTGACAGTCATTAGCCTCAGATTTGAGTGATATTTCCTCCGCTACAGGTTGATGAATCTCGCTTGAGGATAAAGGATAAGGATAAAGGTCGGCGTTGAATTTTCTCCTTTGAAATGCGCAACACGTTCTAGCTCCACTGGATATCGACCAGACAATTTGAATGCATATTTGGCCTATACAATAACTTGGGGTGGCCAACCGGTGGACCAGTCTGCTATCAGTTCACCAAACCTGGAGGATTGGAAGACCTTGTTGGCTTAGGTGTGATCCGAATCAAGAATCTCCTTTCTGGATGCAGTCGACAACCGCCGCTTCCTCCCGCTGAGCTATCACGAGTCCAACATTCAGAGCTGCTAAGGGAGACAACATTTCACAATTGGTAGGCACTGCCATGCGAACATTTGTGATTGCTTCAATTATGTTAATCTCTGAGCTAAAAGGAATGCATGGTGCCTAGCGCAGTCGGAAGAGGCTCCGACTGTCGCATGCAACCCGAATCGAGGTTCTTGGTTCGGCTCCCGCATAACACCAACCAAGCGTTTCATCTCTCCAGGGTCGATGGACTGATACGGGGCATGAGAAGGAAGGAAAAACACTGATTTGTCCGTCGACAAGCCACCACAAGTCATTGGATATGTCGAAAACCAAATTGTCTGATATCCATATATCTCTGGTATATAATTATATATTTTTTAAATTGTTTCAAGACATAGAACTTTTATACAAGGCTGTCCAATAATTCCTGTGCGAAAACTTTCAAATTTCTATAATTTTCCTTAGAAGTGTTATAATATCAGGCAAGTGTAAAAACCTTCTAGAAGGTTCTCCAGAGTTCCACGCTAGGGGTATATAAGGCGCAGTCGCCGCGTCTAGCTACCAGTACAAGCTGAAATGGACCAAGGTCGAATTCGTACGTTCGTGTACTACGAGTGGCTGCTGGGCAACGACACGGGCACCGCGGTCGCCGACTTCTGCAGAGCGTGCAAGGAGGATGCAGCGTCCCAACGCACAGTCAGACGCTGGTTCAATCGTTTCGAGAGCGGCGACACGAGCCTCGAGGACAGGGAACACCAGCTGAAGATCATGCTCTGTTGCTGGTGGGACGCCAAGGGCATGCTGTACTTCGAGCTGCTCCCGCAAGGCAGGACGGTCACCGCCTCCATCTACACCGATCAGCTCGAGAAAATAGCCGCCGCCTTCCGAGAAAAGCGTCCCCGACGGGCCTCGATCCACCTGCTGCACGACAACACGTGCCCCACGTGGCGAAGGGTACGCAGCAGAAGTTGGAGAAGCTCGGCGAGGAGACGGTTGCCCATCCGCCGCATTCCCCGTACCTCGCCCCCTCCGTCTACCACTTGTTCCGCCCGCTGAAGCACCATTTGGCCGGAAGAAAACTCACCAACTACGACAACCTCAAATCCGACATCGCGGACTTCTTCGAGTTGCAGTCCCCAGAGTTCTGGGCGAAGGGCATCGGCGACATGCCCAATCGATGGGCCACTGTTGTGGATAACTGTGGTGATTATGTTGTTGATTAGACTTGTTTTTCAATAAAGTTGAAGAAAATTAAAATGGTGAAATTTTCGGACAAGAATTATTGGACAGCCTGGTACATATGTACTGCACATTCAGCTGCATGGTAGGCCTTACAAACCATAAGTAAAGATCCACAGGAAACCTCATGTGGTGCATGATACATCTGATGGACAAATAGAGATGCTAAGAATTTGAGAACAGAGAAGTTGGAAATTGTAGAGATATTAATTAAACAGAGGTGCGTGGTGGCGCAGTCGGAAGAGGCGCCGGCTGTCGCGTACATCCGAATCCAGATTCTTGGTTCTGGTTTCTCGCTGAGGCCAACCAAGCCGTCCATCCATCGGGGCCTTCCATCCTTCGGGGGTTGGTTCTAGACGTGCGAGGAAAAACTAAAACACTGACTTGTTTTTCGGCCACAGCAAGTCACAGGTCATTGGCCAAATGCGCATTCAAATTGCCTCGACGACATCGCGCAGATGTACAATGCGTGGCGGATCCCGATGAGGGTTTGATTAACGCTGTCACTGGGGTGTTGGATGTGCGGCTTGCAGGACTAGAGCCCTCACACTTTGTGTTGCGCTCAGGATGCTAGCCGGTGGATAAGCGAATGTTGTTGATTCTTCTGTGGGAGATCAGTGCCAATTCTGTGAATTCAGAGTGGTAGAGGCCTTGTTCTTCTGTGCTGCATGCTGGAGTAAAGTTTGACTCCATTAAGAGTCGACTCGACAACCTGCCCCTTATCCAATTGCGCTACATGCAACATAGGAGGAGGATAAAGGTCTTTAACGAAGTATGTAGCACACAGCCTAAAGAGCATGAACGCAGAAATACTGCTGGAAAAAATAAGAAGTCGCTTGTAATACGAGGAATCAGGTCTTCTGGAAAGGTCGGTGCGAGCAAGAAGAACAGGGCCGACCAGAAAGCGTCACCCTACAGTCTGCAACAAAACTATCCAATTTAAAAATCATTTACTAGAAGGCACCTTACCTTACATACCTACACAATTGGAAAACTTTTTGACCTTGCTACTGGATAATCTCGATGACCGACAGCGTACAATGATAGCCTTCTTCCAGACTGCCGCGGAGTAACCTTCACTGGTGTGATCGTACCACATAAAGGCGAGCCGAACTGTCTTCTGGTCGGATGCCGCGACCGTTGTGAGATGAACGAACGGGCGGAGTACACAGATGGACTGCTTTCAGTGCTCATCAACCGAACCGAGGTAGGGATCAGAATTGGGGATTTATGCGACAAGGGGCGAAGTGTGACCTGAGAGACCTTTAATAGAATTCATAAAATATAAATTAAAATTGGACTTCTTAAAAGTTCACATATATCCAGCCTGTGAAGGATTAACGCTACTTCATAGATTTTACTATTAGGTTGGCAACTAAGATCGTGGACTCTCAAGAATCTTCAACGAAAGTGTTTATTGACAAATAACTATTAACAATCTGCAATCAAAGTAAGATCGTTGGAACGCAGAAGTGCTTCCCGCTTATCAGGTAGCTGGTCTATCCCACGGCTGTAGAATTCTTGTGCTTTCAAGGGCAAGAATCCATGAAGGTGCACATTGACCTGGTCCACATTAATAAATCGTCTTCCAACTAAAAACAGCTGCACCGAAGTGAAAAGGTGGTAGTAAGTCGGCGCACAGTCTGAGCTGTAACGTGGATGAGTTAGATGCTTCCAGACAAGCTCTTCGATTTTTTGAAGAGCCAGGTTCGCGAAGCGCTCTCCGTTTGATGATGTCAAGAAGGCGTCAACTTCTGGGATGTCATCAAGAGCTGTTCCAGCATTGATGCTGAAATCTACTCTTCTCAACATGGTTGTACGCAGGCTGAACTCTGCTAGAATCGGTTCAGACAGCTTTTCAGGAGCGGAATTATCTCAGCAAGACAACGTCAGATCAGACGTCGAGAATAGGACGATTCAAGAAACCGAAGACCTTGCCCGGAAGCATCTCACACGCCCACTTTACAGCCCAGATCGTGCACCCAATGACTACCATGTTTTTAGTTATTTGCATTACTTCTTGGTTGGAAGACGATTTATTAATGCGGACCGGGTCAAAATGCACCTCCAAGGAATCTTAGACTCAAAAACAGAAGAATTCTACAGCTGTGGGTTGGACCAGGTAGCTGGGAAGCAGTCCTGCGTTAAAGGGATCCTACTTTGATTGAAATTTGTTATTTGTCATTTCTTAATAAACATTTTTGTAGAATGTGCTTGAGAGTCCACGAATTTAGTTGCCAACCTAATATAATTCCACCATTGTTTGAGAATTCATAGATACTTAGATTTGGCGAAAAAATTTAATTAAATTAATTCATTATTAATCGTTCAAAAGTAGTCTTTCCTGAAGTGACTTTGTGGCCTCAGACTTCATTCCTAGATAGCGAAACTTCTATGCCGCGAACACCGTCTTCTTTTCGCTGCACCCAACTCCAGGACCTGCTGCTGGAGCTCGGCCCTTCCCAGACGGCGGTGTAATTGTGAGAAACACTGATGACGCCCAACCAACTGGTTACCTCCTGCTCCTAATGGATGCCTCCGGACAGCGCCGCTCACCGAAAACGTTGTCCGACCGCTATTTTGGAGAAGGCGACACGAACGCCGCCACAGAACCAGCACGGGGAGGGTCTCAGCATCGGGCGCCGAGTGGCTCTCGTAGTGGCCATTCCCGTGAAACGATTGCCGCCCTCCGTTGGACCTTGTCGATTAGGACAATATTGGCGCAGGCTGCTGTAAGGGCCCTCGTGGGTCTGCCCACGGGAACATGGCCTAATGCGGCTGGGGATAATCGGCTCTGCCTTCCGTATTGGAGATTACAATTAACAGCTTTCTCCGAAGGACATTTTCGGACTCTGCACCATCCACGAAGCGTCACCCTCTCTATGAATGACTGTGTGTCCAGTCCGGACTGTGTGCTCATCCCCAAGTTGCACACTGATCCTTGGCCTCCATACGAGGATGATCCTCGCCCAGAACAATCGCCTTTTTTCCGCCCAGTTGTGCAACCGTGACAGCTTTTGCTCAATCCTTGTTCGGGCGGTCGTCTCGAGAGTTTCCGCGCGTTCAAACAATGTCGTTCTTGTTCTGCGCCGAAGCAGATCGACCTATTGGGGTAGACGCTTACACGGTCAGACGAATCCTCCCCGATCGTTGCTCAAATACCGCAGACACCCGGCAGTTTTCGTTTGAGGGAGGCGGCCTTAATGAAACGCAGCGGTCACCGTCTCCCTTGAACACAGCCGTGCTATGGTGTCATGTAACCTGACCCTGTTTTGGTTCATGGCCACGCATACAAAATGCCCGAGCAAATACACGCACGAGGCCCCTTTCCCCGTTGCCAGCCTGCCGCTGGGAGTAAAGTGCTCCTGTCGAGTGGGAACAAATTTTTAAGGCGGAAATAGAAGTATCGAACCTCTGGCTTCGCCCTACTAAGAGCGGGTAGCGAGAAATAGGCTACGAGTTCGGTGACAACGGACGCCGTGCACGCATCACAGTAGCAGTCTTTCTTACCTCTTGAACGGGCAGGTATGTATTAGGTTGTACAGAAACTCATGAGCCAATTTTGAAAAATTTCCGAAACCTATTCGGTTCTTTACTACACGGCAGCCATGGTCTGTGGTAATTATAGATCATTCTCAATACTTTTCTGTGATCATTTGTATCGCCCGTATCACCTGTTGTCCCTTTGATCAACGAGCTGCTCGAGCGGGTGCCAGCGGTGTCTCCATTCGTCCCCGTCGCGTGCCAGAGTGCTCCAATGGAATCTCCACGCTCGAGGGGCATAATAGCGTCGTATCGGTCGTTCAGAGCTTTCACGAAGAAGTACGACCAACGCGTTGGTGGGCGTCCTGGTGTTCAAGCATCAGTGAAAATCACAATTTTGGGTACTTTTCTTCACTTGCATCTTAATTTCTACGTTGTTCAACACTGATGTGTTCGTCCTGCTTTGGTGGAACCCAACTTTCTGAGCCAGGAATTCTCCATCTAGCTCACCACTTTTTTGGCGTATATGTCGACGCATTACGGAGCCGACCCACCTAATTTTTGACAACTCGGCCTGCCTATGCGACAGCGTCTTTAACCTTCAAACGTCGAACGGAAGCTCGGAACATACTTCCTTCACTTGCGTGAATCGTGTATCTTCATCGCATCGTCACCTGCTGCTGTTCACCCTGCTTCCGTAGCCCAGCGCTCTGAGGCGTTCGTTAGCGCAAGAAGTGCAGTGAAGTCGAACAGAAGGGCGAACAGAAGCTAGACGTTCTTCGTCTTCTTCGCGGCTGTTTTGGCGCTCATGAAAACCTGATTTGAGTGAATGTACTGGTCCCCCAGTACTTGAGCGGATTTTCTGAATCTTCAGCAACTAACACCGTTCGAGTCATATTCCAAACTCTTACTACTCCTACCACATCAGCTCCACCTCTTGGATAAACCGGCACAAAACCACGCTTTTCCATCGCTTCGACGAGAAAGTGCCACATTTTAATAACCTGCTTTAAATTTGCCCATTTTTATGAGGTTCTCGTACTTGTTGTGGTATCTATTCCCTATACAATGTTGTATAAGAAATACAAATTTTGAAGAAAAAACTTAGTGGCCCAAACGCTGCATCATTGATCTCAGGACTTCTGTGGTTCCCTCCTCCCTCGAGATAATTGCCTCCTGAGGACCTTCTTTCCTCTTTGGTAGGTGGTGCAAGCGTACTCTCCAAAGAGGAGATAATGTCTTCAAGGGCTAATAAACCACTGAAGGGTGGGACCCGAATGCCGTCAGTTGGCACCGATTACTATAACTCAAGCGATCTCACAGATCTCTCTGAATTCGGGAACACGTATGGGAGAATAAACGGTGCCGGACGACTGTCAAAGGGACACGGCAAGTGTCTGCGAAGAAAAAATACAGAAACTTGCCTTCGTGGCCTTAATGACTTTCCTAAACTCCAGTCGCAGCGAAGAGCTTTGGTTTGCACCGTGCGTTTCACTTACTTATTGTGTCCCCTTGGCAGTACCTTAGCCATTGGAATTTTTTCAACAAGCAACACTTCAGCGCGTTATTGTACTCGTTTAGTTAGTGAGCAGCACGAGCTCTGGGTGTGCCATGTCATGTTGTAAGAAGAAGGGTGTACATCAAGTTGTAGTGATAGACCCCGACATTCTACTGCTTTTTACAAACTAAAGGACCTGGCTAATCATCTACCATTTTAGGCTGCGCCTGTTACATCGTCCACTTCGTCTGGACCCAGCACCTCTACCGGCTCGTTTTCGACTGACAGACCGTCTCCGTCGTCCTCTTCCAGTCCACATTCTCATCCACATTCATCCACAATGGCAAGCTCCACATCAACGGAGACAAGCAGCTCGTTCGCAAAAGCGAACGGTTCGTCCACGATCATAAACATAGTGACGGGGTCTCTGGCGCCCGTGTGGGCCGTGGGACTGGCCATCGTCATCGCAGTGGTGTGTGTAGGCCTGAATCTGGGCCTGCTGTCGGCCTACATCTGCTACCGACGGCAGCGGTCTCGCAAGCAGACCTCTCAGATCACCGTCAACAAGGGCCCTACTCTGCACGCCTACAACCCGACAATTGGCCTGCGGTGAAATTCCGGGCCGGAACACCTTGCGCTGTGATTGTACATAATGTGCCATGTTTGCTCTCTCGGCCTGACGCCTATTTGTGTGGATTCTGTTTGACGGTCGCTTCAGATCTTTCAGCTTGTTTTTCCAACTTTGGAGTATTTGCGCAATCGCGCGCAACTCGGCGCTCCACAAGGTCAGCAGGCACCACGCCGCCGGTGTCCGTTCCATTTAGTCGGGAGCGGCCACCGTTATCCTCTCAAGAATTACGGGTTTCAGGCAATCTGTGTGGCCTGAATTTCAATGAGATTCTCTGTCGAATTTTTGATTGTTCACTGGAATGAATGTATTTTTATTGTTACACGTTTTGAAAATGAAGTCTAAAGGTTCAAGAATAAAACTCAAACGGGATAAACACGTTTTCGGGGCACGTCAAAAATATCAGCACAGATTAAATGGATGAAGGATTGTGCTAGTCAGTCCCTGCTAGAGATGCGCCTCGCATCTTATTTCTACATGATATCAGAGAAAAGGAACCTATATAACCTATAGCCATGGTTAGCCAACGAAAAGTCGAAGTTCACCTTTCTCAGACAAGTTCGCTTCTAACTCGCAGACCGAAATTAATCTTAAACCCTACATCCGACTACAACGACGAGGAGGTCGAGACGTTCTAAGTGGAACTGGAGAAGTTTTATAAGGAAGTGAATCATCACTAGCCGTAATTGTAATTATTAGCAATTTATTTAATTTATAAGTTACTGCATAAGGAAGATCATCTTCTTCAATTGTCCAAGCATTCGAGACCCATACCAGTCTCTAAAAATGGCATCTCAACATTTGAAAATCCGCACAGTCCTTCGTCAAATCGACTTTTATAAAAAACACGTATACCAGAGGAGGAAGCAATCCTGCATTCAGAAAACCTGGATTCAAGAGAATACGAAGCCTTCTTGTTGGAAAAGGCAGCTGCCTCATTCAATAAAGTTGAAAGAACTATCCTAATGGGGGCATATAGTGATTTGCTTTGATTTAAATTCAGTGGTCATGGTTGTTTGTATGACACACGCAATTGGCACTCTACAGTTGCCCCCTCCCGACTAGGATAGATCCACAAGTTTGTTTCAAAATATTCAATAGTTTCGTTATCAGAGCATTGCTATGTTTGAAAGAGTCAGTCTGTCCTCGCGTTCGTCTTTCCGTATGTGCATCCCTCCGTCCCCCAAACCAAGCTGAGGACCTACATATGTCTCTGGGAAAATTTTCGCATTAACTATAACGGGTCCGCGTAGAATTGAAGCGCAAAACGGTAACGATTATGATGTCAGGTGTAAAATCTTGGCAAACAAGGCAGAGATTTCATATAGAAAGGGGCTCGAATCACTTTCGATTTCGACCAGAAACTCAGCAATGAACAATCGTAATGAGAGCTTGTCCTGCACCGAAGTGCGAGCTGTAACAATGACCAGAAACGACGTGCTGTTCTCAATACCATAAATGTAGGATGATTGCACGGTATGACTCATTCGCTACTGGTCCCTACTGCCACTAATAGTAGCGCAATCGGGACGGTGGAGCATCGTGTGAGTTTATCTTCGACATTTGACTTTTCTTTTTTTCTGGCTGCAAGTCAGAAATGCTAGAGTGGTTAAGGCGCTGTCGGGATAGTTGCAGTGCTAAAACGTCGAACCGCTTTTAGTCCTCTGACGACGACTAGACGGTCAAAACGTTAGGCTGATACATGGCTAAACATTCCACCTAACAAGCTCGTAGCACAGAAGAGCTCGAAAAGAGGGGCAGTTCTACTCTATGAGAACGCTCGACCGAACGTTTCGTTGACGGCAACGGAAAAGCCGATTGAAGGGATATGAAACTTCGACCACCCCTCATGCTCGCCAGACCTTTCTCCTGCAGAGCACCATTTCTTTCTTCAAAACGGCCATTATTTTAGCATCAACCTAATACAAGTCCGGCCAGTACTTTAATGTTAATGTAGTGGGTGTCAACGAAACGCATCACGTCGCAATTTATGTAGATTAACAGGTGCACATTGATTCCAGGTCTTAGTTGGAGGGGTACTAACACGTCTCTCTTTCATTATGATAGCGAGCAGCAATATCACCGGGGATAAGCGTAACCTAGAATTATGCACTCATCCCCAAAAGCACTATACAGCGGCTTAGCAACGGCTACACGGGACGTGCGATAGTAATGGAAACTGGAAGGGTTCAATCGCTGGACTCCAGGGGGGTCGGGCGAGACACCTCCCTCATTGCCGTGCACACAGAATTATTATTGTTATTGTTTATTATGATTTCAAGGCAACACCTTAGAAAGCAAACGCAGGAACACTCATAAAAAAAGAACACAGGTACGCAAGCAGTCAAACATTAGGACAGTTCTTACAACCAGTCATACTATTCAACCAATTCAGATATAAGCAGCAAACTTTCGACTCGGCTTCAGAATTACCTCGTTGTTTATTTATTTATTTATTTATTACACAAAATGCGTGCCTTAAATAATAAACAAAACAAATACTGTAGATTAAGCCAGACAACATACATGACATATGTTCGGTTTGAGTGTTTTTCAATCATTGGTGAATGTGGGAGCTCCAATTTGAAATTGGATAAATTGAGATCGTTGTAAGTTCATTGCCTGGTTCATTGTTAATGGAAAAAGAGGTTTGTCGAAGAGTAGTCCGCACTTGTTTCTTACAATGGAAGAAAAATAACCTGCAAAAGCTGTTGAAAATAGTAAAAAGAACATAGAGCGTAGATAAAATTGTTTCCGCGAAGACGTCTTGCATGCGAATTATAAGATGCGCAAAGTCTACGACCTTCTACGTACACGACCCCAAGGCGGTCCCTGTATCTCAAAGGCCTCTTTGAACTGGTACGCACCTCAGGCGGTAGCATAGATGGGAGTTGCGCATATTCAAACGAACGAACGAAAGACGTACGGAGAATAAGATTCGTTTAAGTTGAACAAAAGCAAGAAAAAATGTATAAAGAATATTAAATGCCACCCGGGACTACCCTTGCTGATGCGCCTTTACATAGATACATACATATACATCACTCATAAGACAATGAACTCGCCTTCGATCTGAGAATTATTATGTTGGTTAGAAAAACACTCATTGTAATTAGCAATCATGATTGAGAACTATATTATTAAAAATCTACTGCTTCATTGAGCTGCTGGTATCTTCCTGAAGACTGGACTGAGAGATGAAGAGCGGGGTCGGCAGACTGTCTCTGACAAGCCATGGCAAGGATGAAAGTGAAAGTTGGCTGCAATCAAAGACGTCGTCGTTAGACATTATTATTTCCTAGAATTTGCGAAAGATCAAGCTTTTCCAACCTTTCTTTGTGGCTATTTTCGGCAAAAAAAATTCTGCTGAAATGCGCTGTTGTTTGGGGAAATTGAAAGTGCTTAGAGAATTTCAAGTACAAACCAGAAAACTCCTTGGCTATACTTTGGCTATACTTACTTACTTTGATACTTTGATGGTCCTTTTGTCAGCTGGAGGTCTTCTCAGCGGGGACCACAACTCTTCCAGACCGCTCGGTCTTTGCCTGCTTTCATCCAGTGAGGCAGATTCCGCTCTCTGAAAGATCTTGAGAATGAGTCTGCCCATCGCGTTCCCAGTGGTCTCTTATGGTCTCTCGGGAGCCATTCTCTGACACGGAGACTCCATCTATCGTCCTTTCGTCAAAGCAGGTGTCCGCCCCAGCGATGTTTGGACTTCTTCATGCACTGCAGCGGGTCTGCTAATTGCGACTTCTCCCTTAGCTCCGAGCTTCGTGGGCCTTCTTGCCATTGCTGACGAAGGCTTGTCCTCAGAAGACATCTCTCCAGTGCACGATGTGTAGGTTGCTTTGCTCTGGCGATCGTTTTGTCGTCGGGCCACGTTTCCGTCGCGTAACACATCGCAGGCAGTACAGAGGCGTTGAATATCGAGGCCCTGAGGCCGGCATTCTTGACCTGATCGGTAACTTCGCGAATCGAACTGAAGGCTGCTCATGCTGCGCATCTCCTGCAGGCGATTTCAGGAGCGAGGTCGTTATCCATGTTCAGCTCTCTTCCCAGATAGACGTAGGAGTCGACCTGTGATAGAGCGACTCCGTTTAACCTTACGAGTCCCGTGTCACACCACTGGTTGACCACAAATTGCGTTTTGGACATATTCATGTCCAATCCAATCTTCATACCTGCCACATTGAGCTCGTTCAGCATTTCCTCGACTTCTGCCGTGCTGGTAGAGATGAGAACAATATCGTCGGCAGAGCGAAGGTTGCTTATACGTTTACCGTCGACAAGGTAGCCTTTATCGTCCCAGTTCAAGTCCTTCATGGCATCCTGGAGTGCCGCTGCGAATAGCTTAGGAGAAATAGTGTCTCCTTGCCGTACTCCTTTCCCGATAGGAATCTTAAACTTTCGAACGAACAACTGGATGGGTGGTCGTGTTCGAGAAGCATTCATCGAGACGTCGGTTGTAGGGCGATGGTACACCAGCATGCACAAGCGCGTTCAGAGCGGCGTTGATTTCCACAGAGTCGAACGCTTGCCGATAATCCACGAAGACAAGGACAAGTGGGAGGTGGTATTCGCGGCTCCTCTCGATGAGCTGTGAGACAGTCTGGATATGGTCCATGCAGGAGAAATCCTTGCAAAACCCTGCTTGCTCCACTGGCTGATACTCGTCCAAGCAACGCTCCATACGATTGAGCAGTATCTTGGTGAAGATCTTGTACACAACCGAGAGAAGACTGATGGGTCGATAGTTGTTGATATCCTCCTGCTGACCTTTTTTGAAGACTAAAACTGTTTTCGACTCCTTCCATGAGTCCGGAATCCTACCAAGTCGAAGGTAGTGGTTGAAGTGCTTGGCAAGAAGTGAGCAGAGGGCACTGCCACCCGCACGAAGAAGATCAGCAGAAATGCCGTCCGGTCCGTAAGCAGTGCCTGGCTTCATCCTTTTGATGGCATGAGCAATTCTGATTCCAGAATGGAAGGTACTTCCTCTGCTGGTGGCATCAAGCATTTCGGGACAGTGATGGAAGAGCGGAACAGATCTGTGTAGAATTCTTGAACGATGGCCTCCATCGCTCTTCGAGACGTTTGCGTTGTTCCATCCTTATCCACAAGGGCTGACATTATTGCCTTCTGATCGCAGAGATCTCGTTTGCAGCGCTTTATGCTTGAACCTTTCCCAGCGACTTTCCCAACAACTTTGGCTATAACAGTATTTTGAAGTTTCTAAATTTTTAGGTTTCCAAAATTTCTAAAAAAGGGTGAAAATAATCTGGTTTCCTTTGTTCATAGGAGGAGATTGCGCTGTGTGCTCGTGCAGTCCATCACGATGTCTATTTCGCTGATGAACTACATTTACGCTGTTTGGATGCGTATAGACAGAAATGACCACCGTAAAAAGTCCAGTCTCCACTACGTAGATTCAGGTAGCTTTTATTTTATTCTGATGGGGCTATATGTGCCGCATCAATCCTCTGAAGCCCCGCCAAGTATTAACGAATACATGACGCATTTTCTTCACGCGACATATAGAAGATTCCTTCAATCGAAAGCATTGCGAAACAAAGAACCGAAAGAGCGTTAAGTTCATGCTTTTTAAAGCAACATGGTACTGTTTCCTAAATATTCGGCATAGGTGAGTTTTTTTGCATACATGCACTAAAACATGCACGATTTTATTTCTCCAACCAAAACAGAAACAGCCAAATTCAAAATGAAAATGGTATGGACCAGAAAAAACCATTATGAACAACTCATTAGTGCGGCATTAATACGGTGAATGAGGATGATATAATACACTAAAGAGACTCCTGTTTGAAAGTCTTCTCCTTTTTAGGTTGAGGCTAGAAGGCGTAGGTTTTCGGCGCGTCTATATTACATAAAATACAGAAGGGATTTGATCAATGGGTTTGGAATCTTTATGTTCAATAAGTCTTTTAGGGCTCGGTTTCAAACCCAGGCCTTTTTCAAACGATAAATCCATATACCGCTAATAATACGGTAGCTTGTAAAAAATTGAAAAGAGAATGAAACCAAGAAGAGCGCCGTGGTACAACGCAACGCTGACATCTCTGAAGTTCGAATGCGAGCCAGCCTTGATGGAAGGCAAGAAAAAAGCAGTTGTTGCTCTGCTAACTGCTCCTAGATGTGGGTAAAACCTTTGCTCTAAAAGACTTAGTCGTCTTCAATCGAAGAAGAATCTATTTTTTTTCTAGTGCTCTCCCCAGAGAAGGTGCGATGTAGCTGTCGTACCAACCCGATTCCAAGTTCCTGGCTCGAATTTCCCGCTCAGGCCAACCAAGCTTTCCATCCCTCCGGGGGCCGAAGGGGACAAAAATAATGGCGAACGACCATCAAAGAAAATGGGTGCCGGCCAAATGTTATGAAGAATCACCGCTGCTTGCGTCTCGGCAGCATGACGCGTGGGCGACGCTGGGGCTGGTTGTTGCGGGGGCGGCGGCGAAGGGTGCAAGAGAGACACGAGATTGTTGAGCAGCGTGTGCTCTACAACAATGCGCCAATAGCTAAGGCCTTACACCAAGTGAAGACCTTTTAAGCAGGTGAAGATAAATGACAGAGTAATGAAGAGAAGGGAAAGGGCTCACGATTGTAAAACATCTAATAAAAACACGTGAAGACATAGAAGGAAACATGTGAAAGGTTGAAAACACAACATAAAGGAAAGAAGGAGAGCCGCTGCGAGCGTGAGAGCTAAGAGGAGTGAATAAATAAGTGAAACAAGCGCACGCATCTACATGTCGAAAACCCTAAGAAGAGAAGAAAGATAAAACTACATGCGCGAGTCTTCGACGGCTTAAGGTGGGATAAGCGGTAACAACAAGTCGTCCAAGCCGATCGATATTTTGACCAACGCGTTGACATTACCTGTGTTGTTATCCCATTTCATTGATTAGATAATTGCTAACCTGCTTTGTTCTCCCATTTCGTTGATTAGTTGTTGTAAGTAATAATAAATGGTTTAATTACCCAAGTTTGAGGCTGTCTCCTCGTCTTCTCGCGTTGGAACGCCGAGCTATCTGGTACCGAGTGGCAATGTATTTTGGTTCGTGGGAAAGGCAACGCCAACTGGTGCATCGGCCGCTTCGTCAACGCGTATCGACAACGCGATAAAGAAGAACGGTTTTTAAAACCAATTCTGAGGGCGCGTTTTTAGTGGGATCTGACTTTAGTGATAGTTTCAACTAACTTAGGTGATAGTGCCTAAACTAGTTAGGCCCGTGTTAGCTTTCAAAGTAAGAGGCTAAGTTTAATTGAATATCGCGTAGATTTTTCGCTTCTTCATTGCCAT
This sequence comes from Heligmosomoides polygyrus bakeri, assembly GCA_947359475.1. Taxonomy (NCBI): domain Eukaryota; kingdom Metazoa; phylum Nematoda; class Chromadorea; order Rhabditida; family Heligmosomidae; genus Heligmosomoides; species Heligmosomoides polygyrus. The sequence continues at coordinate 84,704,649 of OX375869.1, read as the reverse complement.
TTGTTTCGCTGGGCTAGGAGACCATGAAAGAGAAGAGGGGAGACGGATCATCAGAAGATCAGCGAGCTTGCCGAATCAGGACACAGGAAGCGCTCGGAGCAATAGAGGAGTGCACCTCTAGGATCGACCACCTTCGGAGTAGTGTGCGAGCGCGTATCATCAACTGAAGAGACAAACGAAGAGTGCGACGGACGAGTATGAGTAGAATTCTACAACGGCTGCAGATATTCTCAGCGAAGCCCTGGATTACACGATAATCCTGTAGAGTCGATTGAGAACCTTGGCGGTACAGGAAGAGGTCAAAGGATGCCGAACGCTAGTGAGCCGAAGCAACTTTCACAGGACTTTATTCTCCAGACTAGAAGGATCGACCTACCCACGTTGCCCATTCCGAGTTTCAGCGAAAACGTATGGGATAGGGATAGTTTCTGGATTTCATTTTCTACCAACGTCCACTCGCAATTCTTACCCGAAATCTTCAAGATCACATCATTGCATGTATGGACGCGTTAGAAGATTCAGTGACTATCGCTTCACTCGAGCAAGGGCAGACCGACTACTCGCGAAACCTACTTACCAGTAGGAGAACTCACGATCATGGACCCCTCTTCGCGTGAATTAAGGAAAGTAGCGGCACTACTAGATTCCGGTGCCGAGTGCTCCTTCATTGATCACAAGCTGGCTGAAGAACTGCGATTACTGACATTGCGGACAACAACTTTGCGCGTAAGGGCTTTTGGCTCAGATCGAGTGCAAGAATGCGTGAGTCGAAAGGTGCCATTAGAGATGTGGGACGATAAAGGGAAATCATGGTCATTGGAGCTCCTCACTCACAGAACACTCACTAGCGCCTTACGAACCCCTCCGGTGCCGGAGGAAGACGTCGCGTTCATCAAGCCACAACATTAATGTGACCGTGGTGGAAGCACAAAAAGCTACCAAGCGGTTGATTCTGCTGGGGAGCGACCAATTATGGCAATTATGGCAGCTTATTCGGCATGACGAGGCTCATATATGCCTCCTGTCTGGATTGTACCTATTGCCCACGAGTCTTGGACACTTGCTGGCCGTACAAGTCCTCACCACCACAGTTGACGCTGCCTTCCCCAGGAACCAAATTATGCTGCCACGCAGCACCAAATAACTCGGTGTTCCAAGGCGAAAAGACGAGGAGACAGCCTCAAACTTGGGTAATTAAACCATTTATTATTACTAATAACAGCTAATAACGCCGTCCTTTATCCTTATCCTTATCCTTAATAACAGCTAATCAAAGAAATGGGAGAACAGAACAGGTTAGCAATTATCTAAATAACGAAATGGGAGAACACAACGCTAAACGGCGCGTGTAGCGCAGTCGGAGGAGGCGCCGACCGTCGCCTGCGCCCGATATCAGGTTCCTGGTTTGGATTTCCCGCCAAGGCTAACCAAGCCTTCTATCCCTCCGGGGTCGGTGAATTGGTACCAGACGTGTCTGAGAAGGACAAAGCGCTGACTTGTTCATCGGCTGGCCACCGCAAGTCATTGTTGGCCAAATACGCATTCATGTCGCCTCCACGACATCTCGTAGAAGTAGAATGCGCTGGCGCATCCCAAAAGGGATTGAGTAACGCCGTCCTTTATCCTGATCCTTATCCTTAATAACAGCTAATCAACGAAATGGGAGAACAGAACAGGTTAGCAATTATCTAAATAACGAAATGGGAGAACACAACAAGTTAGCAGTTATCTAGTCAATGAAATGGGAGAACAAAACAGGTATGCCAACGCGTTAACTCTTATCGCGCTATCAGGAATTGTCTCTGTAGACGCCGTTCTTCCTCTTCGGTAATCTTTTCACGCGCCTCGTGTTTTCTGTTCGGAATGTTGCAAAGTGCCGAGTGGTGCCCGCTGTCTTGCAAAACCATATCCTCTAAATGAGTGTCTCTTATCTTCTGGCAGTAAAAACAGGCCTTGTTACGGTGCCTGCACTTTCCACCGCCTTTACAGTGATCCATACACTTGGGACACGCGCTACTGTCGTTCACATTTGCAAATCTCCCATCTCCATCTGTGATTGTCGGTATGATTCAGAGAAGTGCATTCCGAACTCGGCTCAAATCGCACAACGTAGGGTGGGGTCCATGCCCTGTAACACCTCCTCAGCCTTTCTAAAGAGGAAAGATTGTTTCTCCTATCTCGGATCGTCACGTCGATTTCGTTCACACACCTTCTAAAGTCCTCTTCACTTTCCCTGTCGTCGGCTTCCATTCGCCGGAGGTCGCGCACGACCACGACCTCAGCCGCCTCTGGAGCTGGTTCGTCTCGTCCTCTTCGGACTCTTCGTCTGATCTCAGTTCCAGCTCCTCGGGAACGTTTTTCTCGTCGTTGAAGACGAGCGCCGGTGGCTGATCTACTTCTACCTGGTTATTCTCTGTCACTTTCACCATGCGTTGCCAATAGGCTTCGTCCGATGCAGAAATGTCCAAAGGCTCTGTGACTTCGCTTTCATTGGCCTATTTTCGAGTTCCAATTTCGGACGTGCCACCTCTTGGTTATTCAATCTTCTGCTACATATTGGACAGCTTTTCCCTTGTCTCTTCTTCTGCTGCTAGGAGCTGAGAATGTTCGTCGTGGAATATGTTGTAGGAATTACGCGCATCCTCAGACTTGTTTGTTCGTTGAAGGACTGCTTCTTTCAGCTGGATTTCTTTTTTAAATATCACGAATAACCTGTCCGATAATGTCTTGTTCATGTCGCATCGTCGCGATTCTCATGAGTGCGTTCTTCCTAACGGCCTTCGAGGGCACTCCAGCCTGCTCCGCCTGATCTTCGTTTTGATTGGTTAGATGGTGAGTCGCTGCCGACGTAGGGTTTGCCTTCCTGGCGAGCTTCAATCCTAATTTGGTTTAGCCGAAGCGGTGGGTTTTCCCTGCCGTGGTGTCGAAGTTTCTGGAGTTGTCGTTGCCTTGAAGCAGCATGATCTGTGATGCTTACCCTGACAAAGCAAAACATGTCCGTTTCTTACAGTCCGACGTTGCATGTTGAGGAGACGCGCTTACGCGAGCACAGCTTGTAAGCAGTTGACATGAACCTGTTTTGTAGTCCTCGCCACAGTGCATGCGCGGCAAACTTCCCCACGAATTTTGTTCTTTCTATAATTTCCCGTTCTGTGAGTGCTGCTGCTGCACCATGTTGTTTTTTGATGTAAACAGCGATATCACCTCTTCATCCGAAATGGACTCGCCAAAGACGCGAGAACATCCTCCATTTGTAACGATCCTCCCATGCTTCGTTCCTTTTTAACGCTTTCCTTTGGGGAAATTGGACAAAACCTGCTTAATGAGCCCGGGGCTGTCCACCGCATCACCTTTGTCTCGAAGTTGGGATACGATGGCTTGCATTTATTCTAGGAGACTCGCTGATCGTTGACAGATGGTGAACGCATTGTCGTCGTCTCCGTTTTGGCTTTCAAGCACTGCACCAGCTCCTCTTTGTTGCCATACTTGGCTTGAAGAAACTCAATCGCATCCTGGTCATTTTTCGTTCGTGATCTGAAACTTCTTCGCTGCATTGTAGGCTTCTACTTTAGCGGAGTGATCCATGTGAAACGAATACAGAGGCCAGGGATGGTGAAGAACAGCATTCGGTATTTCGAAACCGGCGTTGCTACGCTGCTTCGAGCTGGGACCAGCACAAATTATTGTGTGTGGCGCGGCGCGTACGTAACGGTAGGACGTGCTGCGCGTGGCGATGTTTGCGTCACAGGTCTTGGCTCCGTGCCGATCAGCTATTTAAGGCTGTGGCCGGTTGGTACACCCGGTGCTGACCGGTGTTCGAGCATATGTGTGGTGAAAGTCCGCGCAAGTTCAGAGGAGCGCAAAAAATGCAGCTTTGAAGGGGAGAAGTAAACGATAAGAAAACAGAGGATTTAAGGATTAGGTCAAGATGTTAGACCTACGATGAGTATGGATAAACGCATGACTTTGAAACTTTGCACGTCTCTGAGTCTGGACGCGGGCTGCAGAAGGGAATCAAACAGAGTCCTGAGGCGGTGTGATTACCGAACTCGCGTGGATCTCCAAGGGGTAAAGATGCGAGAATGCTCTCTTCAAGCATCTCTTTGGATTGCGAACTTCGGCGGTCCTAATCGATGCGCCCCTGCCATGATAAAAGACTATGATAAAACCGTAAGTCCATGATCCACGTAGTATTCTTGTCTGTGACAAGGACGACGTTGCCAAGTTGTGGAGTGACAGGAATTGATCCCGAGTGTTTTAATGGAGTCCGATGGCTTTCTCGGAGTGCGGAAAGATATCGGAGTTCCTCAACTTCTAGAAATGATCTAAAATGCAAAGTTTGCTTTTATCAACTGGCGAGATTGTGCGAGCTTTCGTATAAGTCGTCTTAGTTACTACAGGTGGACGCAATTGATGATTATCAGTTACGAACCGTATGCTAGTAAATACTACGTGCCTTTCCTGAGAGATATCAGGGAGAGTCCGGGGGAGATCTCGTTCTCTCCAAAGTCCCTCCATACGAGAGGTCCCCATTAAATGGCATTTAAATTAGAAGAAACAGAATCTAAGAGACTATTAGGGTGATAACTCACCAGTCCTTCTCGAGCCGCCGCGTAACGGTATGACCAAAGCCGTCAGGTCGCGAAGACGGCAATAACGGAATCGGATCAGAAGCTTCGCAGGACTAAACACGATGGCGCCGCCGTTTAGGGATCGAAGAGAAGAAAAGTGAAGAATTTGGGACTTTAGAAGCATGAGCATTGGCGCGCTTGGTACTCCTTTCCTTTCAGGACCGCTCCTTGGCTGTCTTAAATCCTTCCTTTAAAGTTGTTGTTAGAGCACCTTTACTTGATCCGCTCCTCAAGTCCATTCCAGTCCGCAACTACGGACATGTCGTCGCCCTCGTTCTGTTCTCTTTTTTCTCTTCTCTTTTGGTGAAAATACACTAGATATAGTTGGCACAATTGAGACTCTTCTGATATTCTTTATTGGCAAGCCTCCGCTTCTTAGCAGCTTCCTCAGGTCTTTAATAACATTACATATAGTGATTACCATCATCAAAACATACAGTAATAACAGCTTGTTTTGCTAAAAGAGCCTAACCACAGCGGTGCTCTTCACCAATAAACTATTTAATAGCAACAACTACGTTAGTCGTGACACCGTATTAAGGTACACTTCGTAGCTTACCAATGTTGGCCAATTGCTGAGGCTCTGGAAGATCGTCATGCTGTGAATCAAGGAATGTTTTCACTACGTTCCTGGAAATACTACTCAGAGTAATGAGCGGCTTGTAGCACCTGAAAGGCAGGAGCCCGCTGCACTGTTCATTGTAGTTATGTAATTTCTTGTTCACCTAAATCATAGATGATGCATCTGCAGTCGCATCAACGAGGGTCGGGACGGTACTGTAGAAGCCTTAGCAATTGTATTACATCGAGTCGCTTTCCCGCGGAAGCTGAATAAACCGTGAAGTAGCACTCTTACGGGAGCTGGGAAAAAGAACACAAGAAACAGTAGCGGGAGAAGGACGAATAGGAATGTGGAGAGGTGCAGAAGAGGAAGGAGCTATGAGCTGTGGTAAAGTAGAAGAGAATGAGAACGATATCCCGTCCTTTAGTTGGTAGAGTGTAAGCGGATGCACAAGAGAAAGAGAACAAGGATCTACCCTACATATCGAAGGGGGATATCCCATTCCGACTCTTTGACAACGGTGGAAAATCCCACAGCAAACTAGCATCCAGGAACACCACCGTGAACTTACCTATGGGTGGGTCTTTCTCTACAATTTCCAAGCCGAAAGAGGCCGCAATGATTACCTTTGTTCTTATATGCCGCCCTCCGACTGGGATATACCCGTGAATGGACTTCTGCACACCGTAAGAATAAAGGGTATGATCTTAAGTAGATGGGAAATTGGGGTGACGCCGAACTCGAAAAAGGGCCCTTTGCTTTCTAGTTTATAGAATTAAGAGATCCCCCAAACACTTTGAGGTGACATTAAGATAGCCTTTTTTGTCTAAAACAAGTTTTTGAATTTCGGCTGATTCCATTTCCTCAGTGGTACGACACGGTAAAGTGAAGGCCCTTATAACGAGTCTGACATTAGCTGAAGTAGGGTGGGGAAGATAAACTACCTTGCCTTCAATAATAATCCATATTCATGAAAATAAAAATGGTTCTGTGCTTACAGCAGAAATGTTCAGCACACCCTAATTCACTCTAACGTTGCATAAAATCTTCAATTTCGATTTTTCAAAACGATTTCAATTTTCGTTTTTCAGTCCCAATTTTTTCAAAACGTGTCGCGTGAAGTACGTGTAGAAAGGGTAAGGATTCCAACCTAAGGCTATTCATAACGTAGCTTTACTGTAGCCGCAAGTCTAGGTGGCATTCCTCAGTTACAGGATGTTGGCGCCTCCGTTATAAAAGTATCTGCACAAATTCTGTGAAACTTAAGAAAAGGACTCCCTCCCTGCTCTAGACTGGCGCCAAGTCTTCTTGCATGTCGACCATCCTCCCAAATCCTCTTGGCGTGCAGGGTCCCTCAAATCTGGCGATAGTCTGACCTAGCGACCAACACCCGTTTACCTCGGACACACGATGCTACTGCAGGCAGAATAGCGGCCGAGGATGAGCCGCGGTCGGCCGCCGACCGACCGACTAACCGCGGTTTGCTATGTAGACTGACCGTGCTACCATCATTCTCGAGCATTGCCACGTGGGCACGACGTACACCGCTGGCGGCGTAGCGGCGGAAGAATAGTGGCGACCCTCATCGGAGCGAGTTATTTTTGGAAGCGCGGCAGGAGGAACACCAGCCCCTGCTGGGGGCGTGGCGTCAGGAGGTACAGCGGGTTCGTACGTCAGGTGTCCTCGTGAGTTATTCCGATTACGGTAGCGGGGCGGATTGTTGAGCCTGCCTCGGACGAGGTATGTATTGCAAATGGACAGAGCAGGCTATGTATGCGTCGCGAAGCAAACATCCTGTAGGTGGAGAGTGAAGAGTTTACTCGTTTTCTGCCCTTCTTTCTCTTTGATCTTCTAGTTTACATGTGCTTTGGGATGCTGAGTGACTTCTGGTGCGCCTTCGCCTTATAATACACTTTAACGAATGCAATAAAGACCGAATTAAACACCTCAACATGCTAGTGAAGACTGCATTCAACTAACAAACTAGAAAACAAGCAAGCCTCCGAAATGGCGGTGAGGTTTTGTGATGTAACATTTACAGGATGTAGGGTACCGTGTGGGGGGTCCATAACCGTAGTTACTTTTTTCGGGATGCTCTTCTATGGTCGAAAAAAAAACCGTGTGGACGCGTGAGCGTGAAGTTCATGGCACCCTGCTGCCATCCGGCCCGGCGTGGTCGGGTGGCGTAATAGTAGCGGGGTCGCATGTCGGGTGCACCGAACGGATTTGATGGTTCGGTTCCCGGTGTCGGCGATGTTTTCGCACACATCGGATCGCTATTACTACGGGCTTGCGTGATCACGGGAGTCAATTTGTACATGATTAATCGCTCCGGTATTCCGCCCATCTCTGGCATACGCTTGGGTGGCGGCTGGATATGTTGATGATCACCCGGGGCCCTTCTCTACGTCTACTGACTATGCCTTCAACGAAGGAGAAGTAGTGATGCCTTGTCAGGAAGAGGAAGATTGCTTGTCCCTAGCGTTTGTAAGATGCTGCTGGTGTGATAAGCGATTATGTTTTAAATGTTTCATAGTTCCATATCATAGCTGCTGATTATCATTGTCAGCAATAAATACAGCTACTTCATGTGAGCAAGAAAAACATTTTTAGGCTAGCGATCCAATAGAATGATACAGTGCAGGTACGATCCATTGAGAGGTTTCTCAAACGAAAGCCCAAAAGGCTAGGTTTAAATACTAAAAGCATTAATCTTGTACAAATTGACTCCTGTGGTCACGTAAGCACGTAATAATATCGGCCCGATGTGTGCAAAAACATCAGCGACACTGCGGACCAAACCATCAAACCCACTCGGTGCGCCTGAGAGGCGACCCCGCTACCACCAACCAACCACATCGGGTTGGATGGCAGCGGGGCGCCATGATCTTCGCACTCACGCGTTCACACGGGCTTTTTCGAACACAGAGGAGCACTCCGAAAGAAGTAACTATGGTTCTGAACTCCCCACACGGTACCCTACATCCTCTAAAAATTGCATCGCTAAAGCTCACCGCCACTCTGGAGGCTCTCCTTGTCAGAGGCGGCATGTGGTCGAATCCAAAACTAGCACAAAATAAATGAGAAAATGCGAGTTCTGCTCAACTCTCTTCATTTCGTAGCGAAATCTCGTCCGAGATGGGCGCAGCACCCGGTCAGCCTACGGTAATTGAGTGCGTCGCCCCGCCTTCTACAGTAGTGGGAGACACCTAACGTAACGCACTCAGGTACAGCCGCTGTTCTGCGGACCAGAAACTTTTGTTTTGCGTGTCAAAGGTTTCGTAAGGCAGCCGTTAGACTCTCGGTGAAGCCTAGGGGGTTGGGGGTGGGTGAGAAAGGGGAATGAGAGGAAGATCGCACGCTCCCCAGCAGGGGACGGGTATACCTCCTGACCGTCCCCCGTTATTTTTCGAGGCGAGTAGTGACAGAAGGTCCCGACTGGAAAATAGTGCAGTGCTTCCCCGCTCCGTTCGTCGGGGCTTGACGACCTCAAAACGGCGTGCGCATGAACCGCGCGGCAAAATTCAGGAGAGATGTCGCGCTAAGCCATCAATTCAAGAGCTTTGTCGTCCGCCGCTCCTCGCCACCCCACAAAAGTGTGCGGAGGGCTTAACAGGCGATCCAGAAGGTAATGCAGTTGAGACTGTCCAAACTGTTCTACACCCTTTCCAATATGTCATTTTTCGAAAAAGATAGAATCAGTTTTCTTCTACATTGCTGCAAGTACGAATCTTTGTTGGACCAGTTTCTTTTACTAGTGTTCCTCTCTGAAGATTGTTACTATCTTGGAAAGAGCCGATTTCTGAGGGAATTGAAGGAAAAAAGTTTTCCCAAATTGAAAAAACTTGCCCCCCACTTATAAGCATGAGGATTCATCGCATTGACGAGGTTGCTAACAGATTCTTCACATACTTGAACAGGGTGAGATTTTTCATCCAAATGCTTTTTAAGTAGTACGAAAAAATAACAACGTGGAAGCGACGCGCTTCTATACTAGCAAAATAACAAAAAGCTTTCAAATTCAAATACTGTTTTTGTACGGATGAATTTGGGCCTAAAACAATGAGAGAGAAGGAGTGTTCCCCTACAATGGGGTTGCTTTGCATAGCCCGGCTCATCGCCGTCTCCTTTTGCATAATATATGATTAGAGTAACTTCGGGTCCCAGCTCATTAGAGAGAAGACAGCAGATCCGGAAATTAGTTTCGGCCAACGCAGACGCCGGCTTGCTTCACATTTCATCGCGCCGACTTGCACGTCTTGCCGTCTATAGAGATAGGAGGACAATTGCTTGATGATTACTGCCAAGAGTGAAAGACTGGAGAGCAGACAGAAAAGAAGAGATAAACAATGTTTTAGATCGGACCTAAAATTTCCGCCTTTTTGCCGACTAAATTCAGTTGATCACAGCTTCCTTCAGGACTACCCATTCCAGTTATGGTAGGATCTATTACATAAATATGGCATATCTCTGCCAATAAAAGACAGCAGGAGCATCCTAATTGTGCACTGTTAGGTGGCAATATCTCGTGAGGTCCGAAAACACTTTTGACATATTCTTGTATTCGGTGATGGCCTAGAAAGTACATAGAGGCCTTGAAATGATGTCAGGAAACTAATTCCTTCCTTAGCTGTTTGACTTGATCATTTGAAAAAAGGTTCGTTTTTAATACTGAATAAAAGTTTGAGGTTGCCATTTGCAGGCGTATTTCTAAAGGCATTAGATCGCAGACTTTAGCTTAAGCAGACCTGCTTCCTTTTCCTTGGCAAGGAGGTAGCTCTTTTTAGCAGAATTCTTTTTGATACTTCTAACTTGGGATAAAATAATGGAAAAATTATCATCGCTTTTCCATTGCTTCTACCTCGGGACGATGGTATGTTCCGAGTAAGACCTTCCCTCATTTAATGGTTCTCTATCTCTTATTTGAGATACCTTACGCAGTACCTTCACCTGTATCACCTGTCGTCTCATTTATCATAGAGTTGCTCGAGCGAGCACCAGCAGCGTTTCCATTCGACCTTGTCGCGTGCGAGAGTGCTCCAATGGATCCTCCTCGCTCGAGGAACACGAAGAGCGTCATATCGGTCGTTCAGGGTTTTCACGAAGAAGCCGACCAACGCGTTGGTGGGCGTCCTGGTGTTCTTTTTACATCCCGCGGAACCGTCGGTAACGGCTCTTGTACAGCGGGTCTCTGCGAATCGCATTACGTGGCCGGCCCACCTAATCTCTGTCGACTTGGCCCATGCGACAGCGTCTCTGATCATCAAACGTGGACGAAGCTCGCAACTCCCGAGGCCTTCTCTCACTTGCGCGAGTCGTGTCACTTCGAGCATCGTCCTCTCGATTCCACGCCGCGCGATGCTGATCGCGTGTTCATCCTGCTTTCGTATGGCCCAGGTCTCCGAGGAATATGTCAGGGCAGGAAGAACAGTGGAGTCGAATAGGTGGGCACGGAGTCGGACGTTCTTCGTCTTCTTCGCGACTTCTTCGACGTACTTGAAAGCTTCCCAAGCCGCTCTTTTCCTCCTGCTCAGCCCTGGAGCTATGTAAATACCAGTATCTGAAGCATTCGGAGATGTTCGTCCCGTTGGGCGATAACGGGGTATCAGAAACTCCTCCGTTCCTCATGAACATCGTCTTCGTAAGATTCAACTGCAGTACAAGTTCTCACATCCGCGATCGAAGTCGGCCAGCATTCACTCCGCCAGTGTAATACTCGGTGTTATGAGCACGATATCGCAGTGCAATTTCCGGCCGTCGAACTTCACTCCTTATTCATAACACTGAAGTACTGCCTTCGGTGAAGTGAAGGCAGCACTTCATTGATTAGAATTTCGAAAGTTCTTACAAACGTGTGCAATTTCGATCTAATTCTGCCTTGGTTTTTCCGAGGTTCAAGTTAGCGAGCTCAAGCGAAGATTAGCAAACGAAAACTGCGGTTACCGGCCATCCGGAAAACGGGTTTGAACTGCTTAATTTTTTACATGACATCTTGCACGTTTCACATGTTTTCAAAACTAAATGAACTATAACGCTAAACCACAAACTACAAACTACTTTACGTATTACTGTCAAAACCTCCGCATATTAATACTAAAACGACGGAAACTTACGATCCGAGCCGGTATTTCAGGTTCTAACAACGAGCAGTGCCCACTGCAGCACTGTTGGAGAAATGAAGCGAATCAACAATAGAAAATAAAGACAAATAGACATTGCCGTGGCATAAGGATAAAGGATAAAGGACGGCGTTATTCAACCCCTTTTGGGATGCGCCACGCGTTCTACTTCTACTGGATGTCGTGGAGGCGATTTGAATGCGTATTTGGCCATACAATGACCTGCGGTGGCCAGCCGATGAACAAGTCAGCGCTCTATCCTTCCCAGACAAGTCCGGTACCAATTCACCGACCCCGGAGGGATGGAAGGCTTGGATGGTCTGGCCGGAAAATCCGAACCAGGAACCTGGTATCGGGTGCACGCGACAGTCGGCGCCTCCTCCGACTGCGCTACACGCGCCCTGCCGTGGCATAGTTGAAATAAACTATATGTTCCGGAAGCCAAACGGACTTGAGGTTACCTAAACAACGCGTCGCTCGTTTCTGGCAGCCTGATCTTCATCGTGTGATTGAAAGAATATTTTATTGCTCGCCATAGAGCGAACCTCGAAGTAGAGGCATCGAGGAATTTGATTTCCCACGTCTGGAATTTTCAATGCGATTAACCGAAAGAATGTTGGCAGCTTCCACATACATATTTTCAACCGATCACCTTTTTCTTCTAACCTCCTTTCCCAGGAGGAACTCATCGAAATGCAAATTCTTGAAAGGGCAGAAGCTGAAATAATAGGCCGTGCACTTTAAAATACGCTTTTTTCTCCTGCTGCCCTTTATCGCCATTTGAAGGGGTCTTTCTGCGTTGCAGAGCGATCAAGTCTAACCATAAGGCCCTATTCAGGCCGTCTCGTGAATGTGGGTGCCTATCAATATATAGCCTCGCTCGCCGGTCAACCTCCGGTCAACAAATGGAAATAGTCCCGAAGAAGAAGCTTTTAGTCTGTTTCTCTAATCCATGAGGACAGGTTTCCAACGCATACAGGTGCTAGAACAACACTCCAGTTTACAGAAACTTTCGGAACTACAGTTCTGAGCCGGGCTATACAAAGCGACCCCATTGTAGAGCAACACTTCTTCCATCTCATTATTTTAGGCGCAAATTCAATCATACCTTCAAATTCCTTCAAAAAATAATATTTGGATTTGAAAGCTATTTCTTATTTTGTTTAGTACAGAAACGCGTCGCTTTCGCTTTCGTTGTTATTTTTCGTACTATTGAAAAAAAATTAGAGGAGAAATCTCACCTTGTTCAAGAGTATGTGAAGAATCTTTTAGCTACATCGTCAGTTGCGATGAATCCTTCTGCTTATAAGTAGGGGCAATTTGGGAAAACATTTTTTCCTTCGATTTCTTCAGAAATCTGCTTTTCCCAAGATAGTCCCAAACTTCAGAGAGGAACACTGGTAAACAGAAGACCAGTGTTCTGGTCCAGCAAACATTCGTACTTGCAGCAATGTAGAAGAAAACTGATTCTATCTTTTTCGAAAAATGACATATTGGAAAGGGTGTAGGAAAGTTTGGGCAGTCTCAATAGCATTACCTATTGGATCGTCCAAACGCTCTTAAGCTCTCCGCACACTTTTGCGGGGTGGCGAGGAGCGGTGGACGGAAAAGCTCTTAAATTGATGGCTTGGCGCGACGCTTCTCCTGAATTTTGACGCGCGATTCATCGCCCTTTTGAGGTCGTCAAGTCCAGACGAACAGAGCGGGGAAACACTACACTATTTCCCAGCTGGGACCTTCTGTCACCAGTCGCCTCTAAAAATAACGCGCTCCGATGAGGGTCGCCACTATTCCTCCGCCACTACGCCGCGAGCGGTTTACGTCGCGGCCACGTGGCAGTGCTGGAGAATTATGTTAGTAGCTCAGTCTACATAGCAAACCGCGGTTAGTCGGTCGGTCGACGAACGATCGCAGCTCATCCTCGACCGCTATTCCACGTGCAGTCGCCTCGTGTGTGCGTGGTAAACGGGTGTCGGTCGGTAGATAAGTCTACAGCCGGACCTGAGGGACGCTGCACGCCAAGAGATTTTTTGAAGAGGGTCAGCATGCAAAAAGACTTGGTGCGAGTCTAGAGCAGGGAGGGGCAGTCCTTTTCTTAAGTTTCACAGAATTTGGGCAGACACTTCTATAGCGGAAACACCAACATCCTGTAACTGAAAAATGCTACCTAAACTTGCGCTACGGTAAAGCTACAACTTATGAATAATCTAAGATTGAAATTGCCACTCTTTCTATACGTGCTTCACGTGATGCGTTTAAAAAAAAATTAAAATTGGAAAGCGACTTGATGAAAATCGAAATTGAAAATTTTATGCAGAGTGAATTAGGGTGTGCTGAACGTTTCTGCTGTAAGCACAGAATCAATTTTTATGAATGTAGATCATTATTGAAGGCAAGATAGTTTATCTTCCCTCCCCCACTTCAGCTAATGTCGGACTCGTTATAATGGCCTTCACTTTACCGTGTCGTACCACTGGGGGATGGAATCGGCCGAAATTTAAAGGCTTGCATATGACTCGTTCCAAAAAAGGATGTCTTGATGTTATCTCAAACGGTTCTGAGGATCTCTTAAACTTATAAACTAGAAAGCGAAGGAGCATTTTTCGAGACCCACCGAGCAGTCAGTGTCACCCTATTTTAAAACTACTTAAAATCATACCCTTTATTCTTAGGTGTGCAGGATAAATTCATTCACTGGCTTAGCCCGGTCGGGGGTGGCATAGCTAGACCAAATGTTTCGGCTTGGAAATTATGAAGGAAGACCCACTCGTAGGTCAGTTCGCGGTGTGGTTCATGGAAGCTAATTTGCTGTCGGATTTTCTCAAAGAGTTAGAATGGGGTAGCCCCCCAACATGAAAGGAAGGTCCTTGTCCTCTTCCTTTTTGCATCCGCTAACACTCTCACCTATTAAAGGGAGGGATCTAGCTCTTACTCTCAACGCCCCTTAACGTGTCCCAGAACACGTTTTGGAATGTTTTCGCGGACCATAACGTGCTCCGGGACACGTTAAACGCGTGGAAGCAAGCAACTGCGTGCGTGCAAGGGCGGCACGCGGCGTGCAGGCGGAGGGATAACGACGATCTCCGATCAGCATCGCGCGCCTGAATGGATGCGCTTGCTCTCTCGCCTTATTGTTCGTTGAGTCTGTTTGTTCGCCCTTTTTATTTACTTCGGCCCCTTGCTCAGAGAACAGCGATTAAAATCTATCTAATCCGTCTAGTCGAGCAAAAATTACACTTATGTGATGGTAAAAACATAGGGAAAGCACGAACTATAAACACGAACTCACAGTAAAAGTTTAGCGTTTTTTTCAGCGGTTTTTTAGCTGTCTCTGAGCATGATGCAGGTCGAATGAGGGGAGGGGGGGGACGAGCAGTCTACAACGACATTCTTTTTCAGCGCTGTTGCAATTCTAGGGTACCACTCCCACACCGCTAGGACGTTTAGTTTTCCATAACGTGAAAGGTTGATGTGTTTTCATGCCATTTCGTCATGGCAAGCGGGGCAGGAAGTGGCCCAAGCGCGAGTGCTCCTCGAGCGCCGCCAGTGTAGGTCGATGGTCACAGGTGGGCTCAAAGGTGAGTCGGCGGCGAGAGGATGATTTGACTGTTCGGGCACGAACGCTTAATTAGGGCGCCAACCAGGGTGGCAGAGAGGAAGGTGAAGAGAGAAGGGTGACAGTCAGTGTTCGGTGTGACCGTTGGGGTCCTGGCGCTAGAGACCTGCTCGTCCCACCTCCTCCGTGAACCTCTTCAGGATTCTTTGGAGACCCCCGCATTCGCTCTTGCTCGACGCCTACGTCTTGTTCTGGCAGGTCCCAATCTACTCTTTGTTCCTTTTCCATTCGCTCCTATTTGGCTTCTTGTTTGCTGGTTCGAAACAATAAATCATTCTATCATTGTTTTCTATGATTGAGAGTTGTTGCCTGTAAATTGGCCGTTGATCGGAAGATCTCGACTTTCACCACTAATAAATTGTTCACATTCGGCCGACTTGGAGTTTCTCGTTATTGTTCTATTATTCTCAGATCCCATAGAGGTGCTAAAGACTTCATGGTTCAATCTGCGCCCGCAGGCAAGCCCTTCGATGTACTACAACTGCAAAGTCTTCATTTATACTCATACTTCTAACTTGTCGGAGTCATCGGAGAAATCACAGAATTCGCTGGTTCG
Organism: Heligmosomoides polygyrus bakeri; assembly: GCA_947359475.1. NCBI lineage: Eukaryota > Metazoa > Nematoda > Chromadorea > Rhabditida > Heligmosomidae > Heligmosomoides > Heligmosomoides polygyrus. The sequence goes on along the minus strand of OX375869.1, from coordinate 84,689,165 downwards.
ATCGAATACTGATGGCTCAGTTCGCCTCCGCCAACGTGTCGATTGTGGAGGATTTCGACCTCGAGCAGCTTGCTCGTCTGGAATTTCTAATTGCGTTGCAGATGCGGGGGGGGGGGGGGGGGGGCGCTATTGCTGATTGTGCTGGTCTCAATGAAGAGCAGAGAAGAGGGCTGGCGAAAATCTGCCTACTTTGGGTCATTCATCTCCCAATCGGTTGAGCTAATAATAAGCCTGTAGTTGTGCCGACTCTCGGCATCAAGCAACCTATGTCACCCACTGACTACCTCGGCTATGCACCGTCGAAGCATCAGATTCGCACACTCTGCAAGGAGGTACTGCCGTGCTGGAGGCGTGGACAGATGCTACCGGGATGAATTTCAGAAAATAAAGGATAATTCTGCTTTGTGGCAGCAACATGAGCTTTTTTTGTCCTGCAAACAAGGACAAGCACCGTAAAGCGGTTGAGGAGAGGGAGACAAAGGCCAAAAGGAATGCTTTTGTTTTAAAGTCATTTTTGTTTTTCCCCATTATCGTTCTGTTAACCCTCTTTGATGATGATTACAAATTATGTACATCATCTATGATTCAGGTATACAAAAAATTACATAACTATCACGAATGGTGCAGCGGGCTTTTGTGTTTCAGGTGCCACAGGCCGCTCAATATTTCGAGGACTATTTTCAGGTCCGCAATGAAAGCATTCCTCGAACCGCACCTTGGCGATCTTTCAGATCCTCTACAATTGGTCAATATTGGTAAACCACGAGATATCCTATTACGGTGTCACGACTAGTTAGTTGGTTGTTACTAAATAGTTTATTTTTACTAAAAAGAAGAGAAAAGGGAGGACACGACGAGTGTGACGACAGGCGCGCAATCGCGGACTAGAATGGACGTGAGGAGTGGTCCCAGCTAATGTGCTCTAGCAACAGTTTCAAAGGAAGAATGTCGAGACTTAGTTTGATGGGTGCGGTGGCCAGGGTGGCGTGCGGAACGTTGGGATGAACTGCTAACTACTGACTCTGGGTACGGAAAACTAGGAACGATGGACACCCACATCGTACGAGAGAACCTGCCTGCAGTGAGATTGTTAGAAGTGCCGCTTGTTCAAGGAAACCGAGTGGCGCAGGCTGCTATCGATAATAGCACCACAGCACGGGTCAGGACACGCCGCCCTGCAGAAAGAATATCGCTTTATTACAGTGCACGGGTTACGCAAAGCGTCACTCCCACCCACCGAAGCAATTCGTATGGACTGGGAGGAATCAGTAAAGAAGACCGAGACGCTGTACCCTGTGCTGGCGAACGGAGTCCGGAACTGCCACGCAGCATCAGAGCATCCTTACCTAAGTGGCTAAGATCAATGCCACCAACTAGGATCATAGAGTGGATTCTGCAACCGATACGACATCCGGTTGCAGGCGGTTCAATATATCGCAGTGTTAAGCAGTACATTGGTTATCTGATGAGAGAGACAAGGTCACACAGTTGGTACAAGAGTTTAAAAGAAGGATTTGAGACAGCCGAGGAGCGGTCCTTAAAGGAAATGAGTACTAAGCGCGCCAATGCTCATGTTTCGAATGTCCCAAATTCTTCACTTTTCTTCTCTTTGATATCAAAACAGCGGCTCCCTCTTGATTTGTGCCGCGAGGCTTCTGATTAGACTCGGCTACTGCCGCTCTTCGTGATCTGACGACCTTGGTGGCTTTGGTCATACGGTTACGCGGCGGCTCGAGAAGTACAGGTGAGTGATCACCCTACGAGTCTTTTAGATTCAGTTTATTCTAATTTAAATGCCATCATTAAAGCGTCGTCAAGTGGAGGGACCGCCGGAGGTCGGGGGACGGTTTGACCAACAGGGGTTTCAACCGGAGGAAATAAAGCAGTCGCAGAGGCGCTATACTGTGGATTTGTCGAGTCGCATGGCAAGTACAGGCGGCAGTCAAAGAACCGCGAAGGACCTAAGGGAATACCGCGTGGCAGTAGACGGGTCCACTGACGCGAGCACGGGTCTCACCGCCGACGTGTAGATGCGCGCTAGATGCGCTTATCTCTTCATTTCTCTCGGCTCGCACGTCCCAGCGACCGTCCTCCTTTCCTTTAGGTTGTGTTTTTATCCTTTACATGTTCCTTTTTTTGTTTTCATGTGTTTTTTACATGTTTCTCCTCATTTCATTTTTCTCGCACGATCGCTTTCCAGCACGCATTCGTGAGCCCTTTTCCCTTCTCTTCATTTCGCTCTCCTTTACCTTCACCTCTTTAAAAGGATCACTAACAAAAAATAAGTCTATACTCACTAATACTTCTTTTACGTCGCTTATTTTTTCTTATTCATTCTAATCTCACAAAATAACCTCTTTAATTCTTCTTTTTAATTCCTTTTTCCCAGTCAAGTTCCATTCTACGATTGCGTCGTCGTGCCATGCGTTCGCAGAGCGTCTCTTCAGCACAATCGCATTCTTTTGGTTCTTGCATAACTGCATATCCACCAAATTATATGTCATTTCATCTCAATAATCCCTCCAAATATTCCGTTTTAAAACTACATTCTACGACAAATTCTTTGCAAAGATGCCAGACCACTTCGTGGTGGATCAAGAATTCCGACAATTCATTTGGCCATATTCGCAACTCGAGGCTCCCAAAGACATAAAATGTGCACGGCGGTTTTATCTGTGGAAGACCTCCTCTATAAGCGTTTGACGTGTCGAATCTCTCCAGTATTCGCAACCACCTTTTGGGTTGTGGGGGCTCATCTGCCTCTAGTCAAGCTGTCCTGGACTGCTTTTAGATGATTCTAAAATTAAGAAATTTGAACCATTCTGTGGTAAAGAGGCAGACCAGGAGGTCAAGCTTCCACGAAAGACCCCAGCTAAAGAGGCGAGTGCAGTGTCTATGGAGAGTACAGGCTGTGCGGTAGAAAGTGGGAGAGCAGAGAACTGCAGTAAAGATCGCGCGGGGGGATCTAGGCGTGACAAGAAAGGTGTGAGAGGTTGGAGGAGAGTAATCAGTGTTCTGCGGCGGGATGGGGCTAGGTCATAATTCCGGACGCGACTTTTGAATAGACGCCGCAAAAACCGCAATTTTGCGGTTTTTTGCGTCTTTTTGATAAAACACCTAAAAGTCATCCATTTCCATTTGAAAAACCAAGCTCAAATTTGAGCTAAGGAGCTCGAGCTCTATCGTTTGGTGTACACATTTCATATGGAGCTATGAAAATGTCCGAAATTCAAAACTTGCGCACCATTGCGAAGGGCGGTCGCGGACGAGTTGTCGGTCGCAAGCCGTCGAAAACCGTTGCATGCTCACAATTCCTCTAGTTTGAGGTTTTTTGGGAAAGGGTTGGTACCCTTCGATTCGTCTCTTCGAGGACTATACTAACATGTATACAACTTTACCAGAGCGCCGCAGTTTCGCAGTGGGTGGCCAAAACGAATACTGGAGCTGGCTCTTGGCGATTGGAGCAGCTTATTTCCTAGGACTTGCATGTTCTCGCAGTATCTCAAGCATGGCGTACGTCGCCAGTGCCCTGTCATGGGAGGAATGCTCCGAGAGTGCGCCGTGCGCAATGCATATAGGATTGAACCTATCTATCGAGCGAGCGCGGCAGCTTGTAGAGTGAGCGTTCGGGGAGTTTTGTCAGAAATTTCCAGCCCCTGCTCAAGAATTGCTTCACTCTACCCCGGCGAGACTTTGGAGTGCGCCGAAAATGCGGTGATCTGATAAAGTTGTGTACACGTGTAGATCTTGAAAACCCGAATCGAACGGTACCAACCGCTTCTCAAAAAAATCTAAAATTAGAGGGATTGCGAGCATGCAACGGTTTTCGACGGTTTCCGTCCAATAACTCTTCCGTGACCACCCTTCGCATGGAGCGCAAGTTTTCAATCTCGAACATTTCATGGCTCCAAATGAAATGTGTGTACCAAGCGATAGCGCTCGAACTCCTGAGCTCAAATTTGGGCTTGGTTTTTCAAAAGGATGACTTCTAGGCGAGTTATAACAAAAAGACGGAAAAACCGCAAAATCGCGTTTTTTGCCGTGTCTATTCAGAAGACGCGTCGGCACTTATCATCGTACGACCTTGTTGAGCCTACGATCGAGTAAATGATCTTCTAGCTCTTAAATTCAACGCTATTGTCAGCATGACAGTGTATTTTTATGCTTTTTCCACTGCCTTTGGATGAAAACTTTCTCAAAATATTCCACTTGACTAATTAACAGGAACATCCCACTAGGACACGTGTAGCACAGTCGGATGAGGTGTCGACTTTCGCTGCACCAGATACCAGGTTCCTGGTTCGAATCTTCCGTCTAGGCCAACCAAGCCCACCATCCCCCGTGGTCGGTGAATCGGTACCAGATTTGTCTGGGAAGGATGCTTGCTCATCGCCTGGCCACCATATGTAGTGTGTCTAAATACGCTTTTAAATTTCCTTCACGACATCCCGTAGAAGTAGAATACGTGGCACATCCCAAAAGAGATTGAACGCCATCCTTTATCTTTAATAACCCACTCTTCCAAAGCCCCCGTTTGTTGCAAGAGTGGAAAATTAAAGGTGACCAGTGGGCCAGTAGTGATTGGGAGACTGCAGAATTTTGTAGGAAAGCAATTGTTATTAGGTCGTCATTGAGAAGTGCTGTTCTTACACTTCTCCAGAGCTGCCGAATTTACCTGTTTATCCTATATGTTTTTTTTACGTTTTTGTTAACTACACCAGGACGCCCACCAACGCGTTCGCAGGACTTCATGAAAGCCCTGAACGAACGGTATGACCCTCTTCGTGTCCCTCAAGCGAGGAGGATCCACTGGAGCACTCTGGCACGCGACAGACGAATGGAGACGGTGTTGGTCATAATTAACGGGACAACAGGTGATGTAAACTACGTTTGCATAAGGCAATCATTGAAAAGCAGTCAATGTGCTGTTGACAACTGCATGTAAAAACTGGCAAAAAAATGAAAGCAAGCAAAACCCAGCTATTGAATGAAGAACCATTCCATCAAAATATCAGCATACAAAGTCACTTGCTGAGTGAAAATTGCATTCCTAAGCAAGGTAATACCTACAAGGCTTTTTATTCGTCCCAGTGTTAAGAGAAACTGACTGTGCTTAGCAATTTTTAAGTACAAACTATTTATCATGCATATTATCGTCACCAGCGACGATGACCCCTACCCCTTCGCTCCGCCCCCTCGTCTTCGAGGCCGAGGCGTCGCCCTATTACTTCAGTTCGTATTATACCGTCGCATAATAAAAATCACCTCTTATACCATTCATTAACACGCCGTTGAACCAACAAAGTGCAAACGGTAATAGAAGGACACTATCCTTCAGACGTACAGAGTGTCCAATACATCAAATGCGAACGGAATAGGCGTCATCATCGCTGGTGACGATGCTACGGCCGAGGGGGATACATTGTTAGGAGTTTACATACATTTAATACAATTTTTTATACAACACAACAATTTATCCTTTCCTGGTTTCGTTGACGGCTCGCGGGTGTCGTCCATTTCATCCATTCCTTACTGCTTCCTCTTCTTCGCCTGGTAGCTGGTTGACGCTCCTCTACTGGGGCACAGCAGGAAATTGTGGGGAAACCTGCAGTTCTGGCAGGTGACCCGCAATTTACGTGGTCACGCTTGATAGAAAGAGGTCACTCTTTATTGTAGGCACTATATTCAATACTCTACCGCTGACCACTGCACTACATACACATCGGTTTCAACACAGTCTTCTCTGAAGCCATAATACTCGCCGAAGAACGCTCATTTCTGGTGTATCGGATGGGAATCGTACCCTAGACACCTCCGTGGCAGGCAAGCATTCAAGCATTCTTCTAGTATTCTTTACCAGTGACCGCTGCACTAACGTATACGTCGGTATCAGTAAAGTCTTCTATGTAGTCATTTATCATTTATCATTTATGTCATTAATTTTAAAAGAAGGACGACATTATTATTATTTATTACATGAACAGCATAGCAATATACCGCCATGTGAACGTAAACTAGAACACCAATAAAAACAATAAACTCAAATAAACAAGATTGAAACACAACTAATTTTAAGAATAACTATGCCTCGATCAGAAACTGGTTCACTAGTCTCTTAAATCGACGAAGTGTACTGGGAATGTTTAGTAAATATTTTGAGATTTTTTTTTGTACTCTGAAGCAGCTCCATGAAAAAGAAATGCAATTTGAGGTTGGATCTAGGTCTAATCAGGACAATCTTTAAACTGTCCCCTTGCGTCGCTGAAACTTGAAATGAAAACAGCTTCCCCTTATCTATGAGTATCAATCCATGTAAAATTTAAGCGCAGCTCCAACAATTTGTTTCTCTCACTACTGTTTGGTATTTCGCTGTAGTTAAATCCGTGGACTCACAACATTAACTTCCGGGTGAAGTCGCTTTGAACTTTTTCTAAAGCTCTAATAAGAATCTTCTTATATGTTGAATAAACTGAGGTGCATATTCAAGAATGGGTCGAATGTAGGTTTTGTAGGCCTTGATCAGCCCTAATGGATTTTTGATCTTCAGCGCTCTGAACAAGTTATGTGTTTCACGTACAGCCTTTCTAGTTATCTCGCTGATGTGATCTTCAGAACTCAAGTTCTGCGTGATGATAAATCCAAGGTCACACACCTTCTGAACAAAATCTAGTGGAACCCCATTTAATTGATAGTTGTGCTCCTCACCTGAAATTGAGGGAAGAGCTAGGAATTTGGATTTTTCTGCCGACAGCGGCAACTCCCATTCAACCGACCATTTGTATATCGCATCTATGGCACATTGAAGAGTGTTCCTATCTTCCTCAGTTTCGATAACCTTGTATATTTTGACATCATCCGCAAATACCTTACATTGTACACCCAGGTTGGTTACTATAGAGCTGATTTCATAAGTGCAAATATTAAATATGACAGGCGACAATACACCCCCTGTGGCATCCCGCTTGTCAGCGTACGTAATTTGGTGAAACATTCATTAATGCGCACCTGAAACGTCCTTTTGGTAAGGAACTCAGAAAACAATTTCAGCAGCATTCCATGGGTGCCAATTATTTCCAGATTTATCAAAAGCTTGTTGTGTGGCACTTTATCAAAAGCTGTCGTAACGATGTTTTGCTGCGATCAAAACTTCTAGCGCCAGGCGGGACTGGAACCCGCACCTCCCTCTAATCGGACGGGAATGCTCTACGCCATTACATCACCAGCGCCGTTTCATCGAACGCAACATCCACACCTCGTGGGACCGATCAGCACTCACCCCTATATCGGGATGACCTGGCCGCTGATATCAGCATGGAACCAGTTAAGCTGACGGTCGTGATAGAAACGATTCAAATTAGTTTCTTTAAGCCTCAAGTGGCTGGTATCGAGGGCACGGGCGTAGAGCATTCGCGCCCGGTTAGAGGGAGGTGCGGGTTCGAGTCCCGCCTGGCGCTAGAAGTTTTGGTCGCAACAAAACATCGTTATGACAGCTTGCAACCTCGATACCAGCCACTTGAGGCTTAAAGAAACTGATTTGAATCGTTTATCAAAAGCCTTCATAAAGTCAAAGTATACCACATGAGCCGTCCTCCCTGCGTCAAGCGCGTTAGTCCAATCATTCAGAGCTTCTAAAAGTTGAGTTTCAGTTGATTTCCCCTTAACAAACCCATACTGATTTTCATTAATAATATTATACTTTTCCAGATGCTCCACACTCTTGTTCTTGATAATTTTTTCAGCCAATCGAGCAAATATCGATGTTATGCTTATTGGCCTGTAATTATTTGGAGAACCGCAGGGAGAACGCTCAGGAAGTGGTGTAACATAGGAATGCTTCCATTCATTGGGAATTTCAGCTCGGATAGGAGAAAGACTCATGATCACGTCTAATACACGTTCGATAAAACCAAGAGGAACTTCATCGGGCGTAAGCGAGTAAGATTGTGGTCATTTACGAATTATCTCACTCAGCTCGTATTCATAGAACCAGGGGCACTCTGTCATAAGAGGGAATCTGGGATGTTGCCCATGCCCAGATTGGAGGCACTATTATTGACACAAATGGATTTGAAATAAAAAGGATAAAGGATAAAGGACGGCGTTACTCAATCCCTTCTGGGATGCGCCAGCGCATTCTACTTCTACGGGATGTCGTGGAGGCGACATGAATGCGTATTTGGCCATACAATGACTTGCGGTGGCCAGCCGATGAACAAGTCAGCGCTCTATCCTTCCCAGACAAGTCTGGTACCATTTCACCGACCCCGGAGGGATGGAAGGCTTGGTTGGCCTGAAAATTCGAACCAGGAACCTGGTATCGGGTGCACGCGACAGTCGCGCCTCCTCCGACTGCGCCACACGCGCCCTATTTTGAATATTGAATCGCGATTTGAAATAGTCAGCCAAAATCTCAACTTTGGCATGGTCTGAGTAAGCCATAACCCCACAGTCACTACTGAGAGTGCAAACACCTTCATAGGACTTGAGCTACTTGATTATCACTGTTCTTATCTACGGGATAGTGGAACGGGGGAAATGGAATTAGTTGTGTCTCATCTAGAGAACCGATTTCACTGAAACTTATAAGAAGGCCCTCAATTTTTTGGTTTCCTTTCTTTTTTTCAATGCACCAATAGTTCTAAAAGCTGCATTCGCATGATACAGCAAGCTCGTACAATAATGCTTTGTTCCGATCGCGCCCGGCGGGATTTGAACTCGCACCTCCTGCTGATCGGGCGAAAATGCTCTATGCAATTACACCACCGTGTTGCTTGATCGAACGCAACATCCACACCTCGTGGAACCAGTCAGCACTCACCTTTATATCGGGACCAGCTGGAACAGCTCGTGAGTCACGGGTCGATCGAGTTGATTTAAACAAGGCCAAACATCTTTAGTCCATAGTCGAACTACAGTTACCTGGACCATGCAACAACGGACGATGGGTCGTTACTGTTTACTGCCCGACGGCAATAATACTTCTCCGATTCCTGTAGCCATCCTTCCTACCTCCCCCCCCCCCCCTCCCTCCGCTAATATCCCATGTGCCGGCAGAGAAACCGAGTGAGAGTCACGGACGCGCACGACCGTCACACAACTCCTTTAAAAGGTCATCTGAAAATCCAATTCATGCTGCGCAAAGACTGACCTCTTGCACGTCTTCTGAATCCCGACACACGACGGACGACGCTTTCGACACGTCCTCTGAATCCCAGTGCTCGGCAGCTGATTTCCTGACGCGCTGCCCGCTCAACATATCCTCAACTTGAGTGATCTGCCGACAACCTTTTAGGTCCGCCAGCAATCGCTCATGCTTAAGCTCAAAGAAAAACCGGCTCCCTTGGCTTTGGTCTCCGTCCCTCCTCTCCTCGTGACTGACTACGTTACCCATGAATTAAGTGAAATATATACGGTAAGATGGGAGCATGTGTAAGCAGCCAATAGAAATGAACATAATCCGTAAGAGTTGGTCATGGTGGACACCTTCAGGCGTTTTTTGTCAGGAATGAAAATTCAATTGAATGTTGGAGGGCTTTCCTTCCAGTCTCGAGGTGTTCCCTTTCACATTCAGTGTATTACCCACAGCGGCGGGAATTTTTTCTGAATGAAAACGCTCTTTAATGTCCAGGCACATTCCACAACCTGATATATATGCATTGCTACTTCAGAAGTGTTGTTGCCTCCATGTTGGGTGAAGGCATGCACTAACAGTCGTAGCTAGCGATGGCACTGCATTTGACGTGCTTATTCGTTTACTGTAAAGTCGCAATTTCTGAAGCGGGAGGATCCCTCTCGCACCGCGGCGCCGGCGCCAATCCAGGCTTGCTCGAGCCACCTCGCTGGTCCCGTCTGCTCACGTCGCCTCTCTTCCATTTCTGGAGGCGTGGCGGCGTCGAGAATTATCTTGGTGGGTGGTGCAGAAGGCTGGAAATCGATTCGTGGACGACGGACGCACACCCGCTGCCCCGTAGTCAGCCAGCCAACGAACGAGTCAGCCTGCTCAGCACTAGCAGCAGCACCACAACCAGTGCAGGAGAGCAGCAGCGGCAGCGGCAGCAGGAAGCACCGGGACCGAGCAGCACCGAGGAGCACCACCAGCGGCAGCAGCAGCAGCAGTAGCGTGGCGTTCGATGGGCGACTACGACTACCTCATCAAGTTCCTCGCCCTCGGTGATTCTGGAGTGGGGAAGACGTCCTTTTTGGTGAGTAGCCTACTTGAATTTTGAAAAAGAGCTTAAGGGCAGGGACGGTCGTTTTCAGCATCGCTACACCGACAACACCTTCACCGGGCAATTCATCTCGACAGTAGGCATCGATTTCAAGGAGAAGAAAGTGGTGAGTCCAGAGAGCAACCCTTTGCCACGAATTCGCCGGCGACTGGGGATTCTGTAGCCCTGAATAAGACCTAAGCAGCGACTTGTCGTCACACTATCGATTCGCCGTCTCCTTGACATCCACATACTGATAGAATGGCAATAGACACCGGCTGACCGGCCAGGCAGCGTGTCTGCTTCCGTCGCGTTTCAATTTGACGACGATAAGCAGAAGAAGCGTGTGATAAGCCTGACAGGCCATCGTCCATGTTATGCTAAGATTACAGGTCTACAAGAGCGCTCGAGGTGGATTTGGCGGTCGAGGACAGCGAGTTCTACTGCAGCTATGGGACACCGCCGGCCAGGAGAGGTATGAATCGTTTTCGCCACGTTTTATTCTTCGTTAAAAAAGCCTGTTTTTTGTAAAGCTTTCGTGCCTTTTTTACTGCTTCCAAAGGACCTATCTGCCTGTATCTACACACTACAGGTCGGCTCAAGCCAATGTGCATGCTTATTTAGTCTTTTGAATTTCGGACACTGTAAGAAACCAGATGACACTGAACTGTAATTAGGGATTCTGAGCCAGTTTGCTGAAAAACGGAAAGAAAAACAAAGCGGTCCTTGTCGCGAAGGTGAGCGGTAGACCTTGGATCCGATGCCGATTCGGATAATTCGGATCCAACACTTTATTCAAACCCTGGCTGAAAGGATTTTACGAACAATGAGATTTTTGGTAAACTGGGATCTGAGGGCGATTCAAACAGGGGTTATTTTAACCAAATCGGTTTTTTGAACAATTCAGGCAACCGATTTGGATCAGAACCCGGTGTTCTATCCTATTCGGATTTCTGATGTGAGATCTGGAGATAATTCAGTTTTTTTAAATTATCCAAAAAACCCTTCTTGATAAAAGTACTCTTATCTGAGTTATCCCAAGATCCGGAGGTTTTCAAAAATGAGGTTATTCGCACAATCATTTTCATCGGCTTTGAAAGAAATGACGGATTTGAATTGTCCGAATCGGCATCGGATCGAATGCTTAGTGGGCAGCACTGGAAGGTGGGAAGCGACAGCCAATCACGTCCTATTGGGAGATGGGTGTATTCAGAGAGGACATGTACGGTCGGTGCCCTGATTGGCTGCCGTGTGTTCGATCGGTGCTCTGCTTGACTATGATTGGCTGGTGCGCTTCCACCTCCCAGTGCTGCTCACTATCGCGACATGGACAGAACAAATGTTCGAATCTTGTTAGGCTTTCGGGATCCACGCACTATTACATCGGATCGTGACACTCTGAAGACTCGACCTTATCTGCTCTACTTCTAATACGTTCTCAAGTTCTCGACGAACGTTACTTATGTCAGATTGTGAGCAACATTGTGTCGTCATTTTGCTTAGGCGTCGAGATCTGACTAGACAAATTGGCTTCTGAATGGCTGAAACTCGGAGTCGTGGCCTTTAGCATTGCAGTGTTCCCGACAGTGTACTACATTGTAGACAATGTACGAGTTCCCTTTTGTCCCTTTCACGCTTGAAGCACCAAAGCTCCGATTAGCTCGCACCGAAAGTTTGCGCCGTTTTAGTGCATTCAGTGTTCTGGCTTTTGATGAAGTTTTTTATTACTATTTTACTTGCTAGGAGTTTTTCGTATCTTCACGCAGAGGAATCATGTGCTCTTGAAGCTGTAGAAAACATTTACGAAACCCGCAAATTAAATTTAAAGAATTTAAACCACATTTCGTGAGGGTCGAAAAGCCTGATTTACGTGTGCTGCAGCTCTAAGGCTTGAATCTCTACAACGCTATGACAGAATAGAGCGAAATTCGCGTGCTAGCTGAGGAGGCAGTTCTCAGAAAACTTAGCGCTAAAATACTATCGTGAGATACTTTAAGCTAGAGGTGAAGCACCTTAAAATGATCTTGCTGAGATATCCGAGAAGATAATCAGATATCCTCCACCTCTGGGGTCAGATTCATCAACCCCTCTAACGGTGAAAATACCGCCATATGACGTTCATCAGCATCAGCCACAGATCAGTATTTGGCGGTATTTTCACCGTTAAAGGGCGGTAATCGGTCGGTGAATCTGGCCCCAGGGGGTTTGTCGGTATTTTCACCGTCAGAGGGTGGGAAGCGGTTGATGAATCTTGCCCCTGGTTGCGTATCCACGAATGGGTGGGTAGGTTATGCGATGGATGCCACGATGTGGCATATGTTCGTTCCATGTTGCATGTCACCCGGGTTTGATGCTTGATGAATCCGATCCCTGGTTTCTTGGAAAAACAATAAATCTTTTTCATTTTTCTAAGTAGATGTGAAATGCCAAGAGAGGATTGTGTGCGGTAACCTAAAATGGTTTGTTAAAAGCTTGGGAAGGAATTGGCTCCCTGGGCTTATCAACAGTCTATAAAGGATAAAGGACGACGTTATTCAATCCTGTTTGGTATGCGCCACGCATTCTACATCTGCGGGATGTCGTGGAGGCGTTTTGAATGCGTATTTGGCCATACAATGACTTGCGGTGGCGAGCTGATGAACAAGTCAGCGCTCTATCCTTCCCAGACAAGTCTGGTACCAATTCGCCGACCCCGGAGGGATGAAAGGCTTGGTTGGTCTGGGCGGGAAATCCGAACCAGCAACCTGGTATCGGGCGTAGACGACAGCCGACGCCTCCTCCGACTGCGCTACACGCGCCCACCCTCCCTTAAACTCCCTTAACTTAACCCTTAAACTTACTTAAACTAAACCCTTGAGGACTGGGGTACGTTTTTGAGAGGTTTTTCGCGAGTTTTGTAGTAAAGCGAACTTGATCAAACAGTCTAATGCTAAGATGATGTGGTAAACAAGGGCTCCTATCCGCCAAAGTGGCAACTCACAATGACATATCGTCAACATCTGTGCTGGAACTTAGGGCACTTAAAGGCTATATTTTTGCTCCTTAACCTTCAAGTAAGGACGAGATGACATCTGCTACGAGCTTCCGATTCAAGGTTCTTGCCCCGCCCAGGCCAAAGAAGCCTTTTTTGGATCGTTGAATTGGTAGCATATGTACATACTCGTGTCCATTGGCTGACCAAAGTATCTCATTCTACAGTTTAAATGCGCAGACAAACTGCCTTCACGCTGTAGAAGCAGAATCCATGGCGCATTCCTTGAACGGATGTGTTAACTTTTTCACTTCATCCCTAACAATAAGCCGGAAGTCATTGGCCGGAAGATGGTAATCTGTGGTGCTCTATACACTTTTTACTCCAAGGAAACTTAAAGTACTTCAGAAAATAAAATTTTTGTGGCGCTCTGTGACCTTGGCTGAATCCGATTTTACGATATAAGCAAGCGCCTTGTTTCATGTCCACTTAGAGTTTTATTAAACCAGTATTGCTGTTACTTCTTGCCCATCCCCCTCTCCGATTTCTAACCAATGCATTTTTCATTTCGTTTTAATAACCTGCCATGAAAGCTCATTCTGATGCCCAGCTTCCGATACCTGAGCGCTAATTACATTGTTGTTTCGTTTCGGCTCAAGCTCTATATCTCTTCAACCCTATTACTTTCGTGAAGGCTATTTTCCGAAATTTCGTTCCTCGCTCTTCGTTCCAGAATCCACATTTCCCGAGGGAAAACGGTACAGATGTACTTTCGCAGAATTGAATCGCGCTGAAGTGCCTTCTCTTCGACAACTTCAGCCTGCAGCGGGCTTCAGCCCTATCATGGCGTTCTTCCAGTGCGCTTTCGAATTCTTGCTTGAGCACAGTGGTGAAAATGTCAGGCTAGCAGAAAGGGAGGAGAAGAGAGGATTCTGGAATATTTATAGTACGATCGGAAAATGTTTCTTCTACGAGGAACTGCTGACAATTAACAACAGGGGTGGGCTTACTAGTTCCGCTGTGTGGGTACACCATACACTCTACTTTTACGAGATATCGTGGAAGCAGGAAAGTTTCGTTTGCTCTTACCAGGGAAAGGTCTCAGACGTAGGCCTGAATGGGGGAAATGGATAGTACTACGGGAATCTTCACCCTTCATATAGTAGAAGACCATGTTTAGTTTTTGCTGAGTAATTGAACAAAAGAGCTACGGGCCCTCGAAGGTGGGGAAGGTGCTAGACCAAATGTTCGACTCCCGCGATCATTTCCGGTGGAATTTCGTCCCATGCCTTCTTCAGAGCTCTTTTCAGCGAATCCAGTGAACTGTGTCTGAAAGAGCAAGCTTGAGATCGGGCGAGTTTGAAGGCCAAACCTCCTTCGTCCACAATCCGGAAGATTGGCCTTACACCTCTCCAGGGTCTTCTTGGCACCGTGAGCTGGTGCCCAATCTTGCTGGAAGGTCCAGTCTATGTCCTTAGCATTTTCTTGTGCCAAGGTATTACACCTTTCTCCAGGATTTGCTTCTCGTTGATTTCGGCATTGATCTTGACTTGTTTTTGAATAAAAACAAACTTGGTCTTACTCAGTCCCGATACTCCAGCCTATACCATCAAGGAATGCGCAATGGATTCTTCTGTGGAAAATGAGCTCATCCGACGTTGACAGCTTTTGCGGATCATTCTGGCAGCAGTTTCCGTTGATTCTGCGCGTTTTGGAGTGTAAATATCTTCTCGTCTGTGAAGAGAACTCGGTCGCGCTTGTCACTGCGCGTAAGGTCCTTCATCTTTCTACATTTCTCCAATTTTGAAGCCTTCATTTCTTCAGTGAGGTGCTGTCCTTTGGTGAATTTGTAGGTATACAATCACAGATCATCCCTGATCAGTCGTTTTGTAGTAGAACGACCTACGTTGTGCTCCTTATCTAGTTTCCTGATGTTTCTTGCAGAATTTCGGCGTAACTTGTCTTTGACGGCCTTTTGAAGGGCTGGAGCCCTTGCAGTTTGTCGTAGTTTTCCTCTCGGACGATTTTCGATCCCCCCAATCTCTTTGAATCTCTTTGGTGACGCGGTGTACTTGCATCCGATGCAGTTTGAGCATCTTTGAAGTCGTGGAAACGGACGACGCGCGTTTGAACATAGCGACTACTGCTGGACGATCCTCAAGCGAGACCATGTTTACCTAAAAACGGAGAATAAGACTGGCCATAGATAGACTAAAAGATACGGAGAAAACGGATAACACCACAGCAAAGCACAAAATGTAAGAGATATTTCCAAAGATGGACTTTCTATAGCCCGTAACACTTCATGTGGACCACCGTGTATACCCCCCCCCCCCCGAGGGCCCGTATCTCTTTTGGCTCAATTACTCAGCAAATACGAAGCATGTTTTTCTACTATATGAAGGGTGGAGATTCTCGCAGTACTACCCATTTTCCCCGTTCAGACCTACGCCTGAGACCCTTCCCTGGTTATTATCAAGGAGAAGCGAGCAGCATTGCGTAGTAGCCCATCATTACGAGTAAAGCGCAAGCAAAGTAGGCTTCGTCTGTCGCGTGCATCTCGAGTTGAGGTTCTTGGTTTGGATTCTCAAATGAGAATCCCTTCTTCCATCTCTCCGAGTCCATCCTCTCCGTGAATTGATACTAGATTTGTCAGATAATGATGAAGCACTGAATTTTCTGTAATCTGCAGCTTATTGACCAATGCACTTGTACTATGTACTGCCTCCACATCCCGTAGAAGTACGATTCGTGACGCATTCCGAAAGGGATTGACTAATGTCGTACTTTAATATTATAGCCTCTCATACATCCCTTGTTGTTTCCAGTGTTAATACTCATCGACAAGAAATTGCCTCTACCATTTCATTTCTGACTACTGGCTGGTCTTTGCCCTACAAATACACTGCACGCGATCAAAGTGATTTACTTGTTGTGAGGCCTGTTCATCGGCGTTTTTCCTTCTGAAACGGTCGGTTCAATATGTTCTGCTTCCCGTCGACGGCTGTGCTGCTGTCACTAGACCACATCTTAGTGATGAGAAGCGACGTTAGCATACGGTCGAATGGCTGTCGGTCTGGGAAAAATTGAAGTGCTCTATTGTGAAGACGACTCCAGTGCACTCTTCGAGAACAGTGAGTGAGTCAAGAGCATATGTCGCTTGAATAGGCAGCCACCAGCGAAGCCGAAGAACCCTTGAACTCGGGTAATTCCATGTTTTTCTTAGGTCCTTAGGTCCATAGGACCTATGGCAAGTGTTTGTTCAGCACTTATTCACTGCAATATGGTATAGGTCTTCCCAGACAAGTCTGGTATCAATTCACTGACTCCGGAGGTATGGAAGGCTTGGTTGGCGTGGGCGGGAAATGCCAACAAGAACCTGGTGTCGGGTGCACATGACAGCCGGCACTTCCTCCGACTGCGCTACACGCCCCTTCTTTTTTGTTTATTCTGGATTTTTGTGATTTCTCCTGAAGTTATGCATTTTCCGAATTTCACGTTTCGCGCTGCAATTCGGCGAGCTGTGAAATTCAACTTCAACCTCAACTGCCGTGGCGATTCTGTGTTCTTCCTGCTCCGACCAGGCCTCACAAACTTGGGATCTGTCAAAGATGGCTTAAAAAGAGACATTCTTTTACAGTGAGGAGTGAGGGCGCGATGTTTGTTGAACTGCGGTTAAGTCGTCGAAAAATAGGTGGGTCAGTTACTTTGGCGTTTCGGCGACACCGGGTGGATGAAAGCCGTAACCCAGTGGATTCAACGAGATGCCAAAAGAACGCCGAGGGGAGCATCAGTGCTTTGGCTCAGCTTCTACGTTAAACTCCTGAATCATTAAGATGAGACGCTTTTAGTATCTCTAGGAGTAACGAGGACCAACTGGGTTACTCTGGCGTGCAAAAGGGACGAATATATATGTTGCTGACGCTCACTGAAGCAGATCGGCAGTCAAGGTATAGCTGAGCTTGCATGATTCCTTTTCTGACAACTCAGTGCGAACTCTATACGACTGATGATCGCTGAAACATTCTGATCAGTGCAAAAAACGCGTCGAAAGGTTTGAATGGTTCTACGCATGTCCCACAAGCTGAAGCGCGTGTCCATAGTTCCTTGTGAGGTCATCTCTGAAAAGAGATGCGAAGATTTTCGCATTTTCGATCCAGTTTCTTGGTTTTCCATCTGCATTATATTTCCTGTAAAATCATCTCATGGAGACTATAGCACAGTGGCCTATTATGTCATAGACAGAATATGCGCTTTGGTTAAAATTTTAAAATTTAGGTACCTAAAAAGAAATTGGCATGATCTATGGAATAGCTTCATATCGTTACTTAAGTTTACCTCGATGTTTCGTTATTAAAAGTGTTCATGTTGCGACCTCTACGTTAGACAAGCTTGATCTATCTCCAAGGGTGCCAATTGTGCTACAGTTTGAATCTTTGGACTGCCTTCTGTTTCTTGAATCATTCGCGGTTCCCTTCTCTCTGCTCTTGCCCTTATTCTCCTCCTCCGCTTTCCTCTTCCTTCCTCCCTTCTTTCTCAAATTGAGGCGCATCTGTTCCCTCTCCGCTCGAGATTCTGGCAGTTCTCCTCCATTTTTTATTCTGCGGAAGGAATACATGCTCAGTTCTGTTGGTAACGTTGCCGTGGATTCGCCTCCATAATTTTCAGACTACTCGCCCCCGAGGAATGAGCTATTTGAAGACATCCGTTAGTACCAGCAGTTTCTCATCATGAACTCTACAGCTCCTCGCCAAACCTCTAACGCTGTTCCTATGTTGAATCAATTTTTTCTTCACAATGGGACTTTCCCACACGAAGAGTCCCCAAAGTGGCGGTGAGCTTTTGCGATGCAATTTTTACAGGATGTAGGGTCCCGCGTGGGGAGCTCAACCCCTTTATTAATTTTTTGGAATGCTCTTCTGAAGTCGATAGAAGGCGTGTGGAAGCGTGAGCGCGAAGTTCACCATGCCCTACTGCCACCCAACCACCGAATGCAGTTGGCTGGCGCAGTTGATAGCGATGTGACCCCCTGGCCGCATCGAGTGGGTTGGACGGTTCGACCCCTTGGCTTCGCCGTAGTTTTTGCACACATCGGGTCATTATTACCGTGTGCGTGCGTGACCACAGGAGTCAATTTCTACATTATTAATGCTTTTAATATGTAAGTGTAGCCCTTTTATACTTTCATTTGAGTTACCCTCAATGGAACGTATTTGCACCGTGTCATATCAAAAACGATACTGTAAATGCACACAAATACATACACTCCAAGGGAAAGGTTATGAATTTGGTTTGATAACGGTAAATACTTAACACTTACTGAAAGCATTAATCGTGTACAAATTGACTCCTGCGATCACGCAAGCACATAATAATAACGAGCTGATGTATGCAAAAACAATGGCGAAGCCAAGGGGTCGAACCGTAAAACCCAATCGGTGCTACCGAGAGGCGACATCCCTATCCACTGCGCCAGCCGACCACATTCAGTTGGGTGGCATCAAGGCGTGATGAAATTCACGCCCACACTTCAACACGCGTTTTCTCCAGTTCAGAAGAGCATTCCGAAAAAATTAACTTCCATTTTGGACTCTCCACACGGGACCCTACATCTGTAAGAACTGCATCGCAAAAGCTCACCGACCCTTTGGAGGCCCTCGTCAGAATCCTTCCCGCTTCAATTTCAAGGTCATTTCCGCTCAGAGCATAGGAACTATCAGGAATATTTTTCAATTGGTGGAGTTTTGAAGTTCAGTCAAGAGCTTTGCTAACGTAATTCTTTACAAATATGGGTCCCTTTTTTGTTTGGGTATAAAGTTATTTAGAACATTCCGGGAATGTGTGTATTTACTTCTTGGATGTTAGTAAACTTTCCGTATATCTGTGAAATTTTAAGCAAACAGCCGGCGCACATCTCACTGTTTTAGCCCTCTCAGAACGGAAAAGAATTAGCACAACCAGACGAGGCATATAAACAGAATTACAGGGTGCGGCAAAATTACCCGTGCACTGAAAATTCAATGGCATTGTGAAGTCAAACTTCGCAGATCAATTCTAACTATCAAAATCATCTACTACAAACATGACAATTCAAAGCATGCTAACAGTTTTCGAAATGATCGCCTTCAGCCTCCACATAGTCTTTCAGACTTTCGACAAGCGCTTCGCATGTGGCACGCAGGTACGGTTCATCAATTTCGTCTCAGGATTTCAAAAGCGCCTCTTTAAGAGAATTCAAATTTGGGTACCTGGTAGAGCAGGTTTTTTCTCTAAGACGGCTCACACAGCATAATCCATCGGGTTAAGGTCCGGAAAGCTGGAGGGCCATTCGTCGTGTGTGACGAAGTCAGGCAGCTGCTCGGCACACCATTCCTGGACCACCTTCGCTTTGTGTGCCGGAGCAGAATCTTGTTGAAAGCACCAGTAGGCTTCTTCGAAGTGGGAATCGGTCCACGGCTTGAGAACTTCCTCCATGATATCCTTGTAAACCGCTGCGTTGATTTTCACGCCAGCTTCGACGAAAACAAGTGGAGTTTTTCCTGAAGATGTGACTCCTCCCCAAAGCCATAAGGGACTGAGCCTTTTTCGCGCTTTCCTGAAGTCATCCTTTGGCGGTAGCATCTGCAGGCGAGTCCCCAATAATGCTCTCATTTTCGGGCTGGATTCAACATAAAATCTTTTCATCACTAAAGACGATGTTTCGAGCGCGTGCCACCGTGAATCGTTGCAGCAACCTTTTGCATCTTTTCAATCCCCTCTTCTTCACTGGGTCCATCTGCATCTGTTGGCATTTCTGCAAGCAATAACGGAACTTCTTAAGCTTTCCCCTGAATATCCTCCTTATTAACCTCTCGCTTATTCCTACGTCTTTTGCCATCTGAAGCATCGATCTCCTGGCGTTTCTCCGGATTTTTTCTTTCACGAGTTCCACATTTTTCCGGTAGGTAGCTGGGACGCCTTCTTCCTTTTCCACCCTCTTCGGTCTTCAATTTTTTGGTGCGTTTTACTGTATCCTGAACCGTTTTTCGGGGCACGGAAAGGATCCTCACAACATCTCTCGTTTGCTTGCCGGCCTTATGAAGTTCGATAGTAGCACTTCGTAGTTTGGAACACCTAACCATTTCCTACTTAAGTAATGTTCAGTCAACATATATTAGGCGAATGAAGCGCGAAAATTTCTGAGAAATTTTTAAAAAATTAAAATGTTTAGGTGCACGGGTAATTTTGCCGCACCCTGTAATGAAACCTTCAAGTAACAAAATCGAGCCATCAATTTAATTAGGTGTTCAACAAAGTCGTTAATGTTGTAACAATAACATGAAATTTAAACATATCCGTTTTATTATATAGCTTTGATATTAACTTATTATCAAAAATTCTAATACTAAGATCGAGATAATTTACAATTTTTATCTGCCTCGTTATATCTTATATCGTTATGTCGTTATATCTCATTGAAGACACATGTTTAGATGTGCGAAAAACCGTAGTGGATATGTTCAAAAAAATGTTGTAGTAATCCACTGATGTTAGGAATCCTACGGTATACGGTAACACACATATTTGAAAATAGCAGTTCTTCTACTTTCTGAAGAGTACAAAAGGTTGAGTGACTGGTTAGGGAATAAACTCTTCTACGCTTTCATAAAATGAGCACTCGAAACCTGACAGATCTCTCCTTTCAAACTAATAAATAGCAATTGTGCCCAGCATGTTATAGAAAATTCTCTTTGAGCCCTGATGTCAGAACTAAACGTTGAAGTTCTCCTACAGTTGATTCGGGTGACCCAATTCTTTTCATCTCTGTGGCGAGCATGAGCATCTCCCCGAGAATTCCGCCACTTCACGGAGCTGTTCGGAGCAGCCGTCTCCCGGCAGCTCTGTCACTTCCAATGAGCTCGAATAGGGATCCCGTCTAATGGCGAAGCAGCACCTCCGACTGACAGCCGGCCGTCGCTTTCGCCTCTAAACCAATTCCACCGAACGGCCCGCCCCGTCCGTGGCCTTCGTCAGGGATGTGCGCACTTTACAGAGCCCGAATAAGATGTCTCCACTGGTGGGAGCGTGAGAAAGGGCAGGGCTGGAGACCAGGGCGAGCTAATTCCCTCCGTTCTTCTTTCTCTTAGTTGGAAGGCAGATATCGGTAATGAGATTGTATGTCCATCTTATCTCTCACAGCTATAAACGTCTGAAAATGCCATGGTGAAGTGACTTCAAGCAACAGAAATAGCACTGCCACGCGGAATTTAGGTAGATAGTTCAGGCCACACGCGTTGAAGATCACCTCAAACTTGGGTAATTAAACCTTTATCTTTAAATACACAAAATAAACATGCACGCGGATAACGAACAACGGTAAATAGCATCGATGGTAAAGCGATGTAATGATATGCGAAGATAAACATGGATAAATGTGAGAATAACTACGCGAAACACAATAAGGCAAATAACATGACTTCATGTGAACAAGAACAAATTATACTAAACATAAACCAGCTAATTGAACTGGCAAAGGACTGTAGAAATGATCTATCAGAGCCGAAACCCCACTTTAGGAAGATACCCAACCCACATAACGAAATGGCAAGGTAAAACAATGCAATACAAAAGCATATGTGACCAGTGAACAACATAAATCAGAATATAAGGAGAACAATGAAACACGAACAAAGAATAGAGGATAACAACACTACGACACAACTAGCTCACACGATATATGAAGAATGCACATAAGGAACAACAAATACGCACAAATTGAGGCCCACAAGACACGCGCAAGGAGTACGAAGGGAGAAACCACAACTCAAACACGCGCAAAATGGAGAGCCCCTTCCAACCAACCTCCCCGGACGCGCACAGCCGCTCCACTGTCCGCTAGCCCAATGAACGAAGGCTGGAAGCGCTGATTAGGAAGAAAACCCTGAAAATGAGGAAGCGCAGAGAAATAGTCCGGGGAAGGAGGAGAACCCAGAGAACGCGCCCGCGGTCGAATGGGGCGCGAAATCCATCGATGGAGACGACTTGTCGTCATATGGTATGATGTAATGAAGATGTTCATTTCTCACAAAATTGACTTTGCACAGAAAATGGTCCTCTCATCATAAACAGACGTGAGTGCCAACTTATGTAGATGTACGCAAGCTGCAGGATGTTCGCCTAGTTTAACCCTTACTGTTTCTAATAGAATAAGGCAAATAAAATTCTGAGAAACCTGCTGGTTGCTCGAAACGTGATATTACATAGAAGACGCAGACAGTTCCCTCTAAACCGACTTTTAAAATATTCTGGAAAAATTGATTTAATTCTGACTTGGCATTTCCGAAACTTAAGCCATAAGTTTCTATAAAATGAAAATCGGGCTTTCCAACTCTCACAAAAATGGGTTTTACTCATTAATTTCTAGAAGAAATTTTAGGATCTATCCTAGTTTGGGGTGGGTATGCGGTATTTAACCTCTTCGTCCCTTCCCTTGAATTTGTCCAAGACCTTTAAATATTGTCAGATGATATGATGGCGACTGGGCCCGACGACGTGGCAGCAGAACTGTGGAAGTTGAAGTTTTGGTACCCTGCTGAGTGGTTGGCGAAGTTCTTTAATCAGGTTGTGGCGGAGAAAAAAGTACCTGAGTGTTGGCGCTAAAGTACGACGATTCCGATTTGGAAGAAGAAGGGCAGTCCTGCAGGCTGCTCCAATTACCGTCCGATTCGCTTGCTTTCGCACAGCATGAAGATCTTTGAGCGAATTGTCGACGGACGAATTGGTGAAATCGTCTAGCTTCCCAGCAATCAGTGCGGCTTCGTGGCTGGCTGTGGCACCATTGATGCCATACACGCCGCCCGCCTCCTGATAGAGAAGCATCGCGAGAAACAGAAGTCGGTGCATCGCCTTCCTCGACTTAGAGAAGGCCTTTGACCGCGTACCGCGTGAAGTGATATGGTACGCCCTGCGACATCATGGAGTTCCTGAAGAGCTCATAGAGTGGGTGCGAATCCTCTACTCTTCCCCAAAGAGTAGAGTTCAAGCTGCAGCCGGAACCTCAATGGAGTTCCTCATCTCTGTCGGGTGCACCAAGGTTCTGCGCTTTCTCCACTCCTCTTTGTTGTCGTCATGGATGCCATTACGTGAGATCTTCAGAAGCCTGTCCCATGGACATTGCTCTATGCTGATGACGTAATGCTCGCTAGCGAAGATAAAGACAAACTCGAGCGAGAGGTGCAAGCTTGGTGTGATCGCTTGGAGCGGTTTGGACTCAAATTGAACGTGGAGACGACCGAATATCTAACGACGGACCCTACTGAGTCCAGCTCCATCAAGGTTAACGGCATCGAGCTCCCACGCACTTCGGTCTTTAAGTACCTGGGATCAGCAGTCACGTCTGACGGCAAACTGATGGTTGAAGTGAATTCACGCGTGAGTGCAGCTTGGTCCAAGTGGCGCTCGTTGACTGGGATGCTCTGCGATAGGAAGATACCGGAGCACCTGAAGTCGAAGATATACAGAGCAGTCGTCCGGCCAGTAGCGATGTACGGTGCTGAGTGTTGGCCTGCGACCAGGGAAGTTGAAACGCGCCTCAGCGTCATGGAGACGAAGATGCTGCGCTAGACGGCTGGAGTCACCCGCATGGACCCCATCAGAAATGATGCTATTCGGCAGAAGCTCGGTGTCGCGCCGATAGCTGACAAGATGCACGAAGCTCGCTTGCGATGGTACGGCCACGTTCTGCGTGGAAAGGAAGACAGCGTCCGCAAGATAGGCCTTAACTTCGAGGTAATAGGAAAGCGGCCTAGAGGGCGCCCGAAGCAGCGCTGGTTAGATACGTTACATGCGGACTTGAAGGTTACTGGTGTTTACCCTGATCTAGCGCTGGATCGGGAAAGGTGGCGTCATAACACAAGAATAGTGGACCCCGCTACGACGCGGAATAAACGCTGAAAAAGAAGAAGAAGATGATGATGATGATGATGATGATGATGATGATAATGATATGATGGTGGTTATGCAGGATCACGGTTTGTGGTGACGTGTCTTACCATTAGCGCTGCCTCCTTGCGATTAGAATAGATCCGACGTTTTATACATTTTGTATGCAGCAACGCCTACATGTCCTTCTCCACGTATTAGTACCAAAATCTCCTGTTAATTCTTGGAGTAGAAAATATGGTTAGAGACGTAGACACTCAAAGCACTGAAATTGCGGAAACATTCAGCCCTGCCTAATAGTAAATAAATTATTACTATATGGAATCGAAGTTCTCAAGAAAATTTCCGAACTGCCGCACCAAATGCTTCACATTTTTCAGGTTTCGCAGCTTGACAACTGCGTTTTTTCGCGATGCGATGGGCTTCATTCTGATCTTCGACATCACTAACGAGCAGTCATTCTTGAATATACGAGACTGGCTCTCTCAGCTGAAGGTAAGTGGCTATCGTTGTCTACCAATCTGGCGATGTGCTCTTGTCAGTCAACTAGTGCATATCAGAGTGGAAAGCTGACCAAATAAGTCGCTCCACTACGAGAACTTGTTGGGTATGTGTGGGAGTAGTCACTCATTGGCCCTAATTTGCATGGGCTTGGAAAGGAATTATCAGTATTTCTTAACCGCTAGTGTACCATCAGATATCGAGAAATCTTCTCGATGGAGAACACGACGCGATTTCTAGCATTGTGTACTTAGTTCTATGTCAGCGTGCGATTTACTGCTAGGCGTTTTATATATTCACAGTAACACCTACATCACCTGTCGCTGATCATTGAGCTGTTTGAGTGGGCTTCAGCAGCGTCTCCATTCGTCCCTGCCGCGTGCCAGAGTGGTCCAATGGATCCTCCTCGCTCGAGGAACACGAAGAGCGTCATATCATATTAGTCGTTCAGGGCTTTCACGAAGAAGTCCGACCAACGCGTTGGAGGGCGTCCTGGTGTTCTCCTGACATCACTCGGAGTTCAGTTGTTGACGGTTCTCGTCCAGTGGATGTCTGCGAAGCGTTTTATGTCACCTAATTTTCGACAGCTTGGCTCACACGACGGCGTCTCTGATCTCCGAAGCTCTGGGCTCCGGAGGTCTTTTCGAGTATCGTCCTCCCGATTCCTCGCTGCCCGTAGGTTTGTCGCCCTGCGTACGACCGTATGAAGTATAACGAATGAACCATAACGAGCGACACAAGCAACTCCTGTTCGGAGTGCGCCACAAATTTCACTTATTGGGAAATCGTGGAGGCATTAGAATGAGTAGGCGACTTATACAATGACTTGAGCCTCGATATGGTGTGCACCCGGCGCCTCCTGCACTATCAGGCTGCCACCTACATGTACCATCCACATAAAGGATACATTACGGCGTAAATCAAGCCCTTTTGGGATGCGCCACACATTCTACCTGTACGTGGCAAGGCGTTGGAGAAATCAGTGACTTATTCTTTCTCAGACATGTGCAGCGCCAATTCACTGACCCCGGAGAAAGCCTTGTTTGGCCTGTGCGAGAAATTCGAAACAGGAACCTGGAATCGGATGCAGGGTCGGGGTCTCCTCCGACTGCGCTACCACACGCCCCTTGAATTTATTATAGTTATATTAAGCCTTACACATTTGTGTGTAATTTTGGTTCTACTTCATATTACTACATAATTCATAACCCTAATTACAGGTTCATGCCTACTGTGAAGCACCGGATATCATTATTTGCGGGAATAAGGCTGATCTCGAGAATCGACGTCAGGTCAGCACCGCCCGTGCGAAGCAGCTCGCCGATCAGCTCGGGTGGGTGATTGAGTCCATAAGCAAAGCGTGAAAATGAAATTTTTGGAAATTGGATCATTCTGACAATGAGTGCACAAATGAAGTGGCCAGCTGTATCCGGGCAGTTAAAAACTTTCGATCCACCTTCAGAAGCTCAGCTGTGGGTCATTGTGCAGTCATATTATTGAAGTACATTCTCAATGGAGAAAAAAAAACTAGCCTGGGCTGCATAGTCTACACAACAAGAGATCTCGACATGACCTTCTCATGGTTTTCGAAGCGATTACCGGTAGAACTGAGCCGGATTCTAGTGATATTTTAACGTAGCCTTCAAGTAGGTTGATCGGTAGTTCTTGATAGGGTTTTCATTTTTCTTCTTCAATTCCTTATTCAGCATAGAATGCAAATCATTCAACACCACAGTGGACCACCTACTGGGCAGGACAGCGATCCCCTTTTCCTAGAGCTGGGGAGACCCAGAGTCGAAGAAGTCGACGACCGCCGACCTAAGACTTCAGACCTTGTGCAGCTTTTTTAGCCTGAAAGCCTTCAGGGTTCGGGGCGAGTGGTAATACGAGGGGTTGTGTTAGGAGAATATGGCAGATGGGGTACGGTCTCGCATCTCAGCTCCTTGATTTCCTCCATTTCGAAACCACCGTCAGTCAATCCTACAGGATATTTAGGAAAGTGTATTTGTACGCTAAATTGAAGCTGGTAAAGCTGATGCGTTTGGATGACAGTGTTTGAATACCTCTGGTATGCAGCGCGGTTTTTTTTGTTATCCGAGAAAAATGGGACTAATTCTAGTCAGGCGCGAGATAATGAGTACCCCAGGGCTGCTAGAAAAGAGGGCCTTCAACTTGAAAGGAAAGTACAAGAGCTGTTCCACCATAGTCCTCCTCTAGCATATGTCCTCTCTGTCCTTGTTTGACAGATTACTCTCCGTTTTGTTGTCGTTGTTGAAGTGGCAGAGTGAAGAGCCTATTCCTGTTAGGATGAAGGATAATGGGCGTCGCTAATCAATCTCTTTGTGGGATGCGCCACGCATTCTACTTCTACGGGATGTCGCGGAGGTGACGTGAATGCGTACTTGGCCATACAATCACTTGTGGTTGCCGCTGATGATCATATCGGCGTTTTTCCCTGACAAATATGGCACCAATTCACCGACCCCGGAAGGATGTCAAGCTTGCTTGGAATAGGTGGGGAGCCTAAATACATGATAAAACTTGTGATGAAATTTGGGTGCGTGGCAGCGCAGTCCAAGGAGGCGCAGTCCCTTGCGTGAAGCGCGGATCGATGTTTCTGGTTCGAGTTTCCCGCGCTGGACAACCAAGTGCTTCGTCTCTCCGAGGCCACTAAGTTGGTATCAGGCTTGAACAAAACACTGACTTGTACGTAGACTGGCAACCGTAACACATTGGCTAGCTTGGTTAACCTAGGCGGAAAATCCGAACAAAGAACATCGATTCGTGGTGCACGCGACAGGCAGCACCTCTTCTAGCTGCGCTACAATACCCACCATAAGGATGGAAAATGCCGAGGAAGGCATGCCGTCCGCGTTCTTTCTGCTCTTTTGCTATAGCCGTCTTAGTTTCATCTATTTTGAAAAATTCGCATAACATCGTGATCCCCTCGGCTAGGTCAACCCATTACCTTAAAAATATTTTACGCTATTTCATTTCTTCCGCTATTTTTCTTATAGTGCCATGGTATACTTATAAGTGAGGGACTTCGCCATTAATTGCGCACAGACTACATTTAATTGCTCAGATTTAAAACCAGTGTGATTTACAGTAGGCGGTTCTTGAGGAAAAAATTCTGTAGAGCGAAACGTCCATGAGTAGCACATGGTATTGTTCCATCTTATTTACTTTGTACTTTTTCGATTATTCTGACAAACACTATCAAATTTTTCCTTTATCTACCGAACGCTGCAAAAAAGTGCCTTTGCCTGGTCACATCAAAGGAGAGGAGCAAGATATAGATAAAAAGCGGTCTATTCCTATAATAATTACTGGGGTGTCCCATAATTTTCTGGGCTATTTGAACCATGAGCGTTTGGCGTGCTACAACTTATTTCCACAAGATCCAAACGGGATTCTCTCTTGGCACAACAAGGCGATTCGAACATATTTCGCAGTAGCACATCGATAACTTCTATCGGCCTATGTACTGCACGCACGCAATTTCTTGAAAATGAAATTGCCGACTGCCGAAATCGCGACTTGCTTCTTCATCACTTTCGTTCTAGACTCTCTGCGTACGCTGCCTACAAAACTATCGTTGCTTTGTTAGTATAGAGGGTGATAGGGGCGGCTAGGACTTAGTGTCCCAGAAGAGGCGGTTCAGTGATTTTATGAGGAATAAAAGAACAAGCAGACGGAATAGCTCTTACTACGTATATTGCGGCTGATAATAACGACCGGAGCGATAGGAGGTACACGTTAGAATCGTCGGCGACGACGATAGTTAGGTTCAGACGCCTGCGGCAAGTCATCATGTGAAACTTGGTTCAATCGTTTCCGGAAGGAAATGTACAGCACTACGGACAAGAAGCATACTGGAAGAGAGATCGGACCGAAAGAACGACGAGCGCTTGCAGCAGTCAGGAGGCAACCTACCAGAAGCGTAAGGACGATATCGAAGGCTATCAGTACTCCACGTGGCACTGTTCATCGTTACCTGAAACAAAGCGGAAGAAGGGCAGTCTTGCCAAGATGGATCCCGCATGCAATGACTCCGTCTCAGAGGCGAGAGTGAGTGGTCACCTGACAGAATAATCTCAACCGCGCAAGAAAGACTGCGTGGTTGAGCACGATTGTGGCACAGGACGAAAAGTGGTGCGTGTACGATAACACCACACGGGTGATCCAGTGGCTTCTGAAGCACGCAAGACCAGAACGAATTTCGAAGCCGTCCCCACATGGGAAGAATATTTTGCTTTCAATTTGGTTCACGAGTCGGGAAGTCCTGCACTACTCGTTTTTGCCGGATGGGCAGGCGATTACAGCAGACTTGTTCATTGGAGGTATGCTGGAGACGAAGCGTAAGCTGTTCGAGAAGTACCCGAGATTCGATACTATTCGTGTGTTAGTGGATAGTGCACGACCGCATCGAGTGAAACGAACGCAGGAGACGGTGGGGAAGGAGTTTATCAAAATTGCGGCACATCCTGCGTATCCACCAGATATAAGCCCGTGTCACTATGCAGCGTTCAGAGGTCTTGCTCACTT
The DNA here is from genome assembly GCA_947359475.1 of Heligmosomoides polygyrus bakeri. Classification (NCBI taxonomy): domain Eukaryota; kingdom Metazoa; phylum Nematoda; class Chromadorea; order Rhabditida; family Heligmosomidae; genus Heligmosomoides; species Heligmosomoides polygyrus. The sequence goes on along the minus strand of OX375869.1, from coordinate 84,660,017 downwards.
TTTCATGAACAAACGATGCTCGCAACGTCAAGAAGTTCAGTGCGCAATTGACGAATGGATCGGCAACAGGCTGTCTTCTTTCTGGGAGAATGCAATCAACTCTCTACCTAATCGTTGGAGAAAAGTTGTGGCCACAGTTTTGTGGAGATTATATTGATTGACTACCCTTTGTCATTATTTTGTTGTAATAATTTTTAATAAAAATTGTATGACAGCTCAGAAAATTACGGGACACCCCGATAGAACACGCCATGCACTTTACGCACGCGACAGGCGGGGCACAAGACACTGTACCAGACACTCTCCCTCTACAAAGAGCCAAAGATGTTCACAGATTTATTCTAGAGTCTATCCTTCCTTTTCCCTTTCCAAGAACTCTTAGGTATAAAGGCTTTCTAATCGTCTCACAATACTCCGCCGAGATAGAACGCGTGGTGCATTCCACGAAGAGATTGACTAGCAAAGGGTTTGAGTATGTACTCCCTGTTCTTGACCCTTTATGGTCAACCTTGAGTTCCTCCAGGGCTCTTTTCAACTCTATGGTCCGCATTCGGAATAGTTTACAGTGTCTCCTGAATAGATATGAAGCGATGTCTGTTTCTGTTCCCACGCCAGCTGCATAGACGGGACAAATGATCGTCTTCTCAGCATGTAACACGGCCGAATTTCACCACCAAGCTCTCCACGTCATCGTCTTATTGTTGGAGGCAGAAGCGGCTAATAGAAGTGGGCAGCACCGCTATTCAGCGTTTTTGCAGAGCAATTCGGTGGCTTCCAATTCCTGGCAAGCAGGCGACGCTGTTTGCATTGTTGGGGTTGTTCGTGGGATAGTTAGAACAACCAGCTGAGGTTGGGTCCGATTTTTCCTGGAGTGTGAAGGAGAGGGAGTTTTCCGTAGTCCTCCTCCGCAAGAGCTTCTGGTCAGAAGAGGTCCACGGGGCTATCCTGGTCGGGAGGTGACAACCGTACAGAGTGCGAGAAATAAACGCGATCGATCTAGACTCGAAAGTAAGCGCCGCCGTACAGAGTGCGTTTCGTGTGTCATTCCATTCCACACAACCGCTTTCCCAGAGTTTAAATGAAAACCCTCCCATCGTGGGGCAGCAAGTACAGCTTGCATAGAAATTCAAGCAATGGGAGACGCAAATCACTATACATATACCCCTTCGTTTAGGATAGATTTGAGCTCCGCCGTTGCCGCGCTTGCTATGTCCTCGTTAATCAGCTCCCATGTGTTCTGAAGAATGAGGACAATCACTTGCCTGCTGGGCTGTTTTTCCTTTCAATCACTGGATTCACGTCCCTAAGAAGGCCCATTGACGTCAGCAGCTTTCTCTGCACCCCTCTTCCCATTCTTATCGAATTACTTGCTCGTGACAACATGACTAGGGCTCTGAACTGAAGTAGGGGTAAAATGAAGATTTCTGTACCCATGGCTTTCATTTTTTTCTTGTTTCCGGTGCGCGTTAGTATCCGTTGCGTTAACGTGGAAGAAATGATACAAAGTCATTTGCGCAAACCTTCATTTGTAAGATGGATACTCATTTTGGCTTTGGAACCCTTGCAATAGCTAAGTGAATATTCAAAATTCAAGTGAGTGACAATTCATAGAGCACCTTACTTTTCAAATAATCCTTCCTTCTATATTTCTAAAAGCTTGCAAAACAAGCAAACGGAAACCTGTGGAGTATGGGGCGTAATTGGAGGAGGTGGCGTCTGTAGCGTTCATCAGATTCCAGGTTCTTGGTGTCGTGCCCGGGAGGAGTGTTCTGCATCGGTGGAAAATCGGTTGAGGCGGAGTCGAGGTCTTACCTGTGCGCTGCTCACAACCTTTGGAGAATGTAGACCCTTTTGCCCCGACTACGATCACGCGTCACACCAATGCGAATGCATTTTAGTAGCCTTTTAGTATAACCCCGGCGCTGGTCTCATTCGCCTAACGCTCCGGCTTCACGTCACTCGCGTAATGGAATAGAACTTAGTTCGACTCTGCGGGCTTCGCCGACTCTCAATAGATCTTCCCCAACCTCGATATTGCGCACTATAAATGCACACATTCATATCGAAATCTCTACACACAATCCCTATCGAGAAGAGCACAACATCATACGAGTTAATGGCTGAGCCTCCCAGTTAACTACGGGAGTCTCTAAGCGCAGGCCGCAGGTCTTCCTCGTCTTGCCTGCGTTCGCGAGAGCGGTGGACTGGCTCGACTATGCAGTTACCACCAGTTCCTGCGCTGTTATCTTGATCGAATCCATAGTCCTGCGCGACGGTTATGTCAATGTCAATGCCGTCGGCGGCCGACGGGACGACCCGACAGTGACTACGAGCGAAAATACTGTCGGCTGCACGCGGGCTAGCGTTCCTAGTGCGGCGCCGGGTGGGCGCGCGCCCTTAGGCCCCATTTCTACTTTGACGCCAAGCGACGCGACGCCACGTATTGAGGCCACATTGATCGAGCGACGCGATTAATCAATTTGGCCACTATACATGCCATCGCGTCGCTTGGTGTCGGAAGTAAAAGTGGGCCCTTACGACCTTCGTGATGGGACCCAAGTGCTGTGGGCGCCGGTGTGCCCTTGAAGAGTCGTGGCGAGAACGGGGCGTTCGTTCCCCGCCCGCCGCCCACTTTCCGCCCTCCGCGCGCCGCCCTATTTGGACAAGTTTGTGACGCGCGAAAGTGTCGTCGGTTGGCGTGAAACCTGACAGCTCATGGGAACTCCGAAGTCGTTTTCTAGCCAGTTCAGTTGTGGAGACAGTTGAGAGAAGGAGATGGGTTCTTCAAATTTCCGCCCGAACTGGAAACCATGGGTGATTTCGTTAAGATGTTGCTGTACTTGTCGAAAAATGCGGACGACGCCTTAGTGCTGAGCAATGTGACGGCACTTGAAAACAGCCTTGACGCTGCGGCTAAAGAGTCCGTTTCTCCAAATGTGGTGTACAAGATTCCGACTCTTGCCTCAAGAACGAAATCTGTTCAGGATAGAGCTGTCAGGTCAAGGGAGGTGGTTAGAAGTGCCATGCCTCCATGTGATGGCGGGGACTTGGACATCTCGCCCTCGGCGCGCCCTTTGCTCCGCCTCTTTCTGAGGGCAGTGTAGGGAACACCTCTCTGCCGAGAATCACGACATCTGGCTCGGATTTCAATACCAGGTCAACCAAGAATGTCATCCGTTCACGGTCGTTGAACTAATACCAAACTTGTCTGAGAAGGATAAAACTGTGGCCTGTCCATCGGCTGGACAAGCCATTGTATATAAAAAATACACATTCAAACTGCCTCCACGATATCCCATAGAAGTAGAATGCGGTTGGCATCTAAAGAGTTCTTTGAAATACAACACCGCCCGTCATGATTACCTCCTATGGCGTGGTATCACGCCCATCTGCTTATAGTCAGACTCAGAGCTCGACAAATTGCAAATATATACTTTCCAAACAAAAATAGAGGGAATGCTTCTTACCATTAGCCCCCTTGCACTGATTTTGCTCCGGTTGAGCTCTAGCTTACCCGTTTTCTCTTTTTTCTTTTGGATTCATTTTACTTACCTCTCCACGTTGTCGGCTGTGTATCTCTTTCTTCTCCAGTTCAGTTTTTTAGGATTTCTCAACAGCTAATTACTCTATTTTCTCCTTCTTAACAATAGCATTAGCAAGAATAAATGAAATGAAATATGGAATCAGGTATATGCAACAGCCGGACCTCCTCTGACTGCATTATTACCCGCAACCAAGCGGAAGAGTAAGGGGTATTTCCCATCGCGCTCCGAAATGTCCATTTGTTTTTAGAAGTATACTGGGAGTTCCCTTCACTGTGTGAGCAAACCTACAAAGATGTGTCACTCAGCAAACAAATAACATGATCGTAAGCATTTTGGCGCATTTTGGCGCACATTGAAGAGTTGAGTGCTGCACGACCTCATTGAGATGATTGACCGCTGTCATTAGTGCCAAGGCTCAAGGCCATTTTCGTACACTTAATGTTCCACAGGAAGGGCTTAGGAAAGTAGGATAGAAAGACGCTGCAGAAAAACCTTTCTAATCGCTGTCAAACCGTTGTACTCACTGTCAGAGCACGAAAATAGCCAAAAGCAATTACCTTTCATGAACGATGTAAAATGTGTGTTGCTGGTTTTTTAGTAAATTCCATATGACGATGATAAGAACAGCAGAGCTTGTCTCCAGCTGGCTTAAGGGTCAATTCAGAAACCGTTTGCCTGTCCTGATTGCTCCCTGCCATTTTGCTTCCTTCTTATCGGGCTTTTCAGCTTGGATTTTGCCGTTGTGTGACTCCGTTGACGATCTGTCAGCCTCTGTCTTTCAGCCTTCCATACTTTGAGACGTCAGCGTGTACATCGACGAACGTTGAACGGGCCGTCGACTGTCTCCTCGACCTCGTTATGCAACGAATTCAGCAAAGCGTGGAAACATCTGGACTTCCTCTATCAGGTCAGCTATCTTTTCGTCTGTGGGTAACGAGAATGGTTGTATTAGGTTGGCAACTAATTTCGTGGACTCTCAAGCGCCTTCAACAAAAGTGCTCATAAACAAATAACAAATAACAGTTTTCAAGCAAAGTAAGATCTGTTGGAACGCGGGACTGCTTCCCATTTATCAGCTACCTGGCCCATCCCACAGCTGTAGAATTCTTGTGCTTCTGAAGCCAATAATCCTTGGAGGTGCATTTTGACATGGTCCACATTAATAAATCGTCCTCCAACCAAGAAGTGCTGCAGCGTGCTATAAAGGTGCTAGTGTCATTTGGCGCACAGCCTGTGCTATAAGGTGGGTGAGTTAGGCGCTCCCAGCTGATGTCTTCGATTTTTGGAAGCTCCCGATTCGTGACGTGTGATCTGACGTTATCTTGCTGATAGATAATTCCGCTCCTGAAAATCTGTCTGAACCGATTCCAGCGGAGTTCAACCTGCGCGCGGCCAGGTTGAGAAGAGTAGATTACAGCATTAATGCTGGAACCGTTCTTGAAGGGCTCCCAGAAGTTAATACCTTCTTGACACCACCAAACGGAGGCAACGTAGCGAACCGGACGCCTCAAACAATAGAAGACCTCGTCTGGGAGCGTCAAACACATCCACCTTACAGCCCAGACATTGCGCCGAGTGACTACCACATTTTTGGTTCGGTGCAGTACTTCTTGGTTGGAAGACGATTTAATAATGTGGACCGGGTCAAAATGCACCTCCAAAGATTCTTGGCCTTAAAAGCACAATAAAATTCTGTGGCCGTGGGATAGACCAGCTACCTGATATATGGGAAGCACTTCTGCGTGCTGAGGGATCCTATTTTAATTAAAGATTGTCATTAGTTATTTGTTAATAAATACTTTTGCTGAAGATTCTTGAGAGTCCACGAAATTAGTTGCCAACCTAATAGAAGCATTTTGGCGCCATACGAATTCAGGAGTGTTTACTGTCCTACGATCCGTAGATGTGAAAAATCTCCAAGTACATTATGACTCATCGAAATAATGCACAACTGTTATGCGGGGAGCAAAACGATAAGTTGAAAGTGCAAAGAGGTTTCCTTTGGGACCGGTATTGAATACGCAAGCAGGCAACCCTTCGACTCAAGCGCGTCCCAAATCGGCGATTCTAGGGTTGCAGTACCTTTTGATTTTTTACGATTTTTTCTAATTTTCGGATCTCTCCTAGGTTCTTTGTTGCATAATGTATCGCAATCCAAATGTGAAGAGAAAATACATATCATACCAACTCTGGGGAACAACCTACAGTGTGATGGTGCCTGGTAAGACTACAGACGAAGTCAATCTTCTTTTACCCTTATATTTGCTTTTCTAGATGCCCTCATTTGCACCTCACATTTCATAGGTCCAACAGTGAACTATGGAAGACTTGCTACTTGCTGAATATTTTTTCCTATTTTGCATATTTTTAATGGGAATCTAGTACTCAATTCAAAAATTAAAAAAAGGGAAATTTTGAAATTCCTGAGAAGTTATAAAGTCTCCATCTTCACTTACGAGTCCCTGAGGAGACGTTATAACATTGTGGTTTATCTGACAAAAGATGGCGAAACGAACCTATTCTTTTGCTAACATTTGTTCATTTTAACTTTCACTCTATTTAATTTTATGGGGTAGCCATCTGAATGTAGAACATCTTCAAAGAGTCAGCGAAACGAAATGCGGTAAGGTATTAAACGATACCGAGTTACGCTATCAGAAACAAGACGAACTTCTGATCCGGTTGTACAGTAAGGACAAGTAAGCTTTCAATCTCCAGATTTACATCGTCACAGCTTCGCTTGAAGTGTTTTCCAAGTATTTTTTGTTTTAGGAGCCTCTATGTCGCTTAATACCTTGTCGCATTTCGTTTAGCTGTCTCTATGAAAATCGTTTTACTGCATCGAAATCTTCGACCCATGGTTGCCCTACTTTTCATGAACAAATTCATTCTTAACAGAAGGGGTTTAACGTGGTTGGTAATAGTAGCTGTCGGCTAAACTCGTTAGCAGTATTGTCATTTGGTGGCTGGTCAGTAAGAGAATTTCATTTCCTTCTACATATCGACTCTTTGAGTAGACTGCACAAGAGACTGACATGTTTTTGTCCCACTTTCAATACAGCCGAAGCTTCTCACGTTTGTTATTCTCATCATCAAAACCTTTTTGACAGCTCACCAAGATACGAACGGAGACGTCCAGCTAAGGGATGTCTGAGCATTTATAGGTGCACCGCTTTTTTCGCTCGTTTTCCGCTTCAGCGAGTTCTCCCTGGGGTTTTTCGTTCGCATTTGCAGCATTCACTGCAGGCCTTGCTCGAGAACGAGGATTGCGTACTTTGCCAACTCTCTTCCCACCACCGAATCTTTCCGATCGAAAACAAAAAAGTAGGCAGAATGGCTGGAGAGCAAAGTTCGTCTTCACTAACGTTTCTTTGGCGCGGACGAGCAAGCAAAGTCTTTCATGGGCGCTTCTTCGACCTTTATTCTGGCTAACGTTTCGGCGATGTCGCCCACGTCAGAGGCTGGAAGAGTCGAAGTAATATTTGGAAACTATTCGCCCAGACGCCATTTCATCTTGCAGAAACTAATTCTTAGGGATTTATTTATTTATTTATTTATTTGTCCAAGGCATATACATTGAGTCTTCGCATGACAAACTAACAAAAAAGAATAGAACAAAAGCGACTAAAATACATAAACAGCTCACTTAGATGTCAATTCTTGTGCTGCATTACTAACACATGTCGCATTGCACTACATTGAAATATTTATCAAACGAGATACATTGAACAGATATGCACATAGAGGCTTGCGACATCTTCTATTTCCCAAGCAGCAAATTAAAATCTTTCACGATTCTGTACGTTAAGAAGTCTCACTAGATTCGCGTCCTTGCTACCAAGATTCGAAATTTGAGCTTTTCCTAACGGATCTCGTCAGCATCCCATCAAAGAATTCTTGTGCATTGACGAAAAACTTATTGGCAACTGTTTTGTTCATCATGAAAAGGTCGGCGGTTCTCCTTCTGTTTCTGACGTAGGTTGTAGCTCTCGAATAACACCTCGTCATAAATTTCTTTCGCTCACACATAGGTTTGATAGGAAGCTTGGATCTCAAAACCCTGAAGAGGTTGTAGATACGACATTTGGCCTTTTCAACAAACCTCTGCAGTGTTGAGAAAAGCATAGGTCAACATTGAAGCCCTAATCTCGAATATTCATTCTGTAGAGCAGTGCACCATTCAGTTCTGCATGTCGTCATCCGAGTTTGGTTTTTGGATCCAATCATCAAAAGACGAGTTTTTTTCACTGATAGAGTGGCAGTTCCCATTCTTCAGCCCCACGACTAGCCTGACGAAGTCAATCACTGACTAAATGGACTTAGATTCGTTAGGTCCGTCAATTCTTTTGTAGATTTCAACATCGTCTGCATGCATACACTATTGCACTTGACGCTCAAATTGTTGATGGGTCCCGGGAGTTCATAGGTGTACAATAACAAGAAGAGCATGGAAAGCATTCCTCCTTGCGGAACACCATTTACGGCGCTTAAAGTGTATCTCATTTTCGCCAAACAGAATGAATTGTGGGCCAGTCGTTTGGCTCCTAATTCATCTGTGTGCTGCGGCTCTACTTTCGGAACTTCAATTTGTCATGTGCCACAAATCTTAAACGTCGGGGTGTACAACTGATGGTGAGTAACTCGCCCATAGGGCCACTCTTCTCTATCTTCAATTCTAATGTATTTATAAAGACATCAGTATTAACTCCCGTGTGACGACGAGAGATACGAATAAAAGAGTGACTTTTAGCTAAATGAAGTAGGTTCTGGTACAGCGCGTAGTAGACAGTGGATTCGACGCTGATTCGGATAATTCGGATTCGTCACTTTTTCCAAACCCTGGTCAAAAGGATTGTTCGAATAATGGCATCTTTGAAAAGCTTGAATCCTAGGGCGATTCGGATAGGGGCTATTTTCAGCAGATGAATTTTTAAAAAACTCATATAACTGGTTTTTGGAAAGGAGACCTGGTATCCTATCCGATTTGGATATCCTATGTGAAATCCGAAGATAAAACAGTTATTTGGATCATCTGAAAATCTTCCCTGTTAAGGCTACTCCTATCTGAATCATTCCAAGATCCGGAGCTTCTCAAAAATGTTATTATTCGCGTATTCTTTTTAACCGGATTTGAAAAAATGACAAATTTCGAATTATCTATTAGGTTGTAACGAAATGAATGGCACTGAACCACTGTAAATTTAAACAGTTAATATCTCGGCTTGTAGGCAAGTTTATTAATCGAAATAAAAACCTTCTGATTCTACATATCTTTGCCAACGTGAGACAAGCTTTTTCATCTCAGTAGCATAAAATCAGAAGTTCTGGAATTAACGAAATCTTCGAAGGCACTTTCGGCATCCTGTTGGTATTTGAATATTTTCCCTACCAAGAAGTCGCCAAGATGCTTGAAGAAATGGTAGTCTGTTGGGGAGAGGTTGGGAGAACACGGAGGATGTGGTAGAGTTTCAATGCTCAGCTCATTCAATTTCTGCAACGTCATTCGTGCTGCATGGGGGCGAGCATTGTCGTGCAGGAGGAGAACTCGCCTTCGGTTTACCAAGGCCGGCCGGATATCCTTCAACTTTTTCATCATTTCTTCAATTTCAATGCAGTACTTCTCTGCCGTGATGGATTCACCGGGAGTGGGGAAGCTGTGGTGAATAATTCCCAGCGAACACCTCCATACTGTCACCATTACTTTCTTTTGGTGCAATTCCGGCTTCGCAAAAACCTTGGGGCTCTCATCGCTGTCCACCCACTGTGCCGATCGTCGCCTGTTGTCGTACATTATCCATTTCTCGTCACAGGTTACGATGCGATCAAGGAAAGGGTCCGTTTCGTTTCGTAGAAGCAGTGCGGACGAGGTCTCATATTGTCGGTTTCTTTGCTCCTCGGACAGCTCGTGAGGCACCCATCTTTTCAGCTTTTTGGTCTTTCCAATTTCCTTCAGATGCCGGGCAGCTGTGTTGTGACTGACGCCATGGACCTTCGCTATCTCCCTGGTACCTTTGTGTGGATCCTCCTCTACCACATCTCTCAGCTTGTCATCATCAACATCACTATGCCTCCCTCGACCTTCATGTTCTTCCAAGCTCTCATCTTCATTCCGGAACTTCTGATACCAACGATACGCCGTCCGAATTGTGGAACATCCTTGACCGAATGCGGCGTTGATCTTCTCGTCCGCCTCCTTAGCTGTAGTGCCCAGCTTGAATTCATACAAGTAAATGCCTCGGATTACCCTTTTGTCCATCTGCAAAAAAGTCAATAAAACTCTAAAGTTTTCCCACTTTTACATAGAAAATTTGGTACTCCCCGATAGAGCAAAGTTTGCGCTTCTAAATGATATGCCACATGTTACGGTTTGTTCTTGATCAAACGCGTAAAGACGCGCCAAAAAATGGCGCGAGCCAGTGCCATTTAATTCGTTACAACCTAATAAAATCTTTCACGATCCTGTACGTTAAGAAGTCCACTAAATTCGCGTCCTTGCTACCAAGATTCGGAAATTGAGCTTTTCCTTACGGATCTCGTCAGGATCCCATCAAAGAATTCTTGTGCATTGACGAAAAACTTATTGGCAACTGTTTTGTTCATCATGAAAAGGTCGGCGGTTCTCCTTCTGTTTCTGACGTAGGTTGTAGCTCTCGAATAACACCTCGTCATAAATTTCTTTCGCTCACACATAGGTTTGATAGGAAGCTTGGATCTCAAAACCCTGAAGAGGTTGTAGATACGACATTTGGCCTTTTCAACAAACCTCTGCAGTGTTGAGAAAAGCATAGGTCAACATTGAAGCCCTAATCTCGAATATTCATTCTGTAGAGCAGTGCACCATTCAGTTCTGCATGTCGTCATCCGAGTTTGGTTTTTGGATCCAATCATCAAAAGACGAGTTTTTTCACTGATAGAGTGGCAGTTCCCATTCTTCAGCCCCACGACTAGCCTGACGAAGTCAATCACTGACTAAATGGACTTAGATTCGTTAGGTCCGTCAATTCTTTTGTAGATTTCAACATCGTCTGCATGCATACACTATTGCACTTGACGCTCAAATTGTTGATGGGTCCCGGGAGTTCATAGGTGTACAATAAGAAGAAGAGCATGGAGAGCATTCCTCCTTGTGGAACAGCATTTAAGGCGCTTAAAGTGTATCTCATTTTCGCCAAACAGAATGAACTGTGGGCCAGTCGTTTGACTCCTAATTCATCTGTGTGTTGCGGCTCTACTTTCGGAACTTCAATTTGTCATGTGCCACAAATCTTAAACGTCGGGGTGTACAACTGATGGTGAGTAACTCGCCCATAGGGCCACTCTTCTCTATCTTCAATTCTAATGTATTTATAAAGACATCAGTATTAACTCCCGTGTGACGACGAGAGATACGAATAAAAGAGTGACTTTTAGCTAAATGAAGTAGGTTCTGGTACAGCGCGTAGTAGACAGTGGAGTCGACGCTGATTCGGATAATTCGGATTCGTCATTTTTTCCAAACCCTGGTTAAAGGGTTGTTCGAATAATGGCATCTTTGAAGAGCTTGAATGCTAGTGCGATTCGGAGAGGGGCTATTTTCAGCAGATGAAGTTTCAGAAAACTCATATAACTGATTTTTGATAGGAGAACTGATATCCTATCCGATTTGAATATCCTATGTGAAATCCGAAGATAAAACAGTTATTTGGATCATCTGAAAATCTTCCCTGTTAAGGCTACTCCTATCTGAATCATTCCAAGATCCGGAACTTCTCAAAAATTTTATTATTCGCGCACTCTTTTTAACCGGATTTGAAAAAAATGGCAAATTTCAAATTATCCGAATCAGTGTCGGATCCAATGTCTAGAACAACTGATGATCTACCAGGGCTTACTACGTACACTGCACAACAGCGGTCGAGTTTCAAGTGCAAGTCGCGAAAGGCTGGGCATGTTGTAGGTGCATTCTCTGACTCTTCCCTCTGCCTGTAGTCTGTAAATAATCTGTGCGTACCCACTGATCAGTTTTGGCGATACGCGATTCCGCGCTTGGAATTCGTTCTTTAAGGATCCCGATAAGTTTTTCTGGTTATAGAAGTCCTTCTGCTCCACTCGACTTGCACTGGCTTTAGATGCTGTCCCTTTTCTTCTGAGATAGCACTTCGATCTAATTATAGGCGCTAGCAGAAGGAATCCGCCGTCCGCTGAGAGCTTCCAATTTTAGGACTTCTTGGTTGTTTTGTTTCGGATTGCTAACGAACTGTCATTGTCAGGCTAGTGAGTCGACGAAAATAAATTCTAGTACGAAGCATCAGAACGAGTTACACTTACACATGACACGTTGCCTGATGAGCACTTTACATGGGTAAAGGTAAACGTTAGCCTTAACCTAGAACGAGTATTTGTTCACCCTGCTCATTTTAGCGGCCGTTTTTAACACCAGAGGGCCTTGGACAAAAGTATGAGAAACGGTCCCAAAATTGTCTAGAGGTGCTTGAGAAAACCACTCCCTGTTTCTTTACTCCATATCCAGTTTTTCCGCTGGTTTCATTATTGCAGCAGAATTACCTGTTGTTCGTTATCCACGTTTTCACGCTTTCTTATCCATCAATCCTTCCTGGGGCTGGATTCATCAACGACTTACAGCAACTGCCAGGTTCGACCCTCGATGAATCTCGGCATTGATCGTTGTCCAATTCTTTGGTGTGGTGTTGAACTCGAAACCGAGATAGTACACGCTTTATTGACGACTAACGTTTCGGCGATGTCGCCTTCTTCAGAGTCTGAAAAAGTCCAAACATATGCTGAAGCTACCAGGCCAAACATCGTCACGAACCTTGCGAAAATTCAAAGACCCCCCGAACAGCAACCCTTCCGGCAGAGAGAGATGAGAGCAGCCCAACATTTAGAACACCCGAGAGACCCCACAAAGTGAAACTGTCTAAAAGGCGAGACTGAGGTAAGGGGTGAGCTCGCGGGTTATATAGACGCATTCCCCCCGCCGATTCAACCTCGGGCTCTTGGCCTGTATCCAGAACCCCTCCAGGGTTTTGCGCGTGGCGGTATGGGCCTCCCGTGCTAGAATTTTGAAAGTGACCCCAAAGTCGGCGCCGTTATGGTCGTTTACCTGTGGCAGCCCAAAGCAGTTGATGGTCGTGACCTGCTCTTCCTTTCCAGGTGTTCCTTAACACGGACGTAGAAGGGGCGAGCTGTTTCACCGATGTATTCACCTCCACAGCTGTTGCACCTTATGAGATAGACAACCCCCGAAACCATGCAGTCTCCTTCGTTGCCTGCAGGGCAGATGGCGCAATTTGGGGTTTCGCAACTCCTGTCGTACAGGCGGTTGCGCACTAAACGACTTTTCAGGTTAGCGGGAGGTGTATCTACCACTTTGACATCGTTTTCCAGTCCCGCCCTTCTAACGCACTTCCTAATAGAAGTGCTGACACTGTCTGAGACGAAAGGGATGACAAACGGGATTTTCAACGGGACTTACAGCAAGTTAATAGAGAAAGTGCAGCCGAAATCCCTGGAAATCCCTGCTTATCAAGCTGTGAAAACCCCTTATCAAACCGCGCTATCAGGGATCTCGGCCGTGTTTTCCCTGTTAAATTGCTGTAAGTCGTTGATGAATCCGACCACTGGCTTGCATTTCATTACTGACGATAGTGTTCAACTGCTACCTACCATGAAGCCTTTACAAGGGATTGCGTTCCATTATCCATGAAGCTGTGAGCAAGAACCTATACCATGTGGAAGAGCTTGAAATGCTGATTACAAATGTGTAAACCAAATTTACTAGATAGACCTCCTCAGCGAGCGCTGGCCGATCAAAGTTCGCCTTGTGCTCATGTCCCACGCGCTTACATAGCTTGGCTACGAGCTGTGACGACGGTGCTGTCGCAGCGGTTTCCCTTCTCAGCTGTGGTGTGGTAGGTTGGATTCCCAGCAATGGTAATTCTTTTGCGTTCTGCGATTCATCATCAGCGACACCCTTTTTCCTTATGTCACATTTGGGTATTTCATTCTCAACACATTTTTGAGCAAAAGTTTGGAAACTACTAACTAATCTACTCTCTCCGAGCTATTTGAAGCCAGAACGAATTCCGATTACTTCGTAAAGTAAGTCAGGAACTGATGCTAGATTCATAATGAACACTCCCAAATGTTCTCCGTGCATAACGCTTGGGTGAAATTAGTACTTACCACTCTCACGTACTCATACACAGCTTAATCTGCCGTAAGCGAGTAGAAGTTCAGAAGCCGATGTCAGATTCGTGATTTGCAGCCCAAACACACTTCAAGGCTAAGTATCACCTGTCACCTGTATCACCTGTCGTCCCGTTGATCATCGACTTGCTCGAGCGGGCGCCAGCAGCGTCTCCATTCGTCCCTGTCGCGTGCCAGAGTGGTCCAATGGATCCTCCTCGCTCGAGGGACACGAGGAGCGTCATATCGGTCGTTCAGGACTTTCACGAAGAAGTCCGATCAACGCGTTTGTGGGCGTCCCGGTGTTCTCTTGACATCCCGCGGAATCCAGTCGGTAACGGCTCTCGTCCAGCGGATGTCTGCGAAGCGCATTACGTGGCCGGCCCACCTAATTTTCGACAACTTGGCCCACGCGACAGCGTCTCTGATCTTCGAACGTCGGCGAAGCTCGGAACTCCGGGGCCTTCTCTCACTTGCGTGAGTCGTGTCACTCCGAGCATCGTCCTCTCGATTCCACGCTGCGCGACGCTGATCTCGTGTTCATCCTGCTTCGGCATAGCACAGATTTCTGAGGCGTATGTAACGGCAGGAAGAACGGTGGAGTCGAATAGGTGGGCACGGAGTCGGACGTTCTTCGTCTTCTTCGCGACTTCTTCGACGCTCTTGAAAGCTCCCCAAACCGCTCGTTTCCTCCTGCTCAGCTCTGGCGCTAGGTCGTTGGCCATATTAACTTCGCGACCCAGATAGACGTAGCTGGAGCATTCGAAGATGCTCGTTCCGTTGAGCGAGAATGGGGCATCAGAAACTTGTCCGTTCCTCATGAACATCGTCTTCGTAAGATTCAGCTGCAGTCCAACTTTCCCACATACAATCGTTCGAAGTCGGCCAGCATTCGCTCCGCCTGGCTGATGCTCGGTGTTATGAGCACGATGTCGTCAGTGAAACGAAGATGGTGCAGCTGCTGGCCGTCGACCTTCACTCCCATGTCTTCCCATTCTAGTTCACGCATGACGTTTTCGAGGGTGGCGCTGAAGAGCTTCGGGGATATGGTATCCCCTTGCCGAACCCCTCTCTTCACGTCAATGACGACGTCGTTGTAGAATGGAGAGATCTTGGTCCACTGTACAGCTCTCGAAGGACTCTGATGTACTGAGTAGGAACACCCTGGGTGAGCAGGGCTTCCATGACCGCTTCAGTCTCGACGGAGTCGAATGCCTTCTTCAGGTCGATGAACGTAAGGCACAGCGGCAGCTTGTACTCTCGCGACACTTCGATGAGCTTCGTAATGGTGTGTGTGTGGTCGATCGTGCTGAATCCTCTCCGAAATCCTGCTTGTTCGCATGACTGCCCTTCATCCAGCGTTCTGCTGATCCTATTCAGGATGACTCGAGTGAACAGCTTGTAGACTACGGACAGCAGGCAGATCGGGCGATAGTTGCCAATGTCGTGCACGTCTCCCTTCTTGTACAGCAAGACGGTCTAGCTGGTCTTCCACTGAGATGGAACCTTGCACTCCGACAGGTATCGTGTGAAGAGCCGCGCCAGGGTGTTGATGAGCCCTGGCGGGAGGTTCTTCAGGTGTTCGGGCCTGATCCTGTCAGGGCCGGGTGCTGTACGTTTCTTCACCGACGAGATGGCGTGTCGGATCTCGGAAGGGAGAACAGAGGGAACGACGTATCCATCCTGCGGAAGATGGCGTAGGGGCAGGTGGACGTGGCTATCGAAGAGATCGGAGTAGAAGTCGTGGATGACATTCTCCATGGTCCTTCTGGAAGAGGTGACGGTTCCGTCAGGACGTCGGAGAGCGGTCATCTTGGTCTTGAAGTTGGCGAAGTTTCGGCGGGCATTGCGGATGCTCAACCCTGCCTCTGCTGCTTCAGCCAACACTTCCGCCCTTCTCTCCTTGAGATCTTCCTTTATCGCCGCTCTGCATAGCTTCGCAAGCTCGGACGTCAGCTGGTAGTTGCCTGACTCTCGTGCTGCTCCACGCTGTCGTATAAGCTCGAGAGTTTCCGGAGACAGGCGTCTCTTGGTGGTCTTCAAGCTCTCAGCTTCCTTGGCACTATCGTGGAGATGGTGCACGAAGCGGTCGCATTCCTCGTCGGCGTTGTCCATGACGGCATCTTCCCAAAGGCCGGCAAGAGAGGTGTAGAGGTCCCAGTTGATGGTCGTTCTGGGACTCCTCTTCTTGAACTTCGCGGCCTTCTCTCCTTGACGCGAAAAGCGGAACCTTGCGCGAAGGAGGCGGTGGTCCGATCCCTTGTAGAACTTGGGGACAACGGAGACGTCGGTCAGGCAATACTTGCGGTTGAAGATGATGTGGTCGATCTCGTTGTGGAACTGAACATAGGGAGATTCCCAGGTCCATCGTAGGGAGGGAGGCTTCTGGAGCTGCGAGTTTCCATGGATGGTCTTGGTCGACATGATAAACTCAGACAGCCTTTCACCTTGCTCGTTCCACTCCAAACCGTGGGTTCCGATGTGAAGTTCTTCCGGCGACCTTCGCGGTCCGATCTTGGCGTTGAAGTCGCCGACGATCACCTTGTAGAAGGAGTGATCTTCCTTATAGAACTTTTCCAGCTCCACGTAGAAGGCTTCGACCTCTTCGTCGTCGTAGTCGGATGTTGGGGCATACGCGACGAACACAGTCAAAGCTGGCACGGAACCACATCGCTTCAGTCGCAGACGTCCGATTCGGCTTGTCAGAGACTCGTACGAATCGATGTTCATGGCAAAGTTCGTGTTGAGGAGGACACCAACGCCGCCTACTCCCCTGCTGTCGCATGTTCCGAGGAACAGTTCTTCTTGGAGTCGTAGGCGGCATGTAGGGGGTGGTGTCTTCTCGTCTCGGTCATCCGATGACGTCGTACTTGATCTTCCTGGCTTGCATCATCAGGTCCTCGACGGATGCTTCCGACGCAAGCGTGCGGGCGTTGTAAGTACAGATCGTCATCCTAGTCCTTCTCAGTTTGCGCAGCCTGGTTAGGCCCTGAGATTTTAGCAGCCTCTCCGTACTCGTCCTTCCCATCGCTGCAGAAATGGGGGCTCTTTCGGGGTCAGGGGAATGAGGCCCTTTAGTGCTGCTGTGTTTGACTTCCATACAACACGGGTAGCTAGTCAGGCTCTGTCGTGCGGACGAAGAACTCCGGGCAGCCAGCCAGACTGCCCGAAGGGACGGGGCGAGACTTTTGAGGCGGCCTCGAATCGCCTTACGATGTACTCCCAGTCTACCGAGTGCAAGCTTTTGGCCGGGCCGACACAGTTACAATCCGCACAGTCACGGACACATCCAGCACACTGTGCATGAACATGCCGCTCCCACGCACAAGGAACGCGTCGACCCTACACAGCAGGAGCAAGGAGTCCATCCCCTGCACCCCACCTGCGTCTCTGGGCAGTACACGGTCGCATTTGGTTCGCGTTTAATTCCCCTATCCAACACCCGGGGACGCGCCACGTGGCCATGCGACAAGCGGCCCGAGATCCCTCTTAACAAGAGAGCCCGAAGGCTCTCTATCGAGGGAGATCCGTGGTCAGGCTAAGTATACGTTTAAAAATTCACTTTTTTATCGTACAAAAAATTGTGTCTTCTGATTTTTGAACATCCGAGCTGTTTCAAGATGTAAAGACCATTTAGTTGACGTATTGTGCTATTTTTATAAATGAAATCAAAAACATAGTATAGGCGACATGGTTCTTTCAGACCTGAAGAAGGGCTTAAGGCCCGAAACGTCGTCAATAAAGATTCGACTACATCGAGCTTCGCTACAGTGGTAAACAAGATATACTCATGAAGCTCAAAAACGTATGAGGATTACTAGTGGCGCTCATTACAAATCTCGCATAGTTTTTGACTTTCGTTACGAAAAGCTCATAATTTGTTAGCTTTTTACGTTCATTGAGCGCGAAAAGCGTAAATGAGAGTTGTTAGCAAGCGTTTGCTCAAAAATGTGTTTAAAAGAGAAACCGTTTGAATAGGACATAATGACTGAGGGTCTTGCTATCGATAAATCGCAAAATGCAAAAGAACAACGTTGCCAGGAATTGAACCCATAACCCAACGTTTCGAAGCGCCAGCTCTTCCAATGCACCACCCCACCAGCTGCTAGCAGCTTTGAGTTAAGCGCGCATGCCATGAAATCGACAACGCTAACTTTGACCGACCAGAATTCGTCTTGGAAATCCATGTAGCTAATTTTTTCTATGTATTTGTAATCAGTGTTTCAAGCTCTCGCACATGGCTTAGATGCCTGTCCGAAGTTCTGTGGGAAGCTGAAGGTATTTCCTGGTTGATGACTTCCCATAACGATTCAAAGCACGCGGTTAACTTGGAATCCTGGGGCCGGATTCATCAATGTTACTGCAGTAACTTTAACGGAGAATTGTAAGCTTATCAAGCGATATGGTGAGCGATAAGCCGCGTTAAAAACTCACAACGCGGGGAATCGCTCACCATATCGCTTGATAAGCTTAAAATTCTCCGTCAAAGTTACGTAAGTCGTTGATGAATCCGGTCCCTGGAGCCGAATTCATCAACGACTTACGTAACCTTAACGGAGAATTGTAAGCTTATCAAGCGATATGGCGAGCGATAAGCCGCGTTATCTGAGCTTCTAAAGGCCCATGCATACGTCTGCGACACCGCGGCGCGGCAAGTGGGGCGACGGCTACCTCCGCGAAATCCGGCGGTTGCGGCGCCGTCGCGTTAGAGCATTGTTATAAAGCCTATGCACACTTCTGCGACAGCGCGGCGCGGACAGGATGAAGCATAGGGCCACGACGGCCGCGGCGCGACACTGCGACACGTGCCGCAGGGACGGGGGCATGCACACTCTTGCGGCTGTCGCGGCGTCGCCTGCGATGGCCGCCGACAGCCGCAATAGTGTGCATGCCCCCCCCCCTGCGGCACGTGTCGCAGTGTCGCGTCGCGGACGTCGCGGCCCTATCCTTCACTATGGCCGCGCCGTGCTATCGTAGAAGTGTGCATGGGCCTTAACGCGGCTTATCGCTTACCATATCGCTTGATAAGCTTGCAATTCTCCGTTAAAGTTACGTAAGTCGTTGATGAATCCGGCCTCTGAATAAATGGTGTTGAACCTTGTGTTCAACAGACCGTCTTCGAGAAACTGTTCCAACCGGTCTGGTTCATTTCAATCACTGTATTTTCAGAATGCCGCGGCGTGAGTCTCGACGCGGACACTCCGACCACGTCCTCCTACTGCACCAATTGCTGATTACCATAATTACGGGCTACACTGCGCCCTTCTGTCACATTCCGCCCCGTTCCCCCGTCATTGTTCCCTGTCGTCCCTCAATATTTCTCTTCCGGTGTGTCGTGCCTATTCATCTTCTGCTTTTCGAAATTCCGTTCATCCCCTACGCTTGGGTGTCCCTAGATTGCTGAGTGTAGCGACTTCCATAGCTCCCACACCACGCTCATCTTGCGTTAATTCAACTCTCAGTTTCTTCGAAGCGGATTTCCCACTGCTATGAGAGCGCTGCTTTTATCTCCAACGTCGTTTTATGCAATTTCCCATCGATCAAGGCTCGTCTCGCTAGATTTGCTACTTACTACTAGGTCATCCGATTAGCGTCTGCAGGTGTCGCCGTTTTCCCTCATTCAAATAAAACACTAATGACGAATTGTCTTAAGCGTGAAACACACTGCACATTGCAAACTTTGGCAGCTGCTAAAAAGAAAAGATCCGCCTAAACCTCGCTGAAAGATGTTGTTTGGGGTGTTCGTCAAAGCATCCATATCTCAAATCCCGGCTGATTACGGTAGGTTACGGAAGTCGCGAGCGAGTAAGTATCTTGAGGTCATAACCATCTATGAGAGCTAGCCTACCGTAATCGGTCGCAATTTTAAAAACCGACGCCAGATTCGTGATCAGCACCTCACAAATAACCCGCTATTTGGGGTGCTGACCGCGGATCTGACATCAGTTTTTGAAAATCTGGCCGACTACGGTAGATTACGGTAGACGCGGGTGAGAAAATATGTCGAGGCCATGTTCACCTATTTAACCCTAACTTCGTCTATGAGAGTTGGCTTACGTAATCTGCCGAAAGTTCAAAAAGTGATGTCAGGTTTGTGACCAGCACTCCAAGTAACCCCAGTAGACGAAATTCGGGTGAAATCGGTGGTCATTACCTGGTCAGCCTTACTCACACGCATCTATCGTAACCTATCGTACTCCACTTTAATACCAAAAACAGATGTCAGATTCAAGACCCCAAATAACCTTTTGGGGAAAGTTTGTGCGAAATTTTTTGACTACTCCTCGACCTCTGAAGTTTTGAAAGACGAGAAGTGTCCGAACTTTTCCCTCTTAAATATGTTTACACTTGCAGGGAGGCCACATTCCATTTCGCTGAAGAAAATAGGAGTGAGCTGAAACCATACCATACCACGCATCCTATTCCTCGGCTCTTCTCGGCTAAAAGTTGCTATATGGGAGGCAGGATAAAGGAGAACTTTATGGATTCTCAGTTCAGTGAAGCATTTCCGAAACCGGGATGGGAACTCAGTCCTTGTATTTCTCCCTGAAGTAAAGGTAGCAATTCGTTCGAAGCCAGTAGCACTACCAGATCAAAGAAAAACGCTCACTTCAGGTGATCTCCTACTGCCGTTTAATACCAGTTTCACGTCAAATTGTACGCTCGGCAAATCAAATTGTTCACATTTCAAGCCAAATTGAGCACCCATCTAAGCAAGCTTGACGCGCTTGAAAACAGACTAAACATTTTCCAAATCAAACTTTTTAAACACTTTTTCACACTAAATAAAGACTCTTCGAGACTTAGAAAAAAAATTTCTTCACGAAAAATTGAGTGTGACTTTCTTTGAAACTTTTTATTTCATCTGCCTCACTTAGTGACCACACTGTATAAGATTTTGAAGAAAAGAATTTTCTTAAGAACTCTTTTCTCCCTTTTCATAAGAAAAATATGAATTGAATTTTGTTTTAAAGAGCAGAAAGCAGCGGTCATGTAGTTTATAAAAAGTAAGGATCGCGCCATAGATTTGACTAGATTGTGGTGATTTTATTTGATTGACTGCCAAAATTCGGTTTGCGTGGAGTAACACTGGTGTAAACGGTTCAAGAAGAACTGCTGTAAGAAACATACACATCATCAGACCATTGTTTCATGTAGGCAACATCTGCACTATCAATCTAATAAAAATTGCGACGATCTAGTCGAGTGCTTGGCATTACCTCTTTTTTGATACACTAATTCATTGTTGTCCTAGTGCGCTATATATCAGTTTAATTCATCATTTGATCATAAAAATAAGCATCTTATAAAATTTCAGCAACAATGTGTTTGGTTATTGGGTCAGGTGAAACTAAAAAATCTCAAAATCACACTAGATTTTCCTTGAACGAAAAATTGCAACCGTGTTGGAGAGCCTCTAGTTCAATCTGCAAGACGCTCGTTTTGATTTGGGAGATGTTCCGTTTGATTTCCAAAAAGTCAGGTTTGCGTAGAAGAGTGTACAATTTTGTTTTACAAGTGTCCAATTTAATTTAAAACGTGTTCAGTTTGACATGAAAATTGTACGCTTGGTCGAATGAGTTCAGGTGCAAACCCACTGATGCTTTTTCGGATGACCCACTCACTCCTACAAACAATAATTCGCTACATATCACTAGACAATTACTTGTCTTTCTGTGCTGCCGCCATCACATTCCCATTCCATCCGAACTGCACACATTTTGTAGCCGTAATGTGTTGTCGTTGTAGCATAATGAATGAGTCACTATCACCATGTAATAAACTTTTCATTCCCAGCTGGATATCACACAGCGAACATACAGGACAGTTGCTAGGTAACGCTAGATCACAGCTGAGAACACGTAAGGGAGTTAAGCACTGTAATGAAATCACATTCAGTACACAGACACACGACGACACACTATCACATCACTACATATACCCGAAAATGTGATACACGAACGGCCCAAGAAGTCGGACCAGAAGCGCTTCTCAACCGTATTGCTTCATGAACTTCTCGTGGAAGTCTTTGAATCGCTTCAGCATGTCCTTCATCGTGTCTGTTTGTGGGAGTATCGTCGTTCTGAAATCAGGAGGCAAGTCTTTAAGAGCGGCGAAAGATCCTACTTTTCATCATGGCTCTGTGAGTACGGCCATTTAACCTGCTCACGGAGGCCACTATTCATTAAAACGGTAAATAATACATGATCTAGTCACTGATATGACCCGAGTTTCAGGGCTGATCATACATTCACCTGTATCACCTGTCGTCCCGTTGATCACCTACTTGCTCGAGTGGGCGCCAGCAGCGTCTCCATTCGTCCCTGTCGTGTGCCAGAGTGGTCCAATGGATCCTCCTCGCTCGAGGGACACGGAGAGCGTCATATCGGTCGTTCAGGGCTTTCACGAAGAAGTCCGACCAACGCGTTGGTGGGCGTCCTGGTGTTCTCTTGACATCCCGCGGAATCCAGTCGGTGTTGGCTCTCGTCCAGCGGGTGTCTGCGAATCGCATTACGTGGCCGGCACACCTAATTTTCGACAACTTGGATCACGCGACAGCGTCTCTGATCTTCGAACGTCGGCGAAGCTCGGAACTCCGGAGGCCTTCTCTCACTTGCGTGAGTCGTGTCACTCCGAGCATCGTCCTCTCGATTCCACGCTGCGCGACGCTGATCGCGTGTGCATTCTGCTTTCGTATAGCCCAGGTCTCTGAGGCGTTTGTTAGGGCAGGAAGAACAGTAGAGTGGAATAGGTGGGCACCGAGTCGGACGTTCTTCGTCTTCTTCACGTCTTCTTCGACGCTTTTGAAAACTCCCCAAGCCGCTCGTTTCCTCCTGCTCAGCTCCGGCGCTAGGTCGTTGGCCATATTGACTTCGCGACCCAGATACACGTAGCTGGAGCATTCGGAGATATTCGTTCTGTCCGTTCTTCAAGAACATCGTCTTCGTAAGATTCAGCTGCAGTCCAACATTCCCACACACACGATCGAAGTCGGCCAGCATTCGCTCCGCCTGACTGATTCTCGGTGTTATGAGCACGATGTCGTCACCGAAGCGCAGATGGTGCGGCTAACGCAGATCCTGCATTAGGTCATTCAAACAAAAGGATAGACTTAGCAAGTAATACACAACGACCGTTTGAAGATTGGTGAAAGCCGATAAGTCCTTCGTATCGTCGCAGAGGGGCAGGTAATGTTTTTCTCGCCAAATACTTCAAACTCCTATGTGGCTTACCGGAAGTGGTAGGTGCCTTCCTTCTGGCCGAATCCACTGCCAGGAATCACGCACACACCGGTCGCTTCCAGCAGTTGCATTGCGTAGAAGAAGTCCGGCTCTTGGTTTAACAACTGAAATCCAGACATCAAGACCTTTTCGCAAGGCTTCTACTAATTTGCTTTCCTAATGAGTTTGTTCTGCATCGTACACTGTGCAGACTTATTTCCTTTCCATTCAGTCTTAAAATTAGTATTAGGCTGTCGCAAAATTAATCTCCGTTTCGAGGAAAGTTCTTACCCAAATCACTCCGTCTCGGGGAAGGCCACACATACCGTTTGGTAGGTTTTTTCCTGCTCTTTCAAGAAAAATATGTGTGGATGTCGCTCTAATTTTTCTAGCCCATCTTTTCCAGGGCTCCGTAAAATCATGAACCGACGCGACTATAGGGTCGTCACGCGTTGCGAATTTAAATTCTGACGTTCTGCGGCAGAGGCATCCAGTTAGCTAGCCTTTGGGACGGACTGTCCTTGCGAACGAACGGTGAGGCTCTGCTTCCAAAAATTCGCTTCTGGCATTTCTGATCTCGAAGGAAATCCGGGCGCGGGTCGTCGCTTGATGATGAAGTTTTGAGAAGAGCCGTCGAAGCAAATCCGGAGACGAATACACGTCAGCAGAGGACCTTGGCGTACATCATAGTACGGTACCAAAACATTTGACGACAAGTTGTAGAAGTTAAAGAAGATGTTGAAGTGGGTGCCTCATGAGCTGTCGGATGAGCAGCTTCTGGCACGTTTCGACACTTGCTCCAACTCGCTAGTTCGCTTTAAAAATGAGCCTTTTGTAAGCCGTATTATAACTGCAGATGAAGGATGGGTCCTTAACGATAACAGGGAGCGGGGAGGGACTTCTTTGAGTAGATAAGGATGCTCCTCCAACATCCTTTTCTAAACCCGACCTTCACCCTAAAAAAGTCATGCTTACTTTGTGGTGGTGTTGTAAAGGTGTAACCCAATAGAGCTTTTTGGAACCTGGTCAGACAGTCACAGCAGAGCCTTACTGCTGTGATTCAGATCAAATGTATGAGAAGTTGCAAAAATTGTGGCCGGCAGTGGTGAATAGAGGGCCACTCCTGTAGCAGGACAACGCAAGGCCACACACCTCACAAATCACTTGGCGAAAATTGACCTGTTTAGGCATCGAAGTTCTTCTTACCCACCGTATTCTCCCGTCCTTTTCCCCACTACCACTTTTTTCGAGCTCTTGATTCTCATTTGCGTCAGAAAAAATTCAATAATTTGGCCAATGTTGAATATGTCCTCCTTGATTTCGTTAATTCCTGTGATCACAGTTTTTATTGTAAAAGATCAGATTCATTACCTTTTCGTATGTATACTTCGATGGTGGTTTTACTTCGATTAATATTGTCTATAAGCTGAGTTATGCCAGTTCGAAGTAAGCGATCGTTTCGGCGATTAATTTTGCGAAACAGCCTAATAATTTGTTCTGCTAATTCTCAATAGGTGGTGAGTTCCCTCCAGTCCATATAATTTGTGGAGATCTATATCAAGCTAACTGGGCTGTTTTTCCTTATTGGTGGCCGACTATGTTTACAGCCATTGGCCTTAATTGTCACAAGTTGTTTGTCCTAGCTGCCGGTTCCATTGGGCAGCCATACCCATGTGCCGAACTTCCAACACCTACTCTGGCATAATTGACTGACGCGGACATGCAGAGTTCGTTGGTTACAATCACACTCAAACCTTTACTATAGTGGATAATAAGACATTCTGCATTAACCATTTGCTTTATCGACATACATAGCTCACTAGCGAACAAAGGGAAGCAAGCAATTGCTTTTCTAGGCTATTTGAGGGGATTTCGTTCTAGTGTTTAACTTGCTCTCCTTACTTTTGGAGAATTTTTTTGAATTTTTTCCTAATTATTTGCGCGAAAAGATCAATTTTTAGGATTTTTCTAGAATGGGGGAAGTATGTACAAAAATCAAGCAAGGTGGTACACTTAAGACTCTCGACAATGAAAGCTTCACCACTTCATTCCACCATCGCTCATCTCGCCAATAGAGGACATTCTGCAGCAGAGATCGACGACTCGACGACTTCAAATTTCTGCCAGAACAGTCCAACACATTGTGAAACAGTACAGAGAGGGAGGAACGGTCGAACCGTGGAAGGAAGAGATCTGGCAGACCACGTACTGTGAACACTCTCCGCCTTCGAAGGTCATCAAAAAGAGAATCGACCGGAACAATGGAGTTAGCATGAATCGGATGGCCGTAGACCTTGGGGATTCCCGCAGAACAATACAGAAGATCGTCAAACAGGATCTTGGGCTTCGCAGTTATCGTCTTTATCGCGGACAAGACCTTACGGAAGCTGTCATGCAGATTAGATTGGAAAAATCCAAGTTGTTGCTGAAGGAGGTCCAGCAGGGCCGCTTGTCAAGCGTCATCTGGACGGATGAGAAGATTTTTACCATTGAAGTGGCACACAACTCACAGAGTCAGCGTCACTTGCTGCCTCTATCCATCTTCTCAACGTCGTGTTCTCAACAGGACTCTTTTTTCGAAATCTGTTATGGTATGGGCTGGCATTACCCTGGACAAGAAGACACCTCTGGTTTTCCGAAATCTGTAATGCTATGGGCTGCGTTACCCAGGACAAGGAAACACCTGGCTGCTGGACGAAGGACTCCTGGCCACCGCCAACTCGCATGATCTGAATCCGATGGATTTCGCTGTGTGGGACTACTTGCAAAAGAAGAGTCAAAGTTTGAACGCTCTCAAAGCTTCAATTCAGAAGGCATGGGACGGTATCGACGTCACCTTCCTGCGGCCCACAGTGATGTCGGTGGAGAAGAGACTGAATGCCTGTATTCCTGCAAAAGGATCTCATTTCGAACATCTTCTCGAGTGAATGATTGTTAGGTATTGCTCTATATAGAAGTTGTATCAGATTGTATAACTGTTGTTTTTTGTTGAAGTTAATAGTAATAAACTACGCGCAAATAATTAGGAGCCACCCTGTATATGGACTCTCGCAACCCAGGATGGCCTTTGATATTCCTGCTTCAATGTGCTTGCCGCTTCAATCTCATATTGTTGCCTGGTTTTCTTTCTTCTTTTTAGTTTTCGGCCTATTTTTTAAAGATGCAGCTAAATAAATAAATAAATAACCGTTCTATGTCCATGCAAAATCGGTAAAAGCAGAGCAGAATAAGAATGCAGAATCGATATGTGTTGGGAAGGCACAAATATTAGGCTATCACAAAACTAATCGACGGAGCGGCACGTTTACTCCAAACTGCTATAACTCAACTTTAACACAGCTTTTTTAATCGAAGTGAAAACCACCAGAATCTATACATATTTGCCAACGAGCCGGTAATGAATCTAAGCCATTACAATAAAAACAGAGATCACAGGAATTAACGAAATCAAGGAGGGCAAATTCAACATCGGCCAAATTAGTGATTTGTTTCTTACGCAAATGAGAGCTAAGAGCTCGAAAAAAGGAAGAGTCGGTGGGGAAAGGTCGGGCGAGTACGGTGGGTGAGGGAGAACCTTGATAACTAAATAGGTCAATTTTCACCGAGTGATTTGTGAGGTGTGTGGCATTGCATTATCCTGCAACAGGAGCAGCCGTCCCCTATTCACCCGTCTGGCCACAGTTTTTGCCACTTCTCATAAATTTGGTCTAGATCACAGCAATAAGACTCTGTTGTGACTGCCTGACCAGGCTGCAGAAAGCTGTGACGGATTAGGGCCTGTTCATACTTCGCGACAACAGCGGCTCGTCGCCCGTGTAAAACATGCATATCGATTAAAACCGAGCGCGCGCCGCGAAAAGTGTTCATACTCGAGCGCCGGCGCTGTCGCTCCAGTCGCCTTTGTCGCTCTAGTCGCTCCAGTCGCTGCTGTCGCGAAGTATGAACAGGCTCTTACACCATTACAATACCACCACAAAGTAAGCCTTACAAGGTGATCTACGTACGCCCTCGTTGGGAGGAGTCATGCATACAGGGCTTGCCCACAGTCAAAAATGCCTTTTTCCTTGAAATAAAAGTGGACCATATTTTTCAAAACAAGTCCTTCCATAAGGTAAAAAAGTACCGTGAACATCTACACCATGAAAACTCACCCTAGCCTCATCGATTGCACGTTTTGGTAGCTTTACTTTAGGGAAAGCGTACAAAGCTCCCTGGACCTCATTGCAGCTGATGCCCTTCATGCTTGCGTAAGCCTCTTTAACCAGTTTGGCTCTCTCTTTGAATGACTGCAGAATTTCAGTTCTTTCCTGGAAACAGTACAAGCAGGGAATGACTGTAGAACGGCTACTCGACTGAGACTTTAACGGTTCACTTTCATGATTGCGAACTGTTTGGATTTTTAACCAAATTCCACAAACCTTCATCCACAGATTGTATGACGGATCGCCAGGTTTCGGTGGATTGACTAGAGCATCGACAATTACCTAAAGCATTAATCCCAATATAAACAGATCCAGTTGCGGTCATTCATATTGCTGCTCAATACATATTATTTATTTGACTTTATTAAACTCTGTGCCGTTTGACATACGAAGACAAAATCCACGGGTAAATGGAAAATTCCACACCAGGGGCCGGATTCGTCAACGACTTACGTAACTTTCACAGAGAATTCACAGCGGAAAACTCACGATCAGATAACGCGGCTTATCGCTCATCATATCGCTTGATATGCCGCGCTATCAACGACTTCGACTGCAATTTTCTCTGTTAAATTGCTGTAAGTCGCTGATGAATCCGATCCAGGACACATGCTCATTTGCATGCTATGGAGACTAACTGAGCGGTTATTATTGTAAGGGAGGAAGGAGGAATAAAGGTGAGTCCATGAGAGTACCTCTTCTTGCTGACCGTCTCTTTCGAAACTTTGCTGCTCTTTGCCCTTCTCTGATTCAGGCACGGACTTGCGTGGGACGGACCTATACATACAAACGAAGACAAAGGACTCTCCAGGACAGCAACCTGGACGGTCGTGGGACGCGCGACTGCACCCAGGGACCTGGCCAGTCTCTTCAGCACCGTGCTTCTGCTCCTTCCATCGATCATGCCTTCGTTCGTCCCATTCCCGTGCCCTGTGATCTCCTGCTGTGCGACGTCGACATGCTTTATGTCGCGTGGTGTTGATTTCCGGCTCATCGTTCCGTGTTTTGTGGCATATCGCAGATAAATATGCGAATCGAATTGATTTTGGGTTATGACCAGAAGATGAGGGACCATGAATATTACTGTATGTATGTATACATAAAGTATAACGACTCCAAAATCGGTTGTTGCGCACTCAAAAAATATTTTTTACATCTACAGGGTGGCGCATAGGTACTGAGGCAAATTCAAATTGGCCGCAAGCCATGATTTCAAAAGAAACAGTTCTTCTTTCTAACTTTATTTACAATTCAAGCTAACAAGCTAACGAAACTAAAATAGGCTCTCAAAATGCCCTCCACTAGAGGAAGTGCAAGCGCGAAGACGACATTCGACCGAAGTAAAGTTTGTGAAGTTTGACAGATAGTTCACGTCGATTTCATCCCAGGCTTTTTGAAGGGAGGCCTTAGGAGAGTCCGGGCTCTGGCGAGATTCTGCATAAACCTTGAAGTCCAATCATCTCCAGACAATTTCCAGAGGGTTCAACTCGGGCAAATCCGGTGACCAGAGGTTCTCACTCCAGTGTCGTTAAATGGGCATCGCAGGGGGCAAGTGTGTCTTCGATGGGACGGCGCCCTTCTAGTTGAAGAATCGACTAATGAAGCTTGACTTTATCCATTACAGCAACATCTTCTTAAGAACTTCATTCTGGTAGACCTTGGCGTTGCTCTTGACCGATTGTTCGATGAAAACAAGGGGTGCTTTGGCTTCGGCAGTAAGTCCAGCACATAACACTTCGGGGACAACGTCTTGGTTCGTCTATCTGGGACTTTGCTTCAGACGGTAGGAGTAGCTCGCGATGATTCTGGGAGTTGTCAGCGGCCTCCACGGTGAAAATCTTTCCATCGGTCCAGACCCCGCCCCGTCGAATCTCATCCAACTGCCGTTTCTGCTTGGCTTTGTCCGAAAGCCGAAAGTGTTTGTCCCTTCTGGATGCGATAGCTGCGAAGTCTGATATTCTTATTAGCAACTCGTTGAACATTTTTCTCAAAATTTGGAGGTCAGAAGCGACTCGATTTAGGCTGAAAGAGTGGTTCCATATGATTCTCGTCCTAATGATGCTACGAATCCTCGGCGTGTTGGACAGGCGTGGTCCTTCTGAATTTGGAGTACGTCGACGTCTCCCCTTTCCAGGTGCTGCTTAACGACTCGTTAACGGTGCTTCGCGGAATTTTTAGCAGCCCTGCAGTGGCTTCCGGTCGGAGACCTTCCTCAGTAGAGGCGTGATGTGGACTTGGTCGCATATCTCGGTCATGAAGTCACGAAGGCGATCAAATGTTGGCACACTACTGCGCATATTATCCACTTCCGCAATATCACGCAACATCCAGTTGAGACCCGGGCCGCATGTCCCGGAACTTTTGTCTCAATAGCACCTGTATAGCAATCACGACTACAAACTCATCGCCATTCGAAGCAGAAGTGTTATCAGCGTGGCGGTATCCTATTATCAGTTTAAGTAGCCTCAAGTTGCTTCGAAGAGCTGAATTACCTTTCTCCCTACGTTGTTTGCTTGGAGTGTTGTTTCTGTGAAAATGTATTAAATAATTAAGGAAAACAACTAAACTAAACAATCGCACCAATGTTTGAGAAAGGCTTAATTTTTGAAGGATAAGAACCGATACGTAAACTCACTTGTCCAAGGATGCCAGCGCACAGCTTAGCCGAAATCATCTTCTTGAAAAGCATGAACACTTCGGGATCTATGTTGAATAGCTCCACATATCCACCTCGCATTCCACATTCTCCCATGAAGCCTTTCGATGCAGAATTGAACGAAGCCAGTTCCATCCTAACGTGTTCAAATAAATACAGTTCAGTGGTAAAAATAAGGTGGGTGGTAGTGCAGTCGGAAGAGGCGCCGGCTGTAGCATGCAAACAATTTCAGGTTCTTCGCCTGGGTTTCTCGCCCAGACCAACCAAGTGTCGCTTCCCCTCGAGGTCGATGAATTGGTACCACAGTTGTCTGGGAAGGATAAAACATTGACTTTCGCATCGGTTGGCACCACACCTCATTGTGTAAGCCAAATACGCATTTAAATTGCCTCCACGGAATCCTACAGAATAAGAGTGCGTGGCGCATGCCGAAAGGGTTGACCAGTGCCGTCCTTTATCCTTTTGGTGACAAAAATTGGAACGTTTCTTTAGCATGTGACTTATTACGGCCACCTTTATTATTGAATTCAATAGATTTACAATTAAAGGGGATTTGGGTCTGCATAGTCTTCTGGCGCCGCGCCATGCATTCTACTTCTGCGGAATGTCGTTGAGGTCATTTGAATGCGTGTTTGGCGTAAACTATGACTTACAGTGGTAAGCCGATAATCAAGTCAGCATTTTACCCTTTCCAGCCAAGCCTCTTAACATGAAATCTATCCAGAGGAATGGTTGACCTGGGGTCGGATTCATCAACGACTTACATAACTTCAACAGAGAATTCATAGCGTAAGGCTCAGATAACGCAGCTTATCACTCTCCATATCGCCTGATAAGCCGCGCTCTCAGGAATTTCGGCTGTAGTTTTCCCTCTTAAATTGCTGTAAGTCGTTGATGAGTCCGGCCCCTGGTTGGCCTGCGTGAAACATGATCCAGGAACCTGGAATCAGATGCACACAACAGTCAGCACCTTCTCCGACTGCGCTGCCAGGTGCCCAAATTTCTAGATGACAACTAGAAAAAAGAAAGTAGCAAGAATTTGACAAGTAGTGATAAATACATGTAGTTCAAATAGCAGTTAGATTTGTGCTAAAAAAATCTCTGCGCACCAGCTCTATGTCCATAATGGTCGCCGTACGAGTTAGGTGAGAACTCAGTCTGGAATCCGAACAGGTGGATAGCTTTTTTAACCCAAGAGCTTCTAAGGAATGAACCACGCCCAATTTCACATAGGATAGAATTTGGTCGAAATGCGACACGTATATTTCACTACGAGCCATGGTTCCTGACCTTCGCGACACTCGTAAACTACTATGATTTATAAGAAGTCAAAGACTACGCCACTATCAAGGCTTCGAAAAGAACGTCTTTAAAATCTTACTTGTTGTACGGTGCACCCATCTCGTTCAACACTTTCTTGAAGGAATGGAACTTCAGTCCCTCAGCGTAAATGTTATTCTGAACACAAAACTATTCTTCAACATAAACACAGAAGTAAAGCCAAGATCAATTCTTCGATGTGCACTCCTTCAGTATCGACAAAGCAGCTTTGGATCTTAAAGGCCTCTGCACAGTTTCGCAGCAAAGCGACGGACGACAACGCTCGTGAAACGCGCCGCTCACGCACACTCTTCAGGGCCCGGATTCATCAACGCGCATACCCACGTGTATGCTGGGTATAGGGGTGGAGATACCCACGATTCATACCCACGATTCATGACAAACATTACCCGCCACATCGTGGGTATACCAGTGGGTAGGGAAAACAATCTTCGCGGGTACAGCCGTATACCCGCGAGTTGTTCTCGCCCCATTGACAAAACGGCGCTCCAGTGAGATCAGCTGTTCTCGCAAGACCCTAGCTGTACCTTACCCTTGATTCCTTTCATGAATACGAATAGTACCCACTACTCAGTGCTGATAGTGGGTACGATTCCCTTGCGGTATCTTTACCTATACCAATTGCTTGATGAATTCGGGCCCAGGGTGCGCAAAAATTACCCGCAGAGGGTACGACGCAGTCCACAAATACTAGCAAAACTGGATTCCGAGCTCCATATTGGAGTATGTTATACGCTTATACCACACGCAAATGCATTCCAATTTTGAGCTCATGAATGCTTACAGAGCGGTAATGGCAAAGCGAAATCCGAAACGATCGGCCATCATCAGGCAGAATCTTTCTGGCTGCAGCGCTGTTTTTATCGCCAATGTTCTCGATCTTCCTCGACGAACGGTGTATGATGTCATAGAACGACACAAGGAGCTTGGGACTTTATCAGACAGGACTGGACGAGGTAGGAAACTGACTGCTATCACTCCAGAAACGATTAAAAAAGAATTGCGAGCGGATTCGTCGTAATCCTCGCTGTTCGATGCGAGAAATGGCTCAAGAACTCAATATTTCAGCAAGCAGTGTTAGAACCATCGTCAGGAATAAGCTTAAAATGTATCCATACCGTACTCAACATGTTCACATGATAACTGAGAGAATGAAAGCTCAGCGACTAAGAAGATGCAAGAACTTGCTGAAGCGGTTCGCGAATGGCACGCACCGCGCGATCGTTTTTTCTGATGAGAATGTCTTCACCCTGGAACCTACGGTGAATCGCCAAACCGATCGCATTCTCTCACAGAATGTTGGAGCTGCTATTCGCGACGTGAAACTGGTCGGTGGAAAAGCACATCCGACTTCAGTATGGTTTGGGGTGCGATTACTTCAAACGGCAAGTCTCCATTAGTTTTCGTCGAATCCGGCGTCAAAATTAACAAGGACGAGTATCAGAAAACGATTTTGGAGGACGTGTTGAAGCCCTAGGCCGATGCACATTTCGGTTATTACAGAGGGTGCTTCCAGCAGGACTCTGCGCCTGCACACAAGGCGAGGACAACGCAGCAGCGGTGCAAACGTGAACTCCCGCATTTTATTGCACAAAAGAAGACTGGTCTTTGAATTCACCGGATTTCAATCCTCTCGATTTCTTTGCCTGGTCAGTCACTGTGATCAAAGTTTGCTCTGCTCGACACGTAAGTTTAGCTTCTCCGAAAGCTTCCCTGACTGAAGTATGGAACGAAATGAGCGAAGACTACCTCCGTGCCATATGTGATGCGTTCGTTACTCGTCTGATGATTTGTGTTCGTTTGAAAGGAGACCACTTCGGATGACTTTGATATGTTTTTATTAGCAAGGAAATAAAAAAGCTATGTGTTAAGTTTCGTTATCAAATCCGCATTTTTCTTGAAGTTACACGGTGATATCTTTGTGCGGGTAATTTTTGCACAACCTGTAGTCTAGCCGGCGGCGAGCGGCAGAGGCACCGTACTCTTCCTAGTTGGGAGTTACTGCTACTGTTCGCTTCTCCACCTTCTGTCTGCGCTCTTGTCGCGGCAGTTCCGAAAAGTGTGCGGAGGCCTTTAGGCTGTGGGAAATCACCTCAATGTTTCGGTGACAAAAAATTATTCATTTTTCAGGAAACAAAAAACACATTGAAAAGCGAAGTAACGACCATTATGTTGTATCAAACTTCTCTCCTTTTCAAGCCGTGTGATAACATAGCGGCTCAGGTTATTAACGTAGGAAGTGGGAGACGATCCCGTAGCGGAAAACTCAACAGAAAACATCGTTCGCAGATTATTTTATTCGGGATATGCGAAAAACACAACGGATTATACAGAAGGAGTGAAGGGCCTTAAACAGCTGGATTTACCTACTCACTGCTCGGACGGGGACTACGGGCCTTACATCCACGGCTTACGCCTGGAGACACCAGATGGCCCGGGTCGAGGAGGGCGACGCGTGAGCGTCGGGATGATCGGTTCCCAGAGAGTCGTCTGCCGCCTATATACGGTCTTCAGCCCTGGATCTCCCGATTTGCGGTAGGAGAGCCGCGAAGGTGGGAACGGTCCTGTGTTGGCGCATGGTGACGAGGTGCGCTTAGAAGCGTACTTACAGCAGTCTGCTGATGCCAGCAATGTTTTACACGAATCAGCCTTTGACTCGAAGATCTTCAAACAGCGCTCCATATAATCTTCATCAGTGAAACATTTTCGTTGCATAACGTTGGTGAGCGACAGGAATTGGTGGTAGTCTACGCACTGTCTAGGCTCTATGTTGGGTATGGCAGCAATTCAAATCCAAAGTAGATCAGCTTCTGGCGAGTCATTCTTGCTATGCGTGGACGAGTGTTGTTGTGCAGGAATCGGACCGAGGTGCGATTTTGGACCTTTCTCCTCGATTTTGGCAACCAGTTTATCCAGATGCTGACAGTACAGGTCCGTTGTGAGGCTAGTGTTACCTGACGGCAGCTAGCGACGAGTGAACTAGGAGTGCACACAAAGTTCCGGGCGTTAAATTTTAAACGAACTTTTTAACGGAGATTTTTCGTTAAATTTTCGGTAAATCGTTAAATTTTGTTAAAATCAAAATTGGCTGCGAACTTTTATTCCGCATGAAAAGATCAGGAAAAACGTTCGATGCTCCAATGTGAACAGTTCAACAACTAAAGCTCAACGAATGTAGCGTATCAGACTACAATCTAAAGAAGCATGAAGAATAAGAATTCGCTACCAATAAAGAGTGAATAGCAAAATAAACCAGCTTTCAGCTGCAAATATCGTTCCGAGTGTAGAAGAAGACCAGGAACAGGTGTGGTGACCCTGCACCAGGTATCAAGCTAACTTTTTTCGGGAGCCCAGCAATTCCGTGCCCATTTCTACCAGCGTCGTCCACACATATTAACCATTCACGACAGTCGCTCTTGCGCCCACGAGGAGGCGGCTATAAAAGAGGAGGCCAGAAAAAAACCTGGTGGTCTCCTCCCCCATAGGCGAGCTCGGGCGTCCCTCTCCCCCTCTCCCCATCCCCTCCACCATAGTTCATTGTCTATGTACTCTGCCTCATACTTATAATTGTAATTGTTTAAGACGAACCCTGTCCTATTCTCTCATGCATATCGCATCGTTGTATAATTCATACTCTATATTCATCGTTGTATGTTCTGTATTTTACCCGCATGTACCGAATACTGTTTATCTGAGTAAGTAGAAAAACTCATATAGAAGAAGCATGATGTTTGTTATCTCCGCTACGGGATCGTGTCTTCTGGCACTCCTACAGCACATTAATAAACCGAAAACCGCTCGTTAATTACACTGGAATTATCGTCAATAGAACGGTACTTCGAGAGTTGGTGCCCGTATTACATCGACAAAGCATATAGGAATGTTATTTAATCTTATCTCTATGCCGGCACCTGCCCGTCAAGTACCGAAAGAACTAATTTAAAAAATGCCACTAAAAGCCCTTCAAAGGGATGTTAACATTCAGAAAAAGCAGTTTAGGGCAAGCCCCTACTTCAAACTCAAACGCTTTGGCATTGGAAGGCGATACTCTGTCGTCATTTACGGCTCCACTATAACGGATTGTTTCCGCCTAATTCTTGCTGACTTCAATAGCTTTCAGAAGCAGTCCTAGTCGCTCGGGGGGGGGGGGGGGAGGGCGTGGAGGGTGAAGCCTGTAATATTAGTGAAAACCAAACAAAAACTCATTAAATTTTCGAAAATTGCCGCTAAGTGGTTCAGCCAGATTTTGACAAGAAATGCAGTTAAATCCATTAATTAATCCGTTAAATTCGTTAAATCATTAATCCCACCAAACGCAAATCATACCGTTCAGCTAGTGAAGGCCTGTTATTGGTTGCGGCTCAAGCTGATCACCCTTGTCAACCCAGAGTCGACGAATATTGACGGTGACATGAAGGCACCACTTCTCATCTCTTGCGACGATGGACGTCAGCTAGTTATTTGTGCGCCTGTACGAAGGCAATTGGGTGACCACCTCTGCACGTCGTCGGCGATCGCGTTCCGTCAAGTCGTGGGGACAACTGTGCCAACTTGTACATCTGCCCAGTTGTTTCAGGTTGGCAAACTGTAGTGGGAGAATAAGAAGCACATTTACGGCGCACACTAGCCTGTCATTGGTGTGGGCGGCGTCTGAAAATCCTGGAAGAACAGGAGTGTGGGACCAAACTGCCATACAAGACCGGATGGCCAGTAATTGTTCTACCGGGTCCGAGCAGAGGAGACGGTAGTTCCCATATCTCTTCTCTTTTCTTTAGGCTGACGGATTTCCTCCATCAGGGCCTGTTCATACTTCGCGACAAGAGCGACAAGAGCGACGAGAGCGACTAGAGCGACGGATGTAGTGTAGTGTACGTAAATAACTGCGTACTCCACACTCCGTCCGCGACGAATGTAGTGTGAAATGCGTAATTATTTACGTACACCACACTACATCCGGCGCCCCAGTCGCTCTTGTCGCTTTTGTCGCTCTTGTCACTCTTGTCGCGAAGTATGAACAGGCCCTTACGTGCGCCGCTCATTCACTTCGCATCTTTGACCAGCGGCATTGATGTCCTGTCTGAATCCTGAGTGACTGCAGATTCTTGTTTGTCGTATTTTTTCGTGTAATAAATTGTTTTGCCTAACTGGCGTGCTGTGCCTATTCAACAAGGACGTGTTCCCAGCTTTCCCTCTTGTGTGTGCTTCTCTTAAGGTCCTTAACATTTAAAGAATCTAACTCAACGATGAAGGTACGTGTACTCCTGACTTTGTGCCAGTTCACTATGATTTGTCTGATTCCACAAGCCGTTGCAGTCGGTCATTGTTGACCTCGGATGAGCGTCTGAGGAATGCAGAAAATTTCAGTAGAGGAATGATCCGGTGTACATGTACTGTCTCAACCTCAAAGGGCAATGGAGTTAAACTCCAAACAAAAGCGGGCATCATTTGTCGAAAAAATACCCAAAGGCAATTTCTGCTCCTTGATCTCCGATGATGTTCCACTTACCTGATACACCTCATCAGCCATGAGGAAGAGCTTGTGCCTGTGAGCGAATTTAATAATGGTTTCAATATTTTCATGGGAAAGCACCTGAATGGACGAGAACTTTCTCAGTTTAGACAAGAAAGAGCAAGGCTTATATTCTGTGCGGAAAAGCGTACCTGACCAGTGGGGTTGCCAGGGTTAATAACGACCATCACTTTAGTATCACAATTCTTCAGGCCCTCGTTATATGCTCGTTCCAGTTCCTCTTCCAACAGGGCCCAGTTTTTCTCCTCGTCAAGGTAGTAGCCCACCTAAGACAGTGAGTGATTCAGGCCGTTAACCTTATATTAAGTGCAGAAGTGAGGGCTTCATCCAACCTCTCCGAGCCCGAACTCTTCGATTGTCGCCGAATAGAGAGGATACTGTGGAATAGGTACCATAACACCAGTCTTCTTGTCGGTGTCGTGCCGAATGAACATTTTAAGCACATTGCGAATCGCTTCGGAAGCTCCGTTGGAGAGAATAACGTTCTCGTAGTCGCACGGAAAACCGTCGCGTTTCTAAAGCCCCGGCATCAATTCACCAAACATCGGATAGCACAGTCGAGGAGACCAAAAAACCTACCGAAATGAAGTCTGCCACATGTTTGCGAATGATCTCGAGCCCCACACTCTGGCTGTACGCACCGCAGTCGCCACCGGCGCAGCTATGAAGAACGGCCTTGAATTATACAAAATAGTAGGTTAGGTAAAAAGCTTCAGACAATTTATCGACACGAAAAGTGTAGAAATGACACCAAATGTCCATGTCGTGAAGGTGAACAGCATTGGAAAGTAGGGAGTCGCCAGCCAACAACGCTGCCTCGGATGGGCGTTGCTCAAATAGGGAGTGCACGGTCGATACCCTGATTGGAGTCATATGTTAGGCCCCGTTTAGACCTATGTTATACTTCGGCGACGCTGTTGTCAGCGACGTCGACGACAGTGTTGCGCGATCTGCAACGAACTGCGTAGCACTCGCTCAACACTGTTACTGAAGTCGCCGACAACACCGTCGCCGAAGTATAACATAGGCCTTAGGCCGGCGGCATACTTCCATCGACACGATGCCATCGCGGCGCTCAGTTCATGGCGATCCCGCCGCATGCGGTCGAATAGTCAAAGGAAACTTCGCCGCAGCCGCCGCGACAGTGGCGGTCGGCATGCGCGATGGCTTCCCGCGCCCATCGCGGGTATGGCACACTTTTTCGCGCCGCGCGCGGTGTTTAGCGTCGATCCTGGACGGATCGCCGTCGCGGTCCCCTGTAGAGCGATGAGCGATGCGACGCGCACTGAGAAGTTCAAATTCTTTCGCGTCGCTCTGCAAAACTTATCGCCGCGACTCCATAGCGGCGACGGAAAGTATGCAGGAGGCCTTAGGCCTTGTTTAGTGTGCGCGCAACGCGATACTATTTGTAGTGACCGAGTCGATCTATCGCGTCGCTCGATCATTTTGGCCACTACACGTGCATTGCGTCGCGCGTCGCGCGCACACTAAACGACCCCTTAAGGCCGCCACAGACTTCTGCGGCGCCGCTGCCCTATGCTTAACCATAGGGCAGAGACGCAGAGCTCGCCTCCAGCGGCGCCGCCAGCGGCGTCGCTGGCGGAGATGACTTGAATCATTCCACCCGGCGGCGCCGCTCCAGCGTCTGTCTGTCTGCGCTCTGCGCTCTGCCCTTTCGCGGCGGGATCCAGAGCGGAGACGGTCGATGCGGGCGCGCGATCGTCATCGGGGCGCGTTATGGTTAAGCACCAGTCGGTCCCGACTAGAAACGGTACAGTACTTCGCCGTCACCGCTCCCACTGATGATGAGTCAAGCCGCTGAGCGGCGCCGCTCAGCGGTTTCGCAGAAGTCTGTGGCGGTCTTTAGGCCCCGCTTATACTTCGTCGCGGCGCGACGCGATGGCCACGTAATGAGGCCAAATTGATCGATCGCGTCGCACAGTCAATGTGGCCACCATAAGTGGCGTCGCGTCGCACCGCGGCGAAGTATAAACGGGGCCTTAGGTCTGTACTCTCCTTGGTTATGAAGAACCATGGACAGATTTTTGACTATCAGACATAGTTCCTACTAAAGAGAGATCGGCACTATTGTACTTTCGGGACTCCAGAGGACGAGGAGAGGTCGAAAAAATTTTTCGCCCAAACCTCGTCCAGGGGTTATTTGGGGTGCTGATCACGAATCTGACATCCGTTTTTGAAATTTCGGCCGATTACGGTAGGTTACGGTAGGTACCGGTGACTAAGGCAGTCGAGGTCATAATCACCGATTTCGCCCAAACTTCGCCTATGGGGGTAATTTGGGATGCTGATCACGAATCTGACATCCGTTTTTCGTTTT
Source organism: Heligmosomoides polygyrus bakeri (assembly GCA_947359475.1). Taxonomy (NCBI): domain Eukaryota; kingdom Metazoa; phylum Nematoda; class Chromadorea; order Rhabditida; family Heligmosomidae; genus Heligmosomoides; species Heligmosomoides polygyrus. Next base: position 84,620,996 of record OX375869.1, on the reverse strand, counting down.
ACGCTGAAGTACGGTAGGTTACGGTAGGTACCGGCGACTAAGGTCATAATCACCGATTTCGCCCAAACTTCGCCTATGGGGGCTATTTGAGATGCTGATCACGAGCCTGACATCCGCTTTTCTTTTTACGCTAGAGTACGGTAGGTTACGGTGGGTACCGGTCAGTAAGATAATGGTCACCGACTGCGCCCAAACTCCAGCGTAAAACGAATAACGGATGTCAGATTCGTGATCAGCACCCCGAATAACCCCCATGGGCGAAGTTTGGGCGAAATCGGTGATTATGACCTCGACAGCCTTACCAGGATACTATCTCAACGGTAGGTCGGAACGGCGCAAGTGTTGTATATGGACAGAACCGCCTCTCCCTGAGAAGTAACAAACTGCAGGTATCTCGACCCCAATACAACTCTGCGCAAAGTTAGGGGGGACAGAATCGCCTGTTGGCGCCCTGTTGATTCACATGCTCCACAGTTGTCGGGCGCGCGCGGGATGAGGGCTCGTATCGCGGCTAAGCGCAGTGCGCAGGTGGCGTAGTAGGGAAGAGCTCGGGCTCGTAAGCGAAGGGTCGGGGGTTTGGATCCCGCAGACTGTGTTTCTTTTGCACTTTTGCAAAATCCATGTTTATCATATAGGTAATCCACCTAGGGTATTATAGTGTGTTATAGAGGATGTTTACATATAACATATGCTTCAAACTACAGATTAGGTAAAATGTTCACTTCTGTGTCACTTATTTTAAGTCTATTTTGTGTGAAACTGTAGTTATGTAACGATAGATATTTTGTGGCACTAGTAAAAGTTCCGACTCCACCAACAAGACTTCAGTCAAAAAATTTTTTCTTGCTGAAACTTCTTCTGGGGGGGGGGGGGTTATTTGGGGTGCTGATCACGAATCTGACATCCGTTTTTCATGATTCTTTCTCTACCTGCCGTCACCGGCAGAAACTTTAGGAATGTAATCCTTTGCCTTTATCCAGCCGAATCGTGAAGAATGGATATCAGATTCGTGATCAGCACCCCAAATAAACCCTAGACGAAGTTTCAGCGAAATCGGTAACCCCGCCTGGACCACCATTGTTAACGGTGATATATGTATATGTAAACATGCTCTATAACACACTATAATACCCTAGGTGGATTACCTATATGATAAACATGGACTTTGCAAAAGTGCAAAACAAACGCAGTCTGCGGGATCCAAACCCCCACCCCTCGCCCACGAGCCTGAGAGCTTCCCTATTACGCCACCTGTGCACTGGGCTGAGTCGCGATACGAGCCCTCATCCCGCGAGCGCCCGTCAGCTGTGGAGCACGTGAATCAACAGGGCGCCAAAACGCGACTTCCGTCGCCCCTAACTTTGCGCAGAGTTGTATTGGGGTCGAGATACCTGCAGTTTGTTACTTCCCAGTGAGAGGCGGTTCTGCCCATATACAACATTTGCGCCGTTCCGACCTACCGTTGAGATAGTATCCTGGTTAGTCACCGGTACCTACCGTAATCGGCCGAAATTTCAAAACGGATGTCAGATTCGTGATCAGCACCCCAAATAACCCCCCTGGACGAGATTTGGGCGAAAAAATTTTTCGACCTCTCCTCGTCCTCTGGAGTCCCGAAAGTACAATAGTGCCGAGAGATCTTTAGTGAACTCGCTTGCACGATTCGTATGCTAGTTGTGCCACTTTTCTTTTTTGATATTTTTTGTTCTCTAATTCATTTTTTCTTGAGAGGGAGTCAATTTAATCTCGATTTATCCAGCTTCGTCATGCGTGTGTCAATAAAAGAATTGACTGGAATCACTAGTTCATTTGCTCCAGTCAATTCTATTATTGATGAAAAATGGGCATGTGTAGCGCAGTCGGTGGAGATGTTCCTGTCGTGTTCCTTCTTGGGATTTCCAGCTAGGCCAACCATGCCTTCCATCCTTTCTTGATAGCTTGATAGCTGAATTGGTGCCAGGCTTGTCTGCTGAGAGGTATTGAGCGCTGTTCATCGGCTGGCCACCGCAAGCCATTGTAAGGTCAAATGCACATTCATACTTTCTTTGAAATTTTTTATTTTACCTGCCCCAATAAGGGTAATAATTTTATAAAACTTTTATTTTTAGAAAAAGTAAAAAGGGAAAGAATAAGAAATTAAAATTTATTTAGAGTACAGCAAAGAATCAAGCATATAGCCCATTATTGATCAGATCGCGCCATGCACTCAAAAAGTTCGCCGAAACTTTTATCTGATTGATAGCGTAAATACCACTTACATAAACCATCAAAGTGAGGATATGTGTTCTTTACATATTATTTTTGCTGCATCGTAAACAGGTGTCGAACTTTGCCATGAATCGAATAAAAATCGCGACGTCTTGGACGAGGGCATGGCGCAATGTTTTTGACACCAAAAAATGACCGCCTTTCTGCTCCTTAAAGGAAGCTATAAACCATTAATTTTTCTTAAAAATGGAAATACAAAATTTCAAACAATGTGTCCACTTATTGTGAAGCGAATTAAAACTTAACGAAAGTTATACTAACATTTTCCTTGAACAAAAAGTTCTTCCAACCTTTTTGAAGAGTCTCTAGTTCAATGTAGAACAAGCTGATTTTGATTTGGAAGAGTTCGCTTTGATTTCAAAAGTCTTAGGTAGGCTTATAGTGCCCAATTTAATTTGTAAAGCGACCAGTTTGACGATAAAAGTGTCCAATTCGACGTGAAAACGGTATATATAAGGTTGTTGCATAAGTCCTTGCCGCTTTTTCAACGATTCACTACAGATTTCGCCGGCGGCCTCTTGCATAGCGCCGCATAGCTTTCGGAAGAAAATGATCTGCTTTATCAGAACATATATTGCACTTCTTTTTCATCAAGAATATTGTCAATTTTTAGGTCGTTGAAGTGAAAAGTGAAAAAGTGAAAAAGTAGCCATTTGCGCACTTGTTCTCTCCGCTTAGGTTTGTAATTTTTTGCGCAGTTTTTTTTGAGCTTTTGGGTGACAATGTTCTGTACTACAAGAATATGTGTTAGTGCTATTTGCTCATTTGTCCTTTATTGATTTTTAGGTCATCAAATTGGGACGTCCGAAGAAGGAGGGTTATTTATGTCGACAGCTACTGCTCTGAGGATGGACTTTTTTGGGTTGGTGTTATATGTCATTCGAAAGAGAATGTCTTGCTCTATAAGAATTTCTGTCGAGCTTATTGATTTCTATTGAATATCAACAAAATGCCAAAAAGAGGAAAATCGTCTTCACCAACAACTCCTTCTCCTTATTCAGCCTGGCTCAGTTTTATATGACACTTGAAAGTGGATGTCTTGCTCTACCACAGCATATGATTTGCTCTTCGGTCATTTAAATTTGCTAATTTTCAGGTCATCAAAATGAGTGCCAGGTCGACAAGGATGAGCACTTTTGGCACCTTCTTCTCTTTGCTTTCAACCAGCATTCTAGTGCCTTAGCCGCACTAGTGTTCTAGTGCGGCTAAGGCATTAGAATCCTGCGGCCGGATTCATCAACGACTAACCTGCGGGTATAGGGGGTAGAGATACCCACGATGAAGCCTGCGTCTCCGAGTCTTACCTTATCTCTTCCCCTTATACCCCGCTTACCCACGGATTTAATTGTTGATGAATCTGGCCCCTGGTTGACCGTACAAACACAATTTTTCATCGCCAGTTTGCAAAAATCGCTGAATATGTCCGTGTGATGAATGATGACGAACAAGAAGGCCGGCAGCAATCGTCAATCGCTGGTACCTGATGTTCATTCATCAAACGGACATATTCAACGATTTTTGCGCAGAGTTGTAACTGACGATGAAAATAGTGTTTGTACGGTCAACCAGTGTTCCAGTGCCTTAGCCGCACTAGGACCCTGGTTGAAGCAAAGAGAAGAAGGTGCCAAAAGTGCTCATCCCTGTCGACCTGGCACTTCACTTTGATGACCTGAAAATTAGCAAAAATGTATACTACCGAAGAACAAATCATGTGCTGTGGTAGAGCAAGACACCCATTTTTAAGTGTCATATAAAACTGAGCAAGAGAGACTGAATAAGGAGGAGTTGTTGGTGAAGACGATTTTTCTCTTTTTGGCATTTTGCTGATGTTCAATAGAAATCAATAAACGCGACACATATTCTTATAGAGCAAGACATTTTCTTTCGAATGAGCTGTAACTCCAACCCAAAAAGTCCAACCACAGAGCAGGAGCTGTCGGCAAAAATAGCTCTCCTCCTTCGGACGTCCCAATTTGATGACCTAAAAATCAATAAAGGAGAAATGAGCGACTAGCACTAACACATATTCTTGTAGTACAGAACATTGTCTTCCAAGTGCTATAAAAAACTGCGCAATAAATTACACGGAGAGAACAAGTGCGCAAATGGCTACTTTTTCGCTTTTCACTTCTACGACCTAAAAATTGACAAAATTCATGATGAAAAAGGAAATTCAATCCATGTTCCAATAGAGCAAATCATTCTCTTTCCTCGTTCTCTTTCAAAAGCTATGCAGCGCTATGCAAGAGACCGCCGGCGAAATCTGCAGCGAATCGTTGAAAAAAACGGCAAGGACTGATGGGACAACCCACCGTTGGAGACGGCGGCTCCCTGACCTCTGTACCTCAACTCCACCTTCCTAACCACCCGTTCATTCAGTCGACGTTGATACTTGTGGGGAAATGACTTCAACGTTCCCTAGCCTTAGGTGACTCAGAAATTTGTTAACGCTGTGGTCTTGCTGCCATTTAGTACCTTTACTTTCGCAAGCTATTTTCTAAGTCTTGTGAACAGTTCGAGACATGGGTCTCGCAACCTACAGGAGTTCCATTGATTAACTTTATAATATTTGGCCATTTCGAACTTTCTGGAATCACGACAACACCGACTGCACTTCTCATACAAACCCTATAACCTTCAATCGGTAACATTGAAGAAAAAAATCCACAGATTTTGCTGATTACGCTCAACAGCTGTAAACGATGACGAAATTAGACGATGTTGGAGATAACGATGTCACCCGCTACAGGCGTTTAAGTTAATATCCTGGATAAGGAGAAAGGATAAAGGACGGCGTTACTCAATCCCTTCTGGGATGCGCCAGCGCATTCTACTTCTACGGGATGTCGTGGAGGCGACATGAATGCGTATTTGACCATACAATGACTTGCGGTGGCCAGCCGATGAACAAGTCAGCGCTCTATCCTTCCCAGACAAGTCTGGTACCAATTCACCGACCCCGGAGGGATGGAAGGCTTGATTGGCCTGGGCGGGAAATCCGAACCAGGAACCTGGTATCGGTGCACGCGACAGCGCGCCTCCTCCGACTGCGCTACACGCGCCCATATTCCTGGATACAGCTTATTTTTCGGCAAGTCATAGAGCTTCTCACGTTGGCACGTTGGACGACATCGGAGGGGAAGTGGACAGTTCTCATCAACGCTGGATCAGCGACACATGTTATCAGCTGAAAACGACAAACGTCTAAGAAAGGTATCGCAAATATATGCTTCGCTATGTAAAAAGAAGAATTCTGTGAAGTTTAGGCATATATCGTGCAGTGATTTTCGTTATCGGTCAGGAAGCAAATAGCCTTTTTGAATCAGTGAGTGTGGCCAACGTATTCTGTCAGCTTACCGTTTCTGTTGAGAGGTATCTGTGCATGGCATCTGACCATCAGGTAAGAGTCTCACCAGGATACTATCTCAACGGTAGGTCGGGACGGCGAGGACAGTGCTGTATATGGGCAGAAACGCCTCTTTCTGGGAAACAATAGAATGCATATATCTTGTCCCCAACGCAACTCCGCGTTAAGTTAGGAACGACGACATTTGATTTGGTTGTGGCGAATCTATTTCAGGAAGTGTAAAAATGGCGAAATCACAAAGGAATCGAACCAAAAACCTCTCCGTCTCATCCCGCCGCTCCCCTACCCGCTGCACTACCACTGCCCGCCCATCACCGCGGTTTTCAGCCAATTTGAGCCCGCCCTCCGCGCGAAAGCAGAGACCTGCCACCAACGGCCCAACTTCTGTCGTCCCTAACTCTGCGCAGGATTGTATTGGGATCGAGATACTTGCATTTTGTTCTTTCATAGAGAAAGGCGACTCTGCCCATATGCGATCCTTGGGCCATTCCGACCTACCGTTTAGATAGTCTCATGGTCAGGCGTATGCCTGAACTCTTGCGCCTACTTCAGAACAGCAGTCGCATACCACATAATAGAGTGGGCAACGCTAAGGGCCTTCGTAAAACCCTGTGAGGAAGTCTGAGCGCAGATAGGCTCGGGGGAGACCACATAGGACAACCCTCTACAACGTTTTATGTTACCTCCTACGGTGAACTAAGCTGGGTCATTTCTGACGTAATTGGACATACATGTGTCTTCCGACCAAGGCAAACATCCACTAAGTTAATGGTGACTTTCACCCCTCCCCCTCCGAGCACGTTAGCCTGTTTACGCCGAAGTCTGTACTTGGTAACTCTGTCAACAGCTGGCACGTACGTTCGTGCCGTTCATGAAGCAGATCAGAAGGGTGACGAAGGATGCTGGATCTTTCAATGACGGTTCAAATAAACTGTTTAAAATAACGAAAGAGTGGCTTGTTTAGAGGGCTGATTGGCAGCAGTGATTTCCGCAATGTACGTATTTTACTGAGCATTAAAGCGCTACCAACTCGGGCACCTCACCTGCCTGTTGAAGGTGATCGGATGTTGGCCCATAGCATGTGCATCGCCAACGTTGGCCTTGATGACGCTTTTGAATGGTTTCTTGATGCCCTTAAAAGGAAAAAGTCAACGAATCCTGGAAGGCCTCTCATCGTATTAGCGGCGCACCCTCCGTAGCTCCTTTTCGATCTCAAGAGCTCGGATCACCATAGGACCGCGAACCGCGTACTGCATCGTGATCAGTTGAGGGTTGATGGTGTCCTTCATTAAGACCTGAAGTTAGCTGTATCTGGAGCCGAACCGGAATTTATTTATCTCTTTATTTATTTATTTATTTATTTATTTATTGACATGTGACTCATTAAAACAAAAGGATATCATTACAAAACGAGAGATATCTAACGTAAGATAATGGTAAATTACAAACTCAACGCTATTGCGCAACACTCATCGTCAGATGGCTTATTTAAGCTGATGATTCATTTAGCGGCTTTGACACTGTTAGTTAGTAATATCGTGGATATGTGCTGATAGCTGAACACGACTGATATCTATCCTAGTTGGGAGAGGGCAACGTAAAGTGCCAGATGCCTCCGCTATTCCTTGCCATAGAACCACATCTCCTGAATTTAAATGAAAGCAATAGCATCAACGGACAGCAGCTGAAGTCCTCAAAGAAGCCCAAGGAGGGAATGAAGACGCAAATCACTATGTGTTCCCTCCGATTAGGATGGATCATACGATTGTATTGTGGATGCTGCGCTGTATCAGGTAGCACCAGTGGTGATTAATTTTTCCGGAAGGTTCTCAGCGTTTTGAGTTGCTATTTTTCATTCGTCTATTATTAAATAAAAATTCAAATTGTATTGCGTATTAATGCTACTTTCTGTACAGAATTTTTCGCTCTATCTGACTAAATAATTTATAATCCAACGTTGTTTTACATTTCTTTTCTTGAAGCGCTTACTGAAGTATGTCGAAAGAACAATTCCAAACAATAGCTGATTTTACCTTCAAATTGGGACAATTCGCAGCCGAGACAGCTCGGCAAACCGATCAAGTGTGAGGGCCTAATAATGCTGCGGAAAGCACCGGGCGCCAGTGGTTCAGTAAATTTCGGACCGAAGATTTCAGCCTCGAAGATGACCCCGTAGCGGCCGACCTAGAGCAATCCTGGACGACGATTGTAGGAATTGTTAGGTCCTGAACCGTTCCAAACAGTTCGCGGAATCGCGGGAGAGCTAGACGTCAGTGAAACTCCTGTTACGGATGCTTTGAAACGCCTTGGAAAGGTGACGAAGCTCGATAAGTTGGTGCTCCACAAGTTGAGGGGGCGGTAAAAATTGTCACGTTTCGAGATTTGTTCGTCTCTACTTTTCCGCAACAAAACTCACCCGTTTTGAATCGAATCATTTGTTGTGATGAAAAGTGGATTCTGTACGATAACATGAGACGTTCTTGACAGTGGTTGGACGCCGACGAACACCCTAGGAATCTCCAACTTCTCTCTTCTTCAAACCTCGGCATTGTAAGTTGTTAGTCAGTTTAACTTTCTGTGCCAACACGAGGTTTTAGGTGGATCTTTATTTAGCAGGGCCTGACGTTTCGACTGCTCGTCGTCTTCAGAGGCGCCCACGTCAGTAAGCCCGTAGGGACGACGATTCGTCCCTACTGGCTTACTGACGTGAGCGAACATCAGCCCTTGCGGTGGATCCAATTGGCCTCTGAAGACGACGAGAAGTCGAAACGTCAGGCCCTGCTAAATAAAGATCCACCTACAACCTCGTGTTGGCACAGAAAGTTAAACTGACGAACACCCTAGGCATTTTCCCAAGGCGAACCTCCGCCAAAAACGTAATGGTCACTGCGTGGTGGTCGGCAACTGGTGTGATCCATTACAACCTTTTGGCACCAGTAATGGCTTTCTCGCTGGCTTTCTCGCTGGTAAAATCTTTACCAATAAGGACCAAGCAAAAACAGCTTCCGTAGATTTTGTCGAATCTCGACCACCTGATTTTTTCGCTGATGGAACAAGTGAACCGGTGGCCCGTAGGCAAAAGTGTGCCGATTCGAACGATGCTTATTTCGATTAAATCCGATGAGATTTGAGAAAGTTATAGTAGTTCAAAGTGAAGCACTCAAAACGCTGAGAACTTTCCGGACAACCTAATAAAATGCAGGACACTGTCACCTTGAAGAAGACTGCCTAGAGTGCCACCTGCCGCGAGATTGATCTTCAACTAAATATCCCTGTGATGAGTTGAAAGATTAATTCAACTATATCTTCAACTATGTCTAAAGTCAGTTTCTTAACGCGATAATGGTCTGCTTATGAGGTTATAAGCTGTAAAAATCTTAAAAGTTGTCACGCTGCTTGATTACGATTAAAACTCTAGCGGCGACACTCGAACGTCGGCGGTGTCAAACCCTTCTGCTTACCGGGCACGTTGGTATGCCATTACACCACCGACGCTCTATGATCGAACTCAATATCCACACCTCGTGGGGCCGAACAGAAATTGCTAGCACTGAGCGAACCAGTACTTATTCACTGTATGTGTTGTAGACTCGGCGCGGGTGGGGGAGGGGGGGGGGGGGGGCTCTGTCATAGGCGTTGATTACTTCGATGTACAGCTAACGAAAGGATAGCAGAAACTATCCCAATCGGGAGGGGGCAAACCTAAGGTATCATGTCATCCTTTGCCGCACATACACATCACATGCGTCTGTGTTGTGACCTCCCTCGATATGTACTTACTGCATTTCCGTTGTTTCTAAGGAACCTCGAAGTACGCAAAAAATGATCAGAAGATCTATCCTAGTGGGGGGGGGGACTTCATCATGTCTGTTTCAGTATGACGGCAAAATTGAGAGTGAACAATTTTACAAAGACAACACACTAAACAACACCACAAGTGAACTTTCCTGGCGCAAATGGGGTCGGGAATCATCATGTAGCACAGCCCTATTTGCTTTTGGTTCAATCCCAAAGGGGCCACTCCATACTCTCCATAATTTTGCTTTTTGAAACCAGAATTTTTTGCGATGGTGAAGTATTCCACTTCTTCAGTGAACTGAGGAGGTTATTTCTGATGCAAAGAGACATACACGTGCCTTCTTACCAAAGCAAACAACCATTGAGTAGGGTTCGGATCAGACACCCATCGTCACTACGTGACTTGAAACACCGCACAAGAAGGAATACTTTTGAGGAATTTCTCTGCTTTGATCAAAATTACTGCCTTCCTGCGCCTTCTTTAGTAAGCAGTAGGAACAATCAACACGACTCACATGTGCCTCCTTTCTCGCGCTTCTGGTCTCCTTCGAAGACGCCGCTTTGGCTTTTCTGCTGCCCCGCTCAGAAGCCGATACTGCGGAGCTTTCTGGCTGTCTTGACTCCACTTCGACAGGACCTGACTCCTCTCCGACATCCTCCCCGGCCTCTCCTCTTACATCTCTTACCGAAGAGGTCTTCTTGCAAAGCAGCACCGTAGGTATGACAAGGACGAGGAACACCTCGAACACTAGCACTGGTTCGATCATCGTCAAGACGACCACAGCACTAGTATTACAAGTAGAAGAATGAGGCACATCTATACCCCAGCACCACCCCTTCCTTTATCATAGTTTGAACACAACCGTATCCCTGATAAGAAGGAACTACCCATGGACGAGTTATCCTAGTCGGAGGAGGGCACCGATTGGAAAAAGAAGCAAATTTCAAAAGCTTGCTTAGTTGGGTCTAGCAAATTGCGAAGGAACGTCCTCGACTAGATCAGACTCTGGACCAGACCAGTGTGTCGCCTTTGCAAAATGGTTCATCTTCAGTTTACTCATCGTTGTCAAGAATATTGGATGAAGTGCCCCTCTTACATACTAGGATAGATCCCTAAAATTCCTATCCTCATCGAGGATGCACACTGGCAAAGGTATCTTAAAACGTCTAAGTTAGATTAGTTAAATGACCCCAAAGTTCCTTCCCTTGCCTAGTTTTGTTCCGCTGACGCGGAGAAGAGCACAGAAACCGCGTTTATTTGAGCGCTCCATGACCATGTGCAATCCCGAAGCAAGCACCAGCCCGGTTACTGTTAGTACCATTTAAACTCTAAAGAAGGCACGTCGCGTAGAACTGTCCAAGTTCAACTTTCAATAAACCTTGGCATATTGACTTCAGATCTATGCTGTCCTATTGAGCTGGTAGCCAAAGTTGTTCTCACATTTATTTGATCGGCTTACGTTTCGGGAACCTCGCCTTCGTCAGAGCCTGAAAAAGTCGAAAAACACTTATGAAACTGACCTCCCAAGCACCATTTCATCCTACAGAGTACTAATCTTAAGGAGAGATGGCGACAAGATCCAACATGACAGTTATGAAGGAACGACTGACCTTATCGGTGGATGCCGAGAAGGACCGGCAGTCACGCGAAGCTGGACTAGAACGTGGGTGAATGAGACTTCCCCCCGGGACACCCTGACTTCAATACTCTAGGTTCAGACTAGATTGATCAGAATCCGTAGAGCTCGACGAAGGGTTTCAGTTCTTGGGCTGCCGCCAGACACTCCTCCTTCGGGTCGAACTGGGGATTCCTAGCCGTGATCCAGAGCGCTTCAAGGGTCTCGCGCGCCAATATATCACTCTCTCTCGAGCTAAAATCGACACAGACACCTGCCGCATCGCGTCCACATGACATCGGACCCTGTGCTCCCCCCAAGGAGTTCGGACATTGCCTTTTCCAAGGCCGTCCAAATGCTCCTTAACCCTGACGTGTCCGAACTTATTGGGGGAACACAGGGTCCATTGTCATGCGGGTACGATACTGCTGGGGTCTGTGTCGATTTTAGCTCGAGAGAGTGATATATCGGCGCGCTGTGGCGCTCTGGATCACGGCTAGGGATCCCCAGGTCAACCTGAGGAGGAGTGTGTGGCGGTAACCCAAGAACTGGCAACCTTCGTCGAGCTCTGCGAGTTCTGATCTATCTGGTCTGACCCCCAGGGTATTTAAATCGGATTGTCCGCGGGGAAGACTCATTCACCCACGTTCAAGACCAGCTTCGGGTGACTGGTGGTCCTTCTCGGCATCCACCGATAAGGTCAGTCGTTCCTTCATAACTGTCGTGTTGGATCTTGTCGCCATCTCTCCTTAAGATTAGTACTCTGTAGGATGAAATGGTGCTCGAGAGGGCAGTTTCATAAGCTCAGTAAGACAACATGGATTCAAAGAAGGCATACAAAATTTTTTCTTGAACAAAACGTTATTCCAAACATTTTTGTAGGAGTTTCCACTTTAATACGGAAGAACTTTTGATATGGAAGATGTTCAATTGGATTTCAAAAGCGTTAGGGTTGTTCAATTTGATGTGAAAATGGTATATAGCTATCATGGAGAAATTTCGAGAATAGTCGTGATCTACAACTACTATATAGTATTAGCTTGTCGGATTATAAATGTCGCCTGCCTTTGATTTGTCATTTCTCTGCTATTGTTATTTCTTGGATTATGTAGCTTTACGCGCTCAACAAGCGCTTCCAAAGGTACCCCATCGCATCCTGTCTGAGGTATTTGGTAACGAAGTTCCATCATTGTGTCAATGCCAGCGATGGGTTCAACGTTTCCGAGACAGTAATGAGAGCCTTGAAGACGAGTGACGTCAAAGGCGTCCTGATGTTTGAAGCCCCGGATCGCCAGGAAGTAAAGGGAGCTGTCGAGTCGGACCCAGCACAGACTACATGCGAGTTCGCACAGAGGTTGGGTTGTCACCATTCTAATAGCATTGCCGATCGTTCGCATGCAGTCGGAAAGTCAAATCGGTGTGCAAAATGAGCGCCACATTAGCTCAGCGACACGAACAAGGCAGCACGAGTTGGCATCGCTGGAATTCCCATGCCCAAAACCAGGAACAGCGGTTTCTGTGAGTCCATCGTGATGTCGGATGAGAAGTGCATCCACTACGGCAATACCACACAAAAGCGGCAATGGCTGAGCCCCGGTGGGTTTCCGAGGACAACGATGAAGCCTGACATTCACGGGAAAAAGTTATGCTCTGTGCTTTGTGGAACTGCAGAGGTCTGGTTCATTTTGAGGTGCTAGATCCAGGGCAAACAGTCACGGCAGACCTTTACAAAGAAGAACTGAGCCGCATGGACCAAGCACGGCGTCAACAAGGAGTGAACACAGCAACTGTGGAATTCCTCCACGACAACGCTCGACCGCACGCCGAGCAAATATCACGCTGCACAAAACTGAGGAGTTGGGCGGGAACTTCTGCTTCACCCACCTTAAAGCCCAGACCTTGCACCATCAGACCACCGTCTTTTCCGGTAGATGCAGCACGCTTTGGCGGGAAAAATTCTAAGAACAGCGACGAAGTCGAAATTTGGGTATCCAAGTTCTTCGAGTCGCAGCCACCGGAATCCTCCAAGAAAATCATCCATTCCTTGCGAGGACGTTGGCGATATGTCACTGATAATAATGGAGATTACCTCTTGTATTATATTAAGGTATGGTCATTCTTCTTTTTATAGCGAAATTTCTGCAAAAACGACATTTATGATCCGTCAACCCTCGCTTGCGATCAGGATTGAAAAGTTCTGGAACCTTCACGAAATCGGCTCGAGACTTCCTGACCAACCCAACAGTGGCAATTCCAATCTGCTTAGTTTCTTCTTAAGCAAAGGGGTAGAGGATGAGGGCTGCAATTCATCAAAGGAACTGGGAAGCTCGGTATAGCCAGAGCGTCGTACCAGCATAGTGCATGGAATCGAATAGTCGACGCCCGACCTGTAGGAAATGGGCTTCAGAAACACCAGTGGCGATTCTGTAACTATGTTGCTATGTTACTACGTTTTAGGTGACCATATGACTGGTTGTCGTAGGTTGTCGGTTGTAGGAGTCATCACATCTTATTATACACCATTTTCACGCCGATTTGAACACTTTTCAAACCAAATTGGACACTTTTCAAATCAAATTGCACACTTTTCATGTCAAAATTGACACTCTTCTATGCTTGCCTAAATCTTTTGGAATCAAACGGAACTCTTCCAATTTGAAATGAGATTCTTCTAAATGGACTTCCCAAAAAAATTAGAATAATTTTTTGTTCAAAGAAAATTTTGGTATAACTCTCATTGACGTTTTAATTCATCTACCCAATAAGTGAACACATTGTTAGGAATTTTACAAAAATTTTATTTCTTGAGAACAAACAATGACTGAAAGCTGCTTTTGAAGAGCAGGAAGGCGGCTATTTTCTGTTGCCAAAACAGAGATTGTGCCATGCCCTCGTCCGAAACTTCGCGATTTTCATTCGATTAATAGCAAAATTTCTGTATGCAGTTTCACGCCTGCTAACGGTGCAATTGCAAAAAACACACATATCTTAGCTTTCTTGTTGCATGTAAGCAGCATTTACACTCTCCATCAATAAACATTGCTACTCGCTTTTCGAGTGCATGGCGCGATCCAGTCTTCTAATGCTATGCATGCTGCTGTCTTGCTGCGCTTCAAGACAAAATTTAATTTATTATTTTTTTCTCAAAAATGAGGTTTATATAAAATTATTACTCATCCTCGGGCAGGTGAACTAGAAAATTTCAAAGTTAAACCAAATTTTTCTTAAACCAACAATTATTCAAACCATCTTAGTAAGTCTGTATCTCTACCTGCCTAAAGGTCATTCCGATTTCAAAAAGTTCGCTCTGTCAAAAGTTTCGAAAGTCTTGGCCTAGCATAGAAGAGCGTCCAATTTGACGTGAAAAGTGTCCAGTTTGTTTTGAAAGGTATCCATTTCCAGGCGAAAATGATACACCATTGGTTGCCGTAGATCGTCGTTTGAACGAGGCGTGCTGTTCCAAAGTACATCAGCGATTGGCGCGCGGAGAAGAAGTCCATATAAGGTGGCAGATCTCTTCTAAGCGTTCACTTTTCGTCTGTTGCTCTCCTGTGCGGTTGCTCATTCTTCTTCTTCTTCTTCTTCAGCGTCTGTCCCGCTTCGTAGCGGGGTCCGCTATTCTGGTGTCATGACGCCACCTTTCCCGATCCAGCGCTAGATCAGGGTGGACGCCAGCCGCTTTCAAGTCCGTATGTAACGTATCAGCCCAGCGCTGCTTCGGGCGCCCTCTAGGCCGCTTTCCTACCACCTCGAACTTAAGGCCTATCTTGCGGACGCTATCCTCCTTTCCACGCAGAACGTGGCCGTACCATCGTAAGCGAGCTTCGTGCATCTTGCCAGTTATCGGCGCGACACCGAACTTCTGCCGAATAGCATCGTTTCGGATGCGGTCCATGCGCGTGACTCCTGCCGTCCAGCGCAGCATCTTCGTCTCCATGACGCTGAGGCGCGCTTCAACTTCCTTGGTCGCAGGCCAACACTCAGCGCCGTACATCGCCACTGGCCGGATGACTGCCCTGTAGATCTTTGACTTAAAGCGCTCCGGTATCTTCCTATCGCAGAGCACCCCAGTCAACGAGCGCCACTTGGACCAAGCTGCACTCACGCGCGAATTCACTTCGACCATCAGTTTGCCGTCAGACGCGACTGCTGATCCCAGGTACTTAAAGACCGCAGTGCGTGGAAGCTCGATGCCGTTAACCTTGATGGAGCTGGACTCGGTAACGTCCGTCGTTAAATACTCGGTCTTCTTCACGTTCAATCTGAGTCCAAACCGCTCCAACCGATCACACCAAGCTTGCACCTCTCGCTCGAGTTCACCTTTATCTTCGCTAGCGAGCATCACGTCATCGGCATAAAGCAACGTCCAAGGGACGGGCTTCTGAAGATCTCGTGTGATGGCATCCATGACGACAACAAAGAGGAGTGGGGAAAGCGCAGAACCCTGGTGTACCCCGACAGAGATGGGGAACTCCATCGAGGTTCCAGCTGCAGCTTGAACTCGACTCTTTGGACAAGAGTAGAGAATTCGCACCCACTCTATGAGCTCTTCGGGAACTCCATGATGTCGCAAGGCGTACCATATCACTTCACGCGGTACGCGGTCAAAGGCCTTCTCCAAGTCGAGGAAGGCGATATGCACTGCCTTCTGTTTCTCGCGATGCTTCTCCACCAGGAGGCGGGCGGCGTGAATGGCATCAATGGTGCCACAGCCAGCCACGAAGCCGCACTGATTGCTGGAAAGCTGGACGATGTCCCGAATTCGTCCATCGACAACTCGCTCAAAGATCTTCATGCTGTGCGAAAGCAAGCGAATCGGACGGTAATTGGAGCAGTCTGCAGGACTGCCCTTCTTCTTCCAAATCGGCATCGTCGTACTTTGGCGCCAACTCTCAGGCACTTTTTTCTCCGCCACAACCTGATTAAAGAACTTCGCCAACCACTCAGCAGGGTACCAAAACTTCGACTTCCACAGTTCTGCTGCCACGTCGTCGGGCCCAGTCGCTTTGCCTGGCCTCATCTTCTTCAAAGCCGCTTCAATCTCCTCCACGGTGATCTTCTGAACGGGGCCGTGGGTTGGAGCCGTGGAAGGGATGGCTGGATGAGGAAATTCTACTGTAGAGATTTCCTCAAAGTAATCGCGCCATCGCTTCAATGCCTTCTTGCGGTCCATAAGAAGACGGCCGTTCTCATCATTGATGCCGAAGAACTTCTCGATGTCCTCGGTCTGGCGATGGCGATTCTTTGCGAGTCGGTACAGATACCGCTCACCATCACGAGACTCGAGCTTCTTGTTGACATCTCCATAATGAGTGGCTTTTGCAACAGCCACGGCCTTCTTTGCAGCTTTCTTCGCTTTTTGGTACTTACGCCAGTTATCGGCTGTCTTTTCGCCGAGAAACACGTGATATAGCGTCTTCTTCTCTCGAACTTTGGCTTTCACGTCATCTGTCCACAGCCAGGCCTGCTTGTCGACCTTCCGTCGTCCAGGCTTCGTGATGCCGAGCTCCGACCGTGCAGCGTGACGAATCGCGTCGGTGGCCTTCTCCCAAGTTTCGTCGACAGTTGTCACTGTCGGTAACCGCACGCGAGAAATCACAGCTGCTTCCTTCTCTTTCATTCGCCACCACTTGATTCTTGGTGCACCGCATCGCTCGACCTGCTTCAGCCTCGGAGGGGCGATCTTTAAAGTACAGATCAGCGGTCGATGCTGTGGGGCGACCGTCCCATACGGCACGACCTTCGCGTCTGTGACAAGACTTCGGTCTCGATCCTTCACAAGGACAAAGTCTATCTGAGTCCTGGTGTTCCCGCTAGAACGTTAGAACGAGATGAGGTGGGAATCGCGTTTGCGAAATACGGTGTTCACTATGGTGAGGTTGTGCGATTCCGCATATTCAAGGATACGCTCACCATCTGCGTTACGCGATCCGTAACCGAACCCACCATGACAGCCGTACCCGTCTTTCGTCGCGCCGACGTGCCCGTTGAGGTCACCAGCGACTATGATGACATCTTTCGACGGTACCTCTGCTGTCTTCTCATCAAGCAGGCTCCAAAACTCTTCCTTGGCTTGATCCGAGCAGCCAGTCTGCGGAGCATACGCAGAGAAGAAGTGATAGAGTCGCTCCTTCGCGGCGACAACGATCTTCATCAATCGATCGTCAAAGCGCTCGACGCTTACAATCGAGTCACGAAATCGTTCGGAGACGATTATTCCGACACCACTGGTGGTCCTGGGACTTCCACATAGAACGGCCTTGAAGCCACGTCCTATGTCCCTTGACTTACGGCAGGACCACCTCGTCTCCTGCACCGCACAGAAATCAACTCTTCTACGCTCCAGTGCTTCAACCAACTCGCACGAGCGGCCCGTCAACGTACCCACATTCAGCGTTGCCACGCGGGTCCTGCTTACGTTACGGGACTTTCGGACTAGCTCAGTTGCCCCCCGATGCCGTCCTCGCATCAGGGACCCTCGCATACTTTTCACACTCGCCGGGCTCTGCGAGTGCGCGTCGGCTCCCGCGGACGCCGTAGCACTATCTCGAAACACTTGAGCTGTCATACACCATGTGATGTGACATGAGTCTTCGTAGGCCGGCCTGTCACAAGGGCCTGTCGCCTGCAATCGAGTGTCCGTGTTCGGCTTAACTCGCAGAGCGAGCAGTTTCCAGTGGCACCACGTGGAGGAACGGACATCGCCACCTGCGGTTGCTCATTGTTCGCTCGTATTTCCGGTCTCATCGCTTCGCTTCTCATGGTCGTTCAATTGTATTCGCTTAAAGTTCTTACCTGCCCTGCCGCTGTCACATCACTGTGCCCCTTTAGTGCTCTTCATATGGCAGACGTAATGCTCCGCCGCAGTATATTGAATGGGTCACACCATCGGAATGTAATAAACTTCATTCTTAATTGATGTCACAGCGAGCAATAGCGCCGCCTGGTTCCACGACGTATGAAGTGAATACACTCACGTAAAAAGACTTAATTACAGTAATGAAATCACATTCAGTACACAAACCTACTACCTCACGCTAACACACCACTACAACTCGTACTCATCAACGTGACACAAGAACGCGACACCGGGTCTAAACTTCTTCTTAGCTATACTCTTTCATGAACTTGGCATGGAAGTCCTTAAATCGATTCAGCATGTCCTTCATCATTTCCGTTTGTGGCAGAATGGTCGTCCTGAAATCAGAGGGCACTTTGTAACGGGTAGCGAAAACGGATATTATTAGCTCGCATATCAGCCAGCTTGCATATGCTTTCCCGCGGCGATGCGTCATGCACATCTTAGAGCACAGATCGGCACTATTCTACTTTCACAACTACACGGATCGAGGAGAAGTCGAAAAAAATTCGCTCAAACTTCGTCTAAGGGGGTTATTTGGGGTACTGATCACGAATCTGACATCCGTTTTTCGTTTTACGCTGGAGTGTAGTAGGTTACGGTAGGTACGGGTGACTAAGGCTGCCAAGGTCATGGTCACTGATTTCGCCCAAACTTCGGCTATAGTAGTTATCTGTGGTGCTATGGGTGAGCACAGCATGCAAGCGGTCCCGGAGCGATCGCCTGAAAACTCGCAAATCAGCGGGAAACCATTTTTGCGGGAATCTCTTCGATAGGCGAAGGCTTAATCGAGAGATGGCAATTTAAGCATCATGGCCCACACGGCCTACTCCAGCGTAAGACGAAAAACGGATGTCATATTCGTGATCAGCACGCCAAATAACCCCTCTAGCCGAAGTTTGGACAAATCGGTGACAATGATCTTGGCAGCCTTGTTCACCCGTACCTACCGTAAACTACCGTACTCCATCGTAAAACGAAAAACGGATGTCAGATTCGTGATCAGCACCCCGAACAACCCCCCCCCCCCACCAGACGACGTTTGGACGAAAAAAATTTTCGCCCTCTCCTATGGAGTTGTGAAAGTACAATAGCGCCCACAGATCTAACCACCACCCGTAATCGCTAGGTTTTCCAGGCGGTGTGGGAAATAACTGATCAGGAAACTTCCTGAACGGTAGGTCTGGGCCGAAGTCCAGTATATGGGCAAAAGCGCCTTGAAGAATTTCAGAAATAGCATGGTGCAAGTATCTCTACCCGAGACCTGTACGGGACCAGGTTCTCGTCTATTAAAGCTGCAACACAGCAGGAAAACAACTCTCTTGTTTCGCCACTCAACTGGCGTTCGGTAATCTGAATGACTCGTTACGTGGACTGTCAGCAAAGGGGTAGGAAGCGTGAGTCCAGTCACTACTTTTTGTTTTGCCTGCTTCCAGGGGCCGGATTCTTCTTCTTCTTCTTTTTCTCCTGAGCGTTTAATCCCGCGCAGTCGCAGGGTCCGCTGCTTTTGTGATCTGTCGCCACCTCATTCTATCAAGGGCGTCATCTGGCGCAGCGCCGATTTCGGCGAGATCTCTCTTGATGACGTCCCTCCACCTTTTCCTTGGGGCTCCTCTCGGACGCTTTCCGGGTGCCTCGAAATTCAGGGCCAACTTCGTGGGATGGTCCTCTTGTCTTCTGAGGATGTGTCCGTAACACCTAAGGCGCTGCTCCCACATATTCAGCTGGATCGGAGCTGTCCTCATTACTGTCCTAACATCCTCATTTCGCACTCTGTCTTGACGGGTCCACCACATGCCCATCTGAGCATCCTCATTTCCGCGGCGTGCAGTTGCCGCTCCTGTGCTCTACCCAGGTCCCAGCACTCACAGCCATAGAGGAGGGCAGGCCTCACTACTGTTCTATATAGCTTGCCCTTGAGTGTCTTGGAGCACCTACGGTCGCAGAGGATTCCTGTGGACTCCCTCCATTTAAGCCATGCTGCATTAATCTGTCCCCTGACTGCCTGATCCACGCTTCCTTTCTTGGATAGGTCATTTCCGAGGTAGCGGAATTCTTCCACCTTTTCGATCATCTCCCCATGGTAGTCTAGGATCGGTTCGGTGCACTGCTCGGAGCTGATGAACTTCGTCTTCCTCACGTTCAGCCGCAGGCCGTTGTCTGCGAGGGCTCCTTGCCACAACTGCACCTTCTCTTCCAGCTCCTCATGGCTGTCGGCTACTAGGGCGATATCGTCCGCGTAAAGGATGGTCCTGATGGGACCTTCCTCAAGGTGATTCACTATGCAATCAAGCGTCAGCACGAAAAGAAACGGACTCAGAGCTGACCCTTGATGCACCCCCACTGTGATATCCATCTTCTTTGTCATTCCGTGTGGAGTTCGTACCGCCGCTTTCAAGCCCTCGTACATGTCCTTTATGACCGAGATGAGACGTTCCGGAACACCCCTGCCTCGAAGGGATTTCCAGAGCACGGCCCGGGGTAGCCTGTCGTATGCTTTCTCCAAGTCCAGGAATACCAGGTAGCAGGGCTTTCGTTTCTCCCGATACTTCTCCATCACCTGGCGGGCGATAAAGATCGCGTCTGTGGTGGACCTCTCAGGCATGAAGCTCCACTGCTCCTGGGATATGGTGACCATCTCCCTCAGCCTCGAGTCGACCAGTCGTTCGTAGACCTTCATCGTATGTGAGATCAGTTTGATCCCGCGGTAATTGGAGCAGTCGGACGCGTCCCCCTTCTGCTTAAAGATGGGCACTATGATGCTGTTCAATCCAGGGGCCGGACTCACCAACAATTAAACCCTCGGGTATGCAGGATATAAGGAGTAGAGATAAGTGAAACAGAAGAATGCTTCATCCTGGGTATCCCTACGCCTTATACCCGCCGTATGATACATCTTCCTATATCACTGCACGCTATCCCTTCACTCTCACGTTCACAAGAGTAGGAAGTGTCAATCAGTCAGTTCTCACCCAAAACTCTACGTCACTCACCAGGGAATGCCGCGTTGTCTGCCGCATGTTAACCGCGCTCAATCAGCGTTGGGCACAGTTTGTGTAATCAGAGGTGCGGTTGGCAGCACTGACAGCAGCGACAGCGGCACAGTGGTAGAGTGCTCGCTTCATAGGATTGGGGTCATGGGTTTGGTTCCCGTCGATGACGGCGTTTTTGCATTTTGTGACCTATTTTCGACGGCGACCTATAATCTCATTTGTCGCACATTTTTGAGGGAACAGCTGATGGTGAATTGCATTTACGTCTCGTGATTTTTGTTTTGATTTGAATTTTTGACTTCCTCCAGGCCATGAAAAAATATGTTACCTCAAACATGTTTTCAACTTCTAATATCCTAATAGACGTAAATGCAAGCCGCCATCAACCGTTCGCTCAAAAATGTGCTAAAAATGAGATTATAAGTGCACGTGGAAGGTAGGTCACAAAATGCAAAAACGTTGTCATCGACGGGAACCGAACCCATGACCCCAATCCTATGAAGCGAGCACTCCACCACTGTGCTGCTGCCGCTGCTGTCAGTGCTGCCAACCACACCTCTGACTACGCAATACTGCGCCTAACGCTGATTGAGTGTGCTCAACGTGCGGCAGAAAATGCGGATTCGTCGGTCACCTGCTTAGGAGATCCATTCAGCAAATTTGGTCTACATATCTGTGATCAGCGCCTCGAGCTCTTCTACGTGATATAGGTCCCAATCCGAAGTTCCATGGGCAGCTGACGGCATTCCCTGGTCAGATATACATAGCCAAGCACGCAATTGCAGAGATAAGCAGCGTTCAACCAGCGGTAAAAGGTAGCAGAACGTGTGATTAGTCAGGGGAACAAACTGCATCATTTCCTAATCAATGTACTACTGGAAAACACTTTCCACTGGATTCTTTGGCAAAACCAAATACGGATTTTAAGGAAGTAAAGCCGTCAATGCAAACGCGCAAAGGATCTATCCTAGTAGGAATTGGCACCACTAGAAAAATGAGCCAAACTCAATGTGTCGTGTATAAATTGCAAAGAAAGTTCCTCTCGTAGGCTAGTTCAGTGTGTGGTTATTGTGAAGTCGTTCACTTCTTACATTTTTTTACTTTCTTTTTCTGCCGCCGTTGTCAAGTGGAGTGTAAGGCTCCTCCTAATAGAATAGATCGCGCAAACTTGTAAGGTTGTCGAAACATTAAACCGCGTAGCGAGTCATCTTTCTAGGTAAACAATACGCAGAATGTGCGAATGACTGCGTTCAAATAGAAGAGGATGCCGAATATTGGACCCTTGCATTCACTAGAATAGTGGTCTTCATGACAGCTATTCGACGGGGGCCAATAATATGGTTGCATATAAAAAAGGGAATTATATTAGAGAAGGCAGCTAATGCGAGAGAACAGCCGTTTAAGAACCTGAATGGATGTTGTTTTCTACTCCCCTGAACATGGAAATAAAACCGTTATGTGCACTGATATACCTGTACCATTTGTAAGCCTTACTATGAAGAATAAAGGATGAAGGACGGCGTTACTCAACCCTTTTGGGATGCGCCAGTCACTCCAGTTCTACGGGATGTCGTGGAAGCGATTTGAATGCGTATTTGGCCATATAATGAGCTTCGATGGCCAGCCGATGAACAACTCCTATCCTTTCCAGACAAGTCTGGTACCAATTCACCGACCCCGAAGGGGTGGAAGGTTTGGTCGGCCTGTGCGAGTCCGAATCAATTTTTCTCGACCTCTTGTTTGACTGTCCACACACCCCTCAGATAGGTCTTCCCCGAACGTGCTGACAAGCAAATGATTTAGCCTTCTGCTGCTGCAGCCTTAATCTGCCACAACTCGGTTCAGCTCAGGGCTCAGGTCAATACGATTCACCTTGATATTCCAGAGATACATATACGCTTCGTACATACACAACACCTCGGTCATTCAGACCACTTCTGCCCTTTTACTGGTAAGCGCTAGTGACGTTCCCCAGATACGTGGGATCAGGTGGAATTTCAACTCCAACTTTCTAAGGTCTCTGGCTGAGAAGAAGCAGGACTCGTTATTCATCGCTTTATCACATCGGAAACGCTTAGAATTTGACTGATCAGATATTTCGTATATTTTCATTGAGTTTAATGTGCTGCGGATTTCTGACGTCTTATTTTGTTAAGACCCATGAAGTCTAGGAGAACAACACGCCGTGCCTGCAGAATACGAAAATATACTAAATAAATGATGAGTCAAATTCTAGGTGTTTCGGCTCTTCGAACCTTTTCACTTCTTATTTTTTGTACGTCATGAAATTTTGTGTGAAAACGGATAGCACTACATTCAAATAACCCCAGAAGGCGTAAAGTGTTTTTGTGACAAGGAATTTCCTTTCCCATTGTGTGACAGAATGATTCGTGAAGGAAATGAGAAGGGTATGAATAGGTCTAGCAAGACTGAGATATAGCGATGAATAACAAAGTTCTGATCATTTTCGGCCAGAAACCGTAGGAAGACGGCGTTGATGCTCCACCTGATTCCACGTATTATTTGTTGTTGTTTTTTTTTTTTGCAAACATCAATAGCATCACTGTCTGCCAAGTAAAAATAGTTGCGGAGAAATTATGGTCACGGCTAGCGAAACAGTGTCGGTGAGACTATCAGCCGATGCAATCTTTGACAAATAGCTGAATAGAAGGCTCAGAAAATATATCCTTAATGGCGTTTGCGCTCGACATAGGCTGCAGGCTCCCAATGTAACTATAGATGTTTCTCTGTTCAAAATTGTCTTCAATGCCCATGGTAAACCACCGGAATGTAGCACCAGAAAATCTCGGCAACTTACCGGAAATGATAGGTGCCTTTCTTCTGGCCAAATCCACTTCCAGGCACAACACAAACGCCGGTCGCCTCCAGCAGCTGCATCGCGTAGAAGAAGTCCGGCTCTTGGTTGATGGACTGAAAATCGAGAAGCTTCGACTTTCATTGCATTGCATCGCATTCCTTTTCTTCAGAGGCACAGCTAAGAAATCTATCCTTCCAGCACACTAGGTGACAATGACATTCCAACAAAACTTCCACGTTAACTTTCGAGGAAAACGAAACCTAAAGACAAGCTCCACATGTGCAGGAGAGCGACTTCAACCATGCGAAATGAGAGCGCGCCACTGGCACGTTGAAGGTGGAACAGATGGTCATTCCTCTGGTGTTCGGGTCATCCATATTTACACATAACACAACGAAATAAGCCCAAATAAAACAGGTAGCACTATTTTGGTTGAGAAATTTACACTGGAAAAGCCAGGAGGCATTACTTTTATCTCCAGATAGTCATTCATCAGACGCTTACCGGCCGGTAACGGTGAAAAGTACCGCCAAACCTGATGCTGGCTAGTCTCATATCAGGTGGTTTGGCGGTACTCTTCATCGTTACCAGCCTACAAGCGGTTGATAAATCTGGCCCCTGGTGACTACTCAGAAACCGGTACTAAATCCACATCTGAGCACATTTGCGGCAATTTGAACAAAATTGAACAAAGCTTAAAAAAAACAAGCCCGGTGTGGCCAGGAAACAACTTACTCTCGCCTTGTCGATCGCACGCTGTGGTAGCTTAATTTGAGGGAATGCGTACATGGCTCCTTGGACTTCATTACAGCTGATGCCCTCAATACTTCCATACGCCTCCTTCACTAGTGTGGCTCTTTCTTTGAGCGACTGCAGAACCGCTGTTCTTTCCTGAAAACGGTCGTATTTTGCATTAGACAACTTCGGAGACACTGTGAGTACTCTCCAGTAGACGATACCTACCTTGATCCACTGATCGTACGATGGCTCACCAGGTTTCGGTGGATTCACTAGGGCATCCATGATGACCTGAAGTATTGATTCCATATAAACAGATCCATTCCTAGACATGTTCAACGTTTTCAAATGCATGAGATCGAATGGCATTTCACAGACGGAGAGGAAAGTCGTTGGCCAAATGTATTCTCGAATTCCACAAGAAGCAATAGTTCAAAATGGTGTTTATACCAGAGTGTAACAGAGGTTTAATCAACTTTATCGCCAAACTTTTCCCAGCATTGCGTTAGTGGAAATTCATCGTTGTAAGGGACGTCATACTCAGACAAATATCGATTAGTGATCGAAAATGAAAGGGTTTGGGACAGACTTACTGCTCGGTTTGAACCTTGTCGTGTCTCGGACACTAAGTTGGTTAGTAAGCGACCATGAAAGGTTTTGAAACCGAACACAAAAAACGGCCACGCCCCACCGCAGCACGTGTTACTATTGCGCAGCAGGGGCGTGGCCGCATTCTGTGCTCGATTCCGAACCCTTTCCAGGTGGCTTACTAACCAACTTAGTGTCTGAGAAACGACAAGGTTCTAACCGAGCAGTAAATCTGTTCCAAACCCTTTCATGCTGGTCACTTACCGACTTTCGCCTGGTAAGAGTAACGAAGGGTAAGGCTTCCAAATTCGTTCCGAACGCTTCAAGTACCCGACCTCTTCGTATACTGTGGAGACTACATGAACGGATCATATGCGCCTGGTGCAATAACTTGCACGAATAACAAGTGGATTATTACCGGCGAAGGTGACCCAAAGATAAACTGTAGCGTATAAAGCAGGCCTTCCCTCCATAGCACTCTCTTTTCTTAGAAATTCGCTGCCATTTTTGCTGACGGAGTGGTCACCTTAATCCCATCGCATCAAAGGCTGGCACCCAGTCACTAAAGCCCCGAATAAGATAGGGCGGTTGTAGAGTGGACGCGTCTAGGAGACGACGTAGGAATAACGAATGCCCTATTTTTCGGTAGATATATCTGGTGTTACAATTAACAATGCCATTTCGCTTCTGGACAACTCATAAGATAGCAAAAGTGACGTTTGAGAGACCTTATCTAGAGGGAATAGGACAACTGAGAATTAGAGAAGGGATAAGAAGAACTCACTTGTCCAAGAATGGTAGAGCACAGTTTGGCAGAAATCATCTTCTTGAAGAGCACGAACACTTCGGGATCTATGTTGAACAGCTCCACATATCCACCTCGCAGTCCACATTCACCCATGAAGCCTTTCGACACTGAGTGGAACGACGCCAGTTCCATCCTAAGGCACGGATAGATGAGAACTCAACTTCGAAGACAACCACCTGAGGCCAGATTCATCAGCCGCTTACCGGGCGATTAACGGTGAAAAGTACCGCCGAACCCCTGATATAACATTCATCCGCATCAGGTTTGGCGGTACTTTGGTGAAAGCACCGTTACCGGTCGGTAAGTGGTCGAAGAATCTGACCCCTGGAAGACATTTTCCGCCGAAAAAGGGTAAAACAGGGATTGGAAGGGGCACTCTTATGATGACGAGTTCTTCCTTCTTACTTCTTACTTCAGTTCACTATTACAGCGCATAATTAGTGTCGAGTAGGTCATCGCCAAGAAAACGCGGCATTCTACCCTACCGTCAGGTATATTTTATCGTATACTGCATACCTTAATGCACTCCCAATCCGTTCTGCGCCAGCAGCTTTCAAACAAGTAATTCTGCCCAACCACATGCAGGATTCCCATTCGTTCATTGTTTAATGCTTGCAGTTTGTGCAATAAATGAAATAAAATAAGTAATAATAAAAATGAAATAAAATAAGTAATAATATAATAGTATGTTGTTACAGGATGTTTTGTTGCGATCAAAACTCTTGCGCCGGGCGGGACTCGAACCCGCATCTTCTGCTTTACGGGCAGCGATGTTCGCCTTACACCACCAGCGCTGTTTGACCGCACGTAACATCCGCGATATCCTCCAGAGGCCGGATTCATCAAAGTTACTGCAGTAACTTTAACGGAGAATTGTAAGCAAAGAGCTCAGATAGCACGGCTTATCAAGCGATATGGTGAGCGATAAGACGCGTTATCTGAGCTCTTCGCTTACAATTCTCCGTTAAAGTTACTGCAGTAACTTCGATGAATCCGGCCACAGGTCTGTCAGCACCCACCCGTGATACGGGGATAAGCAAATGTGTTAAAACATTGTTACTAGTAAGGTCTTCAGCTTAACCGGTTCTATGCTGATATCAGCGGCCGGCCCATCCACGTATCACGGGTGGGTGCTGACAGACCTGGAGGATATCGCGGATGTTACGTGCGGTCAAACAGCGCTGGTGGTGTAAGGCGAACATCGCTGCCTGGAGAGCAGAAGATGCGGGTTCGAGTCCCGCCTGGCGCAAGAGTTTTGATCGTAACAAAACATCCTGTAACAACATATAGCCTCTCTACCAGCCGCTCCAGGTTTAAGCAAATGTGTTAAAATATAATAGTAATTTTGAATAGTAGGATCCAATCTGGGCACGTGGTGCCGCAGTCGGAGGAGCGCCTCCTGCGCCGTGCACCCTATTCTAGGTTCCTGGTTCGGATTTTCTGCTCAGGTCAATAAAGCCTTTCACCTCTCCAGGATCGGTGAATGATTCGTCTGGGAGCGGTAAAACACTGCCTTGTCCATCAGCTTCCGGAAATCAGTTGCGCTTATATGCCTTCATGATATCCCGTAGAAGTAGAATGCGTGGCGCTTTCCAAATGAATTGATTAACGCTTATTTTTATTTATTTATTTATTTATACACTACAAAGAGTGCGCCTTAAAACAATCAAATACGTCTGAATACTAGTGCAAGTAAAATGAAAATGGTGAAAAAAGGAAAACAGTAATGACCAGACTCAGCTGAAAATTACCCATGCCCAGAAAATCGGTTAAGGATTATACCACAAATGATTGCACACGGTGTAATCTGTCATTTAAAAAAGCGGCTGTTATCCGTACCAGTTGGCTATGGTACCCTCGAACAAATAGATGTCATAGGTCATGTCATAGGTATTTTATCCTCTAGAATCTAGCCTGCTCGCGAAGGGTATATGCATCATTTCCGCATAGCGTCCCAAGTTTGTCCAAAAGTTCCAGCTGGTGCCCCAAAATGTGATGTCTCGCCAGCAAGTTCAGACAAGGAGTGGTGTGAAGTGAGAGAGTACCCAATCACTTCATTCTGTCTCCTAAAGACTGTGATGTATCCGAACACGAACACCATCTCTAGCGGTTTAGGAACCAGCTGAAGACCAGTCTTATTCAGAACGACAATAAAATCTTACTGGTTGTACGGCGCACCCATTTCGTTGATGACCTTCTTGAACGAGTAGAACTTCGATCCCGGAGCGTAAACGTTATCCTAAACAAAAGTTTTACGCATACGTTGGAGAGCAAAAACAGATTTTTCATGACTTTTCATCATTCGATACCCACTGCTTTGGTAACAGCCTTTTAAAGCAAACTTCGAACCCAGGAGATCTTCAAAATCAACGTAAGGATTACAGAATCAACTATAACATTTGCTGCAGAAAAAGAAAACGAGGAACGGATGTATCATGCCAAAGAAAACCACTATGATGAGACCTACTTATCAAAAAAGAAAATATCCAAGGTAGATCTACCTCCTTCATTCATAAAGATGTGACTAAGTCAAATCAAATCAAACCTGATACACTTCGTCGGCCATGAGGAACAGATGATGCTTGTGAGCGAATTTAATAATGGTTTCAATATTGTCACGCGAAAGCACCTAAAATGGCTTGTAACCCATTCAATACAGCCAAACAGAAAGCGGTGCACGGTTAAAACAGCTTAAAAGCACACCTGTCCGGTAGGGTTTCCAGGGTTAATAACGACTAGCACTTTAGTGTCGAACTCCTTCAGACTGTTTTGATAGGATCGCTCCAGCTCTTCCTCCGCAAGACTCCAGTTGGTCTCCTCTTCAAGGAAGTAGCCCACCTAAAAATAAGACAACGATTCCGTTAACGAACTTCATATCGAAAATCGACTACTAGAATCTCTTCAAACCTGTCCAAGCCCGAACTCCTCGATTGACGCCGAATAGAGAGGATACTGCGGAATAGGAACCATGACGCCAGGCTTCTTCTCCTTGTCGTGTCGGATGAACAACTTCAGCACGTTACGAATCGACTCGGAGGCGCCTCCGGAGAGAGTAACATTCTCGTAGTCGCAAGGAAAGCCGTCACGCTTCTGGAATCAGCAGAGATTCATCGAACTGCTGGTGGTAGCGTCAAAGAACACAAACCCACCGCAATGAACTCCGCCACATGTTTGCGAATGATCTCCACTCCTACACTCTGACTGTAAGCACCACAGTTTCCGCCTCCACAGTGAGCAAGTATGAGCTGCAATCGTACCAATTATAAAGTGCGTTTTTCAATAGTTAGGCGAAGATTACACTGAGGCATCATAGCAGAGTGACCAATCAGCTTTGAAGCAAATCGCTCACCTTCGCATGCTCGACGACATCAGAGGGGAAGTTGCCGGTCTTCATCATTACTGGATTAGCGACACAAGTTAGCAGCTGAAAATAGTAAGAAGTCGATTTTGACAAACACTGTTTCGACAAACAGGGACTCCACCTATGGCATAACACCTATTGAATGGCCCATAGAGCTTTCAGAACAAGAATCTCTTGAAGTATTAATCGTTAATCACTCTCTATTTTGGTAAACCATGTATCCTTACTTTACAGAGCCTCGTGGGCAGTTCGAATGCATATTTAGCCTACACAACGACCTGCAGTGACCATCCAACAGACCACTCCATCCTACGGAAACAAGTCTCGTATCAATTCCCGGACCTCGGTAGGATGCAGGTTTGATTCGTCTGGGCCAGACTCGAACCAAGAACCTCGGTTTGTGGTTCAAGCGACAGTTGGCGCCTCCCAATGCGCTGCCACATGCCTACTCTAGCTTTGGCAAATCGACGACACCATTTTCGAATTTCAAATCAAAGTGAGCACTTTCAAAATCGAAACGGATGTCTTCCAGATAAAACTAGCAGCCTTTAAGAAGATAAAAACCAATTTTTGCTAAGAAATTGCTGACATTCCAAAAAATAGTTCGGACTAATGTACTTTCACGGCTAAAGGGATCGAGGAGAAGAGGCGGAGAGGTCTAAAAAATTTGTCCACACTTCGCCTAGCTAGGGTGGGGGGGGGAGTATTTGGGGTGCTGATCACGAATCTGATATCCGATTTGTATATTACGCTGGAACACGGTAGGTTTCGATAGGTACGAGTGACTAATGTAATGGTTACCTAGACAGCCGTAGTCACCCGTACCTACCGAAATCTACCGTAATTTCAAAAACACCTATCAGATTTGTGATCAGCACCCAAATAACCCCCCCCCCCCCCTCCGCCCTGTGTGAAAAAAATTTCGACCTCCTCTCGACCTCTGGAGTCGTAAACTATTAGGTTGTAACGAATTAAATGGCACTGGCTTGCGCCATTTTTGGCGCGTCTTTACGCGTTTGATCAAGAACAAACCGTAACATGTGGCATATCATTTAGAAGCACAAACTTTGCTCTACCGGCGAGTACCAAATTTTCTATGTAAAAGTGGGAAAACTTTAGATTTTTATTGACTTTTTGCAGATGGACAAAAGGGTAATCCGAGGCATTTATTGTATGAATTCAAGCTGGGCACTACAGCTAAGGAGGCGGACGAGAAGATCAGCGCCGCATTCGGTCTAGGATGTTCCACAATTCGGACGGCGTATCGTTGGTATCAGAAGTTCCGGAATGGAGATGAGAGCTTGGAAGAACATGAAGGTCGTGGGAGGCATAGTGATGTTGATGAGGACAAGCTGAGAGATGTGGTAGAGGAGGATCCACACAAAGGTACCAGGGAGATAGCGAAGGTTCTTGGCGTCAGTCACAACACAGCTGCCCGGCATCTGAAGGAAATTGGAAAGACCAAAAAGCTGTAAAGTTGGGTGCCTCACGAGCTGTCTGAGGAGCAAAGAAACCGACGATATGAGATCTCGTCCGCACTGCTTCTACGGAACGAAACGGACCCATTCCTTGATCGCATCGTAACCTGTGACGAGAAATGGATAATGTACGACAACAGGCGACGATCGGCACAGTGCGTGGACAGCGATGAGAGCCCCAAGGTTTTTGCGAAGCTGGAATTGCACTAAAAGAAAGTAATGGTGACAGTATGGTGGTGTTCGCTGGGAATTATTCACCACAGCTTCCTCCCTCCCGGTGAATCCATCACGGCAGAGAAGTACTGCATTGAAATTGAAGAAATGATGAAAAAGTTGAAGGATATCCGGCCGGCCTTGGTAGACCGAAGGCGAGTTCTCCTTCTGCACGACAATGCTCGCCCCATGTAGCACGAATGACGTTGCAGAAATTGAATGAGCTGAGCATTGAAACTCTACCACATCCTCCGTTTTCTCCCGACCTCTCCCCAACAGACTACCATTTCTTCAAGCATCTTGGCGACTTCTTGGTAGGGAAAATATTCAAATACCAACAGGATGCCGAAAGTGCCTTCGAAGCTTTCGTCAATTCCAGAACTTCTGATTTTTATGCTACTGGGATAAAAAAGCTTGTGTCACGTTGGCAAAGATGTGTAGAATCAGAAGGTTTTTATTTCGATTAATAAACTTGCCTCCACGGATCTCCCTCGATAGAGAGCCTTCGGGCTCTCTTGTTAAGAGGGATCTCAGGCCGCTTGTCGCAGGGCCACGTGGCGCGTCCCCGGGTGGTGGATAGGGGAATTAAACGCGAACCAAATGCGACCGTGTACTGCCCAGAGACGCAGGTGGGATGCAGGGGATGGACTCCTTGCTCCTGCTGTGTCGGGTCGATGCGTTCCTTGTGCGTGGGAGCGGCATGTTCGTGCACAGTGTGCGTGGATGTGTCCGTGACTGTGCGGATTGTAACTGTGTCGGCCCGGCCAAAAGCTTGCACTCGGTAGACTGGGAGTACATGTAAGGCGATTCGAGGCCGCCTTAAGTCTCGCCCCGTCCCTTCGGGCAGTCTGGCTGGCTGCCCGGAGTTCTTCGCCCGCACGACAGAGCCTGACTAGCTACCCGTGTTGTATTCCAGTCAAACACAGCAGCACTAAAGGGCCTCATTCCCCTGACCCCGAAAGAGCCCCCATTTCTGCAGCGATGGGAAGGACGAGTACGGAGAGGCTGCTAAAATCTCAGGGCCTAACCAGGCTGCGCAAACTGAGAAGGACTAGGATGACGATCTGTACTTACAACGCCCGCACGCTTGCGTCGGAAGCATCCGTCGAGGACCTGATGATGCAAGCCAGGAAGATCAAGTACGACGTCATCGGACTGACCGAGACGAGAAGACACCACCCCCTACACGCCGCCTACGACTCCGGAGAAGAACTGTTCCTCGGAACATGCGACAGCAGGGGAGTAGGCGGCGTTGGTGTCCTCGTCAACACGCACTTGGCCATGAACATCGATTCGTACGAGTCTCTGACAAGCCGAATCGGACGTCTGCGACTGAAGCGATGTGGCTCCGTGCCAGCCTTGACTGTGTTCGTCGCGTATGCCCCAACATCCGACTACGACGACGAAGACGTCGAGGCCTTCTACGTGGAGCTGGAGAAGTTCTATAAGGAAGATCACACCTTCTACAAGGTGATCGTCGGCGACTTCAACGCCAAGATCGGGCCACGAAGGTCGCCGGAAGAACTTCACATCGGAACCCACGGTTTGGAGTGGAACGAGCAAGGTGAAAGGCTGTCTGAGTTTATCATGTCGACCAAGACCATCCATGGAAACTCGCAGTTCCAGAAGCCTCCCTCCCTACGATGGACCTGGGAATCCCCCGGTGGCCAATTCCACAACGAGATCGACCACATCATCTTCAATCGCAAGTATTGCCTGACCGATGTCTCCGTTGTCCCCAAGTTCTACACGGGATCGGACCACCGCCTCCTTCGCGCGAGGTTCCGCTTTTCGCGTCAAGGAGAGAAGGCCGCGAAGTTCAAGAAGAGGAGTCCCAGAACGACCATCAACTGGGATCTCTACACCTCTCTTGTCGGCCTTTGGGAAGATGCCGTCATGGACAACGTCGACGAGGAATACGATCGCTTCGTGCACCATCTCCACGATAGTGCTAAGGGAGCCGAGAGCTTGAAGACCACCAAGAGACACCTGTCTCCGGAAACTCTCGAGCTGATACGCCAGCGTGGAGCAGCACGAGCGTCAGGCAACTATCAACTGACGTCCGAGCTTGCAAAGCTATGCAGAGCGGCGATAAAGGAAGATCTGAAGGAGAGAAGGGCGGAAGTGTTGGCTGAAGCAGCAGAGGCAGGGCTGAGCATCCGCAATGCCCGCCGGAACTTCGCCAACTTCAAGACCAAGATGACCGCTCTCCGACGTCCTGACGGAACCGTCACCTCTTCCAGAAGGACCATGGAGAAAGTCATCCACGACTTCTACTCCGATCTCTTCGATAGCCACGTCCACCTACCCCTACGCCATCTTCCGCAGGATGGATACGTCATCCCCTCTGTTCTCCCTTCCGAGATCCGACACGCCATCTCGTCGGTGAAGAAACGTACAGCACCCGGTCCTGACAGGATCAGAGCTGAACACCTGAAGAACCTCCCGCCAGCGCTCATCAACACCTTGGCGCGGCTCTTCACACGCTACCTGTCCGAATGCAAGGTTCCATCTCAGTGGAAGACCAGCAAGACCGTCTTGCTGTACAAGAAGGGAGACGTGCACGACATTGGCAACTATCGCCCGATCTGCCTGTTGTCCGTAGTCTACAAGCTGTTCACTCGAGTCATCCTGAATAGGATTAGTAGAACGCTGGACGAAGGACAGCCATGCGAACAAGCAGGATTTCGGAGAGGATTCAGCACGATCGACCACATACACACCATTACGAAGCTCATCGAAGTGTCGCGAGAGTACAAGCTGCCGCTGTGCCTTACGTTCATTGACCTGAAGAAGGCATTCGACTCCGTCGAGACTGAAGCGGTCATGGAAGCCCTGCTCACCCAGGGCGTTCCTACTCAGTACATCAGAGTCCTTCGAGAGCTGTACAGTGGATTCACGACCAAGATCTCTCCATTCTACAACGACGTCGTCATCGACGTGAAGAGAGGGGTTCGGCAAGGGGATACCATTTCCCCGAAGCTCTTCAGCGCCACCCTCGAAAACGTCATGCGCGAACTAGAATGGGATGACATGGGAGTGAAGGTCGACGGCCGGCAACTACACCATCTTCGCTTCGCTGACGACATCGTGCTCATAACACCGAGCATCAGTCAGGCGGAACGAATGCTGGCCGACTTCGATCGTGTATGTGGAAGCGTTGGACTGCAGCTGAATCTTACGAAGACGATGTTCATGAAGAACGGATGGGTTTCTGATGCCCCATTCTCGCTCAACGGAACGAACATCTCCGAATGCTCCAGCTATGTGTATCTGGGTCGCGAAGTCAACATGGCTAACGACCTAGCACCAGAGCTGAGCAGGAGGAAACGAGCGGCTTGGGGAGCTTTCAAGAGCGTCGAAGAAGTCGTGAAGAAAACGAAGAACGTCCGACTTCGTGCCCACCTATTCGACTCCACTGTTCTTCCTGCCCTAACATACGCTTCAGAGACCTGGGCTATACGAAAGCAGGATGAACACGCGATCAGCGTCGCGCAGCGTGGAATCGAGAGGACGATGCTCGGAGTGACACGACTCACGCAAGTGAGAGAAGGCCTCCGAAGTTCCGAGCTTCGCCGACGTTCGAAGATCAGAGACGCTGTCGCATGGGCCAAGTCGTCGAAAATTAGGTGGGCCGGCCACGTAATGCGATTCGCAGACACCCGCTGGACGAGAGCCGTCACAGACTGGATTCCGCGGGATGTCAAAAGAACACCAGGACGCCCACCAACGCGTTGGTCGGACTTCCTCGTGAAAGCCCTGAACGACCGATATGACGCTCTTCGTGTCCCTCGAGCGAGGAGGATCCATTGGACCACTCTGGCACGCGACAGGGACGAATGGAGACGCTGCTGGCGCCCGCTCGAGCAAGTCGATGATCAACGGGACGACAGGTGATACAGGTGAAACTTGCCTACAAGCCAAGATATTAACTGTTTAAATTTACAGTGGTTCAGTGCCATTTATTTCGTTACAACCTAATACATTAGTGCCAATAAGTTCATGCGCAACAAAGAGTGAGTGTGGCATTGGGGTTTTAATCCAGGCAGTATTTTTAGATTAAAGATAAGCATAAGGATAAAGGACGGCGTTATTCAAACCCCTTTGGGATGCGCCACGCATTCTACTTCTACGGGATGTCGTGGAGGCGATTTGAATACGTATTTGGCCATACAATGACTTGCAGTGGCCAGCCGATGAATAAGTCAGCGCTTCATCCTTCCCAGACAAGCCTGGTACCAATTCACCGACCCGAAGGGATGGACGGCTTGGTTGGTCTGGGCGGGAAATCCGAACCAGGAACCTGGTATCGGGTGCAGGTGACAGCCGGCACCTCCTCCGAATGCGCTCCACGCGCCCATTTTTAGAATACCAAAGTAGAAGATCGCACCATGCACTCATTACGTCCCGATTTTCATTTGATAGATAGTAAAAAATTCCCCTTGCTCAGACCTATGCTCTAGTCAACGGTACAACACCAGTTGCAACCTGACGTGGCGGCGCTATAGCCGCCGATATCAAATAGTCCCCATCCCGTTTTGCCTTGTTTTAAAAAGCTATCAACTCGAAAAACTCACCTGTCTGTTAAAGGTTATCGGAGTTTGGCCCATAGCATGTGCATCGCCAATGTTGGCCTTGATCACGGTTGTGAATGGTTTCTTGGCGCCCTAGAGCAGCAAAAGTCAGTGAAATCATGCGAAACCATCAAATATAATAAAGCCAAACCTTCTCTATCTCCTTCTCAATCTCGTTAGCTCGGATTACTATGGGACCACGGACCGCATACTGCATGGTGATCACTTGGGGGTTAATGGTGTTTTTGAGCAGCACCTGTAATTCTACATATCTAAAGCTGAGACTGAATTATTTGTTATGAATCAGCTTACCTTCTCGGACCTTTCGGACGCCATCCTTACGCTGCCCAAAAGATGGCGAGAACTTCGTAGCAATCGACACGCAGCAATCCTCATACTGAAATGCTGCTTCATTGAGAGGTATCGCAAAAGGCGTTCTAAGCACTTTCGCAGCAATCTAAGCAATTCTGTCAGGTAAATCAAGGCTGAAGAATAATTTAGAAATCGATCACGCTTCAATACCATGTAGTGCTGATCACTGATTTCTTTAATACACCCTTCTAGCACGCCCTTATTACCCAAATATAGTTGCTCAATCATGTAACTTGAGGCACGTCAGAGTCCCTCAAATCTCAACCAATCAGATTGAATGCAGAAGTACAACTGTGCAGGAGAATCGAACCCCGGCCTCCTTTGCACAAAGCAGCGTACTATCCACTGCGATCCGAGCCACTTGCCGGCAGAGGCATTGCGGGCGTACAAGGCCCCGGAATCGTGAGGCGCCGATTCCATTGTAACATTGTCCTAGTGAGTTTACCGACCTTGCAAGAAATAAAAACATTTTTATACTATTTGAGGGGTGGGGATTCTTACTATATGACTCGCTCTCCCCGTTCAGACATTCAGGCTTCAGACCCTTCCCTTGTAAGGGGTACGCGTGCAAGCCTAGGTGGTGGTGGCCACCCAAGCAATTTTCCGAGATAACGAAACACAGTAAATAGGAAACGGCATATAGAGATGAGTAAACTACGGGTGCGTAGCGTTCGTATCGGCTGGTTGTAGGCGCCGCGGCCGCGCGCCCAGGCCATACCTGCGGCGTCATCCTCCTGCTCGCCGTCTCCGCTCACGCCGTGACACCCACGCGTGCGGCATACAACGGCCCGACGGAGGCCGTAGTCGGCGGCCCAACGACGGCGGCCTCCGTTGGGCCGTTGTCCGCCGCGCGCGCAACGGGTGTCACTGCGTGAGCGGAGACGGCGAGCAGGAGAATGATGCCGCAGGTATGGCCACCTAGGCGGGCGGCCGCGGCGCCTACAACCAGCCGATACGAACGCCCCCTCCCGTAAACTACAGCAACATACTGTACAGACAGACTCAGATTCTGAGTTCCTGGTCGGGAGGGGGAACCCATAAAGGACCGTTCCCGGAGAAATCGAGTCAGAGAGGGTCCCCTTGCTAGATTTGCGCTAAGAACTGATCATTTTTTTAGCAAATAAAGCGGATAAAATCAGTGAAATAAAAAGTGTAGGCTAAGAGACGGCCAACGTTTTTTACGGCATCAGATAGTTGGACACAGACAATGTACCTGACCTAGCTCAAAGATGTGATGTATTCTCATGTTTTCTGTGTCATTTATTTAAATTTTAGTATCGTAGTGACTTTTTTGGAATGAGTGGTTTCAATATACGCAGTCCTGAACATATTCAGTTCTTATTTAACAGTTTCAGAGCGGGCACCACCAACTAGGATTGCACCAGGGCATGAATGAGTGAGAAGCGATGGGCGCAGCCTAAAACTGTGGACGTCAAAACGAAGGAGGTAGCACTCACACAGCCGTTACAACAGCGTAGAACCCTAAATTACCACAATTGCCAGCTGTCAACCGATCTAGTAGCCGAACGGACTACTGCATGGGCTTAGCCCCCAAAACCCCTTTGTAATCCACCGATGTTGTTGTTATTCTTCGTCTACAATATTCGCACAATTCTGTCACCAGATGGTCAAATTTAGGTAGGATTCGGATGAAAACACGGACAGACTATCAGATGGATTATCATGGCCTATCTTCGACTGTCGGTCGGTTTGGAGATGATTGTGAGCAAAATTTGGTTCAAATCTGACTAACCATTTCGGTTTCACAGATCGAAGTTGCATACCGTTGTTGTTTGAAGGCTGGATAACCCTTTTACAGACGGCAGGACTGCAGGATTGCGCCCCACTAGCAGCCCACCGGCCTTGTCTGTCTGACCACTAGCTGCGGCTTGGTCCCAGAAATCCATAGCAATCATACATCTTTGCTTGCTATCGGCTGCAGCTCCCCGAAATTCCCGTGTTGATCGGACAGCGATATTGTTTGCAGGTTACGAAGCCTACCCGTACATTCGCCTGGTTCGCACATTAAAATCAAGACAGCTGATCGAGCAGTGAAGCCGGCTGAACGAGCGACCATCAATTTTGGTCGGGCCGCTGGATGGAGAGACATGGCTCGAGATAGCCTTTCTATATATACCATTTTCACGTCGAATTGTACACTTCAGATCAAATTGAACACCCTTCTAAGCTAGCTTTTAAACTTTTGAAAACAAAGCGAACTCTTCCAAATCGAAACGGCCTTCAGGCAGGTTAAACTACAGACTCAATAAGATGGTTAAAATAAGTTTTTGTTCAGGGAAAATTTTATATAACCTTCATTGTTTTTTTCGTTTACCTGACCCAATAGAAGTAACAATTTTGTAAAATTTTTATTTTTAAAGAAAAATTGATTAACTAAAATTTGCCTTAAAGCACAATAAAGAAGCAAACATATAGCGCAAAGAATCAAGCATATAGCCCATTATCGATCAGATCGCGCCATGCACTCAAAAAGTTCGCTGAAGCTTTCATCTGATTGATAGTGCAAATGCCACATATATGAACCATCAAGGAAAGGTTATGTTTATTGTAGTTATTTTTGTCGTATCGTTAACAGGTGTCAAACTCCATGCAAACAGAAATTCTGCTATCAATCGAATAAAAAATCGCGACGCATTGGAAGAGGGCACGGCGCAATCTCTTTTGGCACTAACAAAGGCCGCCTTCTTGCTCTTTAAAACAAACTTTAAACCATTATTTTCCCTCGAAAAATCTAAATTTTGTAACACTTCAAACAACGTGCCCACTAATTGCCTAGGTGAATTAAATCTTCAGAAAAATCATGCGGCACTATTGTACTTTACGGACTCCAGAGGACGAGGAGAGGTCGAAAACAATTTTTCGCCCAAACTTCGCCCAGGAGGGTTATTTGGGGTGCTGATCACGAATCTGACATCCGTTTTTCGTTTTGCGCTGGAATGCGGTAGGTTACGGTAGGTACGGGTGATTAAGGTCATGGTCACCGATTTCGCCCAACTTCGGCTATAGGGGTTATCTGTGGTGCTACGAGTGAGCACAGCATGCAAGCGGTCCCACAGCGATCGCCTGAAAATTCGCAAATCAGAAAACCATTTTTGCGGGAAACTCTTCGATAGGCGAAGGCTTAATCGAGAGATAGCAATCTAAGCATCATGGCACTCCAGGCACTGTTCCACAACCGCCGCCAGGAAGGACTGCGCGACTTCAAGCTGAAGGACGCCTTTGGCAAGCTAAACATGGACGCAGCCGATTTCCAGGAATGGCACAGAAGGATGGGACTGCTCGCAATCGGTGACCATAACCTTGGCAGCCTTAGTCACCCGCACCTATTGTAACCTACCGTACTCCAACGTAAAACGAAAAACGGATGTCATATTCGTGATCAGCACCCCAAATAACCCGCCTAGGCGAAGTTCGGGCGAAAAATTTTTTCGACCCCTCCTCGTCCTCTGGAGACCGTAAAGTACAATATTGCCGAAAAGAGTTTAATTCGACGTGAAAATGGTATACAGTAAGACAGGAACGCTGCAATATGTGCTTGACTGCATATCTCTGAAATTAGCTTCTATAATAGAAGGCTCGAGGTCATTATAATACCGCTGGCTCAGGATCGATGTCTCTCTGACACCACACCTGGCTGGAAATAACGAAACGCTGGGCAGTTGCTAGGTTTTTGCATAGCTAAGCATGGAGCGATCTAGCAATCACGCGATGTGATAGCATCGATCAGATGTCACCAATTGTTGCTCATTTCTTTCTTGAACGCAGCTGGCTCACTCATTGATTAATTCGGCTTATTCAGTTCAGGAACTCAGCTGATGCTAATGCACCCAAGCCCAGAAGACACCACCCCTTCCTTTGGGGGCAAACCAGGACTTGGTCGCCTTGAACTGGGTAGAGATGTAGGACTGCACAATTCTTCGACTTTAGTCAATGCCGATGATACAATGGCTCTATCATGGCGATTAAACTGTTTTCGCTTAGCCAGATTCTATTCTTCACCGAGCAATCAACGGAAGCCTATCCTCCAACAAGATGATTGGTAGATTCGGTAGTAGGCTCACAAAACAGCAGCTAGTAAATAACAACTACATCAGTTCACGAGCAATGTTTTTCTAAGAATGGACGCGCGACCCCGTAGTGATTGCCTGATCTGAGACCGGATTCATCAACAATTAAACGTGGGTATGAGGAGTATAAGGGGTAGAGATAAGGGTCAGGAGATAAAGTAAGAGTCTGAGACGCAGGCTTCATCGCGGGTATCTCTACCCCTATACCCACGGGTTAGTTGTTGATGAATCCGGCCCCTGGACAGGTTTCATGCGAACACATGGGTGGGTATAGATGCGAGTTGCTGCTACAACTGCAAACTTCACATACCCTTCGCTGCTTTCGCCAATAACGATTATAAACATAATACTGTACACATTATAGTCCAAATTCACTCAGGGGGCTCCACCTGAGGCTCCCGGTTTGATCAAGAAATTCTCTGACGCTTTCGCTGAGTCAAGCCATGTCCTTACGTTTCCCACCCAGGCTATTGCGCGTCGACTGCTTGACTGTGTGGTAGCGCAGCTGTTTGAATTTGGTTTTTTTTATTCCTACCATGATTCTTGCGAGTACCGAGAGTATCAGGTGGACCCCACCCTCTCCCCGATTAGACTTGCATCACCATCATATTGTATGGGTTTAGACTCCACTGAGGCGCATGAGTCGTTGTGAACGTGTACTTTCGCCTCCGATGTAGTCCGGCGAAACTTTCGCTTTGAAGTTTCTACACAGATCGGCACCTTCCCGTATGCA
The DNA here is from genome assembly GCA_947359475.1 of Heligmosomoides polygyrus bakeri. Lineage (NCBI taxonomy): Eukaryota > Metazoa > Nematoda > Chromadorea > Rhabditida > Heligmosomidae > Heligmosomoides > Heligmosomoides polygyrus. The sequence goes on along the minus strand of OX375869.1, from coordinate 84,580,324 downwards.
GTGAATTCTGCCTTTAAATTTCTTTACGCATGTGAGAAATAGACGTTAGATCCATTCGAGGCAATAAATGTGACGAGGAACTGATCCCGAGCGGTTGAAAACTTTAAAAACTGGAGTACAATCTCGAAGCCAGGAGGTTTGCTGCACTTATGGGGTCGAGACCTGGCTTGAAAAGATCTCTGCGAGGGAAAGGCTAGCCGGGAATCAAGACGGAGAGGTGCTGAAGCCTCTCCGATGCAACGTGAGCAGTTAAACAAATACAGACGGGTCGTTATCAGAGGTTGCAGGGAAATGCTGAATCGCGACTAGGTCAGCGATTTCGCCGTGGGGCGCGATTGATTGATGGCGCATCGCTGCAGTCGATTTCCTGTTGACGCACACATGCATTGCAGCGAGAGCTGGTTTACTCCTGGGCAGGTTTATGGGTGGCGCAATCGGTAGAAGACTGTAGTGGGAGGGCCACTACTTTTGTCGCCCATAACATACTGAGAGAATTCTTGGAACTTTAAAAAAAGTGTGAAACTTTGGTATGGTTACGTTAGATCATAACACAGAACGGCACCCGGATTTTCTACGGCTACGCTAAAAGCAGCCAGCTGTGGACGAGGTGCAGGGCAAAGCCCTCTCCAGGGGCCGTACGCTATTGTCGCCCGCCTCAGCCCAGTTTATACTTGCGCCGCTGCACGGCGCGGTACGATGATCGGGATAGATATCGACCGGGCGGCGCGAAAAATCGATATCTATAGTGATCGTGGTCCCGCGCCGCGTGGCGACGCAAGTATACTTCGCGCCGGGTACCGTCCCTGAGCCCTAGTTTATATATAAACTAGGGCTCAGGGACGGTACCCGGCGCTAAAAATCGATGGTGCATGATGTCCATACCGCGGATGTGGGCGCAGACCGCCTCATACCCGGCCGGGGACGGTTGGGGAGAGAATAGCATACGACCCCAGAGTTGCACTACGTAATCTATTCGTATGACGTACCAGAAAAGTCCTATCGTTGCTAGTCGTCATCGTTAATGTAGCCAACATGTGGAGGCAAGGAAGCATCAGCAGTCCAATCACATTAAAAGGACCACCTAGAGGGGTCAGAACGGTCGGTACCCTGATTGGCTGGCGAGTGTTGTGTTGTGCCGGCGTTCTGATTGATTGCGATTGGCTGGCACATTCCGTAATGCCGACATTCGGGGGCAGACATAACTCCAACGCCGCGCGAACCCTTCTGGCGTCGCGCACCATGCGCGACGAAATTGGACCAGTTGTCGCGGTCCGATGCTTCCGACGGCTACAAACGCTTCCTACGGGACATGCGGTACGCCTTTGCCTTATTTCAACGTTCTTGGAGATGGTATATGAATGTGGTTTCAATAGGACGATCAGAGACAGTTTATACAGGAATCCTGGTCATGTGGATGGTTTCTAGCGTCAGCATTTGCCATCTACAACTTCTTTGGTCAATTTTTACCCGTGATTATGGTTATACTACGGGAAAAAGTCACTACCACATTCTGTGGGATCTTAAGTCCCTTGCTAGAAATGTGGTCTGGGAGCTTAAACATTGAGAACATTTCGTGCTCCGCGGCTGACCATGCGTCACCGAGTGCACGTCCTCGTCTCAGCGCCGCGAGGTCGCACGCGGCTAGCGCGCGACGTCGCGTTGGAGTTTGGTCCTGGAGCCGGTGACATTAGCAAATACCACCGTTCCGCTTTTCTACAAGGTGCTCCAAAATTACGTTCCCAAATGTAGGACCTGTCATTTTTCTTGACCTACGCGTCAAGCATATACTATCTTGGTTTCGTGCGCTAGGTATGTTCACACAGATTTCAAAAGCACGATCTTCACGAGCAAACCGTTCATCTTACAGCAGGATTCGGCACCTTCTAAAAAATGGAAGATCGTTCAGAAGTGCTGTCGTGACAAGCTTCCTGACTCTATCATCCCAGAATAATGGCCTCCGTATAGCCCCGACCTCAACCCTATGGAGTTCTGTATTTAATTCTTCTTGTAGAGAGAGGCCTGCTCTAAAAAACAACAAAAACAACACTCAGTCGACTCGCTGAAAGAAAGGAAGCGAAGGGGTGGGAAGAAATGTCAATGGAATACGTGCGTTCCACGCTGGACGATTTCCACGTCTTCGTCGTCTGAGGGCCAGTGTCCGGGCCATAGGAAGTCATTTTGGGATCTGATCATGCAATTCTTTTTGTAAATGTGCTGGTAAAGGTATACTAAAATTTCATGTCCCAATCCCTTTTTCGTCCGTTTTTATAAGGGTGAATATTGGTAACGTAATTTTGGGACGCCTTGTACAATTTAAACTGAATGCAAAATTATTTCTGTAGCTGCACTAATAAGAACATCATGAACACTCGGACAACCTAATCACTTTTTGGACATCCTGTGCAAGATACTCGACAAGTTCTCGCAAAAAATATGTTCGAGTTCGGTACATAGGGGGAAGACTGCGGGGTGTAACGCTGGCGCGTCGCGGTATCAACCAACGCCTGTAGCCCTCTCCCTGCCGCACATCCTTTGGCCACTCTTGCATCTGATGTGGTTGTCTGGAAGTGTGATCGTCGAAGGCTTGCGCCCTTTTACTATACTTGTGTCCATACAAAATTTTTTTGAATAAACCAATAATCGAATATATTCGGTTTAATGAAAAACCGAACCCTCGAATATATTTTTAACCTCGTCGAATATACGAATCATGAATATATGTACGAATATTCGAACTTCAGTCGGGCGCAGCGAATGCTGGCCGACTTCGATCGTGTATGTGGGAACGTTGGAATGCAGCTGAATCTTACGAAGACGATGTTCATGAGGAATGGTCAAGTTGCTGATTCCCCATTCTCGCTCAACGGAACGAACATCTCCTAGTGCTCCAGCTAAGTGTATCTGGGTCGCGAAGTCAACATGGCCAACGACCTAGCACCAGAGCTGAGCAGGAGGAAACGAGCGGCTTGATGAGCTTTCAAGAGCGTCGAAGAAGACGTGAAGAAGACAAAGAACGTCCGATTCCGTGCCCACCTATTCGACTCCACTATTCTTCCTACCCTAACATACGCCTCAGAGATCTGGGCTATACGAAAGCAGGATGAGCACGCGATCAGCGTCGCGCACCGTGGAATCGAGAGGACGATGCTCGGAGTGACACGACTCACGCAAGTGAGAGAAGGTCTCCGGAGTTCCGAGCTTCGCCGACGTTCGAAGATCAGAGACGCTGTCGCGTGGGCCAAGTTGTCGAAAATTAGGTGGGCCGGCCACGTAATGCGTTTCGCACACACCCGCTGGACGAGAGCCGTCACCGACTGGATTCCGCGGGATGTCAAAAGAACAGCAGGACGCCCACAAACGCGTTGGTAGGACTTCTTTCTGAAAGCTCTAAACGACCGATATGACGCTCTTCGTGTCTCTTGAGCGAGGGGGATCCATTGAACCACTCTGGCACGCGACAAGAACGAATGGAAGCGCTGCTGGCGCCCGCTCGAGCAAGTCGATCATCAACGGGACGACAGGTGATACAGGTGATTCGAATTTATTCGTATATTCTTTTGAAATTATTCGATTCGGTCCGAAGTATATCCTTTTCCCTTACTCTCCCGTCTTTGTACGGCGAGAGCGAGACAAGCAGCTTAGTACCACGTTAGAATCCATCACTGTTTGGAATGCTGTTTTAAGTGGGGTACATGAAGATACACTACCGGTATGGTTTCTCATGCTACAGGAAAAGTCGTTTTCCGAAAGACGTCCATATTGCTCCATAGGACGTCAGAACGGCACACATCATTTCCGCGTCAAAATGGACACTCTTCTAACGAGGTAAGGTGAGCTTTTGCGATGCTATTTTGGCAGGATGTAGTGCCCTGTGAGTGGAGTCCAGAATCACAGTTAGTTTTTTCTGAACGCTTCTTTAAAGATCTGAAAAGGAGGTCTGAAAGCGTGCGCGCAACTATTATCAACCCTATGACACCCAACGAAATGTGCCTCGGTGGCGCAGCCGGTAACACTGCCGCCTCATAGGAACATACCGGCGGGCTTTTCAGTTTGTGTCTGAGTGCTGCCTTATTTTCGCACGTTATTACACTAGTTTATTACATTAGTTTGTTGTTATTACACTTTCTTATGATCACAGAGCCCTACATCCTGCCAAAATAGCATCGCAAAAGCTCACCACGAGTTGGGAACCATTCCTTGTAAGCAAGTTTGACGCATTTGAAATCATACCAAACATCTCCTTAATTAAATAAGCTTATTCTACAAAAAACAAAGAATTTATGAGAGGTTAGAATGATTTTTTGTTCGAAGAAAATTGTATACTGCTTTCCTCTAATTATCTAAATCCACCTGTACCAGTGAGCGTTAAAGGTTGGTGTGTAAAAAGATCACTCCATGCACTGGACTTAATCATCGCGATTTTTATGTGATTGATTCTTGTAAAGAGAGGTTCGTTTGCGTGGAGTAACACAGACGAAAAACTTGCAAGAACGTTGCGCATTGTGGAATTGAGAGGACTATGCTCGGAGTGACACGACTCACGCAAGTGAGAGAAGGAAGATTCTCGCAAGGCCTACGGAGTTCCGGGTTTCATCGACGTTCGAAGATCAGAAACGCTGACGAGGTCGAGCGTTCTATCCCCTCGTCCCCCAGGCCCGCCCACTCCCCAACCCCTGGGCTTGCTCGAGAGTCCGGTGGTGTCTTACTAGATAGCGGAGACGCAGACATTTGCCACGCCCCTGTTTAAAGGGCGGGGGGTAGAACGCCATTCCGCCACGCTGACGCGTGGGTCACGTCGTCGAAAATTAGGAGGGCCGACCACGTACTGCGCTTCGCAGACACCGGTTGGACGAGAGCGGTCACCGATTGGATTCCATACCCGTTATGCCCGCGAGTTAATGATGTGGTTCAGTATCAATTTTGCCGTTGTTATCAAAAATATTCAGAGAAACCTCTTTCCCTACTAGGATAAATCCTATTTTTTTAGTACATTCAACTTCTAGTTACAGGATACTGGCAAGATGCTTCTCGGTATCTGTTGATTTTTTACCAATTGATTTTTGAAGGCAGTTTGGAGGGCGTATTCGCAGCTCAAATCTATCCTAATCGGAAAGGACATATGGTGATTTGAGACTCCAGTCCTTTGCTTAAGCTGCTACGAGAACTTCAGCTGTTCTCCTGTGATACGAGGGCTTTCCTTTAAATCTAGCGGATATGGTTATGTGGCATGAGATGACGTCTGCAGTTCTCATGTTATGGTTGCCTCCTCCCGACTAAGATAGATCCCACAGCTCTAACAACATGTAGATTTCTGAGCTATGGCTGGTCTAATGCATTAAAAAACTGAAGTAAAAGTGCATGTGCGGGCGTCCTTACTGCCACATCTATGCCTGACTTTGATAGCCGGATTGACGGTAGCCAACCTTTCGTCTGGAAATGAGGGTGAAATGAAGACGACCTTTGAATACTCACAAAAGAGGACGAGTCGAACTGGACAGTTGGTCCGGAGCGGGACGTCAACTGGTTTGGGCAGCTGTGGGCGAGGCGAACCTGAAACGATTACCTCCAAGCTCTCCGAAAGTTTTCGACACAATTAAGTTTCTCGTTGATATTTTACGATTGAATTGCACATACAAAGCATACGGTTCAATGAATGCCGGACGATCGCTTGGTAGACTAGGTATCGACCAATACCGGCAGAGGTTATAGACAGGAGGACAAAAAGCGGCCCAAAAAAAAACTTTAGGAAGAAAAAAGTAAAAAAGAAAACATCCGCTTAATAGCTTACTGGGCTTCCGCAAAAATATTAGATTGTCCGGAAAGTTTTCAGCCTTCTGAGTGCTTCACTTTGAACTACCATGATTTTCTCAAATCTTATCGGATTTAGTCCAAATAAGCACCATTCGAACGAGCCCACTTTTGCCAACGGGTCACCTGTCGACTTGTTCCAGCGAAAAAATTAGGTGGTCGAGATTCGTTAAAACCCACGAAGGCTGTTTTGGCTTGCTCCTGATTGGGGAGGGTTTTACGGGCGAGAAAGTTCTGAAAGTGTTTGAAAAGGTGTAGTCGGTTGGTGAGAGGTCTGGAGAATATGGCGGATGGGGCAGAACTTCAACCCTTAATTCGTTCAATTTTCGGATAGTGATTTGTGAAACGTGTGAGCTGGCGCTGTCGTGCAAAAGAATCAGGCCTCTTCTATTGACAAGTGCTGGCTGAAGCCGACGCCATTTTCGGTGTATTTCGTCGATGTTCTTACAGTAGGACTCTACTAATTGTTTGGCCTGGTGCCAAAAGTTGTAATGGACCACACCGGCCGCCGACCACCGCACAGTGACCATTTCCTTTTTTGGTGGAGGTTCGCCAATCAAAAATGCCTGTTTTTTGCGTCTATTCCGCCCAAAAACTTCACTTCTGCGTTGTGGTTTATAACACAGAATTGCGTTGCATTCTATCGCCCCGTCTTACCCCATAAGTATTCGTAAGCAGTTTGTTAGTTGTAAATGGGATGAGGAAGAAGGTGCATATAAAGGGAAAAGAAGAAACGTTGCAGTTAAAGGTTCTACCCTTGGAGTTTGGGGGCGAAGCCTGGTATGCATATGCAATGACTTGAAATGGAGTCAAGAAGCGACGCAGGAGGTGCAGATCTGTATAAAATAATGCAAACGTTAGTAGGGTTGAATCCTCACAAATTCTTCAAATTTACATGTTCAGGTACGCGAGGACTAGAGCAAAAATTGGTCTTTAAGCAACCAAAAACAACACTTAGGCGTCATTTTTTTCGCTTTCAGAGCGGGATCGGTGTACTTCAGACTGAGCAAAAACGTGCAAATTCCTAGTAGTTTAACAAAATTAAAAAAAAAACTTATATCCCTGCACCTGAAATAACGACATCTAGTTGTTGCCGACCGTTTTCGTTCGTCTCTTAAACACTACGTTGATTTATGCGCTTTCAGACTTCGCTTGAGTCTGTTTTATGGATTTACGTTGATTGTTTTTTTAACGTTTTGTTGTTGTTGTTTTTTCCCACACGTGGCATCACATGTATTAAATCAAATCAAATCAAATCAAATCAAAGACTGCAGTTTGCAGCCGATGAATCTAAAGGAGGCGCAGTTTCGGGTGAATTTCGTGGTATGCATGTGCAATGACTTGAAATGGAGTCGAGAAGCGACGGAGGAGATGCAGATCTTGCTGCGGCACTAACCGAGACCCCTTTTGGAATGCGTCAACTTCCGAGATGCTAACGAGCCTCACTGCTCTTCCAACACTTAGCCGTCACTCGATGGCTGTTGCAGAACGCAACCTTCTACGTCAGAATGTGATACAGAATGCCTTTTTGTCGGGCAGAACGATTGCAGATGAATATTCATATCCGTATCTGTAGTCTAACACTATTAAAGAAACGTCCGCGTCCTGTCACCCTTTAAGAATTACCTTCGAATTACTCAAGTCGGGTTTGTGAAATGAACTCTCAAGTGTATAGTTGGTACTATGAGTCCTACACCTCACTGTTGTTACTTTTCTAATTCTATTTATCATGATATCATCGCTGTGTAGAAGAAATAATTGCAAAACTGATGCTATGGCCTACTGAATTCTAAACTTTGAAACGTGTTAAGAGCGAAGTTTATATTAAGAAATTTTTATTAATAAGAAACAGCATAATGCATGCTTTTTAAACACCAAAACAGAGGAAATAGCAAAGTAAAAACCCACACTAGTTCATGGAAAATCTAACAAGGCATGAAATAGAGCGATTTTTATAAAATCGCTTTCAATTTAAGTGATGCATCATCTCCTACCCTTGGATTCAACTCGATACGTAGGAGAGCGGCTTCTCAGCTTCCTGACAAAAGTTGAACTTTTCTGCTTACCAATAGACCGCTGAATCGCCTGATGGTTAAAAATGAGAGTAGAATATAGTCCAGAAGTTGCAACAAAGAGCTTAGCACTGCTGTGGGAGGTTGATGTGTAGGAGTGAGAAAGTGTACCTTGACAAACAAGTGGATGTTTTTGAGAAAAAAGTCGATACCAGTGGAGAAATTCGGCGCCAGACAGACAATAAACGTGAGAACTACAGCACGCACCTGACAAATGTCAGTTGCCGCAGTAGTCAAACAGCCGACTATTGAAGATTGCCAGGAAGGGGTGGAGACCACACAAGGCCTGGCTCGCTTTTCAAAGGACTGTATGATCGGCGAAATGCTAGGGTCGGCAAGCTGAAGTCAATCCTACGAGCACAGATTATTCTATCTAATAATGAGTACAATTTAATTGTTCTAATAATAAGTACAATTTTGCTAATAATGAGCACAGATGGCTACAAAATAATTTGCACAGAAATTGGTGCTGGATGACAACTGTCGCGTTCTTCAGAACACCATATTGTTACAAAAATAGCAATGCCGACAAATTCAGAATATTAATGAGGCACTCTAAGTAAATCGCACCGACACTGCTACTCTAGTACGCATCGCAAAGCGCTGGACAAGTGCATGGCGCAATCTCTAGGATTAGCAACCCGTAGGATTTCCGAATTGTTGCCTCTTAGAATGAGCTGATAACCTTGCTACAGATTGAAAGCTAAGAATTTGATCGTCTTTCTAATTATGAGCACAATTTTTACGTAATTACTGCTTTTTCGTGCCTTCAAATAAGCCTAAACACACGTTTTCCTTTGAAAATGGCACAAATTTTAATAAAAATTCACTGCAGTCACTTTTTTGGAACAAGTGAATTAAAAAATTTCAAAGAAAATCAGAGTAAATTCAGAATCGTGGATCTCTTTTAACCTTTTTGGAGGGTCTAGCTAAATCCCGATGGGTCTGAAGGCTGTTCAGCTTGGCTCCAAAAGTGCCCAGTTTGATCTCTTAAATTTCTATGGAATCACAGTAGCCGCAGAAGAGAAATGGTGGAAGAGGACACAGCGCCACGTGCACGGATTCACTTCAAGCACCCTGTTTCGTTCCAAAATCAACTGTTTTGAGCAGCATTTTCTACTCTGTGAATTTTTACCCAGTTTTTTACCCACTGGTTTCCCCTCATATATTACTAAACTGAGAACAACAAATTTGTCGACGGATCTGCAATCCAATGCAAACTGCAAAAATTTTGTTAAAAACGCCGTCAAATTTCTGAAAATTGCCTCTAAGTTGTTAAGCCAGATTTTACCGAAAAAAGCTGTTAATTCTTTAAAATCCTTAACAGTTAAATGTACGTCCCTGCTACGAACTTTACATTTCATCTTGAAATCGACTTAAAATGTGGCTATAGAGGGCAAAGAACACGTAGGGGACAGCGACTTCGAAATTCAATCAGCTTCGTTACTGTTGTCTAGTAAAGTGCGCAAAGGTGTTTTCTATGTCTTAACTCTGTCATTTTGTCAGTGATTAGCTTCGCTCAAAAACAGGCGTCTGGTTCATTTTCCCGTAAGCAAGCCTGCTGCTAGCAAACCGAACAAGCCTGCGAACTGTTCCGCATTTTCGTGAGCAACTGGAACAGATGGTGAATTTACTTCGTTTGATAGACAGCCGTGGGAAGAAGTAACAACGCGACTGCGGATGTTCGAGCACTTGCCGTTCGAGAGCCTCTCGCACTTGCGCTGAACACAGGCGACTGGTTGTTCGGATCCCTCTGGCAAATGTTCAACAGGTGATGGCATTGATCGCGGACAAACAGATGGTGTGAATACGCCGCCGAATGAAACATGGACTTCCCTGATGCAGGGTGGGAGAGCAACATCTGAACCAACACAGCTGCTGCTTCCTGCATGGGACCTTCTGAATCGAGTCAAATGGCACAGATTCGCTCCCATTTTCATTCCAAACCATGGACTCTGCCCATAATTTGTGACAGTAGCCTAATGGGAAGGATATTCCAATCTGAAGTACTCTACGAGGTAATGATAAGGATAAAGAATTGCGTTGACTCATTAATACGCACAAAGGGGAACTCTAACAGCGAACGAACGTCTGCCTCAAGAAAATTACCTCAACGATTTTCAGCAAGACTTATATGACCCTCTTTAGAGCATCTAACAGGGAACACTGAGGTCAAGTTAGTTTTTGCTGCGAATGGTCCAAAATGACAAAAATTTGTCGCTCGCCTAGTAAGCTATGGACGGGAGGTCGGAGGTACGTATCCTTCACCATGCAACTAGCGTTGATCATTTTGCCGGGCTCACTTCAAACCGGATTCATGAAAGCTCTTCAAGTTTTACCTAAATGGGGCCCTGAAGTTCTTCAACATACGGTGTTCACTCGGTGTTCTCCTCGACCCCTCTAGATCACGCGCTGGAAGTCAAGACTGGCTCACTAGGCTACAATTTTTGCTGTTTTCAGACCAACCATTGGCCCCAAAAACGAACTCCACCCCTGTGCTCCTTGTCAGATGCCCTACATTACCATAAAGATCCTGCTGAGAATTTCTGGGGTAACTTCACAGAGATATCCCTTGTCAGCATCTGAATCATCCATAAGCACAGCACTGTGGCACTGCTGAGAGGCATGACAGATTACTAATCAACGAGCAATGGTATGAAAGGCAAAAAGGTTGGTGGATAGGCAGAGGAGTGAACCCTGATTCTTTTCAAAAATTTTGTCATTTTCACTTTCAATTTTATATTTTACCACACGCATAACACTTTCCATAGCTGTCAGTTTGTGTATACTGTGCCACACGAGGTTTTTAGGTGGATCTTTATTTCGCAGGGCCTGACGCGTTTCGAATTCACGTCGTCTTCGGAGGCCTGAACGTGGTGCTCGTGTGGCACAGTATATACAAACTGACAACTCACAACAATGCCAAGGTTTTAAGAAGAGAGACGTTTGAGATTACTTTCCATAGTAGTCAAAAAGTACCTATACAAGATGTCTCAAGAAAGGAAACAATGACGGCATTGCTCAAAAAGAATAAAATTTTACATTCTTGTTAGAATAATATTTTCAGGATTTATTCAAAAGTGCCGAAGGCGAAATGACATTCAAGGGTCGGGTTCATCAACGACTTACAGCAATTTAACAAAGAAAATTATAGCCGAAATCCCTGACAGCGCGGCTTATCAAGCGGTATGGTGGGCGTGTTGAGCCGTGTTATCTGAGGTTTCCGCTGTGAATTCTCTGTTAAAGTTATGTAAGTCGTTGATGAATCCGACCCCGGGTGTCATCTACGTAGAAGGATTCCACTGTGCACTTTTGTAATCCGACATCACGGGGCTTTCTTAATTAATCTCTCATATACTAGTACTTGGGCGCGTGTAGCGCAGTCGGAGGAGGCGCCGACTGTTGCGTGCACCCGATACCACGTTCCTAGTTTGGATCTCCCGCCCAGGTCGACCAAGCCTTCGATCCCTCGGTGAATTGGTACCAGACTTGACTGGGAAGGATAGAGCGCTGACTTGTTCATCGGCTAGCTACCGCAAGTCATTGTATGGTCAAATACGCATTCAAATCGCCCCCACGATATTCCGCAGCAGTAGAATGCGTGGAACATCCCAAAAGGGATTGAATAACACCGTCCTTTATCCTTTATATTAGTTCTTAACATGCATTTGATTAATAAAGTGTTTTATTCAATCCAAACTAGGGTACAGATCTTCAAAGTAGCGCAAACAATGCCAAAAGCATCTAATTTTTTGCTGGAAAAGCTCTTTTACCATCCAGCTGCGATTGGCAATAAATTGTGACATGTTCCATGGCAAAAAGAGGTGAGATAACTTTTTCTTCAAAGCAAGGGTGGAAGGGTTATATCTTTCGAAAATTCCTGGATTCAATAACATCTGATTATTGTAAATGTAATTTGAATGACTAAATAAATAAATAAATGTCGGTTTTCAGCCAACTTTCCATGTTCTTCCTTTCAATGGTTCGTTGGAGATAGTGAGCTGTTTCAGTTGTTTTGCAGCTCAATTTTCAAGAAGATACCAGCGAAAAACACTCGGAAAGAGCACATATCATGTGGTATGGTTCTATTTGCGATTTAAAGCACAGTATTTGTTCCGTTTATTATTTAAGCCGCACAGTTTCTGCAAAAAAATGAAATGAAATTAAAATGAATTTTCAAAAAGTATCGATGCAGTACAGAAAACATCTCGTTCTAGAGATATGATTTGCAAACTTTGAAGATTCTTTTTCGAAATCCTTAACGTCAACCAGACGAGCAGGATTCCGAACTAAGTGGAAGTCAGATTTTTAACAAAGAAGCTCTACAAAGGCAGGCAAATGATAGGAAAAATATTGACAGGTCGCTGAATGACGAAATGAATAGATGAGAAGAAGAGAGGCTGCGTGACAGATCTGTATGGCGAGAAAATGATGTGTCGCCATGGAGCTCCATATCGGAGGTCAAAGAACGGGTAGTGGGTGGGCCGTCGAGCGGTGAAGGACAGACGGAGGCCTCGTCAAGGGAGGGCCTCCCGCCGAGCGCGTTGTTGAGCGGCAGCAGAAGGTGGCCTTCGGGCAATTAGTCTGGGAATCCGTTGCGGCTTTTTTTGTGGAGACGTGGGAATAATAAGGGAGCTGCGTATCGACCACCGCCCTGCCAGCCAACGAGACCGAAGGGAAGCTTGAAGAAAGCGAGTGCAAAGTGGTTTTCTGGTGTGTAACGACGAGCAGTCAAGCACCTCCCGGAGCAGAATGAATGACGACCGCGGCCAGGAGCTTGTAAACTGTGGCTCCACGTAATCGATGGGGCCAGGCGCCCTTTTCGGGGAGAATCGGCGCCAGATAATCTAATATCACTACCGTCGTCGCAAATGACGAAAACGTGAAGTGCATTGAGCGAGGAGGGTCCGAAAAAGGCGGAGACTAAATCACATGGAGCACGAAATCGACTGCAAGAAGGAATGGTGGAGAGGACGAGATGAATGTAGAAGTGTCTAGGCTGAATCTTTGCAGTGTTTATGCTGACCAAGCTAGAATGGCGTGTGTTAGCGCAGTTGGAGGAGGCGCTGGCCACTCGTTTACAGGTTGTTGGTTCGGATTTACCGCCCTTGTCAACCACGCCATCATCCCTCAGGGGGGACCAGGCTTTTCGGGAAAAGGGACAGCACTGACTTCTTCATTTACTCGCAACCACCAGTCATTTTACAGGCCAAAATGCATTCAAACTGCTTCCACGATATCATGCCCAAGTAGAATGTATGGCGGCTCCAAGCAGAGATTGAGTAATGTCGGCCGTCATCCTTCTTATCCTTCACAAGCTGGAACAATCTGTGAAAAGCTTCTTCTGATAGATCCATGCTGAGAGGTACTCACCTCCTTCACAGTTGTTTATAGGAACGTAAATACGGCTTAAACGGACGGGTTTAGAGCAGTCGGAAGAGGTGCATGATCTCGCATGCATCCTGCATCGATCCTCAGTTCAGGTCTCACTTAGAACAATCTAGCCTACCCTTCGGTGTCGACGAGATAGTAACAAACCTGTCTGCGAAGGATACTACACGCTATTGTTTATCTTCCGGCCAAGGTAATAGAATCAGTCAATAATATATGTAAAACAATTAAATCTCTAGTACTTTACCAGTTCTAAGTTCAACGCTAACAACCAAATAGAAATAAATAGAATCAGGTGCATATCTGTACTTCAAATCACTCAATATTACAACAGTCACAAGTGGAAGACAAATAACAACCAAAACAATGCCAATAACAATATTAAAAATATTTTGTTTTGCCTCTATCTTCATATAAAACATGTTTATACTTAGTTACCCCGAGGGTCATCAGTAACGACTATTTTTGTGGTATTAGTTAGTAGAATGCGTATTTGTGTTGTTGTAAATGTATGCTCACTTTATGTGCCTTAGCTCTAAGCCTTATATGTCTCAGCTTTAAACGATATGTGCTTTAGCTCTCCGTCTAAATCGATCAATGCCTATGTTGTTGTTCTGTGCGTGCCTCGCAGCTATCAGACGGTCCGATCGGAATGCGTGGAGGCGAGCTCCTCCTTTTAATGCTCACCGCCGCTCGAGCCGATCGGCTCGTCAGTCAAGTTTTCTTTTATTTCCTTCAAGATTTATTCCTTGTCTCATTCAAGTTCGTCAGCCATAGTAGTTCGATTTCAAGTAATCAAGTAGTCAAGTGGAAGCAAGTTTTTCCTAAGGTTATTCTCAAGTTTTGGTGCTATTTCACCTGTAACATCATTTATTCTTTGTCGATTTATTGTAACGCTTGTAAATTGGTTTAATTACCCAAGTTTGAGGTAAATCTTGCTTCTACCGACTCGTGTACTTCATAATACCGCGTGGCGTGGTTTGGTGAGACCATCTAAGGCGAGCAGTACTCAAGTCGAGCGTAGCTAACTGGTCAAGTTCTAGTCAAGTCGGACTTTGGCCAATTACCTCGAACACGCACACACAGAGACGTCAAAGAGAGCCACCCCTTTTTGCGACATAAAACATGTTTATACTTAGTTACCCCGAGGGTCATCAGTAAAGAAGGTAACTAATGAAATTAGTTGTTAGTACTGTATTAGGTGATATATTTTTTAAATTGTGTTTTTAGCTTGTACTAACAACTAAATCTTACAAATAAAAAGTTAGCTAACAATTACGTTCTAATAAAATTGCATTACATTATAAAGTGTGGTCTGTGTCTAGGCCATATACGCATTCAGACGGCCTCTATAGTAGAAGTATATTAGAAAGCGAGACTCATCCTAAACAGAAGTTAGGTAACGATGGAGTTTACCTTCACGTAAGGGTTACATGGGCGCGTGTAGCGCAGTCGGAGGAGGAGCCGACTGCCGCCTGCACCCGACACCAGGTTCCTGGTTCGGATTTCCCGCCCAGGCCAACCAAGCCTTCCATACCTTCGGGGTCAGTGAATTGGTACCAGACTAGTCTGGGAAGGATAAAGCACTGACTTGTTCATCGGCTGGCCACCGCAAGTCATTGTATGGCCAAATACGCCTGTCAAAATCGCCTTCACGACATCCCGTAGAAGTAGAATGCGTGGCGCAATCCCAAAAGGGATTGAGTAACGCCGTCCTCTATCCTTTATCCTTTTAAGGGTTACATCATTGTCACACCTGGTGGTTGGGTCTTCAAAATTTGGCCTTTAAAATGGTAGAAGCAAGCGTTATCAGTCATTAAAGCACCTGGTGATGACTACACAGACACTAATTGCTAGAAGTGCACACTGTCAAACAGCATGTCAACGGCAAGAGTCTTAGTTCTCGATAGCGTGCCAGAAAGGAAACGAAGATAATCGCCGTCAGATTAGTGCGACATTTTTCAGGAATCGAAGGTTCCGAGATGAATTGTATGCCGCACTAGGCATGAGACGTACGCTTTTGATATGTATTCGAATCGAATTTCGGCTCAGTTCGCACCCAGACCAAGCAGGCATTCCATCGCTACGGAGTGCTGAACCGACACATCCTGCGGTTTGTTATTGTTTGATTGTTCTCTTTTTGTCGTATTACACCACAAGAATATAATCATGTAATAAATATTAGGCTGTCGCAAAATTAATCTCCGTCTCGAGGTATGTATACATAAATAGTTTTTTACACTAAATCATTCCGTCTCAGAGAAGGCGACATATATCGTTCAGCAGATTTTTTCCTGCTTTTTCAAAAAACATATGTGGATGTCGATCTAATTTTTCTAGCCGATCTTTTTTAGGACTCCGTATAATCATGAACCGTCGCGACTATCGAGTCATCATGCTTTAAAAATTTAAATTGGGACACTCTGCTGCAGAGGCATCCCGTACCTTAGCAGCGCTTTTGGGACGGACTGTCCTTGCGAACGAACAGTGAGGCTCTGCTTTGAAGGATTCACTTCTGGTGGCCTTGATCTAACCGGGTCAAGACCGGGTCGCGGGCGCAGGTCGTCGCTTGACGATGAAGTTTTGAGAAGAGCCGAAGGAAATCCAAAGACGATTGCTTGTTCGCTAGCAGAGGACCTTGGCGTACATAATAGTACGGTAGTAAGACATTTGGCGAAAATCGGCGAGGTGAAGATATGTTGAAGTGAGTGCCTCATGAGCTGACCGATGAGCAGCGACTGGCACGTTTCGACACTTGCTCCAACCTCCAAGTTCGCTTTAAAAATGAGCTTTTTTAAGCCGCGTTATAACTGTAGATGAAAAGCGCGTCCTTTATGATAACAGGAAGCGGGGATTTGTCTGGGTAGATAAGGATGCTCCTCCAACATCCTTTCCTAAACCCGACCTTCACCCTAAAAAAGTTATGCTTACTTTGTGGTGTTGTAAAGGTGTAATCCATTGCAGCTTTTTGCAACCTAGTCAGGCAGTCACAACAAAGTGTTTCTGCCGTGATTTAGACCAAATGTATGAGAAGTAGCAAAAATGGTGGCCGGCAGTGGTGAATAGAGGAGGGCCGCTCCCGCAGGACAATGCAAGGCCACACACCTCACGAATCACTCAGCGAAATTTGACCCATTTAAGTATCGAAGTTTTTCTTCACCTACCATATCTCCCGACCTTTCCTCCACTGACTATCACTTTTTCTTAGCTATTGATTCTTATTTGCATCAGAAGCGATTCACTAATTTGGCCGATGTTGAATGTGCACCCCTTGATTTCGTGTGTTCCTGGGAGCTCAGCTTTATTGTAGGATATTAGATTCATGACCCGTTTGTTTGCAAAGAGTATAGATTCTGGTTGTTTTTACTTCGGTTAATAAAATTGTGTTAATTGTATTTAAATTAAGTTATAGCAGTTTGATGTAAGCGGACCGATAGATTAGGTATTGGTCACAGCGTTATTCCTCCCAGACAAGTCTTGTACCAAATCGCCGACCTCGGGGGTGAAAGGCTTGGTTGACCTAAGCGGGAAATCCGAATCAAGAACTTCTATTTGGCGTGCAGACTAGAATCGACGCCTCCTCCGATTCTGCCATCACGCGTTCATTGTTATAGACATGTTTAGTAAATAACTACTCTTTACGAGTAACCGGGATCTTCAATCGTTCGAAGATCATTTACAAAACTAGAGCTACGGACAAGTCGGGAAATTTGCCAAGAACCTTATAAGAAAAATCCAATAAATACGTGTAGTATGTACTATTTTCACATTCACACTCTTCTAAACAAGACTAATGCTTCTGAAATTAATGTGAACGTCTTCCAAATCGAAATGAGCTTCTTACAGCTTATACTACAGACTCTCCAAGACAGAATAATTTTTTGTTTGAGGAAAATTTAGTATAACTTTCACTGAATTTCTTTAGTGCAGCTGTCCGGATGAGTTTAATATTTTCTAATATTTTCATCTAAAAAAATAATCGATTAAAATTTGATTATTTTTTAAATGCAAATATTAGAAAATTATTAGAAATTAGAAATATTTAATTCAATATTCATATTCAACAATGTAGCACTCATTTAGTGTAGAGACGAGATTGTGCCATACACTCGAAAAGCTCGCCGCGATTAATAATTAATTTATAGTGTAAATGCTGTTTTTACGAAGCATCAAAATGAGGATGTGTTGTTGCACAGTTGTTTTTGTTATATCGTTACCACAGGTATCAGATTCCGTGCAAAAGCAAATTCCGCTATTAATCAAATATAAAAATTGCGACGTCTTGGAAGAGGACATAACGCAATTTCTGTGATACTGAAAAATGGCCGTCTTCCTGCTCTTTTCGAGACGAGTTCTAATCCATTGTTTTTCCTCGAAAAATAATAATTTTATAAAAATTCAAGCAATGGGTTCACTTCTTGAGTAGTGAATTGAACGTCAAAGAAATTCATACAAAAATTTTCCTTGATTAAAAATTATTCTAACCTTTTTGAAGAGTCTCTAGTTTAATGTTGTCCAATTCGATTTTAAAAGCGTTAGGCTTGTTTAGAAGAGTGTCCAATTTCATCTGAAAATGGTAATATAACCAAAATCAATTGATAATAAAATAAATTCCTCGCGTGCCGTTAAAAGCCCACATAATATTTATAAAACAAAAAAAAGTAGAAAAGGTTCAAAGAAGTAAAGAAAGATGCAAAATGTTATAATTTTTAAAAATTTTAAACTCTAAATGAATAAAACAACGTTTCACGACGTAGAAGATAGAAGAAGGTTCGTTTCCACACTGCCTTCAGAAGAACCTTTGTGCTATGTAAGCTCCTTCCATGACTCTTCAGTGAAGGAGAGTAGCGTACTATAAGTTATCTTTAAAATCTTTCTACATTTAAAGAGAGATAGGAAGTTAAAATAGAGGGGAGATCACACGAAGAAAATATGAGAAAGAATGAATATGAAAACAGAAGAAATAGACACAATTTGAGCAAACGTGTAATATCGAGTAACGAGAAATTTTTGCAATCTGCAAACTTAATTCATCTAATAATCAGGATAAACTAGTCGCGACCAGGGATCGCGGTCATCTCTAAAAATAGGTGATGAATGGAATAAATAAAACGACATGGACAACCTTTCTAGATCTAAACATTTCGAATTGTTTCGAAGGATTGCCTCGGAGCCCAGTCTTCGTGCCCCCTGAAAATGGTACACAGATGGAGCGTCTGCATAAATTGCTGCGGGTTGTTACAGCCCCTGATTGTTCTGAAAATATTGCTGCTCCCGCATCTTGGTTTTGTCTTATTCGGTACCTAATAAATCACCGCTTCGCTTATACGAGCACTTCTGAATACGGCTCCGACATTCACACTGGACTGGTTGAGGAAAATAGGCACGATGAAACGCCACGGTACCGACTCAAGAGGGCGTTCTTAACCTCATCGCCGTAGCTCAGTGCTGGTCAGTAGATGGACGCATCATCACTGCGCTTCTGGACAACTGTTCGGCACACATAATGTAGGAGAAATGAGTGGAGGGCGAGTTCTCTAGGGGGCAGGCGGAGTTATGGCCAGCGGCCGACTGGCGTGTCATCGAAACCCAGTTGTTGTTTACTGCAGCGGTCGATCTTTGGTGTCGGTCGAACGACGGCCTTGATTTTCCGGTGGATGGGAGGCAAGCTGCATCCTGTTCGCCACGTCCTAGTGCATGTCTCCGTGTTTGAGTAGAGCGAATTCTTAGTGTTTTGGTCAAACAAGCGCTTATTAGTCCCTGCAGGGCAGATGGTGAAATCCGCTAATTTAATAACAAGAACTAAAAATCAGTTAGGAGCGTAAAAATATTGAAAACAAGGAATCCAAGGAATATGCACAATCCAGGAAACAAGAAATCCCAATGTCTTTATCCACGCTTATAAGGTATATGTTCGGCCAATTCTCGATTGTGGCACCACCGTGTTCAACCGTCACAAGCAAAAAGGCGTGAATTTGTTGGAAGGAGGGCAAAATAACTCAACTAAGTAACTCGCAAACTACTGATTAGATGTTATGGCACAAATTACCTTTCCATGCCAAACGGAATGAGGTAGATTATTTGGACTGCCTACCTTAAAGGCAAGAATGGTCAGAAATGATCTATTACACTTATGCACAGAATCATTACAAGAAAATACACTTTGATCTTGATATGCTCCATTGTGCTTGCTCCCGATAAAACCGGATGTGGGAAATTGAGATGTGGGGACCCGGTAGCGAAAACCAGTCAAAATTCGTTTCATATAGGACAAGGGTTTTCTTTCCAACGATAAAAGAAGGAGTTCCTGACATGACAGCGATGCGGATCAGATGCTAGCATAACCAAAGGTTGAAGCATGCGCCCAAATGGGACCGTCAGTTTTGTTTATTTCGCCTTTTTCTCCTTATTTTCTCTTCTGCTTATTTTATTGTCTATTACCTCAATGGGGCGCGTGTAGCGCAGTTGGAGGAGGCGCCGACTGTCGCTTGCACTCGATACCAGGTTCCTGGTTCGGATTTCCCGCCCAGCCCAACCAAGCCTTCCATCCCTCCGACGTCGGTGAATTGGTAACAGACGTGTCTGGGAAAGATAAAGCGCTGACTTGTTCATCGGCTGGCCACCGCAAGTCACTGTATGGCCAAATACGCATTCAACACGCCTCCACGACATTCCGTAGAAGTAGAATGCGTGGCGCATCCCAAAAGGGATTGAATAACGCCGTCCTTTATCCTTTTATCCTTATTACCTCAATGTTTCCTAACAGTTCACGTCATATATAACCGCTATCGTACTTTGTAATTGTTCAGAATGCTTGCCAGTTTTATTGTCTACTCGTGGCTCGTCCACGTCCTCAAATAAGTAAATAAATAAATAAATAAATTGTGCCCACGCCCCCCCCCCCTGATTCTCTAGCTTCGAATATATGGACGATTGGCTTCATCGTGCTTTTTTAGAGAGATTGCTAATGACCAATGCTAATGCACCGAATTCGTCTCTATCTAACAGCACAAGAAATAGAGTCAATGCAAAGCTCGTTACATTTTCTTACCTTACTTTTAACGTATAATACGCAGTACGCAATTTTTGCAGAGGACTAGAGGCAAACCAAAACAAGAAAAACCATAGAAATATTGAAAAATCGACTGCAATGCTGCGAGTTGTGGCCGTATGTGAAGTAGTAGTTTTCAGTTGGCAGTTTTTTTTATTCTTTTAACTATTATAGCGTCTTTGAAAAAGTGAGCGAAAAGGTTGCGTATGATAACAAAAAGTTACGAGATCTGAAATGGGGAGTTGCTCGCCTTTTTTTGTTTTGTTTAGCCAGTCTCCTGTACATGTAAAATGATGGTCTACAGAATGCTCTATTTATCGATTTATCGAAATGTTCGAAAGCTTCTGATGTGCAAATTTTTTAGGCTAGAAGGATAAGTTTCATAAGCTATCAAGCAGAGTTCTCCCTTATTTATGACAGGATAAATTGTTAGCGAAGAGGAATAAAAATAAAGGATGAGGAACTGTGTTAATCAATCCCTTTTAGGGTAGTATAGTACATTTATTACCCAAAAAAAAGATAAAAATCGGTCTAGTACAAAAGTATACAGCAAAAGTTGATTTACTGAAAAGTTGCAAAAGCAGAGCATAAAGCTGTATTGAGCCAAAAATGATTGAAAAGCAGTTTCGCACAAAAGACTACAGAAAATGTTAGCTTAGCAAAAGCGATTGTTTCCATGGTTTGTATAAGGTCTATGTCATACCACCGCCCACCCCGAGCGAAGCCTAATGATAAGCTCCTATATCGATCGCTCGAAGCGATGAGTCGATATGGGAGCCTATCATTAGGCTTCGCTCGGGGTGAGCGACGGTATGACATAGGCCTAAAGTGAAAAGCGCTTCTTTTTAAAGTGCTACTCTGTACTTCGTTCACTGAAGAGTTATTATATGTTGAAACAAGGTGTCGTTCACTCTGCATAAGAAATAATTTGTAGTTGACCTCACAAAGGTACTCCACACATTGTACTTCTACGGGATGACGTGGAGGCAATTTGAATGTATATTTGACCTATACAATGACTTGCAAAGGCATAACGATGGAGAAGTCAGTGCTTTACCCCTTCCAAACGGCTCCAATTCACCGACCCCACAGGGATGGAAAGTTGGTTGGTCTGACCATGAGATCTGAACCTGGAACCTGGAATCGGGCGCGCCCGTCGGCTGGCACCCCCTCAACACAATGAACTGCTGTTACAGGATGTTTTGTTGCGATCAAAACTCTTGCGCCAGGCAGGACTCGAACCCACATCTGCTTTCCAGGTAGCGATGTTCGCCTTACATCACCGGCGCTGTTTGACCGCATGTATCATCCGCGATATCCTCGAGGTCCGTCAGCAGCCACCCGTGATACGGGGATGGGCCGGCCACTATATCAGCACGGAACCGGTTAAGCTGAAGACCGTACTAGTAACAATATTCTAACATATTTGCTTAAGCCTGGAGAGGCGGATAATACGTGTGGCCAAACAGCGCCGGTGGTGTAAGGCGAACATCGCTGCCCGGAAAGCAGAAGGTGCGGGTTCGAGTCCTGCCTGGCGCAAGAGTTTTGATCGCAACAAAACATCCTGTACCAACATGTATCCTCTCTACCAGCCTCTCCGCCTTAACCAAATGTGTTGAACAATGAACTGTGATATTTAACACAATCTTCGATAAGTTAGGATGTTCATTTTTATTACGATGTAGTTGCTAAAATGATCACTTAGTTTTATTAACAATCAAACAGCGTGCTCTCTTTTTTGAAGCATCTTACATATAGGAACAGTATGCTATACGGCTTAGATTAATATTAAAACCACAATAAACAAGAAGCACAATAAAACAAAATTATGAAAACACGATAAAAATTAACACAATAAACCTATCTATAATTAAAATGTAGCATACATTCAAAGCTATTTTGTTATATACCATCTCCAAATCGAATTGGACACTATTCAAATCAAATTGCACACTTTTCAAACCAAATTGGACACTTTTCACGTCAAATTGGACACTCTCCTAAACTCGCCTAAGACTTTTGAAATCGAATTTTAAAAAAACCTTTATGCAGGTTGGACTGCAGACTTAATAAGATGGTTAGGAAAAATTTTTGTTTCATGAAAATTTAGAATAACACTGAAGGAACCGTGACCGTGAATAAGCGCCGAAGAAGGTGGTCCGGAGCCGGTGGGTTTCTTCGGCGCTTATTCACGGTCACGGTTCCTTCATTAGAATAACACTTTTTGAAACTTTTTACCCTAGTTTTCCGAATGGGCGCGTGTAGCGCAGTCGGAGGAGGCGCCGGCTCGCTTGCACCTGCTACCAAGTTCCTGGTTCGGATTTCCCGCCCAGGCGAACCACGCCTTCCATCCCTCCGAATTGATACAAGACTTGTCTGGAAAGGATAAAGCGCTGACTTGTTCATCGGCTGGCCACCGCAAGTCATTGTATGGCCAAATACGCATTCAAAACGCCTCCACGACATCCCGTAGAAGTAGAATGCGTGGCGCATCCCAAACAGGATTGAATAACGCCGTCCTTTATCCTTATCCTTATCCAGTTTCCCGAATAAGTGTAATAATTTTATAAAATTTTTATTTTGGAGAAAAATAACAAATTAAATTTTTCTTTTAACGCAGCAAAGTAGCAACCATGTAGTGCATTAAAAGATCAGATTGCATGCACTCGAAAAGATCGTCACGATTTTTATTTGATTGATAGTGTAAGTGCTGTTAACATGGAACAACGAGGTATGTGCGTTCTTAACAATTGTGTTCACCGCATTTCAAAAGTCTTAGGCGAGCTTAGAAGAGTGTTCAATTTGACGTGAGATATGTCCAGTTCGACCTGAAAATGGTACTCGGAACAGGAAAACAAAAACGCGATGAAGGACGACATAGATCAATCTTTATCTTTGATGTGCTACGCACTCTAATTCTACTGGATCCCGTTGAAAGAGTCAGCTTGGATACGGCGCCTCTTCTGATTGCGCTACGTGCCTGCTTGTTCTCAGAATAGATTATTTATGCCTTCTCCAAATGTAATGAAGCCTTTCGCTAGATTAACTGCATTGTAAGAGGCATTACTGCAGAGCGAGTTACTTTCATCGACCGAAAATGGTAAACAACGAGCAGATGCGCTTTTATTTTCTTAGCGGGATGTGAGCTGCACGTAGGGCACCCAACTTTTCTTTCGCTTAAATTCCAAAGGTGAAATTCATGCAAGAGAAAGTCTAATGAATCTATGAAATAAGTAGTGATAAGTCTACAAATTCATTTCACCTGTTCTACTTCTTAATAAGAAAGAAAACCAGGAGAGAAAATTCTGCTTTACACTGGTCCTGGCTGTGCCTCTGGCTTCTATTAATGCTGAAGAAAGGTTCTCATGGATGGATGAGGTTTGGAAACAAAGTGCAGCAAAGAAAAGCTCAGTTCCATGTATGGCTTAGCCACCACTCGCAATCGATTCGCCTTGTCTCCGAAGGCCGTAGACATGTGGGCGCACGCATCTTTGCATTCTGATGAAGATTCGACTCAAGCATTTGGTTGCCTAGCCTTTGCCAGGGGGTTTGAGTTGGACCTTATAAGAGGGGGGCCACTCAGGTCTTCTTGTGTTTCTGCCTGAACAGGATTCAAAGTTATTTCTTGCCAGGACAGTGATGACGAAGTAAAGTAAATGGAAAACCGAAGTACCGATAGGCACTCAACTACTATCTTAATTTCAGGGGACGGAGTCGAATCGCATATAACACAAGCAAGGTATTCATTGTGGAACTAGAACACGAATGATAAGAGACTGTGGATCCTATACACTTCAGGTATGAAAACGAAAGGCAGAAGTTCTGAAGTCCTGCATCTGTCAGCCAATCTCTTCACTTAATTTGTGCTCTCACATTCAGAAAGCTCGGCACCACTATTACCTTAATGATAAACAGAGCAGACATGTAGTGTGGGGCCTAAGAAAAAATAAAAAATAAATAGACAAATAGAAAGATCGCTTGGCCACTTACTACAGGCGCTGGCTGTTTCAGCCACAGTTTTTCGACACAGAACAGAATCACATAACAATCACCAATGAAGAGATAAAGGACGGCGTTTATCAATCTCTCCTAGGATGTGCCACGCATTCTAGTTCTACGGGATGTCGTGGAGGCGATTTGCGTATTTGGCCATACAATGACTTGCGGTGGCCAGCCGACAAGCAAGTCAGCGCTTTATCCTTCCCAGACAAGTCTGGTACCAATTCACCGACCCCGAAAGAATGGAAGGCTTGGTTGGCCTGGTGGGAAATCCGAACCAGGAACCTGGTATCGGATGCACCCGACAGCCGGCACCTCCTCCTGCTGCGCTACACGTGCCCAATCACCAATTAACTAACTCATTATAAAGGATAAGAAACGGCGTCAATCAATCACCTTCGTGATGCGCTGTGCATTCTATTTCTACTTTTATTCTACTTTTCCGGATGTCGTCGAGGCGGTTTGAAGTCGCATTTAATGTATGCAATGACATACACAATGACGTGGCCAGGCGGTGTTCAAGACAGTGATTTACCTTTCCCAGACAAGTATTGTACCGGTTTAGTTAACCCGGAGGAATGGAAGGCTTGGTTGACCTATACGGGAAAATCCGCACCAAGAACTTGTAATCGGGTGCCCACACTGCTGCCCTTCCGACTGCGCTACCGCATACTCATGTCAAATCCTAAGAAAACATTTTGGGTTGGTCCAAAAACAGCTCAGTATTCTTCTATTCCTGCTATCTACACCCTGGGGGTTTAAAAAGCTTCTAGAAACGAGAGGTGTAATTTTTGGAGGCAGAAAACATGTTCTAGCAAGTGTTAACACTGGTCAAAATAATGAAAAACTTTTCAATTTTTCGATGGTCTATTTTAGACATGAAAAGTGTGGATCATGTTTTCATTAACATTTTAAAAACGATGGCTATAACATAGGAACAAATTGAGGACCAAAAAGCGCATTCGTACGGAATAAATAACCTCCAGCGACCTGCAGTGCATCATTGGTGTTGTCCCTTTCAAAGGGAAAATCAAATCAGATTCTTTGTAAACATGCTGGTCGTGTCCGGTTGACATAAACGAGTCCCACGCGGAGAAAACGTATACTTGAAGCATTGAAATAGCAGTAGAGAAGAAACGTGCTTAACAATCGCGACTTCCATCGAGACAAGGCTGACGAAGCAAAAAGCGCTCACGAAAGGAAGAATTTCGTCGTCATTTCGATCGAATGCAGGGTGCCATTTCTCCAATGCATTGCTGACTGCAATAAACATTGAATCTTCTATAACAACAGGAATAGGAAACCATTGAAATAGATGCCTCAGTGAGCTGCACAAGCATTTCCATGGCGAATTTACAATGAAAAATGACACGGTAATTTTTTTGAAAACTGTTTTGGCCTGGTCCCGATTGGTGAAGGTTTTACCAACGAGAAAGTTCTGATGTTCGAAGAGGTGTAGTCGATTGGTGAGAGGTCTGGAGAATATGGCGGGTGAAGCAGATTTTCAACCCTTGATTCGTTCAAATTTCGAACAGTGATTTGTGAAACGTGTGGCAGGCGTTATCGTGCAGAAGAATCGGGCTTCTTCTGTTGGCCAATGGTGGCTGATATTGACGCAATTTTCGGTGCACTTCGTCGATCTACTTACAGCACGAGTCTGCTGTGATCGTTTGACCTGGTTCCAGAAAAGTTGTAATGGATCACACCATCCACCGTCCACCACACAATGACCGTTACCTTTTTGGTGGAGGATCGCCTTTTAAAAATACCTGGGGGGTTCGTCGGCGTCCAACCACCAGTTTTTGCCGCTCACTAAACTCGCGTGGCACTCACTTTTCGACTTTTTTCACTTTCCCAGGGCGTTTCGAAGCATCCGCAACAGCAGCTTTACTAAGGTCAATCGCTTTTCCGACATACTTCAATAAGCTCTTCAAAAACAGAACTAGAAAGCAACGTTGAAACATAAATATTGAGTCAGATAAAGCGAAAAATTCTGTACACAAAGTAGCATTAATGCGCAATGCAAGTTGAATTTTTACTTAATAACAGACGAATGAAAAATAGTAACACAAAATGTGGAGAACTTTCGGGACGACCTAATACTAAAAACATAAACTACACCATAGTATCCTACATAGTTGGTACAGATGAAGCGTTTTCGGGTGTCTGGTTAACGGCCGTGAAAACTGGTCCTCTCAGCGGCCGAACAACACAATTAGGTAATCGCCGTAGAGTAGGTACTCAGTTCGAATCTCAATTTTCTCGTCGCACCATGCTTGGGTCCTACTTTCTAGGAAATAAAGAATATAAATGAAGGATGAAACAGTGACTTATGCAGGTGCTAAAGGATATCACAACCAATTACCGAAGAAAGATAGTGCTGAATAACGTGTAATGTTGCAAGTCGGCGGCCCCAGTGCAGCGGCTGTGCCGTTAACACGTGGGACACCAACCTGCCCCATGGGGCACCCGAAGCTGCCAAGGCCCGATACCCCGGGGAGGTGAACTGTCCCATGCCCTCACGTGCCACTTCTGAACTGAAGATTCCCCGGGTCCGTCCCTTCTCCTCCCACTGAATTGTATCCTTCCAGCCCAGGGTTGCAGCCAGCGAACTACCGTGGGGGAGACACTAACCCCGTGCACGAATTGCCAGCCTGTGACACAACGACACTGCCCTCGCGGCGTCCAGGCGGAGGGCCAGAGCCTGCCCCTTCGCCCGGACCCCGCGAGGGGCTTGACAGGCTTTATCCCAGCAACCCAGCAAGATAATATGACAGCAATACCAGACATATGGAATAACTGCAAGGTATGAACGGACTCACCGCACTCCTTCATGTAGCACACCGAGGGCCAATACGGATTTATTACACACCAGCATGCCGACATGATATGACCATATGAGAGTCGATGACGCAATGGTAGAAAAGGGACATGGCCGGCAGAGTGGGGTGCAACCGGGTGGATGGAGATACAGTGGGCCGGGCGCATCATAGTGGCTACCACTCCGCGCCCTCAGCCCTGGCGACCCTTCTTGGAAGGGTCGCCCTCCATCCGATCAGCAGTCGATGCCGTGATGTGCTGGGACGACGACGTGGCCAGGCCCCGCGGCCGGCTCCGGCTGAAGTGACGAGAAGCCGACCGATGAGCGCAACCGCTCACGGTCGGCGCAGGCGTCGAATGGATTGCCGGGTTCACGCGGGACGCGGGTTATGCCCGTTCCGGTGCGCGCGCCCCGCCCGCGGATCGATTCCGGCGGAGGCGGGGGCAGGCCGCGCGAGGACCGCCTCGCGGAGCGCCGCGGGCCTGAACGCCCGCAGGAGGATAGAAGGGGCTGCGAAGGTCGCGAGTCGCGACACTCTCGCCCAGAAAAGAAAGCCTCCCGCGGGGGGTCAGGTCCAGGAGCCGCCTGGCCACAATGAGGCTTAATGCCTTTGAATTTTTTAGGGGGGCATCGACTGCGGACCACATGGAGGAGACGACCGTTCCCGTCTGGAACCAACCAGGACCTCGGAACGCTGTAAGAAAAGGAAGGATGTTAGTGGAGCACTCGGCCGACTGACAATGAAGTGACTGAAGAAGAAACTCTGCCGGCGGGTATTACATACACATGAAATGACTGCTGCGATCGACCCTATCTGAAATGCCTCAACTCCGCACACATTTGAGGAGGCTCACGCTAACTGAGGGCACTAGGATAGAAGCTACAAAATAGGAGGAGATGCATGATATAAGATGTCTAACCTAACTACGATATTAGGTAACTTCCAAGATAACTACTATAACTGATAAATCAACTACGGCCTAAATGTCCATGAAATGAATTGATTGAACAGGCCTCCTCAAGGAGAATATGAGTGACGGAGCAACCTGCATGATGTGGCATAGCATGGGATGTGCAATATGAAGTGACAGCATACAAATATAATCAACATAGGAGATAACAAAATACAAAAAATATGAACTGCCAAATATACAGCAATAATTCAAATACATACAAAATATTTGACCATACAAACATACTGAACTGCGGTCGAAGAGGCTGGGTTCGGCCACGAAGGACCTACTACCATCGCCTAGGTCTGCCCGCCTGACTCGTTGTAGCTCGACAAGTCCATCGGTCGGAATGCAGGCCACGTCCTGGATGTCGACTTCCGTGCGAACCATACGATCGACACCAGAGCTGTAATGTCAAAATCATGTATGTTCAAAATGGTCTGAATAATGATTATCAGAAATGAAATGTGATGAATAAAGAAATATAAACTGACAATTTGATTTGAAGTGCCTTAAATAAATCTTAGCCCTGGTGAAGTTTCCGGCGCGAGCAGGTCGTTGTCGATCGAGGTACGGCGCGATCCTGAGCACATATTAGCTACCAATTACGCCTTGAAAACTCACGTCTCCGGTTCAGATCGCTGACCGTGTTGACTCGACCTCGTAGGAGACCTGCCTAGACGTTATCTGGACCGACTACAAGGGCTAAGAGACCTAAACACATCTAGGGCTATTTCCACTAAGTGCGCTGAGGCGCTGAATTGACTGAAGCCTTAGAGCGGTGTTAGACTGAATTGACCCCTTGAATTGACTCTGTTTGAATTGGGCCAACGCTTCCTGGCCTAAGGGGAGCATATTGAGGCTGGCTATGGGGGCACAAGGAGCCTGTGAATTGTCCCTATGCAGTGCC
This sequence comes from Heligmosomoides polygyrus bakeri, assembly GCA_947359475.1. Classification (NCBI taxonomy): domain Eukaryota; kingdom Metazoa; phylum Nematoda; class Chromadorea; order Rhabditida; family Heligmosomidae; genus Heligmosomoides; species Heligmosomoides polygyrus. The sequence goes on along the minus strand of OX375869.1, from coordinate 84,551,319 downwards.
AGCTGCTCCTTCCGTGAGCCAGAGCGTGGCTGTGCCGGGTCTCGATCGGTGGGTCGCGCCTGAGATGTAGTGGAAGGCTGGCGACCGTCCGGACCGAACGAGCCGGCAACTGTAGTGACCCCTGCTGGCCGACGTGAACTGCGGGGGCGTTGGATGGAACTTGCCCCATCCGCAGCTTCTCGGCCTCGTCCATTGAGGCCCTCAGCGCCTTTGCCGCCTTGGTGACCTGAGCCTTGATGGAACCGATCGTCGTCATCGTCGAAGTCAACAACTGCGATTACCTGCAGTGCGCACTATGAATGACGACTCACGGGGCCGCCTAAATGGCGGACACCCGTGGGAGCGCGATGGCGAGGTAACAAGTGGATGGGTATGATGATGGACTGGATGGGCTGAGAGCGATTCGCGGTACACTGCAGTGGAGCGCCGGCAGAATGGATGAAGGATAGGACGGAAGTAAAGAGTGAGCTAGGAAAGAAGAAGAAGAAGAGAATAGAGGGTGGAAGAGAGAGAGAGTGGACTAGAGTGAGAAGAGGATTACGAAGAAGGAAAAATGCTACTAAAGGAGAGAAGGAAAAGATGAATTAAAAGAAGAAAGGCTACTAAATGAATTAAAGAGAGAATGAGAGAGAAGAGAAGGAGGAAAGGAAAGACAAATGAAAAAAGGAAAGAGTGACTAGAAGGGAGGAGAATATAATACGAAAGGAGGGAAAAGATTAAAGAGGGACTAAATGAATTGGCAAGGTGTGAAATAAACCCGCACTCGGTGCAAGGAGTGCGATGGGTTACCTGTTACTATTGAAAGCACTACATGAGGGGGGGGGGGGGGGTGGGGTGACTGCAACCCTTCCCTTGCTGAATTGACACCTGGGGACGTGAAGGGGGACCCAGTTCGTCTGACCTTCAGACGAAGCCGAAAAGAGCTATGGGGGCCCGCCGTAGGTGTATTGGGTGCTGCAAAAGCAGAGGGACGAAGTGAGGGGGCACGGATAACCCAAGGGACCCAGGGAGCTAGACGAGAGGGGGGACTGAGGACCGTGCGACGGGGCTACCAACCGACACCGTTACCAAGCTACCTAACCGTGTGGCCAGCCCGTATGGTAGTAGAATGCAAGCGCTTGCCCTTGGGTGCAACCAGGACTTACCCATGCCTGGTACTTATTAGCCCGTGGTCTAGACCCCACCCGTCGCAGACGCCCAGCGCGTCGCCTTACCCCCATGAAAAGCCCCTGGCCTTGGAAAACCCTGAGGGACTGCACGCCCGGGGACGGCGCACAAGTTGGCTGGTTGCCACAGTCCAGCCTGGACCCCTGCGCCGTTGCCTCCCCGGCCGTGGCCCCTAATTGCCCACAATTGGCCCGACCCCTGCGAAAGACCCCAATTTAGCCTACGGGCCCCGAGAGCAACACAGCCCTGCACCGGGCGTGGCAGGGCCGTTTTTACGGCCAGCCGGCTGTCTCCAGACGGACTGGCCAACGGGTCCGCTTGCCAACGTCCGATGCACCATGTTGCAAGTCGGCGGCCCCAGTGCAGCGGCTGTGCCGTTAACACGTGGGACACCAACCTGCCCCATGGGGCACCCGAAGCTGCCAAGGCCCGATACCCCGGGGAGGTGAACTGTCCCATGCCCTCACGTGCCACTTCTGAACTGAAGATTCCCCGGGTCCGTCCCTTCTCCTCCCACTGAATTGTATCCTTCCACCCCAGGGTTGCAGCCAGCGAACTACCGTGGGGGAGACACTAACCCCGTGCACAAATTGCCAGCCTGTGACACAACGACACTGCCCTCGCGGCGTCCAGGCGGAGGGCCAGAGTCTGTCCCTTCGCCCGGACCCCGCGAGGGGCTTGACAGGCTTTATCCCAGCAACCCAGCAAGATAATATGACAGCAATACCAGACATATGGAATAACTGCAAGGTATGAACGGACTCACCGCACTCCTTCATGTAGCACACCGAGGGCCAATACGGATTTATTACACACCAGCATGCCGACATGATATGACCATATGAGAGTCGATGACGCAATGGTAGAAAAGGGACATGGCCGGCAGAGTGGGGTGCAACCGGGTGGATGGAGATACAGTGGGCCGGGCGCATCATAGTGGCTACCACTCCGAGCCCTCAGCCCTGGCGACCTTTCTTGGAAGGGTCGCTCTCCATCCGATCGGCAGTCGATGCCGTGATGTGCTGGGACGACGACGTGGCCAGGCCCCGCGGCCGGCTCCGGCTGAAGTGACGAGAAGCCGACCGATGAGCGCAACCGCTCACGGTCGGCGCAGGCGTCGAATGGATTGCCGGGTTCGCGCGGGACGCGGGTTATGCCCGCTCCGGTGCGCGCGCCCCGCCCGCGGATCGATTCCGGCGGAGATGGGGGCAGGCCGCGCGAGGACCGCTTCGCGGAGCGCCGCGGGCCTGAACGCCCGCAGGAGGATGGAAGGGGCTGCGAAGGTCGCGAGTTGCGACATGTAATACCAGCGGCACAATCTCCTTGTATATTCACAGTGAACTCACACAACTGATCTTGATAGAATAAAAAGCAATTCTAATAATTTTGAAGGTTATAACGTCCGACCTGAAGGTACATCTTGTCAAATAAAAATTTCAGATTGTCATTTTTGTCGAAAAAATCCCAAACGGAGATTAATTAATGCAGCCCTTTCTCCTTTATCGTTGCCCTAATGAGGCCTGACAACAGTACTATCTCTATTAAAGGCTGCGTAAGTCCCTTTAAATTGAATTAAACATGAGTTTGGAAGCGGAGAGATTAGTCACCTTCAGTAAGTTGCGCTCGAGGAATGCTGTCGCGCTCCAATGCTCTCCAATACTACTCTTAAGCTGCCATAGAGGTCTTCAGAAGCGGTGGAATAGGTGGTACGCGTACGTATTTAGCTCTGCTTAAAATGACGTTATGCTGAACTCTTGTTTTCGACTGATTTGTTCCGACCTTCACAAGTAGGGCAATTATAAACTAAGCCGAACACTGCTGCGCATGCATGAATGATGCCGGTGAACAGGAAGTGATGATGTGATGGATTATAGCATATTCTTCTTGAAAGGGTTGCATACAGAGGGAAGTATCACTTCTGACAACTCATCGCCATTGATACTACAGGGCGCGTGAAAAGTTCTTAGAATTTCCTGTTTCAAGCACATTATAAAGCACTTCTTGATGTGAGACCGATACAATGCGCGTTCCTTGTTCGCTTGTAACAACGTTGTTACATGACCTATTATATAACATTTTCAGGTGGAGTTGGACACTTCTGAAATCATATTGGACAGTTTTCAAACTAAATTGAACACTTTTCACGTCAAATTGGACACTCTTCTAAGCTTGCCTAAGACTTTTGAAATCAAAGAGGACTCTTCCGAGTTGAAACAACTTTTATAAAGTTAAACTACAGACTCAATAAAGCGATTAGAAATTTTTTTGTTCAAGCAAAATCTAGAATAATTTTTTTTGAATTTTTTTTTACTTTAGCTGTATGAGTGTGATAATTTCATAAAATTGTTACTTTTGGAGCAAAAATACCGAATTGAATTTTGTTTTAAAGCGCAGCGAAACAGCAACCATACCAGATTGCGCCATGCACTCGAAAAGCTCGTCGCGATTTTTATTTGACTGATAGTGTAAATGCTGTTTATACGGAACAACCAGGTATGTACTTTCTTAAAAATGGTACTTGCTGCATTGTCCACATTCAGGTATGTATAAATCAAGATATAAATATAATCAAAATTTACATGTTATAAAACATATGTAAAACATAAAACATATACATATTAAAGGATAATCAACATATACATTCTGACGATTGCATGGCGTAATCTTTACCCTTGTCACTAAAAATTTCCGGCTTTCTGTTCTTTAAAACATGCTATAAAGCATTATTTTTACACGAAAAATTAGAATTTTATAAAATTTCAAACAAAGTGTTCACTTATTGGGCAAGTGAACTAAAGGCATAAAGAAATCATACTAAAATCTCCTCAAGCAACAAAAGCTGTAGCCAATGCAATAAGTACCATTTTTAAGAACGCACATACCTTGTCCCATGTAAACAGCATTTACACTATCAATCAAATAAAAATCGCGACGAGCTTTTCGAGTGCATGGCGCAATCTGGTCTTTTAGGGCAATGTATGGCTGCTGCTTTGCTGCGCTTTAAAACAAAATTTAAATTGTTATTTTTCCTCCAAAAGTAAAAATTTTATAAAATTATTACACTCATTTAGACAGCAATACTAAAAAAATTCCAAAAAGTGACCTTGACGTTTGACGTGAAAAGTGTCCAATTTGATTTGAAAAGTGCCCAATTCGACCTGAAAATGGTATATAATAGTCGCCTAGGGGCCTTCAAACGTCTGGTTAGGGTCTCAAAATTAAAACACCTCGACTGTCTTCGTTTCTTCCTTAGCCCTTCTTACTTCCACTACAGGAAAGCTGGTTTTACTGTCTCGAATATTATAACAGGATAGGGGTAGAAACTTCAAATCTGCTCCCATCGAGCCTGTCCACCACCCACATTTGTGCGTACGCGACTTATTATTCTTCAAAGTACCCATTCACTACGTTGTGAGAACAATTAGGTCGTTGCATATGAAATGCCGACTTTGACTGAAAACGTTGACGGATCATAACTTTGCTTGGAAGCCATTTTATTAATCGAAATAAACACCATTACGATTACTACACTTTTTCCAGGCGGCAATAACTTAGACATTCCATCAGTATACAAATCAGAACTACGCATCTTGATAAAACATAAGAAGTCATTTTCGACGTCATTTTGGTTGCTGAATTCTTCCCTTCACATGACGATCCAAATGCTTGAAAAAATGACAGTCGGTAGGGGACAGATCTGGTGAATATGCTGGATGTGGCAGAGTTTCGTATCGCAATTCATCCAGTTTCTGGAGAACAATTCCTGAAAAATGCCGACGCGCGCTGTCATGCAGTAGGATTGGGCCTCTTCGATTGACAGAAGCCGGCTGTTTTTCCATCAACTTCTGTCTAGTGCATTATCTCAATTTCAGCACAGTACTTCTCCGCTGTAATGGCCTCTCCAGTCTTCAAAAACTTGTAACGGAGTATACTAGCCATTGTCCACTTCGGTTTCTTTGGATGGAGACTTGGACTCGGCATCTCCTTAGGGCTCTCATTCTTGTCCAGCCATTGGGCGACGCCGACTTCCACCATGGCTGGAGTTGGTCGTCGTTAAGGAGTGATGGCTCCCTACCTCGGTCTTCACCTTCGAGACTTTCATCTTCAGAATGAAACCTTTCGAATCACTGGCGAATTGTGTGTTTCTTAGTGAAATTCTCCAAATGCAGCGTTGATGTTACGAGCTGCGGCCGCGGCGTTGTGTCCACTTTTTCATCCACATAAGTAGAGCAGGTGAAAATCACGTTGGTTCACACTGTAAAAATGGAGTGAAAAATTCGGCAGAAGGCAATTATGTCGCAAAGGCTATAAACATTAAGAAAGCGGAGACTCTCTGCTTTCAGAAACTATATAGAGTGCCTGAAAAGGAAACGAAAAGTCGACTAGAAATTGAGGTAGCAAAATCGCCATTTCATATGAAACAACCTAATAGATCATAAAAGTCTCAACCCGAAGTGCTTAATCTGCAAACACATAATTAAAATTAATCGAAATTGATCGACCGGTCGTTAGCGCTTACTCACCGATGAAGAGAGTAGTAACATTCCTCAGATTCCTGTAGTCTTTCTCCATACTCTCTGTCTCACCCCACCAACCCAAAACACCCTCTTACCCATGTGCAGGCAGAGGAACGAAGTAGAGTCAAGCACGCGCACGCTCGTTGCACGAAGCCTTTGAAAGAATCTTCTCTCTCCTGAAAATCCAAAGCATGCTGCGCAAAATCTGATCTGCGGCACGTCTTCTGGATCTGGACGCGCGTCACACCTAAACCCTGACCCATGTTATATAACGTCTGTGACCCCTTGTTTGGGTCCAGACGTACGTGTCACGACGTCGCACGATCTATTGCATCTCGACACACATTGCACACATTCTGTGGCATGCCTTCTGAAGCCCGACGCACGCAGGGAGAGAAAAAGAGAGAAAACACTGGTTCACCTTTTCTCGACATCCTTTTAGTGGTCTCCCCTTACTCTTCTGTATCCCTACACACGTTGAACGACGTCTGTGGCTAGTCTTCTAAATCCTAAGCACATTAGACGACGCCTGCGGTACGGCTTCTGAGTCCAGATCAATCATCTGAACGTTAATCTATAGATAAGGCTATCCAGCAAATTGAAAAAACCGGAGAATGAAAAGCTGCGAGCGGGTCGCTTTCCGAATTCCTAAACATCGTCGACGACACTCCTTCATTTCAGCGATAAAGTAGCAATCTCCAAGCCAGGCGAAACGTGGTGGTGGCATGTACTAAACCTACTTCTGTTCCCTTAATCTCATTGAGGCGACAAGCCTGCACCAACGCTGCCTCTGGAGGTGCTCAGGTTTTCATTAGCATTAGAGGCAGATAGCACTGATTTATTTCACGAGCACTAATGTCAGTATAATGCAAGGTTTTTGCCAGTCGGTATCTTTGACATTCGCTTGAGGAACATCGTCTCTAGCCCATGCAATTAATGCGCTCGGCAGGCCAGGGCTTGTGTGCTGGGCATAGTAATTCGTTTTTCTGCGATTAATGCGCACACAGAAGGGTCCCATATGGCAGAGGAGCTCTATTGGCGATGCAGCTCCATTCACACCTCCTCCGGCCCATCCGGCGCCTTGTAGCGCTCGATCTCCAGGGGTCACACCATGGAGGAGGAAACGCCGATCACATGGAGGAAGGTGAGCTAACTTGAGCGCTTCTTCAGCCGACGCATCGAGATGACTATTCTCGTGTATTTAGAGGGTGAAGATGGCCCTGCCCCATGCGGGGCTCTACTTCTCCCTCTTCGTGTATCTACTTGCCGGAGCCGCCGTCTTCTACTGGCTGGAGTATGAGGCGGACGAGAAAATTCAGAGCGCTAAGCTCGATCGGATCAAGCACGTATGGGCTACTACATTCATTTGTTTAAAAAAACGTGAAATTCGGTTCCAGTTCGGTTGGTGAAAATGCTTACACGTAGTATTTTTGGCTTTTAAAATTTGGAGTTCATCCGGCCACCTCTAATACTTGAGCGAGGGCAAAGGATAAAGGACATCATGCAGACAATTTGAATGCGTATTTAGCCAATTCGATGAATTGAGGTTGACACTTCAGCCCAGGCAGGTCTGGTACCAATTTAACAACCATGGAGGGATGGAAGGCTTGGTTGGCCTGGACGGGAATTCCGAACTAAGAACCTTGAATCGGCAGACGGCGCCGCCTTCGGCTGCGCTACCACGTGCTCTTGAGTAGCATAGTGAATGAAAATCCCAACAAGAAAGACCCAACATACGGTGCGTATAGAGGTCAACTCATATTATAGATAGTAAGTCATCATATAGGCATGTAGTGCAGTCGGAGGACGTACCGGCTGTCGCGTACACCCGATACCAGGTTCCTGATTCGGATCACCCGCTTAGGCCACCAAGCTTTTCATCCTTCCGGAATAGGTGAACTGGTATCAGTCTTGTCTGGGAAGGATAAAGCACTGACTTGTTCATCGGCTGCCCGCCGCAAGTCATTGTAAATACGCGCCCAAATCGCCCCCACGACGTCCCACAGAAGTAGAATGCGTGGCGCATCCCAAAAAAGATTGAGTAACGCCCTTTATCCTTTTTTTAATTGATCATATTTTTGCTATGGAAAGCAAGGAATCGTAAGTTGGACCAACTTGTTCCGAACAGGAACTGAAGGAATGTTGGTGCAATAAGATTCGTGTACTCTTATCCGAAACCTTCTCTGAAACTGTTTTGTACGGATTCTGCATGAAAACTTTTTCTGCAGAATCCCTACTGTTTTCTGAACTTTTGTTTTTATTATTAATTAGGGCTCGTGGTGGGGTGGGAGGAGGCGCCGCCTGTCGCGTGCACTCCTATTCAAATTCCTGGTTCGATTTTCTCGTCCAGGCCAACCAAGCCTTCCCTTTCTCCGCATTTAAATTGGTCTGCATGAAGTCTTTCATCTTTTGTCCACAAACCTCTCCAGATGCCGTGGTCTCTATGCGCTCTTTCAGTTCCTCATCGTCCTAAATGAATAATAAGGAATTAGCTCTAATTTATTTCCTCTTCGTATCTTCACTGTAAATCGAACCAGAAAACATTTTTCAATATATCACACTTGAACGCTGTTTATCGTAGTCCTTCGCTTTGTGAATCGGTTTTCAAGTCTTGCTCTAAAAACTTCGAATTTAATCATTTTTTAGGTCCTTGTAGCAAATATGTATAAACAGTCGTACCTTAAGATCTTCTAAAGGCTTATAGGACTACCGGATGATTGAAGCAGCACTGAAAGAGATGGCACCGCCTGAGGCTTACGCAGCTCACAGAGACAGCATCTTCCAGGAACTTGCTGAGTAGGTCTATCTGAAGCAATAGTGATGAGTACAGTGATTAAAGATGAAACTGTTTGTTCAAATAAGGATATAGGAATTTACGGAACGTTTAGGCTTTCCACAGTGCATGAAGCTCGTCCATTTCATCTGCTGAATGGGATGCCTTCAGAAGAAGCGTTGCCACCGCGATGGAGTAGAAGCAGTGCTCTGCTATACGCGCTCAGTATTCTGGTAATTTGACATGATTGTATTTAGTGCGTGATGTAGCACGCTTCCGTCGATCAAATTTAGAACGTCTGAAGGTTGCTTTCTTCCATTCTTCTTCATGCTACAATTCGGACACTCACTAATTTCTCGTAGAAGTAGCTAAGACACTTTTTAAGCCGATCTGAAGATTTTTCAAATCAAGCTCCACTTTTCTCAAATCACATGAACAATCTTGAATGCGAGAAGTACGAGTGAGTGCTGATGGGTCTCACGAGGTGTGGATGTTGCGTTCGATCAAACAGCGCCGTGGTGTAATGGCGGAGAGCGTTCCGCCCGATCAGCAGGGGGTGCGGGTTCGAGTTGCGCCTGGCGCTAGAGTTTTGATCGCAAACAACATCGTTATGAGGGCCTATAACTTCGATACCAACCAAGTGAGGCTTAAAGAAACTGATTTGAATCATTTCTGTCTAGACCTACAGCTTAACTGGTTCCATGCTGATATCAGCGGCCGGCTCATCTCGATATACGGGTGAGTGCTGATGGGTCCCACGAGGTGTGGATGTTGCGCTCGATCAAACAGCGCCGGTGGTGTAACGGCGTAGAGCATTCCCGCCCGGTCAGAGGGAGGTGCGGGTTCGAGTCCTACCTGGCGCTAGAAGTTTTGATCGCAACAAAACATCACTACAACATCTTACAACCTCGATACTGGCCAATTTAGGCTCAGAGAAACTGCATTGAATTTTAAGCATAAATGAATGCTTTTCGATCCATACCACCTACGTTTTAAGAGCCCAGAAACATCGACTCAAACTTTATTCTTTAAATCATCCTACAATATATAAGCGAGAACGGTCGTTTGTCTGTGGGTGAGTGCGTGTGTTTGTGGGTGTGTTTGTTTGCACAGAAGTGCTGAAGGAGTGTGTTGGGAGGAACTATAGGGAAGGGGGAGGGAGAAGGGGTTGTAGTTGTCACCAGTTGTCAACTGTTGTAGTTGTCGACAGGCGTCCATGTTCAGATGACATGTCACCAATGTCGCGCAAAGAACGTTAAGGTTGAGAAGAGGTGTCACCGATGTCCCGCAAGGGGTGTTCGGATTCAGACGACGTGTCACTGCTGTCGCGCAAAGCAGGCCCGACTTGAGAAGACATGTCACCGACGTTGTTCATCAGGTGCCTGGATTCAGAAGAGGTGTCACCAATGTCGCGAAAGGCCTTCCAGACTCAGACGACGTGTCACCGATGTCGCGCAATGCACGTTCAGGTTGAGAACACATGTCACCGACGTCGTTCATCAGGTGCCAGGATTCAGAAGAGGTGTCACCGATGTCGCGAAAGGCCTTCCAGATTCAGACGACATGTCACAGATGTCGCGCCAGGGTACCGGATTCTCACAACGTGTTAACGATGTCACGCAAAGCACGTTCAGGTTGAGAACACATGTCACCGACGTTGTTCAACAGGCGTCCGGGTTCAAAAGAGGTGTCACCGATGTCGCGCGAGGGTTCGGGATTTAGACGACGTGTTACCAGTCAAGGTGGGACCAGTAATGGGGGACCGGTGAGGGATGGGGTTCCAGTAAGGGGGACCGGTAAAGGGTTGACCAATAAAGGAGGGACCAGTGAAGGTGGGACCAGCAATGGGGACCGGTGAGGGGGATCCAGTGAAGGGGGAACCGATGAAGGAGGGGAGAGGGGTCCAGTGAAGGGGACCGGTGAATGAGGGGGGAGGGGTCCAATGAAGATGGGACCGGTGAGGAAGAGACCAGTAATGGGACCGGTGAAGGGTGGAGTGGCCCAGTGAAGGGTGGACCGGTGAAGGAGGGGAGGGGCCCAGTGAAGGGGACCGATAGAAGGTTAACCAGTGAAAGAGGGAACCAGGTGAAGGGGACTGGTGAGGAAGGTACCAGTAATGGGGACCGGTGAACGGGGGGGGGGGGGGGAAGGGGTCCAATTAAAGGGGACCGGAAAAGGGTTGATGAATAAAAGGGGGACGAGTGAGAGTGGGACCAGTGATGGGGATCGGTGAAGGATAGGGTGACCATCAAAGAGGGGACCAGTAAGGGGAGGTCCAGTGAAGGTGGGAGCAGTAGTAGAGACCGACTAAGGGGGGGGGGGGACCAGTGAAGGGTGAACCGGAAAAGGGCTGACAATAAAGTGGAACCAGTGATAAGGGATCAGTAAAGGTGGTCCAGTGAAGGTGATGGACCTGTTTTGCCCTATTCCGCTATACCATTCTATATAGCAAAACCAGTTTTTTACTGTAATGAATGAGAGAAGGTCTAAAGAGGAGAAGAAGACGTTCGGAGTGTTCTATTCTCCGGGTTTGGGCGAAGCCCCAACCCGACGTTTGGCGGCCGGGATAGCCATTAGACCTCATCGGCGGCTGCCGTGGCAATGTGCCAAATCATGCTACAGTATCCCGAAAACCTGCAGATCATCCGTCATCGGAGCGCGTTTCTGCACAGGCTGACGCGTTGCGATGTGTCTGCTGCCGCGTGGTCTCGCAGCACCCCTTGCCTTCGTCGCTCAGGGGGAGTCCGCAGCTGGATTCTGCGCTCTTCGAGCGCAGAATCAGGCTAGGGAAGGGACTCCAGGGAGGGTGCTGTCCAAGCTGCTCGTGTGAAAACTGCCTTCGTCGCTCAGGGGAGTCCGCAGCTGGATTCTCCGCTCTTCGAGCGCAGAATCAGGCTAGGGAAGGGACTCCAGGGTGGGTGCGATCCAAGCTGCTCGTGTGGGAACTGCCTTCGTCGCTAAGGGGAGCCCGCAGCTGGATTCTGCGCTCTTCGAGCGCAGAATCAGGCTAGGGAAGGGACTCCAGGGTGGGTGCGGTCCAAGCTGCTCGTGTGAAAACTGCCTTCGTCGCTCAGGGGAGTCAGCAGCTGGATTCTGCGCTCTTCGAGCGCAGAATCAGGCTAGGGAAGGGACTCCAGGGTGGGTGCGATCCAAGCTGCTCGTGTGGGAACTGCCTTCGTCGCTCAGGGGAGTCCGCAGCTGGATTCTGCGCTCTTCGAGCGCAGAATCAGGCTAGGGAAGGGACTCCAGGGTGGGTGCGATCCAAGCTGCTCGTGTGGAAACTGCCTTCGTCGCTCAGGGGGAGTCCGCAGCTGGAATCAGGCTAGGGAAGGGACTCCAGGGTGGGTGCGATCCAAGCTGCTCGTGTGGGAACTGCCTTCGTCGCTCAGGGGAGTCCGCAGCTGGATTCTGCGCTCTTCGAGCGCAGAATCAGGCTAGGGAAGGGACTCCAGGGTGGGTGCGATCCAAGCTGCTCGTGTGGAAACTGCCTTCGTCGCTCAGGGGGAGTCCGCAGCTGGATTCTGCGCTCTTCGAGCGCAGAATCAGGCTAGGGAAGGGACTCCAGGGTGGGTGCGATCCAAGGTGCTCGTGTGGAAACTGCCTTCGTCGCTCAGGGAGAGTCCGCAGCATCACCAGCAGAACCAGGCCAGAAAACGCCGCTCAATAACCCAAAACCCCTCAAATCTCGACCACTCAATTGAAATGCAAAAAGCACGCAACGCTGCAGAACCGAACCCCCGACCTTCCTACCATGGAGCAGCGCAACATCCACTGCCTCACGCCCGCTTGCTGAGGCAGCCATCGCTGGCATACAAGACGTCGCAGCGCGATCCACGACGCATCGACAGCAGCCGCCTGCTACAGTATCCCGCAAACCTGCAGATCAACCGGCGGCTGCCGTGTTCGTCCACGTCAGCCACGCAACAACCACGGCAGCCGCCGATGAGGTCTAAGTAAGACCGGCGGCCGGCAGGCCGTTGAACGTCTGGTATCATATATCCTCCGATTGCTGCAGCCTCACGGTTCAAGAGGGTGAATGAAGATGCCATTGCCTTGTCCTTGATCAAAAGTTCACACTTCCTTATTTAAACACAGAGCTGGTAGGGCTTCATTAAGACTCATCAAAAAATTTCAAAAACGTACTCCAGCCCTCATTTTAAGTATTACGCATCGAAAATCTTACCTAATTTTGACAAAATCTAGGCCTGTAAATTGACTATACGAAGGTTTTGTTATTATCGCTCCATTTATTGGTGTTCGTTCTTGTTTCTTTGTATTGATCTAGTTTGATCCCGCATCTACCTTTTGTGACGTGATAGACATAAACATAAATATAAACTACATGTCGCGTAGACGCACCGCGGGGGTGCGGTAACGCGTTGTCGCTTCTACTGTAACCGCGGCAGCCTATCATACATCAGCTCAGCTGCGCGAGCAGGGCACATAATTGGCTGCAGTGATTACGGTAGCAGCGTTCTGCACTTTCCCGCACCCACCCCTGAGGTGCGTCTTCGTGACATTTACGCTATGTTCGTATATTTATAGACAACAACAGGCTACTCGTATGCGGTTCCGGTCACTCCACTGGGCCAATTGTTGGCGATTGTCTACGGGCTGTTGGGTATTCCAGTGATGGTGCTGGCAGCTGTCGACATTGGCAGATTCCTCTCCCACATTGTGCTCGAGCTATATGCCAAGGCAAGCTATTTCGATCTACAATAAAATCTCCATGTTGCATTGGTTAAGAAATTCCTTTAAAAAGCAGAGAGGCCGATGTATGTGAAATTTCAAAGACCCCAAGTTCGTATGTGAACGAGGGAGTCTGAATACTTGGTGCAGGCATAACGTCATTTCCTCGTATGAGTTAACATCAATGAATAAGGGGGTGTCTAGGATATTGACTACATATCCACATAGGTTTCGGTGAATCTCTATGGATACCTATTGCAGTACCAAGTCATGTCCTCTTCACTGAGCTGCAGCAAACAGCTCACCACCACAACTGCAGCGCTTCGGGCGAAGAAACGATGGTAATCCGGGAACATTTGCACCTGTGCAACTCTCCAGCTGAAGCGGTCTTTAAGCTTTACGAAAGATCGGCGAGGCTCTGGCAGTTCACACGAGAAATCCTCATCGCTCGAGGAGGAAGACCGTCGCAGTGAAAGTGAGGAGGAGGAGGACGAAGACTCGGAGAAGGAGAAGCAACCGGCTGCCAAACGACTGCCACTAAGCATCAACGCTGGTATTCTGCTGGTGTTCTGCATGATGGGAGGAGTCACCTACATCGCTGCCGGTCAGCTGCCTCAGAAACACCTTTCCCGGCTGGTTCCTGAATGATTTTGTTTCAGGAGGAAAAGCGACGTTCCTCGAGGCGTTTTTCGTCACGTTCAATCTCGTCGCCAATCTGACCATGAGCGAGATGCCCAGCGATCTCAACCACGTGCTCACTCTCATCTACATCTTCGTCTTCGTCACTTTTGGTGGGTTGAAGGATGGTTGGGCGAAGAGCTGTTTTGCCACTATTCCAGTATATTAAACAATACAACGGCTAATTAAAGAATTTTGAAAACGTATGATCCACTCGGCGCGTGTAGGAGGCGCCGACTGTCGCCTGCACCCGATACCAGGTTCCTGGTTCGGATTTCCCGCAAAGGCCAACTAAGCCTTCCATCCCTCCGGGGTCGGTGAATTGCTACCAAACTTATCTGGGAAAGATGAAGCGCTGACTTGTTCATCGGCTGGCCACTGCAAGTCATTCATTGCATGGCCAGATACGCACTCAAATCGCCTCCACGATATCCCATAAAAGTTGAATGCGTGGCTTATCAAAAAAGGGATTGAATAACGCCGTCCTTTATTCTTTATCCTTATGATTCATTGTTCGACGTTAAATATTATGCAACTTCGGTTAGGTTGGCCACATTACTCACGGAGGCGTATAAAGAGACATCCTATAGTTTAAAAACAATTCTGACTGTCAGGCACATGGCTGTTATAGTTCATCATATACTAAGATGTTCAAATAATTGTTTAAATAGTAGAATATTCAATATTTTTAGATTCTCGAATATTCGTTCGAATGTGGACATCGATGGTTTTCAAAAGTCGAATATCCGTTCGAATTCGAACATCGAATGGGACCATATTCGAATATTATTCGAAATTGAATTATTTTGATTCGATTTGGAATAAACTTCAACTTCATAATAGGTGCTGCACCCTCATGCCGATGAATTTTTCCTGTTTTTTTTTCGTAAGAAACCTTCTAACGCAATATCATAATGTGGAGTATAGTTGTGCTCGAACGAATATTTTCGAATAATTGGTCAAATAATTCCTCGAACAATTATTCGAATGGTCGAATATTCGATATTTCTAGATTTTCCAATATTCGCTTGAATTCAAACATCGGAATGGAGCCATATTCGAATGCATTCGAAAACCGAATAATTCAGCAGTATTCGAAAATCGAATGTTTTTTTTTTTCGACTAACGAATAAATTTTCAGTCAGTCTTTAATCACAGAAACTGATTCGAACAAATTTTTCGACTGTTCGAATATTCAAACAGACGACAAATGGGGCTTATCCGATTATTCTTATCATTCGAAAAAATTGATGAGTGAATAAATTCGATATTTCATTCGCTCAAAATTTTTCGACATCGAATTTATTCGTGCATTCATTCGTTCGATAAATTTTCTCAAAAGCACAACTATAGTATGGAAGTGAGCCTCCACTAGGAAAGCGACGTATTCTACCCTACCGCAGCTGTACGTTGAAATTTTTCAGGCTTTCAAGGCACTGCACCCCATCCCCGTATTCTGCCGTGCAATCTTCATTGATCCTCGAAAAGACCCAGGACTTATCGTTAGTTCCAGCCACGATATCATGCAGATCTAGATTGTGTGCCGCATCTCAATTTTTTTATCGTTTTACTGAATTGAAATACTAATCGAGTCTGTTTATACAGGCAAGCTTTACTGTGTAGCTAAATTCGGTTATTCGCGTTATTCATCTATTCGAACATAATATTTGACTAATCGAATATTCGAACAAACGAAAAATGGAGACTTGTTCGATGTTCGATCATTACAAAAAATTGACGATCAAAGTAATTCGTTCGTTCATTCGCTCGAAATTATTCCATACCGAATAAATTCATTCATTCTTTCGTTCCATGAAATTCCTCAAAAGCGGAACTGTAGTTGATGATAAGTCCCGCATCCCATCATCTCGAGAATCTCTAATAGCGGGAGCTCATTTACTGTTAAAGTGGAGGACACAGTTGAGGCTACCGGTTCATCACTTTTCTCATACAAAAAATCAAAGAAGGCAATCAAAATAAGAAACCACCGACCGATTTTCCAATCGTTTCTGTACTTTCTTTACTTCTTTCTGAAAAAATTACATCTCAACATTCTAGGAACTTCATCTATGTATAATAGATATTATTTAGCTCAGGAAACGGTCTGCACCAAATGCTTAAAAAGCAGTGCAATCACTAGGTAAAAGTCTAGGTAATCTTACTTTAGTTGGTTAAGCTTCACAAATTTTGCCGGTCTGTTCGATTTTTGAACATGTATCACCTGTCGGGGCGCGTGTGGCGCAGCCGGAGGAGGCGCGACTGTCGCGTGCACCCGATACCAGGTTCCTGGTTCGGATTTCCCGCCCAGGTCAACCAAGCCTTCCATCCCTCCGGGGTCGGTGAATTGGTACCAGACTCGTCTGGGAAGGATAAAGCGCTGACTTGTTCATCGGCTGGCCACCGCAAGTCATTGTATGGCCAAATACGCATTCATGTCGCCTCCACGACATCCCATAGAAGTAGAATGCGCTGCCGCATCCCAGAAGGGATTGAGTAACGCCGTCCTTTATCCTTTATCACCTGTCACCTGTCGTCCGGTTTATCACCGAATTTCCCGAGCGGGCGCCAACAGTGTCTCTCACTCCACTTGCCCCTGTTGCGTGCCAGAGTGCACCAATGGCGCCTCCTCCCTCGAGGGACACGAAGAGCGTCATATCGTCCGTTCACGGTGTTCACGAAGAAGTCCGACCAACGCTTTGGTGGGCCTCCTGGTGTTCTCTGGACATCCCGCGGAATCCAGTCGGTGACGACTCTCGTCCAACGGGTGCCTGCGAAGCGCATTACGTGGTGTTCCACTTAATTTTCGACGACTTGGCCCATTTGGCACCATCATTTTCGAACGTCGGCAAAGCACAGAGTTTGAACAGTCCGGGGGGGGGGGGGTTGACTCATATCCGTTGTGGCTTCTTCGTCAACAAAAATGCAGAAACCGTTGTGATCCTTCATTCCGTGGTCGATGAGTTGATTGCAGACTAGTCTGAAAAGCATTAAATACTGACTTCTTCATTGGCTTGCCACAGCAAGTCATTGTGTGCATCAAAAACGCACCCAACTCGCCTCCACTACATCCTGTAGGAGTAGAATGCGTGGCGCATCCCAAAAAACTAGTCAATGCTGTTCTTTACCCTTTTTATCTTATTATCTTTTTATCTTATTGTATTTTAAAACCACAAGAACCAACTGAATGTTCCTCGAAACTGTTCCCCTTCTTCCACTTCCCTTCACTGCTGCTTCGAGCTTCAAATTTTGCGTAAAAATGTTGTTGGCGATTGCTCGATAACACATTTGTTAAGGGGTTGCTGTGCTGTCGATGTGTGCCGAGTTGGCTGCACTTGAACTGAAGGACATCTTTCTTAAAATCCACTACTTCGGCAGGAAAATCAAGTTCAAACGAAAGCACAAGAAAGAGCAAATGGAGGTTCGACCAGTAACAAACATCTGCTGACAAATCTAGCCCTTCTTGCAATAGCATTTTTAGGTTGAAGTCAAAGAGCTGCTAAAAATCATCGAGGAGATCCGCCGGCGATACCCAGAGAAGGACCGGATCACTTCACTGGATATCTTACAGGTAAAGAAGCTAGGATACGCGGAGACGAGATTGTTCGCGTCTCTCTTTATGCTCCTCTCTTTTTAGTCCCTTCAAGCTTTGGTGAGCTCATGGAAGCTAAATATTACACAAGCCGCGAGATCGTCATCTAGCAGAGAAAGATAAAACTCGGCGTAGTGAACGCGCTACATAGAAGAACACCCCTTTCTAATGAATTGCAATTGGAACTGGATGGCAGTTCTGAATTCAACGAAGGCTTGTTCTTGCTGCGCTTACTGACTAAATTAAGGGAGCGGCCAGTTGGCGTTTTCAACGTTTGTAGGAAAGCATCAACAGCAATCTAAGCAGGCACCCCGCTGTTTGTTTTCGAGTTAGGGAGCTCTCCAGGTTATTTCCCCCTAAATTCATCTGTGCCACCTGTGTCGCATATCGCGTCGTTGAACATCAATTTTCTAATGCTAAGAATGACGTGGGCGCGAGTAGCGTAGTCGGAGGAAGTGCCAGCTGTCGTATGCACCTGATACCAGGTTCCTGATTCGGATTTCCCGCTTAGGCCATCCAAGCCTTCCATCCCTCAGGGGTTGGTGAACTGGTACTGGACTTGTTTGGGAAGGTGCTGACTTGTTCATCGGCTGGCCAGCGCAAGTCATTGTATGGCCAAATACACATTCAAATCGCCTCCGCGACAGCCTGTAGAAGTACAATGCGTGGCGCATACCAAAACGGGATTAAGTACCGCCGTCTTTCATCCCTCATCTTTAAGGATGGCGTCAGCAACGGTTCTGCTCGCCCATGCTGCATGCCAAAATATTGTAACTTCTCCTGCTCACAGTAGTCACGAAGGAATTCAAGCAACGAATTAGTGGACATCTTGGTGTTTCCTTGCATCTATGCAAGTTGCGGCACTCATCCAGCGGTTGTCAGCGAAACGCATCACCATGGTCGGCCCACCCAATTTTCGACGACTTTGCCCACACAACAGGTGCTGGTTCCCCAAAGCGTCTAGAGGCTCGAAACTACGAAGTCTTCATTCACAAAACCGGGCAAAAGTCGCTCCACTTCACCGTTGCTCAGCATTGAGGACATGATGAGATCTATACGGACAACCATACGGACAACCATCTCATGCTACACAACCACATCCCCTAAATTTAAAGGAAACCCCTCGTATCGTGGGACAGCATCTGAAGTTCTCGTAGAAAGGTAAGGGACTGAAGACCAAATTCGCTATATAGCTCCCTCCGGTTAGGATAGAAGTGTCACTGATGCTGTTGGCTTTTCCCCTATTTGGCTTAGGTTCCAAATCAGTCGACAGTCTGCAGTAGCTGTGGCTGTTCAAAGAAAATCCAAGCAGCTCGGGATACGCCGATTGCTTGCCTGAGTTGAAGAGCGAGGATGCCCCTTTCCAGTTCATGAACGAGGCGAGTGCTGAAAGAGCTGTTCTGACCGAGAGACGTGACACCATCGCATTCATGCCGCAGACGATGGAGATGCTGAAATTCGCCGACGAAATGGACCTCGAGGATCGAAGTGCCAGCCGACTGGAAGAGGCTCCTCTGATTGAGAGAGTGCCCAGCAGGTTAGTCAATTTCTTCGTTCTTGTTTCCCCAAATAAAGGGTGTTGGCGCCGGTTCTCAAACAGATTAGATAAATTAGAAAGATAAAAGTCTGCAGTTTAAAGTAAGAATATTGTAACACAACAAAAGAAGTTTGTGAATAGACACGTTGTAAAGGTCTGTTGGATCTCAAATAAATTAATATTTGTAATTAATACAAATTTAAGCGACGTTTTTCGACATGTCAGCAGGCAAATCGTATTATGCCACTTTTAATTTGAACAGAACAGTTTTCGAGCCAATACAGATATATCCAAAGTCAAAAGGGACACGTTTTAACAAACGCTTAGTAAACTATTGTCTACAATTTTAATAAGAAGCTTTGATACATGGTCATCAGAAAAATGAGCACGATTGTCAAATGAGTACAAAATTACTATCTCCCTGGTCTAACCAACGTTCTTAAGTTCATGCCGAAGCAGTCCAACACCAAGAACTTTTCGTATGCACTTTTATGCCGCGCACTCGTCCAGAACATTTAAGTGTTTATTTGATTGATAGTGTAAATGCTGTTCACCTGAAGTTGTGCAGTGGAGATCGTGGCTCTTCTACTGTGAGCACTTCTGCTGCTTCTAGATTTACACGAAAAGAGCATTTATTCTATTTACCAGCCATCCGTGCCGAGAGGCAGCACCGACGCTTCTTGACGACTTCGCCGTGGCAATAACTTCTCATCATCAATTGTAGCTGCCACCTATGTCATGGTTTCCTCAGGAAGAACATCTTAACTACGTCGATTAGGGCAAGTTAGAAAAAAGCGAAAAAATGGACCACATTTCATTCACAAAAACGCTGATTTCCCCAATGTCGATTGATGGCGATTGACAGTTCAAAAGCGAACTTCGGATTTCTCTGCTCTCCCGCGCATTAGAATATGCCTCAAAGTGTTGGTCCAATGACAAGAATTTTGTATCTAAACGGTGAGATCATTTCCTCTTTAGACTCTACAAATTGAATGTTTAATAAAAATTTTCTTGAAGAAGACGTGACCTAAACCTTAATATTAAACAATGGTTTAACGATCAACTATTACTACTTATTCATCTACACCAATTTACAATTAAACATGACACTTCACACTTACGGATCAATGCACTTGGTTCGAATCCCGCCCAGGTCAGTCGATCTTCCATCACTTCTGTCGCAGAGTCGAGGTCTAAAAAGGAGACAACACTGATTTGATCAGTGAGTTCCATGCAAACAATTGTATAGATCAACTTGCTATTCAACGTGAGTTCCATAAAAGTGAAATGAGTGGGAGCAAGTTTTCATGGAGCAATTTTTTCATTTTTTACTATTATGCATTTTTTGTTTTTGTTTTGTTTTCACTTTCATTATTATACTCATTATTATAGATTGATTAATTATTAGGGGATGTAGTCTTTCTGCTTAGTTCTACCCATCCGACTAAGATCTTTATCAAAAGCATGTTCGGGATAGGTGAGAAAACCTACTGTTGCGAAGGGATTAAAGACTTGAGTGTTTTGGACACTAGTCATTAATATAGTCTACATGTAGAAGTACAAACGAGCAGCCAAGCCAGCCAATCACAACGAATCAGAGTACCAACCTAGGCGCCAACCCAACCCACGTAGCCTAGTTGAACGTGAGCTGATCATGAACCTTCAGCTTAACTGCTCCCATGCTGATATCAGCGATCATCTCATCCGGATATTCGGGTGAGTGCTGACGGTTCCTACGAGGTGTGGGGTTGCGTGCGATTGAACGGTGCCGGTGGTGTAATGGCGCATTCCCGCCGGTCAGCAGGAGGTGCGGGTTCGAGTCCCGCCCGACGCTAGAGCTTTGATCGCAACAAAACATCGTTATAAGAACTTGCAAACTCGATGTCAGCCACTTAAGGCTTGAAGAAAATGAACTGATCCTGAAGAGATGGACGTGCGTCTCCACGTAGGCCACATTTACGACTAGTTCAATGTTTTGTCTTTCGTGCCATCTGACACTAATTTCTCGGCCCTAGAGAGATGAAATTTCAATGATTTAAACATGGCTACATCTGATTCAAAAACTCTTGTCCTTGTTCGTATAAAAAATTTATTCAAAAAATAAACGTTGGACGTACTTCCACATTGACATTAGTTGTTTTCCCGAGTACGTCTACCGAGGAAACAGTACTCCGTGTTCTTTATAGCGACCAAAACGCCCTCAGACGCCAGCTGCCCCCGTTCACGTCCCTGATCCCCAGAAGCGCATCACCCGCCGCTTTTTTCCTCGTCGATTTTCGCAATCAATTTGCCGCACTTTATGTGCTGTCGATCCGACTACTCAGACTGCTTAGCAACAATGACCGAGCAGCTGCTCACATCCTCAGCTCGCATCCATAACGTCTATGAGAGCAAACAGCACGACGGATCGCCGCGATTGATGAATGACAATTACCAAGACCGATCGGCTCCCACCGCGACCTAAGTTTCTGCGGCTGAAAGAACAACGAGAGCTGGGCTGGAATCAGCGCTGCCGCTCTAGCTTCTGACGGTCATTCCAACACTTTCAACGTATGAGAAAATGTGGTAAGAGAAGCAGAAATTGTAGAAGCGCGCAGAAGTCAAAAAGCCGTTTCCCTTGCACTATTCGATAGGGTCGTCTTTGAAGCTTGTTGTACTTGCCATTATCCAATGAATTCAACCTCAAAAGCCGCATTCAGAGATGTTTCGGAAATCTTTTCGGCTTGTGTTATTAAAATTTGGAATTGAAAAATTTGGAAAGTTATTAAAATTCCAGCATTAATTCTCTAATCTCCTCTCCCCCAAGAACATTTGTTCCTCTCCCAATGAAAAACTTGGAAAACTGATTAGAAGATTTTCTTGAACAGAGAACACATTTGAGAGATCAACTTCAAATCGGTTTTTAAGCAGAATGGGCGATACCTTGTCTCAACATATTGTGTAACAAGGGCTCCGCCACGCCTATCGCCTCGCACTTGCTCGCTTCGCGCGATGTTGCAGTATCACTAAGCTAAGGACGATCACATCAAGTTAGCTGCTCTACTTGCACAGCTTTCTTCCCTACCTAGGAGTACAAAAGACTCGCAGTACGTACAGTATATAGTATGATAGGGCGATCTATTGGTTCCTCACTACTGGTCCTTCCCTAGTGATACGGTCCCCATTACTGGTATTGGTCCCCTCAATGATACACCTTTAGCGGACAACGTCTTCGGCACACCTTCTGAATCCCCAGACACATTGTACGACGTCTTTGGCACGTCTTCTGAGTCCCAAGCACGTTCTGCGACATATTCCGCACGTCTTCCGAATCCCCTGACACGTACAAGACGTCTGGGTATTTTCCGCTATTTTGCGCCCCGTAATTTGATCAGTATCGATTGGCGGTGGTCGATACTGCAAAAACGAACTTCAGATTCGTGTTCAGCGACCTTGATTACCCCAGGGCTGAAGCTCCCAGGCAGGGAGAAGACGTCCGGGTATTCTTCGCTATTTTTGTGCCGTAATTTCCCCCCTTTTCCCCCGAATTTCCCCCCCCCCCGATTTTCCCCCTATTCTATGACTAATTTCTGCGGCCGATCGATGGAATGACTCAGCGCTTTGCGCGTTATTATAGAGTATGATAATTTGATCAATATCGATTGATGGCCATCGATGCTTCAAAAACGGACTTCAGATTCGTGTTCAGCGACCTTGATTGCCCCAGGGGTAAAGTTTCGAAACGCTTAAACGACATCCACAAAAAATCGATAGTTTGATCAATTTCGATCGATGCGATCGATACTACACAAACGAACTTTAGATTCGTGTTGTGTTCAGCGACCGCGATTATCCCAAGACTGAAGTTTCCAGGCAGGTAGAAGACGTGTGGGTATTTTCCGCTATTTTCCCGCACCATAATTTGATCAATATCGATTGATGGCTATCGATACTTCGAAAATGAACTTCAGATTCGTGTTCAGCGCCCGCGATTACCCCAGGACTAGAGTTTCCAGGCCGCTAGAAGATGTCTGGGTATTTTCCGCTATTTTCGTGTAGTAATTTTGTCCCCATTTCCCCCCCCCCCAATTTCTCCCCGATTTTCCCCGTTTTATGGCTAATTTCTATAGCGGCGCCGATCGATGGTATGACTCATCGCTTATCGCGTTATTATATAGTGTGATAGCTTTTCAGAGAATAAGCTATGAAGTCGCTCTTTTAAAAAAAACCTTTTTCATTTATGCAAACCATGAAACAATCGCTTTTGCTAGTCTTTGAAAATCTAACTTTTTCTGTTCCGTTTTGTGTTAAGCTGATTTTCTGCCAATTTAGGCTCAACAAAGTTTTACGCTCTGCTCTTTACCATCTTCAATAAACCAACTTTTGCTGTAACCTTCTGTGCTAAACTGATTTTGTATCACTTTTTGGCTAATAAGTGTTCTATTATGTCACTGCGTAGCGCTGTTTTAGGTCAATTAAGCTGATCGACGTGCTGCAGTTCTCCGAAGACATGGATCTGGAGCACTGCTTCTATCACGAGCTCAAGAAGCACGGTCGAGACGGCAAGTATCCGCACAGACGACCCGAAGTGCTACAACTTCCTCAACCGTATCGCTCTCATAGCAGCACGTCATTACGATAGCCAAACCGTAATCGCGAGGGTGTAAACAGGGTAAGCCGTTGGAAACAGACCAGCGTCGGATAGCTGTGGGAGCATTTTTCCAGAAAATTATCATTTTTAATAAAATCACTTTCATATCTTTGTTGTTGCTTCTTTGTTCCATCTTAAAGCGGTAAATTATGCGACAGCGGGACGATTCTTCTGCAAATGAGGGAGTTAATCCGTCCTTCTGTCTGTGTGTCTGTCCATACTTCGATCACAATAGCACAAGTGCCGGGGGAAAGCCTTCGCATCTCGGTCTGCATTATTAATGGCCTCTTTCCAGGTTCGGGTTAGACGGGAATCGCACGGTTATGTTGGCCGGTGGGCGGACTTTACTGCTGGTAAACAGTATCAGTCGGCCAAGCACTATTCAAGCACTAAACAAAGGTGAAGAAACAAACTATTCAATTATTGCTCTCAATTTACCTTTCTATTCCAATTTGGGCGCGTGTAGCACAGTCGGAAGAGGCCCCGGCTGTCGCGTGCACTATACCTTTGTCCTTTTCGAATTTCGAATAAATTCGAATTTCGAATGTTCGAATATTCGACTATTCGAAGAAAGTCCAATATTCGAATTATTCGTTTTTTCGAATAATCGAGAAATTCCAATATTCGAATTATTCGTTTATTCGAATATTTGAGAAAGTCCAATATTCGAATTATTCGTTTATTCGAATATTCGAGAAAGCCCAATATTCGAATGTTCGTTTATTCGAATATTCGAAGGCTTCGAATTTCGAATATTCTTCATCAATCTCTTAACAAGTTAATGACAATCCTCTTCGAAAACCAGGGAATTGTGACCTTTTGATAAGAACGATGCTTTGTTTCGCGTGTCACTCAAAGTGGCCGAGTTGTGTGTTGCAATCTGACAAGGGAAGGGTCCTGAGCGTATGTCTGAAAGGGAAGAGCGAGTCATATAGGGAGAATCCCCACCCCTCAATTAGAATAAAAATGGGTTTATTTTTGCCATGTCGTTAAACACAAGGAGGGGGGAGTTCGTTACAGTAGAATTCGTGGGTCTTGTACGCCCGCCAAGTGGCTCGGAGCTCAGTGGATAGACGTCGTTTCATGGGTGGGAGGTCGTGGGTTCGATTCTCCTGCTCTGCTGCATTTTTGCATTTCATATGTTTGGTTGAGAGTTGAACGATTCTGACATCTATACAACTTTCAAATGTTTTGCCTAATTTTCCAGTTGCACACCGTGGAGAGTAAATTTCTTGCCACTTCTTTATTAGTGACCGGTTTTTTAACCGCAAGGCAATGAGAAAGCTACTCAACGATGTATAAACGTTCAACACCAGTTATGCACAGGCCCAAAGTGCATGAAACAGAAGCACTGGTCACAATCGGACAGCCTTTAAAAGCTACAGGACCTCACAGGTATACCAGCGACACCACCTTCAATGTGATTATAACAAATCCGTTCTCCTTCAGCTATCCGCAGCTACCCGCAGCTTCGACATCTACCTTCAGCATGTTGTCCCTTTTTTCGCAGGTCAAAAGGAGGGTCGTGCACAATGACGTGGAGTGAAATCATTCCACCCGAAAACGTTATCATATGTCCAATTCCTGCTTGCATCTCCACGTCTATCAGTTCATCTTGCGGATCCCAATCTTCTTCTTCCACCACTTCCAGCTGTTCGTCTTCGTCAACTTCAAGTTGACGTGCTTCGAAATCCTTGAGTATGCTGACCATCCGTTCGGCCAGCTTGCTTTCTTCCCTCGAAGGTTCCTTGCCTAAAGGTGGGCCACACTTCAGCGTAAGTAGGTGGATCACCACTCAGCATCGGCGGACATTGTTGGTGGCAGGTTCAAGAAACCTTCAGCTACCTCTGTTTTCCAGTTGACAGGCAAAGATGAGAGAAAGAGTGTATCGATGGCAGTTAACGTCAGTTTGCGGGATTCACAGTCTTTGAAAATACGAGCAGGATGGTTTTTCCCGAGGTCATCGGTCCATCTAGGGAAACAAACTGTGAGGAGCCAGTAGCCTTTATACGTCGTCCGTATTGTGACAAGTGCTTCTTCTTCATGCACGTTGTGCCTGTGTATCACTGATGTTGAACGTTTATGCATCATTATGTTGAACACCAAAGCATGCAGCTGGAAAAATGATTAGAAAACCTCTGAAATGGTATAGACGTCAGAATCCATCAAATCTCGACAACTAGTTGAAATGCAAAAGTGCAGCAGCGCAGTAGAATTGAATCCTCGATCTCCCTCGCATGAAGCAACGTCTCTATCCATTATGCTGCGACCCGCTTGCGGCAGACGCATAGCAGACATACAAGACCGCCAAACTCGTGAGGCGCCCATTACATTGTAACTACAACGACACCGTACTCCTTGGGTTTTTTTTCTTGGCGAAAAAATAAACACATTTTTATACTAATTGAGGGGTGGGATTCTCCCTATATGACTCACTTTTCCCGTTCAGGCATACGCTTCAGACACTTCCTTTGTTAGTCCACGCGAGATAAGCGCGGGCAAACGCTCCGCTGCGTCCATGCTTCCTTTGAACGCCATCGAGCCTCCTGCTGCCAGTCACGTGAATAACGAGTGAATGGCTGTTCAATGACGCTTTTGCCTTCGGTATACTACGGGAGAATCTCCGTTTTGTATTTCTACCCCAAGTACAGCGACGGAACGATTAAAGCAGGAAGGAGCTGCGGTAGGGAGGTAGCACTTTCTGGAGCCTGGGAAGCTCCTGCTTTCTGCCAGCAAAGGCCTTAAAGAAGAGAGGAAGAGCAATGGCTATGGAGTACAAAAGCCAGTCTGTTACTCCATTTCCTATGAAAGCGAGCCATCCACATTTTCTCAATAACACTGTCCAAGTCGTAGTGTCTTGTCAGATTAGATTCCAACCATGGACTTCGGGTCCGTTTGCTTATAAGTGACGCGAAGCTCTTCAACAGAGCCAGAACGCAGATTGAATGCACTCATGAGCCTCCAATGTGCCTCTTCTGCACCAGATCGCCTTTGTGCTACTTCTTCGTCCATGCTAACCTTTCTTTTACCACATAGAAGCTTCGTTATAACCTAAGGAGACAGTAACCTATGGAGCAAGATGTATGACAATCTAGCTCTGCCTAACCAGAGTGTTTCTCTCTTCCCGGGGCGCGAACTCTTAAGGAAGCAAGGGTGCTTCATTGTCATTATACCTTTGTCACCGTCTTTTGGTCTCCTGAAGGAAATGGATGGAGCAGCTTTCGCGGCGCTTGAACAACGGCATCTGAGCCTGGACACTGACTTCCACAGCCTCGGTTCGGTCCTCAGCTCGCCCTCGCCTCGATCGTAGCCTTCAGCCTCAGTAGCACTTATCACTCACTGGACTCGCCACACTCCACTCTATTAGCCCTGATTTTCCGGAAGAGTAGCGAGAGTATGTCGGCCACGGGACAGGAGATCCATTGATAGAAATCGATATACCACAGTTGATAATTACCGATCCTTTTCGCATTAACCAACTGGTACAAGAGTAATGACAATCTGAAACCTTTGTATATGCCGCTCTGTCGAACGCAGTTTACAGTGGGTAATAAAAAATAAGTAAATGTCAATCGCTGCCAGGTTCGACCCTCGATGAATCTCGGCATTGATCGTTGTCCAATTGTTTGGTGTGGTGTTGAACTCGAAACCGAGATAGTACACGCTTTATTGACGACTAACGTTTCGGCGATGTCGCCTTCTTCAGAGTCTGAAAAAGTCCAAACATATGCTGAAGCTACCAGGCCAAACATCGCCACGAACCTTGCGAAAATTCAAAGACACCCCGAACAGCAACCCTTCCGGCAGAGAGAGATGACAGCAGCCCAACATTTAGAACACCCGAGAGACCCCACAAAGTGAAACTGTCTAAAAGGCGAGACTGAGGTAAGGGGTGAGCTCGCGGGTTATATAGACGCATTCCCCCGCCGATTCAACCTCGGGCTCTTGGCCTGTATCCAGAACCCCTCCAGGGTTTTGCGCGCGGCGGTATGGGCCTCCCGTGCTAGAATTTTGAAAGTGACCCCAAAGTCGGCGCCGTTATGGTCGTTTACCCTGTGGCAGCCCAAAGCAGTTGATGGTCGTGACCTGCTCTTCCCTTCCAGGTGTTCCTTAACGCGGACGTAGAAGGGGCGAGCTGTTTCACCGATGTATTCACCTCCACAGCTGTTGCACCTTATGAGGTAGACAACCCCCGAAACCATGCAGTCTCCTTCGTTGCCTGCAGGGCATATGGCGCAATTTGGGGTTTCGCAACTCCTGTCGTACAGGCGGTTGCGCACTAAACGACTTTTCAGGTTAGCGGGAGGTGTATCTACCACTTTGACATCGATTTCCAGTCCCGCCCTTCTAACGCACTTCCTAATAGAAGTGCTGACACTGTCTGAGACGAAAGGGATGACAAACGGGATTTTCTCGTCAAATGAGGAATTACGTGAGCGATTGCTAGTGCTACTTCGCTGATGACCAAAGAATGTATACCCATTCTTGGCAGCGATTTGGTGAGGAAGCGCTAGCGATTCCTTGCGCTCGTTTTCCCCAGAAGATACCCTGCTTGCTGTGCGGAACATATTGCGCACGACAGATGTTTTGGTCTGTGTCGGATGAGCTGACCTGCTGTGGACCAAGATATTTTTGCTAGTGGGTTTACGATACCACTTTGTTATTTTTCCCCCTCCGTTCAGCTGTATTTGGACGTTCAAGAACGGAAGCCGATCATCCTTTGGAGTCTCCCGTGTAAACTTGATATGCTCACACTGCTTGTTTATTATATCGAAGCACATGTCCATCTCCTCTTGGGTAGAACAGATGATGAGACAGTCATCGATATATCGACAGTATAAAGCAGGGAGCCTAGCTAACACGGGAGCTTCAATTTTGGACATGAATGCGATGGCCAGTATTGTATTTGCTAATTAAAACTCATAAATTTAGAAGGACAGACAATTTAGACACCATCACAGCTGACGGTATAAAGGTAAGACCTATCATCAGCTGTGTGGGGGGGGGGGGGGGGGGGTCCCACGGACAGGATCGCGTGGTTCCTGAACAGCATCATTGGGCAACTCCTGCGCTTCATTCCGGCTCATCTCCCAAACACCCATGCGTTCCTTGACCGCCTACACGCAGCTCATGTGGAACGGAACTGGGTGATGGAGTCGTTCGACGTGACGTCGCTATATACAAATGTCAGCAACGACTCAGCACTTGAGGCAGTCTACGAACTCCTCAGTGAACATCACCCTGGCATTGAAATGTTTGGCCTCACGATAGGTCAAGTCATGCGGCTGCTAAAAGAATGTCTCAGCTGCAACATCTTCAAATGGTCGGGCAGGTATTTTTCGCAGATAAGAGGGTTAGCTATGGGCCAGCGCCTAGCTCCCCCTCTGGCCATCGCATTCATGTCCAAAATTGAAGCTCCCGTGTTAGCTAGGCTCCCTGCTTTATACTGTCGATATATCGATGACTGTCTCATCATCTGTTCTACCCAAGAGGAGATGGACATGTGCTTCGATATAATAAACAAGCAGTGTGAGGACGTCCAAATACAGCTGAACGGAGGGGAAAAATAACAAAGTGGTATCGTAAACCCACTAGCAAAAATATCTTGGTCCACAGCAGGTCAGCGCATCTGACACAGACCAAAACATCTGTCGTGCGCAATATGTTCCGCACAGCAAGCAGGGTATCTTCTGGGGAAAACGAGCGCAAGGAATCGCTAGCGCTTGCTCACCAAATCGCTGCCAAGAATGGGTATACATTCTTTGGCCATCAGCGAAGTAGCACTAGCAATCGCTCACGTAATTCCTCATTTGACGAGAAAATCCCGTTTGTCATCCCTTTCGTCTCAGACAGTGTCAGCACTTCTATTTGGAAGTGCGTTAGAAGGGCGGGACTGGAAAACGATGTCAAAGTGGTAGATACACCTCCCGCTAACCTGAAAAGTCGTTTAGTGCGCAACCGCCTGTACGACAGGAGTTGCGAAACCCCAAATTGCGCCATCTGCCCTGCAGGCAACGAAGGAGACTGCATGGTTTCGGGGTTGTCTACCTCATAAGGTGCAACAGCTGTGGAGGTGAATACATCGGTGAAACAGCTCGCCCCTTCTACGTCCGCGTTAAGGAATACCTGGAAGGGAAGAGCAGGTCACGACCATCAACTGCTTTGGGCTGCCACAGGGTAAACGACCATAACGGCGCCGACTTTGGGGTCACTTTCAAAATTCTAGCACGGGAGGCCCATACCGCCGCGCGCAAAACCATGAAGGGGTTCTGGATACAGGCCAAGAGCCCGAGGTTGAATCGGCGGGGGAATGCGTCTATATAACCCGCGAGCTCACCCCTTACCTCAGTCTCGCCTTTTAGACAGTTTCACTTTGTGGGGTCTCTCGGGTGTTCTAAATGTTGGGCTGCTGTCATCTCTCTCTGCCGGAAGGGTTGCTGTTCGGGGTGTCTTTGAATTTTCGCAAGGTTCGTGGCGATGTTTGGCCTGGTAGCTTCAGCATATGTTTGGACTTTTTCAGACTCTGAAGAAGGCGACATCGCCGAAACGTTAGTCGTCAATAAAGTGTGTACTATCTCGGTTTCGAGTTCAACACCACACCAAACAATTGGATAAATGTCAATCATTGGGCGACCACAATGAATAAGGGTGTTCATTTGATTATTCGAATAAAGGACAATTCGAAATTCGATTATTCGAAATTCGAAATTTTGGAAATCGAATATTATTCGATCATTCGAAATTCGAAATTTTGAGAATCGAATAATATTCGATCATTCGAAACTCGAAATTTTGGAAATCGAATATTATTCGATCATTCGAAATTCGAAATTTTGAGAATCGAATAATATTCGATCATTCGAAATTCGAAATTTCTTCCCAAGGACAAAGGTATAGCGTGCACCCGATACCAGGTTCCTGGTTCGGATTTCCCGCCCAGGCCAACAAAGCCTACCATCCCTTCGACATCCCGTAGAAGTAGAATGTCATTGTATGGCCAAATACGCATACAAATCGCCTCCGCGACATCCCGTAGAAGTAGAATGCGTGGCGCGTCTCAAAAGGGATTGAATAACCTCTATCTCCTTTATCTTTTATCCTTTATTCCAACTTATTTCTTTTAGGATCTCCCTGCTAATAAATTTGGTCTCAACGCACAATAGGGAATGTGTCCAAAAATTTTCACAACTTCTGTGTTTAAGATTTGTATTGAAACGACGGGACGCGTAGAGCGCAGTCGGAGGAGGCGCCGGCTGTCGCCTGCACCCGATACCAGGTTCCTGGTTCGGATTTCCCGCCCAGGCCAACAAAGCCTACCATCCCTTCGGGGTCGGTGAATTGGTGCCAGACTTGTCTGGGAAGGATAGAGCGCTGACTTGTTCATCGGCTGGCCACCGCAAGTCATTGTATGGCCAAATACGCATACAAATCGCCTCCGCGACATCCCGTAGAAGTAGAATGCGTGGCGCGTCTCAAAGGAGATTGATTTCCGCAGTCTTTTATCTTTATCCTTTATAGAATGCCGTTATTCTTTCTGATAAAACAAAAACAGAAAGAAGAGTTGACATAGTCGCCTAGCACCGTTCTCTACACAGGATTTCATGAAATGTATACAGTGATGAAACAATCACAATTCTCTGAAGTTGAATATCATTTTAGATCTTAGTCAGTTTTTTAAAGCGCAAAAGAATCACAATTTTAATTTGTTTTCTATTTTTACAGTGAGAACGTGTTACGAAATTGCTCAGTGTATCGTGGCGTCATCTATGAAGCCACGTCATCAAGGAATGCATGATTTTGTAAGAGAGGTCCTATTTCATCCTGAACATCAATTGTTTTGAGCAACGTTTTCGATTTCATGGTAATTTTTCCCGGAAATTCTCCTTCAGATGTTACTATAATTGATTATGCGCAACAAATTTGTAAATAGATCTCTGATCGAATGCAACTTCTGAGAACGCCCTTAAAAACCGCTAAATTCCAGAAAAAAATCCCTTAAGACGTTAAGTCCGAGTTTAAGGGAAAATGTTGGTAATTCGTTAGATGCGTTAACCGTTAAATGTACACCCTTGAGACCAGATTCATGATCCGCTTACCATCCTCTAACGGTGAAAGTACCGCCAAACCTGATGCTGATGAAACGCCATATCAGGGGTTTGGCGGTATTTTCATCGTTGGAGGTCGGTAAGCGGTTGATGAATCCGGCCCATGATGCACATCTCCCATCTCTCCATCTCGAAGAAGGATCTGAAGAATGCTATAAATTAATCCCATAGTGGCCACTTACATAGCTTTTTGATGAATTCCAAAAATTTACCTTGCCTGCTGAATGTGCGAGGTGCTATCGGTTGGTTTAAACTTCGAAAAAATAAAACAGTGTTGGCATCAGGAGCAGGAGATCGAACAAGGTCCACAGTGCTGCTATTCGTTTATTCAAAGGAAAAATAAGGAGCCGTTGTTGTCTATGGGTCAAACCCTCAAGAAGCATATGTAGTTCCGAAACCACAAGACTTTCACGCAATCAGAGAAGTCTCCAGCGCAGTTTCTCCGAAAGGAGCCCTGCTCTGAAAGCAGAAGTCGAAAAACTCTTGACCTCTCATACCATTCGGTTTTTCTTAGAAGCTGATCAGAGTCTGCGATGAAATCAAATACGGTTCCACGCAGCCGTTGACGATCGGCCGTCTCTACATTCCGCCAAATGCGCTTATTCATCTGAGTACGCGACCATACCTTGTGTCCTTTTGAACGCATCGGTTCAGCAACGAAGTATTGACATCCAATGTTCTTTTCCTTGCTTCGAAGCTCCTACTTAATATTGGATTCGGGAAATCACGACCGGAAATTTTTATTCTAAAAAATCATCGTCCTGTAACAGTACATAATCAACTATATAGTAGTATGTCCCAAACTTGCGTCCCCACATGTTGCACCTGTCATTTTTCTTGACCTAAGCGTGAAGCAGGTACGGTCTTGGTTTCGCGAGCTAGATATGTTCACCCTGATCTCAGATGCTAAATATTCAGCCGCAATATAGACCAGCTACAAAATGGTACCTTCTCATCCTCTGAAGGTTCCCATCATCCCAGTGCACATCAGCGGAGCATCGGGGAGATACATCTCCATGACTTTTACTGTCGAAGCAGCGCTGAACAGTCAGATGTCACCCTGTGTTTATCAAATCAGTAGCACTCGAAGCCAATGACGCGGGAAGGAACCATGAACACTGCGGACATCCGGTCATGGTCTGCGCAGCTGACAGAGCTATGCGGTGGTTTTCTTCGAAAAGAGAGAGAAAATAGACTCAAAAACCTATTTGAACGATATTTTGGAAAAGACTTTGGTCTTCCGATCTTCACAGACAAGTCGTTCGTTTTCCAGTAGGATTCGTGACGTACTCAAAAGTGGAAGATCGTGCAGAAGTGGTGCGGCGACTTGCTTCCTACCTTTATCAGCCCAGAAGAATGGCCTCCGCATAACCCCGACCTCAAGCCTATGGACTTCTCTATGTATTTGGTCCTACTTGGAGACCGAGGCCTGCTCTAAAAACATCACGCAGTAGACTGAAAGAAAGCCCTCTGAAGGCGTGGGAAGAAATGTCAATGGAATAAGTGCGTGCTACGCTTGATGTCTTTCACGTCATCTGAAGGCCTATGTCCGTGCCAGAGGAACTCGTTTTGGGATCTCATCATGTAATTGCGTTTGTAAATATGTTGGTTAAGGCTAAAATTTCATGTTCCAATCTCTTCCTCGTCCGTTTCTGTATGAATATTGGGATACTCTGCATAAACTCCATCATTGCTTAAAACGTGTGTCTAATGATCCGCCAGCTTCTTGATTCCTTTTGCACAGCATTGGCTGCGAGTCGGAGTAGTGGACTATGTGAGCTATCATAGCTTACAGTTGCAGCTAATCACTGAATTTTTTCTCGCTGCATTGAAGCCTCCAGGCGCGAAATAGATGACAATCAAAAGCAGCCAAGTATTAGGCCGAATAAGGAGCATGAGTAGCACTTCCTGTCCGAGTTCGAGAACCTTCTTTGCGGCGACGGAGTAGATGTTGCTGTGAAGCAGACACTCTTTGACCGGCTCTGGGCATTTCAGGCGAATGTCGTCAGGCACCTTCTGAAGTTTAGGAGCGTACACTTGGCCATCAAGTGTACGCTGTTGAACTCAAAGTGGGGAATCCTCTTGGAATAACATCTTCGTCTCCTGTTGGTCTCCTCTGGACTTTCGAAGGCAGCTTGATGCGGAGCAGCCATCTTCGGTGTCGCGTGGAGCTGACGTACTTACTTACTTACTTAGACGGCTCGTCCTCACTGGTCGTGCGGGCCCCAACGCAATCGCCACTCGTTTCTTTCTCTCGCAATCGTCATCCACGATGTTCGTATAGCTCGAATGGAACGACGACTACGACCGTCAGCCGATTCTGAATTAGAATTTGGCAACAAACGCTGCCTTTCGATTTTTTCGTCGAACACATCTGACCATCTCGTAGGAGGTCTACCTCGAGGACGCTTGCACCCTCTTGGAATCCACTCCGCTGTTCTTCTTGTCCAGCGGTCGTCCGTACTTCGCATGATATGACCGGCCCATCGGTGCTTCATTTTCGATGCGTATTCCGCCGGGTCTCTTAGTCGTGACATCGTGCTTAAGTCGGAACTGTGAAGGCCAGCTCGGTGTTGTGATAACCGGCT
Organism: Heligmosomoides polygyrus bakeri; assembly: GCA_947359475.1. Taxonomy (NCBI): domain Eukaryota; kingdom Metazoa; phylum Nematoda; class Chromadorea; order Rhabditida; family Heligmosomidae; genus Heligmosomoides; species Heligmosomoides polygyrus. Next base: position 84,517,046 of record OX375869.1, on the reverse strand, counting down.
AAGCTTGAGAAGACATCTTTCGAGCGCTCTGTGAGTAATACGCAAGGACTTCGACGTGGACGCAGTGTCAGCCCACGTTTCGGCGGCGTAGCAGAGCGCTGGGAGAACTGTCGAATCGAACAGGTGGGCGCGTAGATCGGGATCCGAGAGTTGGTCGATGGCCTCTTTAAGAGACCCATAGGCCGACCACGCAGCCTTTCTCCTTCTTAATAGTTCTTCCTTCATATCGTTGTCCATGTTGATAGAACGGCCCAGGTACACGTAGGATGTTGTTTTCGTCAAAGGAGAGCCATCAACGTTGATCTGGTCTCCTTCCCACCAGGCGTTCTTCATGAACTGTGTCTTCTTCCGGTTTATTTGCAGTCCGATTTTCATCCCTGCTTCGTTGAGCTCTTTCAACATCGTCCCCGCCTCAGCAGTAGTCGTTGAGAAGATGACGATGTCGTCGGCAAAACGAAGATTCGAAAGGAACTTTCCATCCACACAAATGCCCTTCTCGTCCCAGTCGAGCGACTTCATCACCCACTGCAAAGCGGCAGTGAACAACTTTGGCGAGATGGTGTCGCCTTGTCGAACACCCTTTTCGATAGAGATGTTGACGGGGCGTTGAAACAGTTGTATTGTCGTATGCCGTTGTATTGTGCTGACGTAGAGGACCCAATTCTCGTCCCCAGCACAAAGCGATCCCTACACAATGATAGCCGCTCCTTCGTCTACTTCGTCTGGCACTCTAGTCGAAGGAATTTTCAGACAACCCCATGGAGGTAGCTGACTATTACTTTTGCACGAACCCAAATGTCGCCCATAGTCGTGGTAAGTGGTAACCTTAGGCTTCTCTTTCAAGGCATAGCGCATTTTCGTTTCGACAGGGCGATCACAGCTTGGTCAGACTTCTAAAGAAGCATCTTCCTATCCGCAGTGTTTGGTACCAACAATCCATGAATTCGAATTTTTGAATGATGATAGCGTCCTCCTTGGAAATGTTGGCGACACTGCTCCATGGCTCCGTAGGAACTCATCGTAGATGGATTGCAGATAAATGGCCAATTGAGGCCATAATTGCTCCATACTGGTAATCACGCGTTTATGTACCATTTTTGCGGCAATTTTAAGAATCAAATTGGACACTTTTCAAACCGAACTGGACACTTTGCAAACCAAACTGGGCACTTTTCCAAGCAAGATTGGCGCTTTAAAAATCGAACTGAATATTTCCCAAATCAAGACAAGCGTACACAGATCAAACTAGCACTCTCCAAGACGGTTAGATTTTCTGTCCATAAGGAAAATTGATGTTTTGCAAGTAAAACTTTGTATGATTTCTTTGAAGGTTGTTCATTCGCCCCTCCGCAAAAGTGATCACATTGTTTAAAATTTTCAATAAAAATCTATTTTTCCAAGAAAATTTGTTCAAAGCCTATTCTCAAGCGAAATACAACAATGAAAACAGTCAGGGAACAGATCACTGAACTGGTGTAGCGCTTCCATTCGATTGATAGTGTAAATCACGCTTACTTGGAACAATGAGAGTTTGTACAAGGTTTTTGTTACACCACCGATGTGTATCTCCATGTAGAATTGTTGCTATCAATCAAAAACGTCTTGCAACGTCTTGGCACAACCTCTCCTTTAGCGTTAAAGAACACACCTTTCCTGCACTTTACAGGATGCGCATTAATTATAGGCCTCAAACAATGAAGTGCCACAGTAACACAAATTATTCTAAACGGAGAAAACACTTCGCACTTTTTAATAAGGACCTTAACAAACAAAAATTACAATCTTCACTCAAAGTTCCATCTTCTTGCGCGCTTGCAGCTTCTCAGACGAGCCACGAAGGCGTAGCAGGTGGCACGCAGATAGTCCTCATCGAGATCACTCCACGCTTTCGTAAGTGCAGCTCTGAGCGAACCCAAGTTGAGTATCTTGTAGCTGAGATCTTGTGCTCTAAAAGTGACCAGACCGGAAAGTCAAATGGGTTCAGATCTGATGAACTTGATGGCCATTCTTTGTGGGCGATGAAATCTACAAGCACCACTGCTGGAGGCCACTCGACTTGTCTGCAGGAGCAGAGTCTTGCTGAAAGCACCACGGCTTGTCTTCAAAGTGAAAAATGGACCACGGCTTCAAAACTTTCTCGAGGACCGATTTCAAGTGTATTTACTTATTGATCTTTACTCTTGCATCGACAAACACCAGTGGCGTCTTCCCATCTGAGGTTATCGAACTCAAAACCATAACAGAGCTTGGATATGCTGTTTTTCCGATGACTTTTCCTCTATAAATAGACCGCTTCTTATCTATTGCGTGGATCCAATCGTTTTGTGGATTCACAATAGGTTCTGCTGTGAAAATTTTTTCGTCACTGAAAACGACGCTCAGGTGCGTGTCATCTGCGAAGCGCTACAGAAGTCTCCTTCATCTCTTCAGCCGCACGTTCTTCATTTGGACCGATAGGAAATGTGCCGCCTGTCGTCGGTAAGGACGAAGCCATAGCTTCCCTGGACAATGTTTCTCACAGAGATAGCACTGATGCCTTTCTCTTTCGCCATCTTCCTCATCGAGCGGGGAAGACTCCGCCGAATTTTCTCACGAATCCTTTTTATGGTATCAGAAGTGGCAACAGAAACCTTTCTAGCTCCTGCTTTCCTGCCCGATGAGCTTTCAAGCTCCTCGAACCGGTCAATCGCCTGGCGGACCAATCGCTGGAAAACAGATGGAACATGAGCAATTTTCTTTGACTCATGACCATCCTGGTGCAGACCGGTGATGGCGGTGCGCTCCGGATGAGCTTTAACCATAGTATACTTTCCTAGCATAATATAAACAGAACACAAACTAATAGCACTTGAATTTCCGGAAAAAAAGGAGCTCACGGTTCAAATCCGCAAATTTTCGCCGAGACCCATAATTAATGCGCGCCCAGTAAAGTAAGTCTACACCACTATTTTGGAAAATAAAAAATATATAAATCCCAAACAGTGAGCTCACTTATTGAGGCAGGTGAATTTAAAGAGCTTCAATGCAAGCCATACTAAATCTTCCTTGTACCACCTCTCGCCCGCTGATCATAGAGTTGCTTGAGAGCAGCGTCTCCCTCCTTCCCTGTCGCGTGCCAGAGTGCTCCAATGGATCCTCCTCGCTCGTGGGACACAAAGAGCGTAATATCGTTCGTCCAGGGCTTTCGCGAAGAAGTTCAACCAACATGCTTGCCATCAGAGATTTCGGCTGTGTTTTTTCCGTTATACTGCTGTAAGTCGTTCATGAATCTGGCCCAGGCCTTCTCTTGACATCCCACGGAATCCAGTCGGTGACGGCACTTTTCCAGCTGGCGTGTGGAAGCGCATTACGTTCCCGGCCCATCTAATTTTCCTAAAATCCTCCTTGTACAAAAAGTATTTAAACCATCTCGATAGTCTCTAGTTTAATATGGAAGACGATCAATCTGATTTAGAATATGCCCAGTCTGCCTGTGCAATTCGATTTGGAGTGTTCAATTAGAAATTAGAAAAGTGTCTAACTTGATTTGAAGTGTCCAATTTAATGTGAAAAGGTTCCCTCTAGCTGTCGTTTCCAAAACCATCTACATTTTTTCGCAAATTTCCTTAAGGCACCCTTCAGAATGTATAGAGACTCAACTGAAAAGGTCCCAGGCACTCAATATTCTCCTCCCATTCTGTAGTCAACGCAGTTACTATTAGGTTGGCAACTAATTTCGTGGACTGTCAAGAATCTTCAGCAAAAGTATTTATTAACAAATAACTAATGACAATGTTTAATTAAAATAAGATCCCTCGGAACGCAGAAGTGCTTCCCATATATCAGGTAGCTGGTCTATCCCACGGCCATAGAGTTATTGTGCTCTTAAGGCCAAGAATCTTTGGAGGTGCATTTTGACCCGGTCCACATTGTTAAATCGTCTTCCAACCAAGAAGTACTGCACCGAACTAAAAATGTGGTAGTCACTCGGCGCAAGGTCTGGGCTGTAAGGTGGATGAGTTTGACGCTCCCAGTCAAAGTCTTCTATTTTTTGAGGCGTCCGGTTCGCTACGCTCCCTCCGTTTGGTGGTGTCAAGAAGGTATTAACTTCTGGGAGTTCGTCAAGAACGGTTCCAACATTAAGGCTGTAATCTACTCTTCTCATCCTGGCTGCGCGCAGGTTGAACTCCGCTGGAATCGGTTCAGACAGATTTTCAGGAGCGGAAATATCTATAAGCAAGATAACGCTAGATCACACGCAACGAATCGGGAGCTTCAAACAATTGAAGACCTTGGCTGGGAGCGTCTAACTCACCCACCTTACAGCACAGGCTGTGCGCCAAATGACTAGCACTTTTATAGCACGCTGCAGCACTTCTTGGTTGGAGGACGATTTATTAATGTGGACCATGTCAAAATGCACCTCCAAGGATTCTTGGCTTCAAAAGCACAAGAATTCTACAGCTGTGGGATGGGCCAGGTAGCTGATAAATGGGAAGCAGTCCCACGTCCCAACAGATCTTACTTTGGTTGAAAGCTGTTATTTGTTTATGAACACTTTTGTTGAAGGCGCTTGAGAGTCCACGAAATTAGTTGCCAACCTAATATATAAATTCCGGAAACTTTCGCATGGGCTTACCATTAGAAAATTCTCTACACCCACACTGCTGCACAGCTTCGGAATTTCAACGACATTTGAAGAGTCTTCGCGAAACCCTTGCGACGCATCAATCACCACCCGGTACCCGTCTAACTCCAACTTCCAACTCCGACTCCGACTCCATGCATTTCGAACGAATTGCCCCGCTCAACGCAACCAATCACCCGCCCACCACGTAACGAGGCGGCGGAAAGCTGAAGGAAGGCAGACTGCACAGCTAAGTTTATCTCATGACCATCACAGCGAGACATTTTGAAAACGCAGTCGACCCCGACCGCAGCGACACCTCGAGGTGGTCTCACTGGGGTCCGAACCGGCTGTGGCTGATCCGCGCCATCACCACATCGGCCACAGTGGTTCTTCGGAGGGAGGAAGCCGCCACAATCGGGGCGCACACGTTACAGAACAATCGTCGAGTGAGAGCAGCAACACGACGTCAGGGTGACTGACCGTTTTGTTAGACGTAAGCTTAAGGAATGAGATACAACGGAAGTGAGAATGCGGCACAGGGATAAAAAATCGATATATCATCATCATCATTATAAGCACGTGGAGTGCGCCCGCAACACGTATCGATTGAACCAATGGGTAAAACCACGACGACATTGATTGAGACGGAGGGGGAAAGGTGCGCGTGTGTGTGTGAGAAAACTGACAACGGATCTCAAGCTGATCAAATACTAAAGTAAGGAATGCTACGAACAGGGCAATCAATCAACACGACGACCGACGGGATGCACAGAACTGACGGACGGAAGGACGGACGGAAACAATAAATATAGAGTACTCACCTTAGAAATAGAATTAAACGATGAAACAATGCAAAACACGGTGCTCAAAGTAACGAAAAACTGGATGGTGTACATGATGACCAATTCCGACACTGCAACATGAAGTCTCGCACCAACAATCAACAACGAGGCTCCAGCATGAATGACAAGAACTGACGGGGGATGGCCCCCTAGCGGGAGGGTCCATTTAGAAACAACGCACCAAGGGTTTGCATGGTCCGCGCGCGGCAAGAACAACTATTCATCTTCTGATGGCTCCCCGTGGAACAGCTCCTTCGACTGCGACACGCTCAGCTGTAGGTGTTCACCTCGTAGACGGTGGCCTTCTTCTCGCCCGAACCCGTCACTATCAACGAGTCATCGCTGGCGATGTCGCACGACAGCACCGAAGACGACTCCTTCGCCTGCAGCAGCGACGCGCCGTACGGCGTCCGCCACGCATTCAGCACGTTGTCCTGAAAACAAGGGCGGTTACTGAGTGTGCTAGGAAGGATGCTGCTCTTATGTATACAGTGAGCCCGACGGAACATCAGAGCTCAGTCAGGGTCTGTTCATACTTCGAGACGAGAGCGACTCGTCGACCAAGCAAAACATGTAAATCGATTGAAGTCGAGCGATCACAGCCGAAATTTGCTCATAGTCGAGGGCCATCGCTGTCGCTACTCGCTGTGGCCTGTTCATACTTCGCGCGGCGACGGTACTGACCTCGGCGACGGACGGAGTGTGGAGTACGTAATTACACCATGGTGCACTAGCGTTCAAAGGAAGCGATTCCTATTCCGTCATTCCTCACATCAAGATAGGGCACGGTATTGTACCTATGACCGATAGATAGAGTCAGATTGCATGAATCAAACCCCAATCTCAACATTCCCAACTGAGTTCAAAAGGTCAACCAACTCGGCTTGCCCTTCCTACGAATCAGAAGGGAAAAGGCTGATCTAACCGTGTTTTTTTTTAATTCTCACAAAGAGAATTTCCGTTGAAGTCATAGAGATTAATGATGTCCCCTAAGGAATAGAGGAGAAAGGCTTACGTTGTATCCCCAAGTGCCCAGGTCACAGGCTCACCTATCCGAAATCGAAACCTTAAAGATCTCAAGCTGCCTATTGGCCTACTTATTTCGGTGTGAAGGCTTCAATCTAAAAAGCGCTTTGCCTTTTTGATGATAGGTCATTCCGGTCAGTAAAATCCCTCCCACAAAGCCAAACCCCTTGAAACCAGGGATGTGCGGTTTATTTTTTTTTTTTTTTTTTTTGAAAAGTGGAAGACGAAAGACGGGACCAGAGAAGAGCTCAAAAATGGCCAGAAACCGGAATACGAAACACGGAAACGAAAATAATACAAAACTCATCACTTCATTTAATTTCTTACAAAGTTATTCAAATAGAGTCAATAACTGCTTTGCCATTAATGAGCTCCTGCTTACAGAAAGCAGGTGCTATTGTTCCTAAGCCAGACGTAACAATAAAAGATTTCTGTAATCGTAACACCAATTAGATCAGTTTTCAAATATCTCTCCTACAAGATCAAACTCTATGCAATTTTTTCCATGATAATAATACGGTTTCTTCCAATTATCTCTTCAGGACCAAAAGTAGCCATTCTAGTTTAAAAAAATACAAAGAAATTTTGATAAAATGAAGCTGGCTTTTTCTTTTGAGGAGTAAAGTACGGAGATTTCGCTATTCGTGTATCATAAAGACCATTTATCGACCTTGTTGAATTTTTCGCCTGAAAAATAATTATGGTAACCTAAGATTATATACAGAACTATGAGCACAATGACGCGAGCTACACCTAGCAACAAGGAGATGTTACATCTAATTAAGGCAACAGTTCCCTGACTCAATCGCCTAAAACTTGTTGCGGCCTTGGGGTTTATCAGGGTACGCGATTTCAAAACAGTCCGCAGCTCGGATACCGAACAATAGTCGGCTTTATCATCTTAGGTCTACACCCAGGAGGCGGATTCATCAACGACTTACAGAGATTTGACAGAGAAATTACAGCAGAAAATCCTGATAACGCCAACATTTCACCATATCGCTTGTTGATAAGTCGCGTTAATTCGTTTCCAGGAGTTTCCGACGTAATTTCTCTCTCAAATCTCTGTAAGTTGTTGATGAATCCGGCCATAGGATTCAATTCAGAGATCGAATGTTGATAGCGAACGACTTTTAACTCGTAGTTTGATCCATGGCTCCACCCTACCCCTTCACACCGTTCAATGCGTGAAACATATTTATCGACAGGGATGTTCAAATCCTCGATGTCCTTTGATACAGCAGTTTCGGTTCCATGTTCGGTGAACAAATTTAGTAAATTGAAAGATTGCTTCACACCGCAGATTAAGTGAACATTGTAGTTCACTGAATGAGTCAGCAGAGCGACCTTTGTCAAAGCGTTTGAATTCATGCTTCAAATGAAACATGTTGCAGTTGTGAATGAATTTTATGAACAACCAAGGTGTGTGTGCAATTCTGGGACACGGTTAGTGAGCTAGCCTACGTTCTGGCGCTAGCAGTCATCAGTACATCTTCTGGCAATGATCAAAGCCCTGAATCCCAGCCAATAAGAAATCAGTTTGGTATCACTCTGCTCCCACAAGCCAGTGATCCACCATTCTTCCGAAAGCGAGGAATAAGTGAACGATGCACAGCTGTTTTTCTTCTTCTTCCTTCTGTTTAGGCTCAAGAGGTGGATAGTTAATGGCAAAACAATGTTGATTTAGTCATGGTTAAAGAGTCATTAGCATGGCTAAAGTGTCACCATTTCCGATGCCGCCTTTCGGTACAAAACAAGCGGAAACCGGAATTCGGAACATGGAAACGGAAAGTCCCCTGCTTGAAACTCCCTGTCGACGGCAACAAATGCGACGATTAAGCTCTCTTCATATACCGCGCTCTACTCTCTCTCCTTCACATATCTGGACAACACATTTTCAAACAAAATAAAATAGACGGCGTGAATCCGGACGATAATTCTCCTCATTTTTTTAAGATCCCAGGTCATTCAGAAAAATCTTTCTTTTTGGCAATTGTTTTCGAACACATTTCAACTAAATAATGAGGTCAACATAAAAATATGCTAGAAAATGGATTCTTTCACGTATTGTGAACAGTCGAAATACTAGCCGTTGTTGTTGCCTACATGGGGAGCCTCGCAACTCACCAGTTCAATCAGACCGCACCAAATGGGCGTGCCACCTATGGAGGGCATGTATGACCGGTACCCTGATTGTTTAATGTGTCCCACACCCCTATGTAATCCACATTAACTACTAGAATCCCAACTGTTAAAATACTTTTCCAAGGATAACAGCAAGCGTTAAACACACCTTTCCCGTTGAGACGAACCACCGACCAGAATGGGCGAACTTGAGTGAAAGCACGCATGATTCGTGCTGGTGCAACTGATACTTCTCTGTTCGTGTTGTATTCAATACCTAGAAAGCAGGAAATCATTAATTCAGTATCCTTTTCGCTTTACCAGAATGAAACAGTCTAAAGAAGTTTGTTCTTGGAAAGCAGTTTCGAAGAAAAATATGCTATGCTCACCTCTACGTTGTTGTTCTCCATGCCAACCGCTACCCAATCCTCCGTTGGACAACATCCCAGACTGAAGATCTGGCTCGGGAAATCAAATTGCTGCAACGAGTAGATATAGGGCAGAAGAAACTTTGGAAGGACACGCTTTCCTGCTAGAACCAATGAGTTTAACTCTTACACTCAATTGCCGTCGCTCTCGGAGATCCCACGTGCGCACCGTGTTGTCGAGGCCACCTGTCCACAATTTGCTGCCGTCTGAGGAGAGATCAATGCACGACGCGCCTTCTTGATGTCCCGGTAACGACGTAACCTGAAATCGATCCGTACGTTTCGCTGGCTTGAACCAAAGGATATTCCTTAACTTGGCCTACCTTCGTCTTGGAGTCGATATCCCAAACAACGATATTTCCATCGGCACAGCACGCGAACAGCAGCTTATGGTCGTGTGACAGCGCCAACGCATAGCACGCCTGAGACTCGCTGTCCAATTCCGTGCGAATCGTGCCTGTCTGGAATCGAGGACGTTGACGATTTATACGTGCTGGTCCCCGAACGTAACGGGAATCTGGTTAATAGTCACGATTTCTTAGGATGGATGGAAATTGGGCCGTCCTTGAAATTGCCTCGCTGATGGTCCTCCCACATTAATCATTACTTGCATGTCGGAGGATTTTCATCGTGCGCGCGCCGGCAGTTACTGCGCGCACGCCGCAGATTCATTGGAAACACTTTTTGCGGTGAGCGCGCAACGCATCACTCACTGCGATCCTGATAAGCGAGAATAAACCGGACCTCTGACAATCGGCGTTCACTTATCGCCTTGCTCAAAGGGTTTCACCGCTACCACTAGGGTTATAGAATGGAGTGCGGATGAAAACTCCGCTTAAGAAGCGATATCGCGGAATTGCCCTCATGATCGTAACACTACGACTACATTTGGACCAAGGATGAGCGGACAATGAAATTTCGAAACCCGGATGACGGACAACGGATAATTGTGCCCAAAATGACCGGATAACGGAAAAACGGATAATGAACAAAGAACAAAAAATAAAATTCGTTTTAAATTGATCTAATTTTAACGACAGATCAGGAGTTCAAGCAATTTTAATTTATAAGCCGTCCCTAGGCATTTTCATAGTTTTTTTTAACGTAGTGGGGTTGTCGCACTAGCGTCCAATAGAAGCTCTGAAAAATAGAATGGTCCTTGGAAGAGCAATTCTTCCGATGCCTCTTGGCTTTGCCATGCTATGAAGAAGGCGCCAAGCTACATAAAGTCCACATAACAATTTTGATTAAGGAATTATCTGGGAAGGATGCAATACCACTAACATTCTATCGGGTAGTAACTATGAGTAATTGTGTAGACCAAACACACATTCAAGGATTGACATCCAGAGGGGCAGGTATAGCCGACGCATCCCTAAAAGTGAGTGTTTTCCTATGTAATAGAGAAGTTTATCGGAAAACTCACAAACTATTAGGTTGGCAACTAATTTCGTGGACCCTCAAGAATCTTCAGCAAAAGTATTTATTAACAAATAACTAATGCCAATCTTTAATCGAAATAAGATCCCTCAGAACGCAGAAGTGCTTCCTATATATCAGGTAGCTGGTCTGTCCCACGGCCATAGAATTATTGTGCTTTTAAGGCCAAGAATCTTTGGAGGTGCATTTTGACCCGGTCCACATTATTAAATCGTCTTCCAACCAAGAAGTACTGCACCGAACTAAAAATGTGGTAGTCGCTCGGCGCAAGGTCTGGGCTGTAAGGTGGATGAGTTTGACGCTCCCAGTCAAGGTTTCTATTTTTTGAGGCGTCCGGTTCGCGATGTTCCCTTCATTTGGTGGTGTCAACAAGGTATTAACTTCTGGGAGCTCGTCAAGAACGGTTCCAACATTAATGCTGTAATCTACTCTTCTCAACCTGGCCGCGCGCAGGCTGAACTCCGCTGGAATCGGTTCAGAGAGATTTTCAGGAGCGGAATTATCTATCAGCAAGATAACGCCAGATCACACGTCACGAATCGGGAGCTTCAAAAAATCGAAGACCTTAGCTGGGAGCGTCTAACTCACCCACCTTACAGCACAGGCTGTGCGCCAAATGACTAGCACCTTCATAGCTCGCTGCAGCACTTCTTAGTTGGAGGACGATTTATTAATGTGGACCATGTCAAAATGCACCTCCAAGGTTTCTTGGCTTCAAAAGCACAAGAATTCTACAGCTGTGGGATGGGCTAGGTAGCTCATAAATGGCAATCAGTCCCGCGTTCCAACAGATCTTATTTTGGTTGAAAACTGTTATTTGTTATTTGTTTATGAACACTTTTGTTGAAGCTGCTTGAGAGTCCACGAAATTAGTTGCCAACCTAATAGAACGAATTGCATGTCTTGCAGCATCAGCTATGATAAGATTGTTCAGTAAGTAGTTTGTTGCACCGCTAAAATTTTTAATGGAGTATTCACTCTCTCTGTATATCTGGATTAAACCTATTTCTCTTTTGCTCGTATTCATTCTATATTTGTTTGATAGCTCACAATAGCATACAATCAAATCGAACACACTGCAATAGCTTTGTATTCATTCATCAAGAATGAATACATTTGAGTTTGTATTCATTCTTGATGTGCAAATGAGTATAGATGAGGGAACAATTCTATGTCTAGTAGGCCTCATAGATGTAGGGTTCATGTTTAGCGACTCTGAAACGATGTGTGTTGGGTATCTTTCAAACTACGTAACCAGTTCCCAAGTGAGGAATTGCCTCAATTAGCCCTTCTGGATTTGAATAACTTCTTTTGTTTCTGACAGCCACCCTTACCATCGTGAAGGATCACCTACATAGTCCACCCATCACCACGTTCAAACGTATGAGTGATCTAAGTCGTTGTTCGTTATTCGTCCCAAAATCGCCGGATAACGAACAACAAAACGGACAGGAAAAACCCCCGGAAACCAGATAACGGATAACGAATTACGGTTAATCCGCTGATCCCTGATGTGGACACTAGCCTTTATAAACAATGAACATAGCTTGCCTCCATTATTCTAAGGAATGGAAAAAATGGTATTAACTTGAGTGCAAAGGTTTTTTTTAAGATAAAAAAAATAAAAGATGCCGTCTACTTCTATTAGACATTGGATCGTACGCCGATTTGGGTAACTCGAATCCCCTCACATCATCATTTATTTCAAATCCGATAGAAAGGATGCGAATAATGCCATCTTTGCAAAGCTCGCACCGTGGGTGGTAAGAGTGGCATTAACTAAGAGGATTTTCTTATGATCCAAATGTCTGATTTATCTCTGTATCTCACATCGAATACCCGAATCGGATAGCACGTCAGATTTCTGAAATCAAAATCAGTTATCCGAAAATCCTATCTGGAAAATGAAAGCTAAAATTTAAAGCTTAAAGTTTAGAAAAATGAAAATCACCCCATCGGAATTGTCGTAAGATCCGCGCTTTTCAAAAATTCCATTGTTAGCACAAGCCATTTAAGCAGAGTTGAAAACATGACGGATCCGAATTGGCCGAATCGGATGCAATATCTAACTTCTGTATGACATCTTAGCGGCATTTTGGCAGTATTTGACGTATATGTCGCGTGTTACCGCGGCCGACTGCCACGTGAAGTGGATCCCAGGTCCTCACTACTAGTTAGCTCGGAGTTCCTCCCTAGGTCATCCAAGCCGTTCATCCCTCCGCAGTCCTCCAGCAACCAAAAAGGATTATTTATCACCGTCCTTGATTCTTATTAGGACCTTCCCTAGTAGGAGACACCGCTAGAGAGGCGAAAAAATGTAAACAATGTGGCCTCTTCCGGCTAAGAAATTGCAAAGAAGGATCTTCTCGTAGGCAAGCTCACGGTATTCTCTTTGTAAATCGGTTTGCTTTCAATTTTGCTGCCGTTGATAAAGTGCCAGAGTGAACTGCCCCCCCCCCCTTAGGATAGATCCATTCTATCCTAAGGGGGTGGGGCAGTATTCTTATTTGGCGTATACACGGTACTTATGAAGCAGAGGGCCCGTGGTGCCGTGGGGCAGCCGGAAAACATGTTAACGCGGCAACGGCAACGGAAACGTGGCAACCCACGGCACCCAAGGACTGGTGCTTCATAAGTACCGGCCCCGTGGTGCCGTGGGTTTGCCGCGTTAACATGTTTCCCGGCAACCCCACGGCACCACGGGCCCTTTGCTTCACAAGTACCGTATACACTAACTCATACGGCCAGAAAATGAGCAAGTCAATGTTCTATCTCTCCAGACTAATCTGGAGCCAATTAACCAATCTCGGAACGAGGAAAGCAGCTTGGTCTGAGAACAACAAGGAACCATCCGAACAACAAATCGACACTGAGTTGCAATTAGTAGCCGGCCTCTCCCCGAAAACGTTACACGTGCCCATTTTTTCAACCGTATTACCTGCGCGCAAAAATTTTTAAGAAAAAACACAAACAAGAGCAGAACCCAACGCATTTGAATACGCATAATAGAGATAGTTTCAGTTGAATTTTTAGTCTTAAAACCGTTCTTGCCCTTCCCTAGAGATACGCCCTAATGTGCGTCGACAGTAAGTGCAGTATGGATTATAATGTCGACAGTAATAAATCCAAATGCTCTTCGTTTCGTACTGCAATTAGCAGGAGACCTTATTGCACGGTGCAATAATAATGGTAGTAGTAATACTATTGGGAATTATCGCGCTTTATATAGAGCCAAGCGCAAAGAAGGTTATCTTGAGAAGCTGTAATGAGGCCAATTTCCTTCTCGTGCTCCACGAGATCAGAAAAGCGGCTATATGCACGTTAAGCACCACGAAATGAGGTCCCCTGCCGATTGCATTACGAAACGGACAGCACTTACGTCTATCATTGTCGACATCATAGAAATTACTGCACTCGTTGTTGACGCATATTAAGGAGTACCGCTGAGGAGGAATAAGAAAGGTTTTACAACTAAAACCTCGAATAAAGGTGTCTGTATTGATATTCAAACGCGTTTCGTTCTGCTTTACTGTTTTTAACGACTTGCCCAATACCAGCCCGTTAGTCCTGTATGTATGCCAGAACGAATAGAAAAACAATACTGGCACTTCTCTATTCCCGCAGTTGCTATACCAGCTTGTTCTGTTTTTTTTTACTATTTATCGCAGCTTCCGATACTAACTTTTTTTTATATTTATCGTTGTGCACACCTCCACGTTCAATAAAATTCAATAAATAAATAAGGAAATAATATAACAAGTTACTAGTGTTTTGCTAGGTAATTTGTAGTGGCTCTGGCTCCAGTCGACCGGGCAGCCTCGGAGAGGGCCGCGGGAGGAGCTGCATTGTCTAAAGTTCAGCGAGAAATAAACGCGATCAATCTAGACTCGGAAGACTCGGCGGCGCTTGCTTTCGAATATAACAAGCCTCTAACATTCATTTAGAACAAATATGCAGAATCACCCCCTTGAACAGCTCCTACGATGTCTTCACTGGTCCAAGCCATTCAAAATGCACATATTTTCAATCAGAAATTTCATTATCGTTTTCATGAGCAAAATTACCAGCACCTGTAAGTCAATGGTTGTGAAATTTAGGTCCGCACGGTGAAAAAATCTCTCACAGCTCAATAACGAACTTCTCGAATGCGTTACATAGAAATCTCTTCAAAAATCTATATTAGAATGCCTAACCACGCAGCTAATCTTCTTATGCTCGCTAGGCTCTCCTCACCTTCTGCTATTCTTCGCATTTTTCCATCATCTCATATCCAGAAGAGATCTCCAAACAGGAAGAAGTGACACAAAACACCCCGTAACGGTCAAGATAAGAAAGGTTACCAGTGATATCGAAGTCCCGGTGAAGCGTCGCAGCTGGGAGAATTAGTCGGAATTGCGATCGTCCCTTTTTGACTACTTAATAGAAAGTTCACATAACACAAGGACTCTGACCCTTTTTTAGAAACTTGTACCCAGCAGAACAAGCTTCAACATTTTCAATTGCAACAAAGTGCTTTAGAGAGTCTGACACGGAATCCGACAGAGTAGGAACGTTATCATTCACGATACCTTTAATTTATACTTAAACGGAGGTTACCCCCAAACGGTCATTCTTTCCGATACACTACTACGTCAATTTACGTGTGAGACTTCTCTATCTCTTTCATAAAATCTAGAAAATCAGAGCAAAAATTCTTGTGATGAAGAAGCTGAGCACCGATAGAGAATCACTATAACAGCAGAAGAACAGCCATGTCGTTTAACTAAGGAATACAGAAATAATGTATGAAAGAAATAAAGCATGACCCCTCTACCTCGCCTAGAACTCCAATATTGTGAGTTGTCAGTGTGGTTGGTAGTCACGAAATACTTTAAGCAGCTCTCTCGTTAAACTTCGTTACAGAACTCTTCAAAAAGAAAAGAACATCTCATGTTTTAGACTTTCAAAAGAGAACACAATACTAACGTTAATAAACACTCCCAAGAGACAGAGGCAGCGCAGTTGGAAGAGGACGTGACTGCACCGTACATTCCGAATCACTCCGAGTCCCGCCAGTCAACCAAGCCTTCCAACCCTCCCTAGGCCTGGGAAGACTTTTATTGGATAGAAAACACTGACTTCTTCATAAGCTAGCCACCGTTAGTCCTTGTATATGCCAAATACGCATTCAATTCCGCTCCTCGATATCTCGCAGAGGTAGAATTCGTGGTGCATCCAATAAAGGAATTGATTAACGCTGTCCTTTATCCTTCTCCTTCATTCTCAGAACGGCAGCTAAAGCCCTAAGACAACGACCAGATCGATTATTATGTTACCGACTCACATCTATCACTAGAGAACCCATGAACCGGGCAGGAACACCTGTCTATTTCAAATTATGAACTAGTCCTAGGTTCTACTGCTTCCCCTTCAGGAAAAAGACTTCTATCCTGACCGATGAGTGCTCCGGTCTATGTAAGTGACTCGTATCAGCGTAATGCGAATTCGAATCCTCTTCCCTCCCCCTCCCCCTTCGAAGGAGTTGACCAGCGACGGCCATAACCGTTGTGAGAGACAGGTATACAAGTTCGGATGCGCAAGAGGACCTCTTGGGAAGTTCGGATAACGCTTATTTCGGCACCACGGGTTTCTGGATGATTCTGATCCTAATATCCGAATCGGATATCCGTAACTCATTAGGATCCTATGTATAGTAGCTACGTCGTTCAATTGCTCGGTATCTATTGAAATTAGTGACTTTTCAAAATCAATGATACTGGAGAGGATGCTGATGCTGAACATCGCAGAAATGAACCAGAAGACTTTACTAATCAAAACCAGTTTATGTATAGAAAGAGCAGTTGCTTTGATGTCGCCTTAGCGATATAGCAACTAGTTCGAAGCACAGCAGTTCGAGACATACTGCTATGCTGTCGTAATGTAATGTAGCAAACAAGAACAATTTTCAAGAATTTTCCCAGGAACTATTTAGTAAAAGTCCAACCAAAAGGTCTGGGTACAAAAACAAAAAATCTCCTGAAAGAGTATTAAACCAAACACACCTGCAGGTCCCATATTGTGATTATATTAGCCTCTCCTCCGACGATAAGGCTACTGCTATCTGCCGACAATTTGCATGACCGGATGTAATTGCCTTGAAGACATTCTAACGTCGACACTGGGGTTCGTATACCCTCCGGAGCACGAGAAATATCCCATATCTAAAAGAAGCATGGTTCGACGAACGACCACAAACAGATAAACTGATGACATACCTTTACACAGCCTTTTCCTCCTGTATACACACTTCGATTGTCCTTCGCTATAGTGACAGCGCATACGACCTTAAAATGTATCTTGAAAAGGTTACTGTGGAGCGTTCCGTCAGCTTCATATTCAGATGCAGTTCCCATAGACATATATTCCAACTCTACTGGTTAGCTCCGCTTGGCAAGGAGTGCTGGCAAAAGCATCAGTTGTAACATTGGTATCCACTCATAATTTAAAACAGCGCAACGTTCAAAGCTCTCAACAGCAACTAGTTAATTGCCAAAAAATAGGATTAAACACCCTCATAAACTCAGCTGTAATCAGTAATGCTCATCTATCTTCCAACGCCTTATTTACAGATCATGCAAAGCGCATGAAGCCACGTTCAAGCATACCAGTGCGGCTGAAATAACAGCGCCGACTCCTTGACAAAAATCAAACAGGTTCTCAGAGAACACAACAAGGTTACAAAAATTAGGTGCAATCCTAGTTGAAGGATAACGATGTCATAACGAAGAAGAACACGGCAAGTAATAACCCATCGAAATAAGCAAACTGTGCCAACCTATCGTGTTCAGGCGCCAGCAGTTTCCGAATTTCTACTTGAAGGAGGCACCTATGGATAGTTCCTTACCCAAATAAATAGGCGATGGACGTCTGCTAACTTACCCCAACGATTCTTAACAAGGCCTAATTGGCCTTGGAGGGCATCTAACGAGGAGCACAGGGCTGAAGTTTGTCTCTGCTGCGGGCCACTATACAGTTCGAAAATAGCAAAAATGCTTAGTAAACCCGTTTCAACTTGCAGCGGACCCGAACACCACCCGCAGACGAACACCACCCGCAGCAAAAAAGAACTTCACCCCTGGGCTTCTTAGATGACCTACATGATCATACAGGTCTTGTAGAGAATCGTTGAAGTAAGTTCACAGACATCCCTTGCCAGTAGCAACAGTGGGTACTGAGTAATACACGAGTGACAAAAAAGGCAAGAGAAAGGGTTATTTAGAAGATAAGCAAGTGAAGATCAATCGAATAAACCTGAAATTCGGGTTAAGAGGCGTGAAATCAAACACTCCTTGAATAGAGCTGAGGCTCGCAATACGGACAAGACATTATTTTTCGTCTTAACCATGAGCAAGCGTTTGATTCAAGCCTCTAATCCTATATATTCCCAATGCTGTACGTTCATACTCGACTACATCGTTAAGATGCGGTTTCCTTCAACTAGGATTCCACCAAAAGTTATAACACTAAGCCCAATATACACCAATGAATTATCAATGTCTCAGTTCGAATTCAGGATATTTAAGTTGTTGCTCAAGTCAGGTTTATGTATAGCCGTTCTCCGCTACCTTCACAAGAAATAGTAGTTTTCTATATTGGGAGCTGCTTATCTCAAACCACTCCAACGTTGGTAAGACAGACAAGACTCAGCAGCGCGACCAGTCGCGCCGCGCCGAATTAACGCGCAACAGCGCGGCGAGAGTATAAAAGGCGGCTAAAGGCTCCCGCACACTTCTGCGGCAACACCGCTCGCCACTATGGTTAAGGATAGGACAGGTACGCCGCCGGCGGCGAACTCTGCGTCTCTGCCCCATGATTAAAGATAGGCCTCGGCATTGCCGCAGAAGTGTGTGGGGGCCTTAAGGACTTAGAGCTCCATTGCCACGCGCAGCTGCACAATGATAAGCTCCGACATCGATCTGGCAAAGCGATAAGTCAATATGAAAGCTCATCGTTATGTCGGCTAACGTTGCGATGGAAGTCTGAACGTCTCCTAATGAACGTCTCATAGCGTACAGAAGAAGCGCCCACGTGGCATCATATGTAAACCAGATCTTTCAGCCCAAGCGCCTAATTTCTTCGTCATATTGCACCGCCTTATCCCCATGTGGCGAGCCAAGTTTTATGTGAAATGCATGGACACAGTTCAGATTTCTACATGATTCACAAGCCTTTCGTCCAGCACTATCTAAAGAGCATACTGACAACGAACGAGGAGTCCGAGAAAATGGATGTATTACTTATATAGTCACAAAATCCAGGCAACCTAGTTACAGTGAACTCTTACAGCATACATTGTAGAGCAAGAAAGCGGTAACACCTCAGCTGTTAAACGTTGATACTAGCCCATGCACCATTTGAATAGAGACATCCAACGAGCCAACTCCCGGTATTTCGAGTTTAGCTTTTGCAAAGTTTAGTTCAACTTGCACTGCCGAGATTACCTACAGACTCTGAACCAGAACTGTTGCTTCGATTCGAACAAAAAGTGGATTGGCGGTTACTCGTTCAAACTGATTCGTTTCTCGATTGAAACTGATTCCTGTCAGAGAAAGGAGTCATGAATCACGCTTTTGTTCGTCAATCATCGGCACATCCACCATCAACTAACATCATGATGTCAAAGGTATATTCGCGCGTTCAGCTGAATGGTTGACGGTGGCGTCGTATGACTAATGTCGTCACGAGAGTTTATAGGTTGTCTCAAAGAATAAGAAAACCACTATTGGCGCACATCAACCTCCAGTTCCTCTTCAAAAGCTACGCAGTGGTTTCATAAAGAGGAGATTTTCGACATATTAATTTAATGGCCTAAGTCTTTCTCAACGTCCCCGGATCATCTACCATTAACGTTTATCAAACAAGTGGTATTGCTCATCCATTAGAACTAATTTTCAATTCGAGCTATATGAGAGCTGAGGTTCCTACAAGGTGGAAACATGCCTTTATTACGCCAATTCGCAAAAAGTCACCATTCAATCAACCGGGTAATTACCGGCCTGTCAGTATAACCTCTGTATTCGTTAGAGCTTTTGAAAAGATTGTAAAGAAACACATGCTGGATCATATTGAAGAGCATAACATCATCTCTAAGGACCAGTTTGGTTTCCTGAAACAACGCTCGGTGGAAACAGCTGTTCTTTCTGCTCTAAACGAGTGGACTAAATCTATGGACCGTAGAAAACGCACAGATATTGTATTTTTTGACTTTTCAAAAGCCTTCGACAAGGTTCCTACAGAAAAATTATTATACAAGATGGGAAGGGTAGGCATACATCCTATGATTGTAGGCTGGATAAAGAGTTTTCTTACTGGCAGAACCTATAAAGTCAGAGTAGGAGGAGAGTATTCATCGGTTTATTCTGCAATCAGTGGTGTTCCACAGGGTGGAGTAGTATCGCCTTTACTTTTTCTTTTGTATACGTATGAGATTCCTGATTCAGTTCAAAGGTTTGGAGTTTCTTGTAAAATGTACGCGGATGATATAAAGATCTATAGAGAAGTCGACAATCAAGAAAGCTCCTGTGATGTCCAAGCGGCTACTAATTTTGTAGTGAATTGGGCAAGCACCTGGGAACTACCCCTTTCGGCTGAAAAATCGCATTGTCTTGTGATTCAATCTAAATCTCAAAGTCACCGTCCAACATACACCCTCAACGGGTCAATTTTGGAGCAACTTACAAGTGCTCGAGATTTAGGCCCCTGTTATACTCCCGCGGGAGCTTCCGCGGATGGGCGGAAATCGCGTCGGGACCCCACGCCGGGTCACTCGTCGCGCCTCGCCACGCCCGCCGTCCGCGGATCGCCGCCGACAGAAGACGAGGGGGCTGTTATACTTCCCGCCCGCGGGAGGGCAGCCGTCCGCGGTGCACTGCACCGCGGAAGGGCGTCGTCCCATGGAGTTCGGCGCGGGAAACGCGCTCCAATGCTACGCTAGCCGTCCCGGGATGACGACGACCGTCCGCGGGGCACCTTCCGTCCGCGGACGTCCCGCGGATGCTCCCGCGGGAGTATAACAGGGGCCTTAGGGTTCCATTTCTCGAGTAACATAAACTTTGAGCATCATTATAAAGCACTTGTAAAGAAGGCTAACTACCGAATTTATAATTTGTTGAAGGTATTGATAACCAAAGATCAACCTTCTTTTGTGAGAGCCTACAAATCTTACGTAAGGTCCATTGTAGAATGTGGTGTCTCAGTTTTCAGTCCCTGTCAAAAGAAGGACATAAAACTCCTTGAAAGTGTTCAGAATAACTTTACCCGTAAGCTTTTTCTAAAGTGTCGTGGTCTAAATTACGACAATATTCCGAGTGGGTCTGACAGGGCCAAAATGCTCGGGTTGTCTAGCCTTGAGACTAGACGAAAGCGAGCAGATTTAGTTATGTTGTTCAAAGTTCTGACAGGAAGGCTTTCCATTGTACCAACTGGATTTTTTGGCACCCCTTTGACAACTGACAGAAGAGGGCATCTCCGACTCTACCTGCCACTTCCAAGGTCAAAAGAAGGTCAAGTTTCCTCATTCACAGGAGCATCAGAGAGCTCAACATCTTGCTTTCTGAGGACGAGAACATTGTTAATATGTCTCTATCCTCTTTTAAACGTTTAATTGCACTAAGGTTTCGTTAGGCTTATTTTTTGTCGGTTATATGTTATTGTTAGAATCTTACCGCATGTGATTGTTATCCGTGCCTTGTAATAAATAAATAAATAAATAAAAGCATTGAAGTGATCTTAGGCAATCAAAATTCCTTGCTAGAGTATTTACTTGCTTTTATATAAATAGATTTGCGCCATTAGTCAAGTAAATGTTTTAATATACTCGATGAGTTCATAGCGATAGCGCAATCTCATCAAGTAACATACAGAAAATTTTTCTGATTTTTTTTTTAATTTAGCTACAATTTTCCACTCTGGCCAAGATGAGATTGTTAATTGTTACAGCTGCTCTAGGACACCCTCCACGCATGAGCTGCAGAATGATTCCATTCATGTGAAGGGAGAGAACGAATGCGAACGATTCTGAACGTTTCCACCTCATGAAACTGTCAAACGAAGGATATGAAGGTTAGAGCAATCCTAATCGACAATTGTTCCCTAGGTTTGTCTTTGCTACCATTAATAGCAACAAAAACACTTTTACACGTTTGTCTCGACTTCTCGAACAACCGCTAGAACATTGCGAATTCACAATTGTAAGAACAACTTTGTGGGTGGGACATTCCGACATTCTGAGCAAAACCTCACCTCTCCATGTGGCAGCTCGAACTTCCGTGTCACACCTTTCGGAATTCCTGGCGAATTGAAAGCATCATTAGGGAAAACTGTTGGCTGCAGAACACCACCATCGACCGTTCGGAATGAATACGCTGGCTTTCCATTTAAAAGCCCTCCAGCTGGACCTCCTATACCCATACCGGCAGCCATTCGAGCCTAAAACACACTGCTTACCGCTGCAGTTTCAGAGCCTCAGCGTACGAGAGAAATGAATCCTATAGTCAAGCTGAGTGTAAATATCTAACTATAAATCGGCTCCACTCACCTGTGCGTGCTGATCAAATATAGGAGGTAATCCGCCACGGCTGAACGCTGCTGCAAGAGGATTCATATTCATTCCTAGATTACCTGAAAAGCAGCACCGTGTTGAGAAGTCAACAACGAGCACCAAGCCTGACAGGATACTCACCAAACACGCCACCAGGCAATCCCATTTGTTCCAAAGGATTTCTTGGTTTCGGGCCAGGAGTGCTTGCCCCGCTCGACGCGACGCTATTTGTCGAATCTCTTCCGTCCGCTTTCGGCACCTGCTAGAAACATGTTGAATGCATAGACAAAGGTACAACGTGAGAAACTGCTGAAGAGCCCCTACTTTGAGAGACGATGGGGGTGCACTGCTAGTTCCATTGGAATGCCCTGCAGCAGCGGCGTCATCGTTCTGAACGTCAATTTCCAGTTCTCCATCTCCATCCACCTCTTCTTCGACCTTCATCCGTTTCGAGGTTGAACCATTTGGGGAAATTGACCGAGGACGAGAGCTAAAAATAGATTGCTATAGAACAGCATGGCTAGAGACCTGCAGAGACCTTGCCTGAAAAGGCAAACGAGGGAGCCTTTCGTTCGAGTTTCTATAAATCTCCTATACAAACTAGTGCGCAAAATTTAACGCTCGTGTTCATTCTAGTCGCAGAGCGGGGAGGGGGTTGGGCTAGAAAAGCAGATCAGACCTTAAAAATGTGGGTTCTTCTAACTTCAACTGCAAGGAAAAACACTTCCCGCTGCTGTGTTTGTGAAACGGCTTAGTTTCAGTTTTTCTTCCGTTGTCAAGGAGTCAGGGTAGAATGCCTATTAGGGTACGCTCCAACATTACATACAAATATACACGAAAAATAAAATACTGCGAAAGAATTGGAATGTTCGGCTTCAATCAGAATTTTTGCGCCAGACGGAACTCGCATCCTCAAACTCTGCTTTCCTGAATCTTTCAACACACTGGTGCGTGCGCTGGGAACAAAACACTAAACACTTTACTCAACTTCAGTGTTCACTCCATAGCTATTTTCCTGGACAAAGTCCGAGGTACTAAATTACTAGATATTTTGATTTCCGCCTCCAAAGGTCGAAAAATAATGAAATGGTGAATCATAACCGTCGACGCTGTTTTTTGCTAGAACGAGCAGACAAGGGGAATGTACTACGCAGTTCATAGCTCCACAGGTTTAATGGAGGCGTTTGTCCACAAAGTAGCATAAATAGCTTCCATAATTACACTTATAATGAATTTAGCATCCACTAGCCGGACAACATTTAAACAATAACACCTTGCGTTCACGGAATAAGGATAAGGACACTGCGTTACTCAATCCTTTTTGAGATGCACCACGCATCCTACTTCTACGGGATGTCGTGGAGAGAATTTGAATGCGTAGTTGTCCATACAATGACTTGTGATGGCCAGCCGATGGGCAACTCAATGTTTTATCACTCGCAGGCAAGTCTGATACCAATTCTCCGACCACGGAAGCTTGGTTGACCTGGGCGGGAAATCTGAACCGGGCCAACCAAGCCCGATTTCGGGTGCACACGACAGCCGGCACCTCCTCCTACTGCGCTACACAGAATAAGAATAAAGCACGTTGCTAATCAATCTCGGCGTGTAGTAGCGCAGTCGGAGGAGGCTTCGGCTACTGGTCCCCTCACGTGCACTTGACTCCAGGTTATTGGTTCGGGTTTTCCGCTCAGGCCTACCAAGCCTTCAATCGCTTCTGGATCGAACTGGTACCAAAATTATCTGGGAATGAAACGCTAATGATAAGTTTTTTATGCACTGGCCACCGCAAGTCATTTGTGTAGGCATTAAACTGCCTCCACAACATTGATTAGAAGTAGAATGCGCGGCGCATCTTAATAGAATTTATCATCGCAGTCTATAGGTACTTTATCCTTAATTAGCATATACAATGGCTTTCGGTAGCCAGCCGATGGATGGCGTTTTTTCCTCTCTAAACTATACCGCTTCTAGGCGCCGGTGGGATGGAGCGCTTGGTTGTTCTGGTCGAGGCCCAAATCGGGAAGCCGATTCGATTAGTCCACCGACTGCGCTACAACGCGCCTTATGTTCATTGAATGCGGACACTGTTCAAGGCTAACAGTCCCCATGTTCGCCCATCTTGGAACCTCGACATAGTTATCGTATGATGTTTATGCTTCTGTGCCAGCGAGGTTGGTAGGTAAAGAGGTTTGTTTTAGGCCTGACGATACGACCGTTTCGTCATCCTAAGAGGCCTACAGATGGCTCGAAGTTTTTAAATTGTATGCTACCCTATGTGTGCGCGTGTAGCGCAGTCAGAGGAGGAGCCGACTGTCGCCTGCACCCGATACCAGGTTCCTGGTTCGGATTTCCCGGCCAAGCCAAACAAGCCTTCCAATTGGTACCCAGACTTGTCTGGGAAGGATAACGCGCTGACTTGTTCATCGGCTGACCACCGCAAGTCATTGTATGGTCAAATACGCATTCAAATCGCCTCAGTAGAAGTAGAATGCGTGGCGCATCCCAAAAGGGATTGAGTAACGCCGTTCTTTATCTTTTTATTATGCTACCCCATCAAACGCTTCCAAGCACTGCCATTTTTGAGCCAAAGTCAAGAACGGCGCGAAACTCATAAATACTGAGGAGTAAATCACACGACCTTCTACAATGAGTGTAACAATGCGGCTACTACTCGTTGGCGGACCAGTAGCAACTGAGACTCACTAGGGATTTGGTGTTGGAGGCCGGGTTTTTATTTCTACCAGAAATCCTAGTATGAACGACAGAAATGAGTGACTGATTATCACAAACGATCTGCATTAGCACCACTCTGCGAGCTCAACAACTAAAAGTGAGATGGGGTCCTAATGAGTCTCATTCGCTACTGGTCTGCTAACAACTTAGCGACACAGCTACACTCAGTGGTCGGCCATCGTAGGAGTTCATCTTCAGCATTTGTGGGCTTCATGCCTCTTTTGAGCTTGGGTCAAAAATGGCAGCGCAAGGAAGCGCTTGGTCTGGCGGCATACAAATTAAAAACTGCAAGCCACCTTTAGACCTCAGAAGACGACGAAACGGTAGGATTAGAATAAACCTTTTCACCTATCAACCTCGCTGGCGCAGAAGCATAAACATCACGATTCAAGGCTTTCCAACAATAAGAACCATTCCTTATGTTCGATAGGGCATAGAGTAAAAAGCGAAGCAGTAAAGGAAATATACGTTTTCCAGAAACTCTACAGCACTGTTACAAACCCTGACCCCCTTTACCTGATTCAGCACAGCTCTACAGAACGCCTTTTAACCCAAAAACTCGCCTCTGGCTGAAATGCGAAGTCCCTAACCTCGACTGCCTGCTCGGCTGTTCATGTCTCTCGGAATGAGAAGCGGACGAGGTAGCTTCAGGGACACGGTGTGCTGCGCCCATTGCGGCTGCGGCTAGTGCTTGCTGAAATCCGACTGGTGGCATTCCTAGCGCTCCTGGCAGTCCAGCCATAGCCGGCATCATGGCTGCCATCTGTTGTGAGTGCGCATTTGACTGCATTAATTGGCCGACTTCTTGCGTGGATATCTGAAGAACAACTGGTTTCGGGCTTTTCATCGATGCTGATAAGAGGGTCAACGCTCCTCTCCACGTACCTGTTTCGCGCGTTCCATGGCACTCATTGCTTGCTGTGCATGTTCTGGTGGTAAGAAGGGAAGAAGCTGGAATGAGGCAGATGAACACTGCATCGAGCTAAACTGGTACCTTCGTGCGATGATCAACAAAAACTCAAACCTGTGTTATAATAGTTGTATATCGCTTGCAGAGTTCACTTTGCTTCTGAATCTCCATGTTCATACCGCATTGAAACTCATAGTAGAGCATGTAGTGGCGTTGCATGTTCTCCTTCTCTGCGTTCAGCTTCTCCAGTTCATTCTTAAAGCGAACACATCAGCATTTAAGAGCAGATTTTGTCAACAAGGCAGGAAGATGGACTAACTCGTTGTTGCTGCAGCTGATTATGCATGAAGGTGAACTCCTCCTTCAGCCGATCAATGTGCTCCATAAAAGAGGAGACCTTCATTGACTGCACACCTGACCCAGTACCTGATGTTGTCTTCTGAAACTCGTCAGTGAAGCGAAGCCTCTCACGTACAAATAACGTTAATGGCGGAACGACAATGAGAAGGAGCTCGTGAATTCGTAGTACAGACACTCGCGACGTATCAGATTAGTTCTTAACAACGGATAAGAACCACATCAATGGAGAATTCAAAGAGAAAAGAGCACTGGAGGTTTGTGAACGTGCATTAAAAAACTCGTGTCTTCAGCTGCCTCAATCATTGCTTTTACAGCGGCCAGATTACCGAGCAGAATTACTCTTATGATATAATGAAGCATCCTAGAGGTAACATAATAGCGGAGAGTCGCTCCAACAAAAAATATATAGCACCACAGCACTTAGTAAATGCACTATGGCACATGCAAAAGAAACTATAAAATTTAAACAATGCTATGAACGAGATCACAGCTAATAACGAAAACAGCCAAAGGATCTGCCCTAGTTGGAGGGGGGGGCAGCTTGAAAAGCGATATGAACATGAACAGGGTGGTCTGTCCTAGTTAGGAATTTGCAAAGAAAGATCCTCTCGCAGGCTAGTATAATGCGTCGTCTCTGTAAAACAGTCCACTACCGGGTTTGACTGTCCGTGAGTCTTAGCACAGTAAGGTGAACTCCTTGTGGTGGTTTGACTATAGTCAAATCTAAGAAGGTAATGCTCTATCTGGCTCACGTTTCAACGTTTCGCGCAAATCCTGGAAAATCAAAGATCAGTGATCCAACCAGTCCCAGTTGCCCTTTCAGGCTAAAGGCAAGGCAAGGGTGGCGTTAACAAATGCAGTGGGGCACGCAGACTCAGGAAATGTTAGTCGCAAGCGATTGCCGTCATGGATTTGGCTATGATCAAACCACCACAAGGTGTTCACTACCAATTTATCTGCCGCTGTCAAAAGATTGAATGAAGTGCCCCCTCCCCACACTACAGTTGATCCCACACCAATAATGCCACGAATGGCTTATGTGCCAGCAAGGAAAGGAACTCCAGCATTTTCATCAACTAACGTGCTCGTATTGAGATTGCCCACATCCTAGAGTTCCAATCCTCGACCTATGTGGAGATAAACTGGAGCGGATCCATGATCCATGCGAAAAGAGAAAATTGCATGAAGATGCTCAGTATGTAGCTACACTTCACCGGTGAGCAATACGAACTCCAAATACCAAAGCGCTAACGGGTCCACAAGGGTGTGCCTTGTTGAGCTAAATTGTTCTCATTCTTCTCTACACAATTCAAGGAAAGTTGGAAGAGTACTAATAGACTAGCAACACTCCCCTCTTAAACCTCCCAACTCCGTCGAAGTAGCATATTCGGGCTATTTTTATCACCCTATTTTTAGAACGGTCGTCTTGAAGACATGTTTAGACGATATATGGACTAACCGATAAGATATTCTCACTACAGCAGCGGAAATTACCGTCGGAATCTATTCTAGTTGGAGGAGTTACCGCTAGAAAAGCGAAACAAATGCAGTGTGGGCTCTCCCGGATAGTGAATTCCAAGCAATGACCCTCTTGAAGGCCAGTTCACAATATTCCCTCTGTAAACTTGTGTTGTTTTCCGTTTTGTAGTCCTTGTTAAAGAGTCAGAGTGGAGCTCCCTCCCACACTAGGATAGATCCGACCACCGGAAACACAGAGCTGAAAGAGCACGTCTAGCAGGACATATAGTAGGACACAGAGAGCCAATGCTCGCTCAACCTAACCCTGACACAACAACAATCGTCGGATCAGCTTCTCAAAGAGTACGAGAACCACACACATTCCGCACTAGAAACTCAGACAAAATTTACGAAAAGCCTGAGATTAAAATAAGACCGAAAAGGAAGCACAAAACTCTGCTTCCCTCCAGCATTGCACTAAAAACCAGGCCTGCAATTGAGTGAGCCTTATGTTTTCACTGAACCGTCATCTTCCAAGGCATGAGTGTGCTTGGAAGGCTATTGGCGCGTGATTAACATCACTGAAAGCCTTGACAGCTCAGTAAGATAAGCGCGCACATATGCGAGTGCAGTCTTCTACACCTGCATGAATAAGAGATCTGGGCAGAACTCTAATCACAGATCACGTAGTCCTTGGCACAGAAAGGAATAGACTACTGTTTGACTCGGCGAACATCGGTGTTGCAAGGTGCATGGCAAAAATAGGAAGTGGAAGGGAATAAAAGTAAACGAAATAACGGTACGTAAAACCGCTAAACTGGCTAGGTACACCACCGCCCAGATGAAAAGGAACAAAGAATGATGTACAGGGGCCGGATTCATCAAAGACTAACGCGCGGGTACAAGAGGTATAGATACGATGAAGCATTCATAAATAAATAAATAAATAAATAAATAAATTCATCTCTATCCCTTATCTTATCTCTACCCCTTATACCCCGCATACCCGTGGGTTTAATTGTTAATGGCTCCGGCCCACCACAAATGAAACCGCCTTGGAATTTGCCACACATTCCATCTCTACGGAATATCATCCAGAAAAATTTTTATACAATATAATAATAGGGATGTACAATAATAGATAATCAATCGATAAACAAAGCAGAGTCCCATTTCACCCATTTGAGGGAATATGAATGCAAACCCACCGCTTCTAAGGGAGAAGACATATCGAATAAGCGCACATTAAACCTAAAATCGATTCTTTCTGAGCGCGACATCCTTGCCGACTGCGTTATGTGTGGGCATTCAAGCTCACAGGTGGTGTTTTTGTTGAGATAGCCATTAGATCAATAATCAGCAAAAGGAGTCTGCAAGTCGTAAGAGGTGAGGTCAGAAGGGTCCAGCCTGAAGCGAATAATGCTTCAAAACCGCCAATCACGTAGAAAAACTTGAAAACTAAAAAAGGCTAAATGTACGTATATACGCAACATAACTGTAGAGGGGCATCTAAGAGTGAAAAAGGAAGGACGAATCTGTTGATTACGGAACTAAAAGAAGATGGAGCCACTCTCTCGCGACTTGCGCCCGAAGCTCGTTTGGAATGAAGAGAGGCAGATGGCCAGCGGGGGAAAAGGCTCTGCGACAAAATTGAAGCACTGCGGAGACAACACCTCATATGTCTTCGATGTGGCGCCGATATTTCTTCGCATTCGGATACGCGAAGAAAGCCAGGCAGCCGTACTGCGTGTGATGTTATGAGAAGAAGGAATTGAAGCAGCGAGCACCTAATGAATTGCAGGCTAATCTAGCACGCCACTGCGAACGCGCGCACACACACACAAACACTCTGCTGGCTGCCATCCTCTCGCTGCGTCTTTCAAAATTGAATTCTCCCGTGTGCTCATACGACTCATAATTACGCCACTAGCGAAGTGGTGGCCGCAGTCGCGTCGTCCTCGTCGCGCTTTAATCATCCAGATGTCCTTATCTCGCGAGCGGCAAATTGGAGCTCAATGACGGGAAGACGTTGGGAAGGCTCAATGGACGAAACGCGCCTCCACGGACGGGAGAACTACAAGCTTCCACCGCCAGACTGGGGGTAAACAACTCGAAGCGCCGAGTAGTAATCGGCACGGGCGTTGACACATTCTCGACGACAATGCCATCATTGGCCAAGCGGATAATTACCCCGTCGCCTATTTGCGATCAGCGAGATCTCGATCGATCTCATGACACCACTCACACTCGCACACTCGCCTCACTGCACCAAATTACCCCGATGGAGTGGTGGTATTGACTCGCAGACAGAGATCTAAGGATTAGCACTGAATTCATGGAAAGTCAATAACATCCAACATTACTAGTAATGTCGTTCAGATTACAGCTTCTCATGGGTTAGAATACAAGGAGGTGCAATCCTAGTAGGTGATGACCGTTCTTAAACGATTTCCCGACATAACGAAACACCACAATAAATGGGCAGCAAATTGAAGAAATTAGGAATATGTACAACGCCGAACTGGTTGTCCAGATAGGCTCTGTGCCCGAATTCCTGGTGGAGAGAGAGGAACCTAAAAAGGACCATTTTCGGTGGAAAGCTGGTAAGGTAGGGCTCCTTACAAGATTTGCGACGAGAACGGATCATCCTCAAACAGCTAAAACGGATAAAATCATTAAAATAAAATTTAAACAGGCCAAGACATCATCAGTCAACGTTTTGGACACAAGAGAGGCAATGTACTTCACGTCTTAATCAATTGCTAATGTCCCAAAATAGCTCACAAATGTCACATATTCTCTGTGTTGTTTTTTGTTTTGTTCATTCCGATTTCGTTAGTGCGGTTGTTTTCTAAGAAATAAGTAAGTTCAATATGATTCAATACTGAACACATTCAGTTCTCATGAAATCGTTTAAGAGTGGCCACCACCAGATAGGATTGCACCTACAAGGATACACTCGGCTTATGGATCAGACTTTTTGAGACGTTCGTTAGAGCACGAAACATTGCTCTTTATTTCGCTAAATGAGGGCTGATATTGGCCACTCTGCAAATTTTTTGTATGGAAAACACCGAGTTAGGCGAATGTACCCATAAATAACGGTAATACCCTACCCTGTTAGGAAATGAGTAGTGATAGTGGTCAGACAAAAATGTTCCCCTCCTCATTAGCATGCTTTCTCATTCGAGGAGGTTACTGTTTCGCCGCTTTTCTTACTTACAACAGCTCCAGGCTTGCCTTAATGAAACTAAGCACAATAGCTGATAACCCTGTTATGTTAGAAGAAAAAATTAGCCGTTGTTAAGGTGTGGGAATAATAACGTCTTCCAAGGACGGAATGGGAAAGGGACGACGAGAAAATGTTTGCCTGCCCAGAACTTCACTCATATTGGAACGCAATTTTTTAATTAGTTCCTTCTTCGCTGGAGAGCCTCGGGGTAACTAATTTTAAACATGTTTTGTATGAAGGTAGAGGCGAAACAGAACATGATTAATGTTGTTGTTAGTTGTCAATGTTTTCGTTGTTAATGTCATTTGGTTACGATTGTTGTGCCTTTGAGTTTCGTGATGTTGGAGAACTACGAGATGTTATGCAAGTTCTATGTATAGATTTGTATCTAATTCTATTAAACAGAGAGAGCTGAGAGACCTTACTAACTATAAGGGTGCATATAACCTAGTGTTGATGGTCAGCTGGCTACAGAATGTCATTTCTAACTGAATCGAGCGCCTCATTCTACACTTCTTCCGTCTCTGCCCATGAGATCTCAAAGCTGCTTCACGATACTTCCACGTATTTATATTCTTTACTTACTTTATACGACAAGCGTGGACGTCCACACAATTACTAAAAAAGTGAGACCAAACACAGCTTGGGGTGACAAACCGCGATGATGATGATGGACAACGAAACTAACATGGAAGCCAAAGCCTCAACAAAACTAGGAGAGATTGTGTGAGAGACACACTTTCGAGCCACTTTGATGGCAGACTGACAAAAGGAACCACAGTTGTCTTTAGAATACGGAATCGAATCACATGAGGGCTGATATTTCCTCTATGTCACTGTTTTCGAAGCTTCACATTCATGCTTGTCATCCAATGAATTCATGCAATAAAGTATACCCACTACATATATGCATGCGGTTATAAAGGGACCTCCCAACACCCACCTGCTTTTTTTTTATCAAACTGCCATTTATTGGATAAACCCTATCTGAGCACGAGTCTCATAAAGCCTTTCTTCTACACAAAATGGGAGGCACATTTGGGTCTCACTGTGTCTCTACCCTAACGCATCAACAATTCTAAATGAAATATCACACGGTGCATAATGGTTCAGCGGAAAATCTTAGTTCTAACTCTAATATAAAGGTATTTTCTTTTAAGGTATACAAGAAGATGGGTAAATCGTGATGGCTACAGCAAACAACAAATAAGTACTAATCGAAGGTGATGAACCCTTGAAGGGTTCCGGATCGAAGCACGAAAGCAATCCTTGACGAAGGTCCGTTTCTACCGTATTTGAAGGACGGGCGCATAAATTCACTGCGGAGCGTGTTATTCGCCATTCAATTAGGTGCGGCATAGGGTTGGCTATCTGCACGTTGACGAAACCAGACAGCGCTTTTGATAAGAAGCCAGCAAGAAGGCAGATAACTACCAGTTGAAACGGTGCACCTCGTAA
Organism: Heligmosomoides polygyrus bakeri; assembly: GCA_947359475.1. Classification (NCBI taxonomy): domain Eukaryota; kingdom Metazoa; phylum Nematoda; class Chromadorea; order Rhabditida; family Heligmosomidae; genus Heligmosomoides; species Heligmosomoides polygyrus. Next base: position 84,484,845 of record OX375869.1, on the reverse strand, counting down.
CTCACGCTTTTCGTCACAAAGTCGCCTCCAGGTAAACCTCTCCCAAAAGCCCCAAAAATTGAACATTTCCTCTTGCAAAAGCAGGAAGTTTTCATTTCTAGGCTATAGAGAACATTGTAGAACATAAATATAGTCACGTCAAATATGGGAAATACTTGAAAGAAACAAATTGAACTATCCCGGAGAGGAAGGAAAGGGAGAATCTCTTTTACTTTAAAAACAAGGGCAAAAATGAAAATGGGAAACGTACAAGGACAATTGGCGGAGATGCATCAACCTAATCGATCTGCTCAAATCTAAAGGATAGCGTTTTGTAGCTTTCTAGCCGGGACGGCCACTCCGTGCGTATGTGATAAGTTTTGCTAAAGCGGTACCACGGCAGGTAGGAAACAAAGATGGCAACGAGTGCGGTTTCTTTGAATAGATACTCAAGACAAATGAATTTTGATTAGTACAAGACACTTGCTTAGAATAAAATGGGAAACAAGCAGCACGATCAGAGCCTGCTAATTTCGATCAGTACCGGCCAGAACAACTAGTGCAATTCAAGAAAGATGGTCCCTTTTCAGTACAATCTAAGCAACTTCGACGTGGCAAACTGCAAACGGTAGAGAAACAAATGAATAGAGGATTATTGGGAGTTTCATGTATTTTTTTTTGCTAACGGAAAAAAGGAACAAGAGAAATAACCACAGCTTACTTCGTATTCATCGAACGGCCCTCTGCAAACCCTTTCTATTCAAACATACCGGAATCTACAAGGAGCTCTTTAAAACCTTACAATGAGCCCAACAACATCTTATTTTTTCACAGCTGGAATTTAATAATTTTACATGCTTTAAAGCGACCATATGATATAATAATTTCTTAAATTTGGGAAGTAACCAAACAGAACAATTCGGCTGAACACCACTCCCAAAAAGCGACATGGATACTTAGCAACTTTCAGACGTTTTCCAACTCTCTCTATCACAATTAATAAAAAATTAATGAAAAATAATAAATAATCATATAATAATAAGGCGCAAAGCCGCTCGGGTGGGGTCACAATGAAATTCAGCTCTATAGGTCATTCTGTATTGCATAAAAATAAAAATTTTACACAGTACTGGTGTGTTCTAGCCCAGCGGTGAACTGAGGTAGGCCATTTCTGATGTAATTTGACATTCACGAGCGTTTCTACCAAAGCGGATAACCACTCAGTACAAAGTGACCCCTCCTCACCCGAGCCGCTTTGCGCCAATAATAAAAACAATATAAGAATAAAGAGAGTGGTTCCATGAAACCAATGAATATATTAGCCACACAATAGCTAGGCTAGTAATGACAAACCCGCTCCATTCTGCCTTCTATACAATATTTTAATGTATATTTAATTATTTATTCTATTTCACTATTGTTTGCCTTTCCGGTGATACGTTTGAATACAGTAAAACTACAGTAAGAACAAGTATCAGTAGGAAAGTAGTAATATATTTATTTTATTTTGTTTAAGCCAATAACAGAACAACAAAATCAACAAGCGAAAAACATGACAACTTTGCGTTTGGCTATATAACAAGGAATGAGGGCATTTTATTTCAAAAATAAATCTAAAAGCTGAAAAGAGCCCGTGATTTGTATTCAGGTATACCACCATTGTCCTCGTTGCGAGAATTAAGTTCATTTATTCAATATTACTCACTGCACACACATTGTAAACTCCCCATCTTTGTCAAAACATTGATTCTATTGAAGTCATTTCAACATACAATTCTGAAAAAGCGCATTATATCTTGTTATTAACGTTTATAGGGGAAGTTGGTTTCACGAATCAACAGTGAAGAATGATGAGAATGATCTTGGCGAAATGCGCAGCATTATGTGCGATGATGAATAACTTTGATATAGCTTGAAACATGCATGCATTTCCTTCAGAAGAGCAGAGAAAATAGGAGGCGTTCTGAGACATTGTGGCGCTTCCAACAGCACAATGGCTTCCGATCGTTTCATGCGGGACAAGGCGATTAGGCATCCCTAATTGAAAAGCTAATAACCATCACGGGATCTGGAAGGGCACGCTCGCGAGGGCCATCCGCGCGTCAGATGTGCTCCTTAGTGCTTACATTATGCAGGAAGCATTTAGAATCGCCTAGACGTCGAGCGGACGCCGGGAGGCGCTCATTTCGGGGCGTGACAGCACGTCGAGTGCACAGCACATCTCATGGATGAGAAGATGACGAGCGCGAATCCCTCGAGAAGGCACCGACAAGCAGCCGATGGGGGCGCGAAAAAGACGTCTCAGTGACAGCAGGATAAAGTGGGCGGAGGGAGCGAATTACACGGGAGAAGAACAAGCGGTTAGGCGATGAACAGCGCGGCACTCTGCGCACCGCGTGGGGCGCGTGTGGCCGCCGCCGGCTCGGGGATTGATTCCGGGTGCGGGCGCCTACATCTTTGCTGCTCGAAGGAGAAGTACCGAATTACTCCCGTGCACACACTCTCACACGCACATGCTGGCATCGATCCCCTGCCTCCTCCCGCCCAAGCCACCCCGGTTCACTCCATTAGTCGTCAAATATTTGGCTATTCGCACGGGATAGCCATGTATACATGTGTGCCGCCGCACCACCACGAGATCCCAGCATCGTCTGCTACGACGTAATAATGGGAGACGTCTCACTAGCAATGCCTAACCCATTCGAACAACCGACTTCCGAGCAAAAACGAGTCCATCGAGATAGCGAGCGCACCCGTGCAGCGGCATTCCTAGCAAAGAATCACAGAACTCTGCAAATAAGGGACACAGACTGGCCCTTGCTACGTTGTTCCCTGTGGCAAAACGAACCAAGTAGTTTCTTTTAACACTTACCTGCTTTCATTTTTACTTCATTAGACAGTTCCCAAGCTAGAACTGTCCAGACATTTACCGTCAAGTAACGAAACGTCGATGAAGAAGTCATTGAACGTTGACTGAAAGGAACCGGCATGGAAAAAATGTGCCTCATAAAGTAATATCTGACTATCAAAGTATGACGCCATCAAAGTCACAAAGTAATGAAGCTAATAAACGAGTGCAGCACAGATTTTCCCTAACATGTGAGGCGCTGCACTGAGTGCTTAGCAAATTTTTAATTATACCAATTTTCAGGTTTAATTACCTAAGTTTGAGACTCTGAAGAAGACAACCTTCTCGAAATTTCAGCCAATAAAACTAGAACAAACTCGGATCCCAGTTCAGTACTCCACTGGGCAAGTGGACATCGCTCAGTGCCGAGATTCATCGAAGCTCAAACTTGGTAGATACTATAATTTGTAACTACCGCTGGTGCAATCCCAGTTTAGGGAGGGCGAGAGGACCAAATGGTGTTCCGCATCATTGTTCGCTCTCCTTAATTTCTTGCAGGGACATGTTGCCGAAGATAGAGAAGCAATGACCGCAGTTCCAAATGATTCCGACGAACAAAGCTGCACTGCTTTCTAAAGACGAGAAAGTTAGTCCGATTGATGTGATTGTTTAAAGCTCGAAATCGTTGTTCGGGTATAACCCCTTCTTCAGTTTTAAGCATAATAATGCTATAGCGTCTGTGGTAAGTTGTTTGATAAATTGAAATTGGTTGGAATTCATCCTGTAATTGTGACATGGATTGCTAATTTTCTATCAAATAGGACACATCAAGTCCGCGTTCGCAATAAGTTTTCTTCGGTATATCGTGCACAAAGTGGACTGCCTCAGGGCGGAGTCCTATCCCCAGTCCTTTTCCTCGTTCGAGCTACCTGAATGCGTCGGTCTCCTGGATGTAACATGCAAAATGTACGCCGATGACATAAAAATTTATAAAGTCATCGACAGTCCTGCGGATGAAGCCAAATTACAGTCCGCTATAGATTACATCAGAGAATGGTCTATGAAGTGGGAGCTTCCCATTGCGGCTGAGAAGACCTTTGTTTTGTCTATAGGGAATCATTCCTCTGCTTCTGTTAACTACACATTGGGTGGTAACGTTTTGAATAAAGTCGATGAAGTGCGGGACCTAGGGTTTCTGATCAACTCCAAACTTGATTTTTCTTCCCATCTCAGGTTTCTTGTCAATAAGGCTACGACTCGAACGTTTCACCTTTTCAAAACTTTTAGGTCTACAAACCCAAATATTAGGATCAAAGCCTACAAAATCTACACTCGCTCCATCCTTGAACACGGCACTACAGCTTTCAATCCGTCAAAACAAAAGGATATCACTTTATTAGAAAGCGTACAGAACATTTTCACCCGCAAAATGTTTATTAGATGCTTTGGTTTTGACTAAGCAGCAATTCCTAGTGGAGCATCTAGGGCTAAGCAGCTAGGTTTGTCCTCCCTCAAGAACAGAAGAGTCAAAAATGACCTGGCCATGATGTTCAAGATCCTTAAGGGTATTGCCAATGTTCCGTTGCACCAGTTCTTCGTTTTCACGTCCAGTCGGACTAGAAATGGTGGCCTTAGACTTGCGGGGCCGGTTGCAAAAAGTAAGGCTATGACCAGCTTCTTTTCTAACAGAACTATTCGACTCTTCCTCCCCCTTCTAAAAGAGAGCGCTCTTCAAATGAGGCTCAAAGGTTTCAAAAGCTTTCTTGACCGTCGACTCAAAGGAGATCAATCACTTTTTCCATGAAATTCATCATTCAGTTTACTTTCTGCAGGAGCGATTACATTACTGTCGTTTTCATTTGTTTCAACTTGTTTTAATCTAACTGCTCACACTTTTTACTTTTTTTTTTAAATTGTGGGCTTCAAGGTTGTATTTGTATGTTACTGGTCTTTTGATGTAAGGTTTACGTGACATTGTGACGTCTCTAATAAATAAATAGGGTCAGTTGTATAGCCAATAAACCTCGACTTTGAGTTTCAAACAATCACTCAATCGAACCGACAAAATGAAGCTGAGGAAACATCCAATTCATAGTTTAAAGTTCAAAATGATCAATATTTCGAGCTGCCTAGTGAATATTTCCGACTTTTCCGGGCTCTGAAGAACGTAAACTGCGGACACGTCAGCCGCAATAAAGCCGTTAACAATCTTGGTGGATAGCTTATCAAGTACACATCATAATTGATCAATATGTAGTTGCCGTTCTTCTCTTGAACATCAGTATGTGATGCGGTTCGAGGCTTATTTCCTAGCAAATTACGTCCAGTGAACCTCGAGCGGCTCCCTTGCCTACTTCTTCTCTTCTTTTTGACTTTTTGATTGTCACAGAATCCCACTTCCAGCGGTTTCGATGCATATAAGGCATCGTATCAATCTCAACTCCGTTAGTCTGATATTACCTATTTCTACTCGACATTTTTGTCACTTAATTTTAAGCTCATTTTGAAATAAACTAACAAACAGAGACAAATACACATAGAGAACAAATAGAAAGTCTTAGCCCTACTACCGCACGAATCACCAAGCTAAGAAACACGTTGAGCAAACCTATCTTTACCTGCGGGCATTGTTAGCTGCGCTCCGAAAGCACTTCACGTGGTAAAAAGACTTGCTAGGGCAGGAAGAGCCAAAGTCAATAAGAACAGCATTGAGAGGGGTGAGCGACGACCGCAAATGCTTGCCTCTATTGGGCAAACACTGCAACTTCTTCCCTTCGAGTGCTGCTCTCTCAGTTAGCCAACACGCCGCCAATGATACACATAATCAACAAAAGACTTCTGGTTGCCGCTGTATGGGTCGCCGAAAGCAATTAGAAACGTCATCTACTCCAAACATGACTTAGTAGCAAAAATTTGTGTCTTATAGGAAGAGAATTGTTTGTACAACGACATTATCATAACAAAAACTCCCACGCCTTACGAACTCATGCTGCCCAAATTCTAAGATGAATTTTCCATGGAAATCCTCCTCAAACCTACAGAAATCATAAATTCATTACGCTGAAATGTCGGTAATTAAAGCAATTTAAGCATTAAAAAATTAAAAATAATAAAACTAATGCAAAAACATTAATGGCATTAAGGGTCTCAATGCACACGCAGTTACTGAAACGTCGCCGTGCTGAATGGATTCACAAGCCAAGCACTGTGCGCCGTACCTTTTCATCATATGTGCTGTCAAATGTAATTGGCACAATGAATAATGTGCGAATACGAACTGCCACAGTAATATGAATCAAATCTGAACCGAACTGAACATGTGCAGCAAAGGCAACGAGCGGATTCGAGGGAGAAACTGTTGCGAGGTGAACCGTAACGAAGGATTTGAGCATGTTTCCTAGATGGGATGTCAGATCTTGCAAACAATGTAAAGTGACCTCGGAAGTGCTTGAAGACTAGTGCGACTGAACTTACTGATCAGGAGATGTTTAACTGCATGTGCTCATGAAAACAAGAATTGCGACCAATTACCGGACCTTTCCAGAACCTCGAAGGTAAAAAATGCTAACCACTAGCGCAAGCTCAATGTAAAGATGTAAAAAAAAACTCCGAAGAATGATGATCTAGCCTAAGTTAATTAGGCAACGAAGCCCAAGTGTCAGCTATGCGGGAAGCTTCACGCTGAACTTGAACCTGGATATCACCACTTTTCGGGGAGTATAGGGCAGCAATTTCTTCATTCTACCACCTCTTAACTGATACATCATTAAAGAAACTCATCACAACGTTACCATCCAAGGCAGCAGTCGCCCAAAGAAGAGGGGTAATCGCAATTGACAAGGACAACCACCATCGATACCAAAATGAATAAAATAGAAGACAAGAAAAAGAAGATTGAATAAAAGATTAGATGTCCAGCGGAAGACCGCAGAAATCACTCACAGCTCACTGTACTGTTGGAAGCATTCTGCAATGGTGAGATGCGAGGCGCCTCCGGCCAGTCGTGATTGCCCCCAAAATGAAGTCAAGTGTGTTTAATTCCCGCCTAATGCTTCTTGTTTGGTCATACCTTAGCATCATCTCGTATGTAACTTAATAAGTGGTCACCAGAAATGTATGCACAGGTCGAGCAGTAACAGAAAGTAACAGAAAATTTCAAGTTCTATAGCTTGTCTCGAAGAGCAAGGAACAGACGCAAGGCACAGATTTAGAGTGCTGATCCACCCTTATCCTTCCCATAAAGGCCAGAGAAATTATACAGAAACTGTTAACCATAACTATGTGCACCATAACTGTAGAAGGACACCTAAACTTGCTGCGGCTATGGTGAAACTGCCCGATGTAGCAAAGGTTCAAGTTGGAGCCCCTCTTTGGTCTTGCACATTTGCAAATTTTTGCACCACTAGAAAAAAGCGAATTACAAAATTATTTAAAATGCAACCTTCACAATTAGGTATTTATGCGCACGATCAACACCAGCCTTCTTTTACGCGTACAATCAAAACCAGCCTTCTCTCTTGAGGTATAAGTACCTTTTGCCGCAGAAAGTTCTGCAGTTCTTCATTCGGTAAACCCCTCCCGACCAAGGAAACGCGGTGAGGTAACTTCTGTCCACTTCAAAACAGCTATTTTCGCAGCTAAAAAGTTACAAATAGTGTCAGGTACGCAGACTTGTTTCCTAAAGCGAACGCCGATCAGGGCGATGTGCAAAAATGGGACTTGAACATGTCCTCAGCGTGATTGAGAATCACCCTGTCAATCACATTTCCAAAAACATCCTTAAATAATTCGTAAACTGGGTGGAGCGAGCGGCGAATACCGTCGATGTACAACCTGCGGTAGAGTACTTGCTGAAATCCGAGAATTTCGTTCACCTTCGTGGAAAGCACCGCTTCAGCAACGGAAATGATTTCCGGATATCATCAACCTGGTCACAGGCGCGCTGGATGGGCTCAATTCGGAGTTCCGCACAGGGATAGGCGCCCGGCTAAGGAAAGTCATCGACACACAAGTGCCTCCCAGTGCAAATCGAGAGCGGAGGGTCCATCCCCCTCCTCCGGTCTAGACTTGCCCCTGCATCCTTCTCCCCAACAACCCATACTGAACCGAATCCCGTTTTTTTTTTTCCTCAACAAAAACTATACTAAACCGCCTTAAAGTGCCTAGCGATGTAGGAATTGCATCCATCTTTATCGATCGATGGGATAGTAGTCCTTGGACCACCATTATCTTTTGAGTTTGTCGGAAAGCTTTAGCTATTCCATTAAGATAGGAGGACTCTCATGCAAATTTAGGGGACTTGACAAACAGGCATGGGGTGGCGGAAGCAAATGGCACCTTAGTGTGGATACAGTTATCTTGACTGAAAGCCATTTCGTTTATACCCTCATTTTGGACGAATTTTTCCTTAAAGGAGATTAATATCCCACCGTTCCTTCCTTACAGCACCGATAGACATTGGGATCCTCGTATTCTACCGTGGTGGAGAGAGGTGGTCCACAATAGAGGTGTATCTCTCCCACATTCGGTATTTTCACCCTAGCCAAGGCAGGCTTAGATGTCCTCCTCCAGTTATCCTGTGCATGTTTCCGTGTACGCCCAGATTGTTAATAAAGAAAACGCTAAAGACAGAAAATGAAAAAAGGATGGAAGGAAACCTAATGTCTTTGCAAACTCTTGTAAAGTTGGAAGAGAGAAAAAAATGAGGACAATGACGCCATTCAATGAGAAAATTGAGCCAACCTAGGAGTTCTTGACGAGAAGACTTCATTCGCCTACTCGCTGGGATGCCAAGGGACTACGATTCATGGCAGGAAGAAATCCCTGACCACTCGAACAGCGTATAAGCTTTCTAGACATTTCCAGATGCTGCATTATAGCGGTGAGTGAGGTTTCTGGCCAGGCCAACACTCTTTCCTCAGCCTCGTTTGACACGTTCTCCCGTTGGAATAAGGTAAAAACATTTCTTTCCTCCTACATTACAAGAGTATCAGACATCAAGTTTCTATCTATGCATAACATTATTTTCCATTTAAATTTTTTAGCGTTTCTTGTTCATAGTAAGCGTGTGAATCGGAGAACCCACCAAAACAGTTCTAGTGTGAAGAAGATACAATGAAATACTGTATTTTAATGAGAAAAACATTCACAATAGGGGTGAGGAGGAAATGTTTGCTGGCCAGATAACTCCGCTCTATAACACCCTTGATGGGCACAGACAGGTGCAGTACTAGTTGGTGGAGCCGCATCTTAGCGTTGGTAACGAATAAAAGCAATAAGTAAGCAATAACACACCGAAATAAGCAAGCTACGCCAACCTGGCTGCCAACGCGCTAGCAGTTCCCTAGCCCCTAGTTGAGGAGCACGCCAAAAATCGTTCTCTTCATCAAAGCAAACTGGCTAGGCAGCAACGTGTACCGGGTAATATACAGACAACATATAAAAGACAAGAGTTAGCTCTGTAGTATTATAGATAAACAAGTGAAGACCAATCGGATAAAACTGAAATTTAGGTCCGGCATTAGGCCTGAAACCAATTTTATTATATTAGTTTACAGTAAAACATGAGATTCGTAATACGAACAAGGCATTATTCTTCACGTCCTAATCATTTGCGAATGTTTGGACTCAAGTCCCTGATGTTATATAACATTTTGACATCAAACTAAACACCTTTCAAATCATATTGATCTCCTTTCTAAGCAAGCTTGACACCTTTGAAAGCAAAATGAAATCTTCCAAATTAAGACGACCATCTTCCATATTGAAGTTGAGCCTCTCCCAGAGGGCTGGAGTATTTCTTGCTTAAAGAAAAATCTAGAAAAAATTTCTAAGGACATTTTTACCCTGCCCCAATAAACACACTCTTTGAAATTTTTAGTCAGCCAGTGTTCAAGAGGAAAAGGTCACGCCATATTCTCGTCTCGTTCGCCTCGACTTTGATTGAGTGTGAATGCTGCCTCTTGTGACAGCAATGAGACAATATGTGCGTTGTTGTAGCTGTTCCTGTTGTCCCGCTTCTATTTGTGTTACTTCACGCAAACAAACTGCCAATCGGATAACAATCAAACAAAAGTTGCGACGATTAGTCGAGCGCATGGCGCGATCCCCTCTTGCGCTTTAAGACATAAATTAATCGTCAAAATTATTTTTCCTCAAAAATTTGTTCTTTTTATTTCAGACAGTGTGCTCATCTACTGGGGAAGGTGATTCAAAAAAGTCCACTTAATTTTCCTTAAACAAAAAATTAGAATCTATTCTAGTGTAAGGACGCACTTTGCTCAAGATTCTTGACAACTACAGTTAGACTGAAAACGCACCATTTTACAACGACGGCACACTGAAATAACCTACTAAAGGGCATTTCTTTGCAATTTTCTACCCCACACTGTTGGTTTTTCTTCGTCTTTCGAACTGTGCCCCCTCCGACTAGGACTAGGATCACCTGTACCACCTGTCATTCCGCTGATCATTCACTTGCATGAGCACGCGCCAGGTGACAGGTGATCCTAGTCCTAATCGGAGGGAGTTACAGTTTCAAAGGCTAGGATAGATCCAAAAATTATTCTAAAGGCATCGGAGTTTCTACTCTGCTGTGGAGGATGCTCGCTTTGATTTCGAGTTTGAGTTTCTGCTTGACTTCAAAAGCGTCAAGCTTGCTTAGAAGATGTCCAGTTTGATTTGAAATATGTCCAGTTGGACGTAAAAGTAGCACCTATTCCCATTCGTTCCATTTATGCATACTTATGTGGGACACTATTACACTTTCAAGACTCCAGGAGGTGGAGGAGAGGTAGAAAACAATTTCACCCAAACTTCGCCCAAGGGGGTTACTTGGGTGCTGATCACAAGCCTGACATCCGATTCTGGAATTTCGACCGATTACGGCAGATTACGGTACGTACGGGTGGCTAAGGATGTCTAGATCACCATGAACTTGATCACCCACACCTGTCGTAACCTACCGTACTCATACACAGAACGGTTGTGAGATTCGTGATCAGCACTCCAAATACCCCCACCCCTGGGCGAAGTTTGGGCACAATCGGTGACCATGATCTAGACAGTCTTAGTCACTCGTATGTGCCGTACGTAGCCTACAGTAACTGCCGAAATTTCAAAAACGGCTGTCAGATTCGTGATCAGCATCCCAAATTACCCCTTAGGGCAAAGTTTGAGTGAAAATTCTTTGGACTTCTCGACTTCTGGGGCCAGATTCATCAACCGCTTACCGCCCTCTAACGGTGAAAACACCGCCAAACCTGATGCTTATGAATTTCATATCGGGCGGTTTGGCGGTATTCTCATCGTTAGAGGGCGGTAAGTGATTGATGAATCTGGCCGATTGAGTCATAGAAGTAAAACAGTATCTTATTTGCATCTCTATGACGTCGTTAGAATGTGGTCACTCAACTAGAATTGCACCCACAGCCAAAAACAAAACAGCAAGCTTTGTATACCTTTCTTCTAAAACTCAAAATATTCACAGATTCAAATATGCAAGACATCAAACCTAGAATGTTCTCATCGAATCAGAATACGCTGCACGAAGAAATCTTTATGCCGAGCAGAACGGAAACACGGAACGACAGCAACAGAGAGATGGAGTACAATAGAGCCAGTAGGTAGTGCACGAGGGAAATCGGTGAACACGTGAGGGGCGAGACATTCAGGAACAGGTCAAGTGAGTGGCGAAATTGATTGCCGTTTAGGCAGGGATGAGTGTCTGGTGATCAGCAGCAGCAGCAGCGGCGGCGGCGGCGGTGCCTCCGCCCTTGTTCCTGCGATGGCAGCGGCCGTCGAGGGTGGCGGAGGGCGAGAGGGCGGCAGACGGACTGCGGATGGACACCGCCGCCGCGGAGACCGCCCGCCGGCCAACAATAACAACTGGGGCTGTTGTCTTTCGTCGTCCGCGACCGCCGCCGCCGCCCGTGCGAGAGCCGCGCGGCGAGGCCTTGAGGGCGGCGGTGCGGCCGCGACGTCTGCGTGTGCGGGCGCCGCCGCGAAACAGCACGCGTCCGCGCGGAGGGCGACGACGGCGTCGCCGGAGAGCACGCGCGGCGAGGAGTCGCGCGACGCGCTAACGCGTTCGCCGAGCCGCCGTCGCCGACGACGATCCTTTGTTCCAGCGCTCGAAAAAACTCTCGATGTGGTAGACGGCGACCGCTGCAAGAACAGAATTGCCGCCCGCTGAGACTGAGTTAAGTGCGTGCCGCGCGCGCGCTCGCCGCACACCGCCCGCTCCTCAATGCCCCCCCCCCCCCCGTCAGCGGCGGGTATTAACCCCGCGCTGTCACCTCTACGGCCCCTTTGTCTGAGTGTCTCGGAGATTACGACCACGGATGAGCTTAGGGCGTGGGCGATCACGATGGTCGACTACACGAGTTTCGGAACCTTCGATAAAGGTCTGTTCATAGTCCGCGACGGCAGGGACTGGCTGCCCTGGCAAAGAGGGCAGATTTAGAAGCTAATCTGAAGCGTTTTCCAGGGCAAGCAGTCATAGCCGTCGCACACCATGAACTGGTATTCAGTCATTGCCTTTGAACAGATCACATGAACAAGCGACTGAAGCGACACCTGCCGACAGAAGTTGAGGAATCCAACTCATCTTGACAAAAGTCGGTCAGCACGAAAGGGCGTGGAACAGATTTACCGCTCGGTTTGAACCTTGTAGTGTCTGAGAGACACAACAAGGTTCAAATTGAGCAGCACATCTGTTACAAGCCCTTTCATACTTGGTCACTATCAGGCTTTGTCTGGGCAGTCTCTTTCACCAATCCTGACCAGTTCTTGTCGCGAAGGCGCATCGCGGTGATGCAGAAAGATGCCGCTGCTCTTACCGTAATCGCACCAGCCAATCATGTGGCGTACTCATTGGTTACTGCGGTTACGGTAGGAGCAACGGTTGGTTCCCGCACCCCTGCGGTGCGTCTTCACAACATGAACCTTCCACTCTATCCAGTGAAGGGTTTCATCAGTATGCCTAAACGACGAGAATGGATACCACAACGAGAATCCCTACTCTTCAAACTGTAAGAAAATATGTTCCATTTTTGCAATGTTTTTGAACCTGCCTTTGGTTATTTAAAAAAACGGAAAATACTGCTTCCTATGCTTCCCATTTTTTTGCACAATTGATGTTTTCAAACTATTTCGTTCTGCGACTGTGAGATTCCCCAGTGAACGATCGGGGACCCTACTAACTCAGTAGGTTCAAGGATTTTGCAAAAAATGTAACATATTTTTCTGCATTTGAATGGTGGAGATTCTCGCAGCGGTTTAATTTGCGCCCTTCAGACATACGCTTGGGACCCGTTCCTGGTTAGGCTAGGACTGGTGATAAGTGACTCTGGGTGGGTTTCTTCCAACGTCTACTGAAGATGTCGCTTCGGTAGCTTTCCATAACCAAGAGACTGATAGTCGAATTCTGGTCCTTTGGATGTAGTAAAGCTTTATAGCTTAAGCTGAAACAGAAGAATGCGCCCATATTTGAGTTTATTAAGTGTTGGAATTACAACATGCTCCCGTTAAGTGTTTTACGATCTTGATAGTGTAAATGCATCTATATTATTGTCATGTCAATTAGACACTTTTCGATTCAAACTGAACACTCTTCTAAACAAGCCTAACGCTACTGAAATCAAACTCAACATCTTCCAAATCAAAATGGGCTCAAAAAACTAGAGACTCTGCAGAAGGGTTAGAAAAAAGTTTTCTCCAAGGAAAGTTTTAATATATTTTTTGAGTTTCAATTCAGTTACCCAATATGTGAAAAACATTGTTTGGGATTTTATAAAAATTTCATTTTTTAAAAGAAAATAAATAATGGTTTGAAGGTTGTTCTAAACAGGAAATATCCAGCCGTTTTTTAGTGACAAAAAAGAGATTTCGCCACACCTCCGTCAAAGACGTCGCGATTTTTATTCGATTGATAGCAGAATTTCTGTCTGCATGCAGCTTGACATCTGTTAACGATGCAACAAACACAGTTGTAAAGAGCACACATATTCTGACTTTGATGCTTCATGTAAGCAGCATTTACACTATCAATCAAATAAAAATCGCCGCGAGCTTTTCTAGTGCATAGCGCGGTCTCGTCTTCTAATGCGCTAAATGATTGCTGCCTTCTTGCGCTTTAAAACAAAATTTAATTCATCATTTTTTCTCAAAAAAATAAAAGTTTTTATAAAGTTATTACACTCATTCGGGCAACTGAATTTTTAAACAATGCAAAAAAGTTATACAACATTTTCCTCGAACAAAAAAAAATATTCTAACCATTTTGGAGAGTCTGCAGTTTAACGTGTAAAAAGCTCTTTACGATTTGAAAGACGTTCACTTTGATCTCAGAAGTATCAACTCTGTTTAGAAAAGTGTCCAATTTGAAAATGGTTTATGTGGGCCCGGTTAAATTTTTGATTTTTTTAACGATGAAACAGCGCCGGTGGTTTAATGGCGTGGAATCATGCCGTAATAGCAGGGGTGAGATCGACTCCCACCGAACGCCAGTTTTATGTTAATCAAATACCCTTGCGTGTGCTTGTGACCTAATGAGCTGCCGCTTTAGGCCCACATAAAATGAATTGAATCATCGCTGCCTGTTTTATTTGTTGGTAGAGGAAGAAAGTCACTAATGTGATCTACAAGGGAGGAAGAACGCGATAGCCAGTAGTAGCACATCCATCCGGTGCGGGCGGATTAGTCTGCTGCGTGCGTGGTGCCTCATGTAAGCCACATTAACGACTAGCACCGAAAAAAGCTTCTTGATACTGAAACAGCGCATGAATCTTGTCCTTAGGAAAAGCCATGAATTACGCTGCAGCTGACCGGTCATCTATCTATCTATAAAGTATCAATCGCCATCGCGGTGTCGATGATACCATCATGGGATCAAAGGCCCTAATGAGGCTAGATATACAGATGATTGGCATTAGTAGCGTTATTAATGACCTCCTACATCACAAAGTCAAGGCTATTAAGGTTAAGAAACCCTTTCTTGTACGGCAGTGACGGGACTACCCAACGTTTCTCTTTCTGTCTACGGTCCCGTTTATACTTCCAGAGCCGGGTGACGCGATTCGAACGGAGCGACGCTTGCCATCACGTCGCGCTGTTTCGGACAACGATGGGAATCCCGAACAGCCGACGAAGCCGTCATGCGATTACATACAATTGCGTACATACACACCAGGGGTGCACATTTAACAGTTAACGATTTAACGAATTTAACGAATTAACGGCATTTTTCGTTAAAATCTTCCTTAACGGCTTAACGGAAATTTTTAGAAATTTAACGGAATTTTTAACGGACTTTTTTCTCAGTAAGTTTATTACTTTTAGTACCTCCTGTCGTGCTGCAAGAATTTGAACCCGTTATCAGACCACCAATCCAGAAGCCGAAATGTAGAGCAAAATGTGCCCATCTCCAGTCGAACTATGAGGGCACAATATTCTATTTCCAGAGGCAAATGCCTGCTCAACAACGCCTACGGTCCCCATTCACCAAGGTGGAAGAGCGGATGTGTGCGTGCGCGCGTGTACGGAGCCGCGAGGAAATCGACGTCTTGCCGACACTAATAACAAGCGTAATCCGATACTTACATGGAATTCGCATGTCCTGGAAGCTCTCGAGATCCTCGACGAGCAGCGCCACCATGGCATGTGTCGGCGACTGCCCGTCCACATCACCTGCTGCTGTCACCGAGTCGGCGAGACCCGAGCAGCACTCGAAATGCGACGTGGCCTCCACAACTCGGATGCGACCCCTCGTCTGCCACATCTCACACATTCTGATCGCCGGTCGAGCATCTGCGCAGAGGTTCTGGAACAGAATACGCTGTCAGTATTGTGCTACATGAAGTAGCTGAGATGAAATAGCAGTAGTGCTCGTGGCGATTCCATGCCTAAAGCTTAGAAGCAGCGCTAGCCTAAGACTCTTTAAGTCAAAGCGAACTCTTCCAAATCGAAATGAGCTTTCTCTACATTAAACTAGAGACACTCCAGAAGGGTTAGAATAGTTTTTAGTTCAACAAGATTTTTCATATCCTGTAAGCGAGCACATTGCTTGAAATGTTATAAAAAATAAGGAAAAATAATGATTTCAGGCTTGTTTTACAGAGCAGGAAGACGGCCATTTTTTAGTATCAAAAATAGATTGCGCCATGCCCTCGTCCAAGACGCCGCCATTTTTATTCGACTGATAGCAGAGTTTCTGTTTGCATGGAGTTTGACACCTGTTAACGATAATACAAAAACAATTGTAAAGAACATACATATCCCCACTTTGATGGTTTATGTAAGTGGCATTTACACTATCAATCAAATAAACGACGCGACGAACTTTTTGAGTTCATGGCGCAATCTCATGTATTGAATAAACGAATGAATAATCTTTTAATGCGCTATATGCTTGCTTCTTTGCTATGGTTTAAGACAAATTTTACTTTATCATTTTTCTCCAAAAAATAAAAATTTTATAAAATTATTGCACTTATTGGAACAAGTGTACTAACAAATTTGAAAGAAAGTTATAACAAATTTTCTTGAACAAAAAATTATTCTAGCCATCTTACTAAGCCTGTACTTATCCCGCCTGAAGGTCATTTCGATTTGGAAGAGTTCGTTTTTAATTTCAAAGCCTTAAAGCTAGCTTAGGGAGCGTGTAGCGCAGTCGGAGGAGGCGCCGGCTGTCGCGTGCACCCGATGCCAGGTTCCTGTTTCGGACTTCCCGCCCAGGCCAACCAAGCCTTCCATCCCTCCGGGGTCGGTGAATTGGTACCAGACTTGTCTGGGAAGGATAAAGCGCTGACTTGTTCATCGATTGGCCACCGCAAGTCATTGTATGGCCAAACACGCATTCAAATCGCCTCCACGACATCACGTAGAAGTAGAGTGCGTGGCGCATCCCAAGAGGGATTGGGATTGAGTAACGCCGTCCTTTATCCCTTTTATCCTTTTAAAGTTAGTTTAGAAGAGTGTCCAATTGATTTGAAAAGTGTTCAGTTTGATTTGAAAAAGTGTCCAATTCGATGAAAATGGTATAATTCTCCAGAAGCGACCACATTCTTCACTGCACTATTACATCAGATGAGAGCACCGGTCAGCCTCATTATTGTGCTGACGCTAGAAGGTCTTGAAGGCGTGACTTCAGGCAAATGGAGTGATTCGACAGACCATGGCCCATATCCAGGCTCCATCTAATCCACGTTAAGTGTTCAAAACCATGTAATTTTGCGGCAAAACTTAACGGCTATGGAGCGTCGTCTGGAATAAATTAAACCATAGCAATCTCACCTTATTGGCATCTAGCCTTCGCAGAACAAAAGACGGTATCACAGCAATCAGCGAGCTGGAATTCACGAGAGGACAGACTGACTTCAGTCGCTGAATCAGAACGTCGTAGTCCAGCACAATGTACACGGGCATCCATTGCGAGCTCAGCGCCTGAAAAAGTGGCACAATTATTCAAGAGTTTAAAGCAACACACTTGGGAATATGAAAGTCTGATGGAGCCTAATCTAGTGCACTAAGCGGGGGAGACGTTTAACACGTTGACGACAATCGTGTTTTGCCGGAGACTGCTGGGGTGGAAGCGCGCGCGATTCTACACGCGTGCGCTATGAGCCACCGGTGGCTCATAATGTTCCCCGCGGACCACTTTTTTGTTTCGTGCATGCATATTTTTATAGATTTTTTTTTGTTTCCTAATCACTTTTGATAGGAGAATGTCCAACAGCAATAAGCAAGAAAGATGATGTTGCTTTCATTACATATATCGAAATTAAAAATTTTTACTAGGAAGGCAACCAATTCTACAATCAAATCAATTCAAGTCAGTCTTTCTTCCTTAGGTTCCCCAAAGGAACTTGTTTGGTGTGCTGATCACGAACTTGACATCCGTTTTCGAAATTTCGGCCGATTGCGGTAGGTTACAGTAGGTGGGGTGAGTAAGGCCGTCGGAGTCACGGCCTCGTAGACGAAGTTTGGATAAACTCGGTAACGATGACGCCGACAGTCCTACCGTACCTAGCGTAACCTACCGTAATTAGCCGAAATTTTGAAAACGAATGCATGGCCGAGATCAGCACCCCAAACCCGCATAGACGAAGTTCGGGCAAAATCGGTGACCGCTACTCCGACAGAATTACTCACCGTGCCTACTGCGGTGACCTACCGTAACCGGCCGAAATTTTGAAAATGGGTGTCAGTTTCGTGACCAGTACTCCAAATTACTTCTTTGGGCGAATTTGGCCGAAAAAGACTGATTTGAATTGATTTGACTGTAGAATTGGTCTTCTTCCTAGTAAATTTTTAAAATTCGATATATGTAATAAAAGCAACGACATTTTTCTTGCTTATTGCTGCTGGACCTCCTCCTGTCAAAGGTGATTAGGGAACAGAAAAAACATCTATAAAAACCGGAGGCAGCAGAACAAAAAATAGCGCAAAATGTTATGAGCCACCGGTGGCTCATATTGTCCCACGCGGACGGACACGTATGAGCCACCGGTGGCACATACTGCCGTCAATGTGTTAATGATGAGGGCAAGGCCCCAGATGGTAGTTTACAACTTATCCTTTGCTTTCCAATAATGGACAAGGAGAGTCTAATAACAGTTCCACCGTTAATTGTACTGTATTTTGTAATAATGCAGGGTGCCTGAAAATATTTTGCACTGTATAAATTGTTTCCCATCCCATTTGTTAATCATGCTTTCTTACTTGTTGCTTCAAATTTTGTACGCAATCAGTTTTCTTATTCTGAAGGGCAAAAAGGTGAAAATATTTTGGTCTGGAAGATAGATGCTGATTCGGCTTAACTCAGGAGCTCAGTGTGTCGCAACGTCTGCTTTATTGATAGTGTGAAGAAGCTTTGCAATTCAGGAACGTGCTTTTTTGCGCTTGCGCATCCCTGAAGTTTCATTTGAAGAAACAATTTCGATGGTACATATCGGCGATATCCCCTACCAGGTGTAGGGGCTGTCATAGGAAAAGCGCTAGCTAAACAAAGCATAGACTGTGTCTGATACCAATTTGCTTCCTGCAACATTAACTACCGTTTTCTCAAGTTGTTTTTGCACGATAATTGTCGACCTTAAAGGAATTGTTTTGACCGGAAGATTCTCCAAACTTTTGCGACAGTGTTCAGTCTGCAAGGAGGCGGGTAGTAGACCAGTCGGAGGCTCCGGCTGTCCCGGGCATCCCTAATCGATGTTCTTGGTTCCGCCGCCGCTTAGGCGCCTTTTATACTGTCGCCGCGGCGCGACGCGTCAATTCGGGACGCTGCGCGACTGGCCGCGCCGCGCTCCGAATTTAACGCGCCGCTGAGCGACTGCAGTCAGAAAGGGGAGCGTCAGCGACGCGCGGCCAGGAGTTTTGTTCGCCAAGGATAGCGAAGGAAACGGTCCATGAGTCGTTGGAGAAGCAAAATAGAACGGTTTCGTCCAGCTGATTAGCGTAATGCATCTAGCTGATGTTAGCGGTGGGTTTCCTATAGGGAGGGACGAATCTTCTCTTAAAGCTGGGGTCGAAGACGTCCGCTCAACCTACGATTGAAACTGGTGAGCGTGGTATTGAGTCGAATCCCGTACAATGCAAATGCCACTAAACGACCCTTTATTTTGTAAAATGTGCGGCTTCAAAACAATTGCTGGAAGGTACTCAATGTTAAGAATCACTCAGAATTCTCTCTCATATGGCTATTCCCGAGTCATTGTGCACTAAACATATCTTTAGCGTAGTAGGTGAAACTTCGGGAATGTCTACAGATCTTCATTCCCTTCCTTGGTTACGCTAGGTAGGCGTGACTAATGGTAAGGTCAAGGTCACCGATTTCGCTGAAGCTCCAGCGTAGTACGAGCAGCACCTCAAATAACCCCACCCACTCCCCTCTCCCTGGACGAAGTTGGGTCGAAAATTTTTTCTCAACCTCAGGAGTCCTGAAAGCACAATAGTCCCAACATTTTTTACACCCTTTTTGTTCTGTTGGTTGGGGAACCAAAACAAAACAGGCATAGTAAAATGATTCATCCTGGTGTGGAATCTTTCACTACACACTAAGTCTGCCGCAGCTGATCGCGCCGCGCCGCGCCCTTCCCTCCAACGGCGCGATTTGCAGAATACCGTAACCCGAAATTCCGTCAAATGTGGTGTTTCAAGGCGACGGAGTATGAAAGCGATGTGGTGCCGCTGGGCGGCGCGAAAGATCCATAGCTATGTCAATCATCAAGCCGCGCCGCGCGGCGGCGCAAGTATAAAAGGGCCTTAAGCAAATCAAACATTCCATCCTTCCGCGGTTGCAGATTTCGTACCAGAATTGTCTGAGAAGGATGAAACATTTATTAGTCCATCGGCTGGCCAGCGGCGATTCGCTGTATAGGTTAGATGCGCATTCAACTTGCGTTCACGATATTCCGCCAAAGAAGAATTCGTGGCGCATTCCAATCGAGGATTGATTAACGTCATCTTCCATCCGTACTGTGTTACAAATCACGCCGCGATAGGCCAACAACAGGCGTATTCAATATCTGCCGCATTTTCGACTCAATGACCGTATTGTTTTTCGCACGGTGGCGAGTATGTGGCTCGTTACAAAAAGCTGGCGTACTCTAATTACCGAAAAGGGTCAAAATTTGGTCCATGTTGCAAAGGTGAGCAGCACTGGGAGAAGAGAGTGCGTCAGTCATCCATAGCCAACCAGAGCCAAACACACGCGAGCCAATCAGAGTAGCGACTATATTTACACGCGCTCTGTGAAAGGCACGCTCATTCAATGCGGCCTGATCGGCTGACCAGTCCCTCACCCATAAATATCGAGGATCTAAATTTTCAATTTTTGTAATCAAAAAACGTTTTTGATCAAGAATTAACGTGGTTACCATATCTGCAAGTTCACCTCGAAGCGACAGTGTTCGCTTAATATTCACAAGGAATTTGCGGCAGTAAAAGTGTTTCCTGTCACAAAGGTTTCGCGTTCTAAATCACAAAACGCCACATTCCTGGACTACAAGACCAAAATTGGATTTGCACTATCAGTCAAGTGAACATTGCATTGAACGGGACATTTGCATTGAGCTATTACAACATCGGGACGCGTGTAGCGCAGTCAGAGGAGGTGCCGAGTGTCGCGTCACCGAAACCAGGTTCCTGGTTCGGATTTCCCGCCTAGGCCAACCATGCCTTCCATCCCTCCGGGGCCGGTGAATTGGTCCCAGACATGCCTGGGGAGGATAAAGCGCTGAGCTGTTTATCGGCTGGCCACCGCTGATTCTATGACACCCCGTAGAAATAGAATGCGTGGGGCGTCCCAAAAGGGATTGAGTAACCCCTAATAATTCTTATCCTTATTACAACATCATCAAGGGGCGTGTAGCGCAGTCGGAGGAGGCGCCGACTGTCGCGTGCACCAGGTTCCTGGTACGGATTTCCCGCCCAGGCCAATCAAGCCTTCCATCCCTCCGGGGTCGGTTAATTGGTACCAGACTTGTCTGGGAAGGATAGAGCGCTGACTTGTTTATCAGCTGGCCACTGAAAGTCATTGTATGGCCAAATACGCATTCAAATCACCTCCACGATATCCCGTAGAAGTAAAATGCGTGGCGTATCCCAAAAGGGATTGAGTAACGCCGTCCTTTATCCTTTATTACAACATCAATAATCACTCCTCGTATCCTTGCTCTTGGGATTAGGGAAAAAAAACTAGCCTAGATAAATGATTGTATGTCCACTTGGACGGTGACTACACTTTTGGAAGCCATGCATCTCAGGAGGGCGCTTGAAGCGCAGTTGAGGGAAATGTCGACTTTTGGAGCACACCCCTAATTGATTTCTTCTTTCGGCTTTCGCCCCAGCCAACCAATCCTTCCGCCAGTCAGTTACGGCTCTCGTGAATCGGGTGATATCGATACGCATTACATGATCGGACCAACTATTTTTCGTGACTTGGCCGAAGCGCTACAGTCTCTGATCTTCGGACGTCGACGACGTTCGGAACTACAGTGTCTTCTCTCGCTTGTATTAATCCTGCCACTCAAAGCATTGTCGTCTCGATTCCGCTGCGCGATGCTGATCTCAGCTTCCATCGTGTTTTCGTAGTGCCCAAGTGGAGTCGAATAGGTGGGTGGCACGGAGCCGTGCGCTCTTCACCTTCTTCACTTGCATGTGTACTGCTATCAGAAGTGCGCGAGAAGAACAAGGTACTGATTTGTTCATTGGCTCGTCATCGCAAGCCATTGCTTAGGGCATGTTAGGCACCCAGACTGCCTTCACAATAGTCCCGTAAAAGTAGAGTGTGTGGCGCATCCAAAAGTGATTGAATAACGCCGTCTTTTATCCTTACCCTCTTTTATCCCTATCATGTACCTCACCTATAAAGAATAAAGGATAAGGGAGGCGTCACTCAATCCCTTTCGGAATGCGCCACGCATTCTTCTTCTACGGGATGTCGTGGAGACGACTTCAATGCGTATTTGGCTACATCGTAATGACTTGCGGTGGCCAGCCGATGAACAAGCCAGCGTTCTATCCCTCCCAGACAAGTCTGGTATAGTGTTTGATAAACTTACAACCGTCTGAGTTGTCCACCATAGTTTCAGAGTGAAATTCAGGGAAATCATTGCGGGACCACGCAGTTACCCATCCCTCTGCTAATCAGTCGCTGCAGCTAGTGATATTTGTGTGCTTGTCCGACGCAAATAGGGTCGGGGGAGGGGAGGGTGGGGGAGGAGTGCTTCTGATGGGCAGGAAATCCCATAGAGCGTCGTTGATGTCCCTCATTCCTGGCTCCAACGTATAGAGCTTGTAGTAAGGGCGTTCCATGGCTAATAGAAAACCAGGTTTGAATCGCGTGGCTGTGCGCGTTGCGCACCAGACAACTCGGACGTTTTTTTTCGGTTGCAAATGTATCGGCGAGTGTCTGGTACCAATTCACCGACCCCGGATGGATAGAAGGCTTGGTTGACCTGGGCGGAAAATTCGAACCTAGAACCTGGTATTGGGTGCACGTGACAGCCGGCACCTCCTCCGACTGCGCTACAAGCGCCCCATCTCACATATCTTCGCACCAACCATTCCGATGCCTCTGGTAGCCTCGGCATCTGTCGCCTTTTTCACCTCAAGAGCAGCTCACCATTTGCACAATATTGACATCCTTTGCACTAATCGACTCGGCGGCAATTCATTAGATGTGCTTCACCTCCAGCAAGAATAGATAATATGTCTTCTTTCACCAGCTCCAACATTGCACTTTGCTGCCATTTCTTCGTCATGAAAAATTCACGTAACTCATATCCGCCTGCCGCTGAGCCAGTCAGCGTCAGCCATTGATGCGACATCACGTAGTCATGCGGCGGTAATGACTTAGACAGCTGCACTCTTCATCCTTGAGGAGCCTCTTCCCACACCACGACGTCGCGTACCCTATACGTAGGATCCGAATGAATCATTTTCGAATATCCAATTCGGATATCCCTATTCGAGGCCCGCGAAAATGACCGTATCTGAATCACCTAAAATCTGGTTCCGCATAATCGCCATTACCCGAGTCATCCAAAAATCCGTGTCCGGGAGACTAGCGTTATCCAAATCATCCAATTTTCCGAAGATTTTCGATTGGATCCAGTGTATAGCGCGCACACTGCTGAAGGCAGCCCGCGTCCGCTAGACGGAAGTACGACCTTTTGAAGGCATCAGAGCAACACCTGACTCATACTCCTCGCCGTCACTCATCAAAGCTGCCATGTCGGCACAAAAAGACACGCTGCTCGCACCGTATCCTTTTTGTAACGGCGACGACGCGGTGCTTAACAAATAGGGGCGCTTCGGCCAGCAAATTAATGTCGCGCGCGTCTGCTTCCAGCCCGGAGGTTCGTCGCCGTCGCCGTCGCCGCACACAGTCATCAACGCCTCGTCGCCGCAGCCGCAGCAGCGTGGCCTCGTCGGCCGGGGCATATGCTCATATCCGCGCCGCAAAAACCGGGGACAAGGCAATCTCGTGCATGAGATATGGTGTGCGGCGATTTATGACGTACGATATGTAGCGCTCTGCGAGAGAATGGCGTAATTGCGCGTCCGTGCGGCGGCCTCGATTAGCGGGCGCTATGTAAATGAGCCGCGGCCTGAATCGAGTGCGACATCCACTCCGGCGACTCGACACCAGGTCTCCTCGTCTCGTGCACGATTCTGGCGCAACTCACGCCCGGCCACGCGCAGCAGCAGGGTCGCAGACTCGTGCCAACAGACAGCGGATGTTGACCGAGGCCTGAAATGTCAGCCAGCCCAGGAAGGCAATTGCACGCATTCGTCAGCTGGAAGGAGGCCTTCAAAGACAGGACCAGATGTGCGATACCGCTGGGTGAGCGAGCGCGCAATAAAATTGACATGCTGAGGTCGGCCGTTAATGCTCCTTGAAAGGAACGGAGGACTTCGGAGTAATCTGGTCAATTCGTAACGCAAAGAAAGTGCAGCACAGGACATCAGCAGTCGCCCAATAGATCACCGACATTCTGGAGCGGGCGTCCACGTCTCCATTCGTCCGTGTCGGGAGCGGCCAAATAGGCCCTTCGGCACAACTGAGGGCCAACTTTTTCGTCAAAACTAGGCCCATTGAGAGTCTACTTTGGGTGCTGATCACGAATACGATATTCGTGAAAATTTCGGCCGATCACGACAGGTTACAGCAGAACTGAGTGAACAGCGAAGGTGGTATCAGAATCATCGATTTTGTCCATATTTCACAGATTATGGGGTTATTTCGGGTGCTGACCACGAATAACCGTTTTACCGGACGTTTCGTTGCTATCAAAATGCTGGCGCCAGGCGGGACTCGAACCTGCACCTTCTGCTTTCGGGGTTGTGATGCTATGCCTTACATCACCGGCGCTGTTTGACCGCACGTAACCGCCTGGCGGAAGAGTTTTGATCGCAACAAAACCTCTTGTAATAACGTGCAGCCTCTCTAACAGATGCTCCAGGCTTAAGCAAAATGTGTTAGAACCATTTCACAGTCGATCTGAACACCTTTACTATGAAAATGAATCTTTTCCAAGCAAACCGACACGTGTCAAGTAAAATGGGACACTTCAAATCAAATTTGACGCTCTTCTAAGCAAGCTCGACATCTTTGAAATCAAGCAGAATATCGTTCCCACCAAAGCGAGCTTCTTCCAAAGTAAAGTGGAGACTCTCCGGGGCTTTAAAATAATTAAAATAACTTTATGTTCAAGGAAAATGTAGTACAACTTTCTTTGGAATTTTTTTATTTGCCTATTTCCCAATAGGTGACAAACTGTCTGAAATTTTATAATTTCATTTTTCATGAGACAGTTACGAGCTAAAATGTGTCTTAAAGCCGATGAAGGCAGGAACCATTTAAGTGATGAAGGATAAATGATGGCGTTAATCAATCCCTTTTCAGATGCGCCACGCATTCTACTTCTACGGGATGTCATGGATTCGATTGGAATGCGAATTTTGCCATACAATGAACTGCGGTGGCCGCCCGATAAAGAAATCAGCGCTTTGTCCTTCCTACAAGTCCGGTAGCAATTCACTGCTCCTGGAAGAGGGCAGCCTTGGTTGGCCTGACCGGCAAATCCGATCCAGGAACCTGGTACCGGTTGCAGCCCGTACTCCTCCGACTGTGCTATACGCGCCTACCAGAAGGGAAGGAACACGGGATGTGGATCATTTTGGCAGGTAGGTTAGGTGGACCGCGTCGTAGAGCGTAGAACATCGTAATCCGACATTCGTTACAATTTCGGCCGATTGGCAGATTACATAAAGACTGGATGAACAGCGATGATGGTATCACAATCATTGATTTCGTTCTAACTTCACCGATGGGGTTATTTCGGGTGCTGACCACGAATGACTATCTTACCCTCGAACTGAACACTTTTTGCATCAAATTGGACACTTTTCAAAGCAAATTGGACACGTTTCAAGTCAAATTGGACACTCTTCTAAGCAAGCTCAACAGCAAGCTGCAAGCCTCGTTGATTTTACAATTATTTCATTTTTTAATGAACTAAACATTATTTTAGAACGCAGGAAGGCAACAATCATATAATGTATTGAAGAAAGAAATCGCTCCATGCACTCCGCCAGATCGTCGCTGTTTTTATTGACGGATAGTGTAAACGCTATTTCCCTGGAAGAACAATGCGAGAGTATGATTCAAGTCATTTTCTTTAAGCTTCAAGTGGGTGGTACTGAGGTTGCGAGCTGTTACAGCGGTGTTTGGTTGGGATCACCCTAATGCACTCCTGCCCGATCAGTAGGAGGTGCGGATTCGAGTCCGGCCTGGCGTTGAAGTTTTGATCGCAACCAAACATGGTTATAATGCGAGGATATGTGTGCGTTTTGTAACTCTTTTTGTTGTAGCGTTTACTCTAAACTCTACGCGAATAAGATTTTTCTACCAATCAAATAAAAATCGTGACAACAAAGTCGACTGCAGGGCGCAATCAATTCTTTTGACACACTAACTGATTGCTGCCCTCCTGCGCTTTGAAACAATTTTTAAATCATTATTTTAAATAAAATTTCCAGCGGTGTGTACGTTATTGGGACGGATGAATTTTAAAAATTAAAAAAGTTATGCAAGATTTTCTTTAAGCAAACAATTATTCCAACTTTCTTGAAGTGCCTCTAATCTAGGAAGACGCTCGTTATGATTTGGACGATGTTCAGTTTGACTCCAAAAGCTTCAGCTTTGCATAGAAGAGTGTCCGATTTGACATGAAGATTGTATATATCAGAATCGGATCTGATCTCGAACTCTCAATGAATTCAACCTCTGCCAGACAAGTATGAAGATCTTGAGAGTATCTCTGCTTAACCCTGTAAGAAATTTATCAAATGTTAACGTTACATAATGAATACTAATGTTGTGGAAAGTGATGCTTCCTGTTTACATTGCTGATGTTTATTTCGCTTCACGTTATGTCGTGTCCTTTAAGTTTTTTAAAGGTTTGTTATTGGCATTTTGGCGGAGCATCTTAGGTACGGATAAGTAAGGGTGGCCGGGCATAACCACAGGTTTAACTTCGTTAGATGCATTTGGATGAAATCCATGAAAGCGATTCTGGCACCTTTATTGGTCCGCATCCATCGTACTCCACCATAATACCAACAACGCAAAAAAACGTAGTCATATTCGTGATCAGCACACCCAAATTGGTGGTGCTGATCACGAATAGTTTATGTGGAACTTCTTTTTCGGCCTCTAGACTTGTAAAATATAATGTGATGGTTCTTCTCGTTCGAGAAGAGTCAGACCTTTCAGGGTCTCTCGAAGAAGCTTGATCTGCGTGATGATGAGTGCTCGACTCTTCTTTTGACGACCAGCGGAATCCATTCGGTTACGGCTCTCGTCCAACGGATGTCAGTGGAAAACTTCGACGACTTCTTCTTTCCGTTAACTGCCACCCTGAGCATCATCGTTCTGTGAAACTGATCGCATGTTCATTCTTCATTCGTAATGCCGAGATTTCCTAGGCGCATATTAGCGCAGGAAAATAGTAGAGTCGAATACGCGGAGCCTGACGTTCTTAATCTTCTTCATGACTGCTCCGACGTCCTTAAACGCTACATAGGCCGCGATGTTTCCTCCTCGCCAGCTCCGGTGTGAGGTAATTGGTCATGCTGACTTCGCGACGAGGATACACGTAACTGGAACATATGGAGATGTTCGTCTAGCTGAGCGTGAATGGAAGGAATCGCTGTGAATCAGGGTCTTCCAATCCTCATGTGCAGAATAGACGCGCAGTACTGGGTACTAAAGTTACCTTGTCTGTCTACCATGTGTAAAGCTAATATTTTGGAGCTATCGAAACATCAACAGTAGTGTAATAGGGTGAACTATTGCAGCTTCAAGGCACCGTTGTACATTTAACTCTCAGAGCTTAAAAACAATTTCACTCAACTTCGCGTAGGTAGGGGTGCTGATCATAATCCTGACATCCTTTTTTAGTATGACTTACTTACATAAAAATCAAGGACAGTGTTAATTAACCTCTTCGTGAGCTGTCTCACATACTGTACTTCTACGGTTAGACGATTTGAATGCGCACCTGGACTACACTACGATCTGTGGTGGCCAGCCGATGAACACGCTGGCACTCTTTCTTTTCCACACAAGTCTGGTAGCAATTCTTCGACCCGGTAGGAGAGGAAGATTCGCCTGGATGGGGAACTGAACCAACAACCTCCATTCGGGATGCACGCGACAGCCGGTTCTTCCTCTGGCTGTAATCACACGCCTTATCTAGCCTACTCTGCTAAGTTTCGAAGGCTGACCTCCGATTCGTGAAAAGCACCCCAAATAGCTCTTCCAAGCAAAGCTGAAGTTTTTTGTATGAAGTACAAATATAACAGTGCTGATTTGGGTACAGCAACGATGAAGAGGCGAGAGCTTCAGTCACTCTATTGAATAATGTAGGAGGAATCGGAAATTAACGCGGTCTATCAAGGAACTAGCAGAACTATTTCCTTCTTGATCAACAACAATAAGAGCCATGTTATTCTCAAGAAGTAAACAGTAAACAACCTAACACACGCTGTAATTCATCGGCATACAAGTGCATCGAAGCATGTCTCCAATGCCCGCGTGGAAGCGTGGTCAAAGGAAGTGTAAGGTGCACCTCGAATGACGGTTCTTGATTTGTGTTCCGCCGATGGTTGTATTTATTAGGGGTTTCGGTGAATTGATATTAAAGGTGGATAAAGAGGCAATGCAGACTTGTCCGTGAGCTGGTCACCGCAAGTCCAGATAAAGGATAAGGATAAAAGGCGGTTTTACCCAATCCCTCTTGGGATGCGCCAGGCATTTTACTTCTATCGGATATCGTGGAGGCAGTTTTGATGCGTATTTGACCATACAGTGACTAGCGGTGGCCAACTGGTGGACAATTGAGAACAGAAGAAAGGAAAAGCAGGAAACAATAGTAGTAAACCAAAACAAAGAGAGGAGAATAGAGGAGAAAGGTCAGCGCTTTATCCTTTCCGGGCAAGTCTTGTACCAATTCGATGGAAGCCCTGGTTGGCCTCGGAGGGAAATCCGAAACAGGAACCTAGTATCGGGTGCACACGATAGCCGGCACCTCCAACTGCGCTACACGCGTCCTCACGCGTTCAAATCGCCTCTACGATACCCAGTAAAAGTGAAATACATGGCGCACCCCAAACAGGGACTGATGAGCAGTGTCCCTTGTCTTTCAATTAAGCCAATTCAGAAAGGAAAGCCTGTCATCGCTGAAATCATCGACCACATGTGTCTCGAAGATTACACATGGGATATGCTCATGCGCGTGCGCAGAAGCACGTTAATTGACCTTATCCAGAATTGAGAATTTTCCGAATTACAGCGGCTGATCGTATCGTTTATCGCATTCATATCTGATAACTGGATTGATGTGCACTTATTGTTAGCAATTGAAAATTATGATCGACTCGTTAAAGCCCTCAGCAAATACTACGATGATAACCACTACGGAATTCCCACGCAATCATCAGCTACGAACAGCCATTTTCAAGCCGCACAAAACAACACTTACCTCTGAAAACGACTACCCTTGAAGAAACGTTAATTGCTAGTTCAGCGTACGACTGCGGCCGTAACAAAACACAAAGGTCGCACTAACGCGTGCCGCCTCATTAGGTTTGCGTCCATCTGTTGGGGGATACATTGCGCGACGCAGGAAATCAATGCGCACTCTTCGTTCGAATATGAATTAGCTGAGGAGACACCGGCACGCTTTCAGAGCTTATACTTTTCTGTCAGTAAGTTCTTCCCACCAGCCAAGTAAAGATAAGTGAAAGCCAAGGAAGTAGCCGTACCTCTCTGCGGATGTTCTCCGTATGAAGCTGTGCCATTTTTCGCTGTAATTCGACCGTCTCCGCCGACGGACCTCTTCTGCGGAAATAGCCGGCGTACTCAACAGGTGCAGTGTCCACGGCACACAGTTTAAACGCCCAATGAGCCGTCTGTCGAAGGGCACGACTGTCACTGAAATTGTTCCTGCGATGACACAATAAGACGTAGACGTTCGTTCTCACCAAGAAACCATTGCAAGTTAGGACTGCAGGCGGCGACAACTTTGAACAACTATGTCCAGAATCTCGCGATGTTATCCTCCCACAATGATACCATTTTCACGTTGAACTGAACACTTTTCAAATCAAACTGGACATTATTCAAAACAATTTGAACACTCTTCTAAACTAGCTTTAAGATTTTGAAATCAAAGCTACAGACTCAATAAAATGTTTAGAATAATTTTTTGTTCAAGGGAAATTTGATATACCTGTCTATCAATTTTTTAGTTCACCTGCTCCAATAAGTTAATGATTTTATTATTATCACTTTATTTGTTTAGAAAAAAATAATCATACTCTATAATGCTAAGCGATGAGTCACCCTATCGATCGGCGCCGCCGCAGAAATTAGGGGTGGAAAATGGGGGGGGGGGAATCGGGGGCAAAATAGGGGAAAGTGGGGGGGTGGGGTATTAGGACACGAAAATAGCAAAAAATACCCAAACGTCTTCTCGCTGCCTGGGAAGTTCGGCCCTGGGGCAATCGAAGTCGCTGAACACGAAACTGAAGATTGTTTTTGAAGTATCGATCGCCATCAATCGATATTGATCAAACTATCGATTTTTTGTGGATGACGTCCAGACGGTCCGAAACTTTAGCCCTGGGGTAGTCGAGGTCGCTAAACACGAATCTGAAGTCCGCTTTTGAAGTATCGATGGCCATCAATCAAACTATCATCACACTATGTAATAACTCGCTAAGCGATGAGCCATACCATCGATCGGCGCCGCCAATCGATACACTGAACATACTGCGAGCCTTTCGTACTCCTAGGTAGGGAAGAAAGCTGTACAAGTAGAGCAGCTAGCTCGATGTGATTGTGCTTAGCTTAGTGATCGTGCAACATCGCGGGAAGCGCGCAAGTACGAGCCTCCCCATAATCGTGACGGAGCACTTGTATATTAAAATTTGTCTTAAACCACAACAAAGCAGCAAGCATACAGCGTATTAAAAGATAAGATCGCGCCATGCACCCAAAAAGTTCGCTGCAACTTTCATTTGATTGATAGTGCAAATGCAACTCACATGAACCATCAAAGTGAGGATATGTATGTTCTTTACAGTTGTTTTTGATACATCGTTAACATGAGGTCAAACTCTATGCAAACAGAAATTTGCTATCCATCGAATAAAAATCGTGGCGTCTTGGACGAGGGCTTGGCGCAACCTTTTTGCCTCTAAAAAATGGCTACCTTCCAGCTCTTTAAAACAAACTCTAAGCCATTATTTTTCCTCAAAAAAAAAATACAAAATTTCAAATAATGTCAAACAATGTGTTCAATTATTGAGTAGGTTAATTAAGGATAAGGATAAAGGATAAAGGACGGCGTTAATCAATCCCTTCTGGGATGCGCCAGCGCATTCTACTTCTACGGGATGTCGTGGAGGCGACATGAATGCGTATTTGGCCATACAATGACTTGCGGTGGCCAGCCGATGAACAAGTCAGCGCTCTATCCTTCCCAGACAAGTCTGGTACCAATTCACCGACCCCGGAGGGATGGAAGGCTTGGTTGGCCTGGGCGGAAAATCCGAACCAGGAACCTGGTATCGGGTGCACGCGACAGTCGCGCCTCCTCCGACTGCGCTACACGCGCCCAGGTTAATTAAAAGTTCGAAAAAAGTTATAAAAATCTTCCTTGAACTTTCCTTGAATTTTTCTTGAATTTCAAAATTCTTACGAGGGAAGGGTCTCAGGCGTAGGTCTGAACGGGGGAAATGGGGTCCTCCAAATTGGGCGTACAGTACTGCACCGTCAGCACGTGCCCACGTGCATGCGTGCGCGCGCGCTGTTGTATGGGACGCGGCGAAGGGCACTGCGGCAAGTGAGTCGGTGGCTCAGCAGGGTGAGCGGCTATATGCAGGTACTAGGTCATATGTTCGACTCCCTGCTATGCAACATTTCTGCATTTTTTTCATGATTGCCGCCTTCTTTACCTATTTGGTTCCTACACATCTCCTACATACTTATTTCACTCTAAATTGCCAAATAAGGATCAGTTGCCTACTGTAATTTAACCTACACCAGGGCAATACAGAAAAAGGATGTCAGATTCGTGATCACCAACCCAAATAACCCCTCCCCCCTGGGAAAACTTTGGGCGAAATCGGTGATTACGACTTCGACGGCCCTAGTCACTCTTACCTACCGTAACGTACCGTAATCGGCCGAAAATTGAAAAACGAATGTCAGATTCGTGATTAGCACCCCAAATAACCCCCTGGGCAAGGCTTGGGCGAAGTCGGTGATTATGACCTCGACATCTCTAGTCACCCGTACCTGCTGTAACCCGTGCCTGTTGTAAGGTCATTGTCTAACATTCGCTGAAAAACACAAAACATTGTGTAATTCAGAAACTGAGAAAAGTGAGTGAAGCACAGCTCACAGAAACCTTTATTTGACAATTTAGAGTGAAATAAATGTGTAGGAAGCCAGCTGATTTAGACTGCCATAAGGCACGACTTTCACGACACTACTTTCACGACTCCAGAGGTCGAGGAGAACTTGAAAAAAAATTCCCGAAACCTCGCCCAGGAGGGTTATTTGGGGTGCTGATCACGAATCTGACATTCGTTTTTCAAATTTCGGCCGATTACGGTAGGTTATGGTGGGTACGGGTGACGGCGCAATACTGTACCTCCACCGTGGCATGACGTTAGCTGACGGCAAAACATTGAAGGGTACTAATCCTTTGAGATGTGAATCAAAACCTTGATAGCAACGTTATATTTGCCCAGAAATGGACAAAAAAAAGATAGTATCTCTTTTTTTAATGATAACAAGTGACGATTTGAAGGGCGAAAAATCTTACGTATCCGCTTCAGCTGATGTTCACAGCGCTCCACCGTGGCATGACGTGATGTAATGATAAGCTCCCATATAAATCGCGCGAAGTGACGAATCAAAACGGCAGCTTATCACTACGACGCGTCGCGCAGCGATGGAACTCTGAACGTCCCGCTAGGTTACGTCTCAAAGTTGAAGATACGCTCATGGTGTAGAAGACACGATCGATAGGGAGTACATGGATAAATAAGCGATAGCGGCGTTCAAGGACTAGAGATACTGTCCCAAGGGTCAAGTCGTCGAAAATTAGGTAGACCGTCCAACTAATACGGTTCTCACACACCCGCTGGATGAGAGCTGTAACACAACCAACGCGTTGTCCGACTTCTTCATGAAAGCCCCAAGCGAAGGATATGACTTTCTTCATGTTTTTCTATAGGGGAACCCACTGAGCCAGTCTAGAAGGCGTTCTTAGCGAAGGGAGCTGTTACTCCCGCCTGGTCAAGCAACTCCTCGATCAATGATATTGTAGGTGAGCACTACCGGTGGTTCAGATTTTCGTGAAAAGTCTCAGGTAATCGAAACTACTGAAGACAAGTGTAAAAAATCATGCACTGATGTATTTCACAATTGACAGTGGTAACGTTTTTCAGAAGCGCTGTACTCTTGCTTAACGAAAACTTTGTGAAAAGAGTTTAACAAATTCTAGCTTTTATGATATCATGCCGTAATGAGTGTCGGTAATACGTAGCTTGATGTGCACTTCAGGATGACTCTATCCCTTCAACGAAAATGTCAACGATGTAACCTTTTTGGGTTGTCAAATATTCTAACGTCTTTGCTGATGTCATATTTCCTGTCGTGATAACAAAAGGGCAAAAAAGCATTGATAAACTCTAATTAGACGCGCTGTGCATCTTACCTCTAAATGACGTCGTGGAGACCCTTTAGTACTTTTCTCCTATAGATAACGAATACAACCAATCATAAGGTCTTTGTTTCACCTCTTCCAAACAATCTTGGCACCAAATCATGGAACGGCACAAGGAGCCGAATTATAGAAGGTTGGATGTCTGGTGAACCCCACATCAGCGCCCTGAAATCCGCCTCTCTGTGATATAGAAAACACTAACTCGGCAACGCTTGCTCCATACAGTAACCAGTGAATTTCTTCGTCGACATCATCCACGATTCGAAGTGGTTTAGCCATGCGATTGAGCTGATGAATGAGCTTGTCGACCAAAGAGTGGAAAACCTGAAAAGGCAGAAGCTGAATAATAAAAGCGCTTTCGATATAGAGTTATTTCAGTGTTCAAGGTTCCACGGAGAGATAAACAGTCTCTGCGGCCTTTTACTGCAAAAGAAACTGTAATGCGTGGTCATTCACTGCAAGACCTCTGATTCTGTACTACGAGCATTGTCATGGTTATTTAATCTCTTCTCGACAACGCGTTTTTCTCACTTGCCCGTCGCGGTCGAAGGTGTTATGGGTAATTTTTTTTTCCTAGACAAAGCTAAATAAAGGAACTACATAGCATATTAATTGGCCAAGGCATACACAGAAACAGAAAGGAATAGTTCAGGATTTTTTTTTTGCGATTTCGTCTGCCATCTCTTGAATTTATCCGGCCGCAAAGAGGCGTCCGACAGCATTGTCCGACAGTGGCGAGAACGGGTTAAGGTTACAGCGGCTATTATACAGCTTATAAGGTTTCGCAAGCATAGAAGGAACAGGAAAGCAATCGAAACTCTTGCATCAGATGGTTGGAACACGTAGATTCTACTCTTTAAGAAGCTGCTTCCACATTTACACAATCGGCACTGTTCGACCGGACAAGAAAAACGAAAACTGTTCATTTCTCGGAAAGACTTTCACCTTGAACGGCTTCAGACCGATACCACTAGGTTTGCTCATACTGATATCATTGGTAAGTGCTTGGTAGAATCCTCGGGTCGAGCTATTCCTTTCATCTAGAAAGGATAGATCGACATAAGGATTCGTCGAGGCTGGGTTGGATACAAGACCTCGATGACGGAAGAGCGTAAGCATGCTGGCACAACAGGATAGGATTCGTGTTCGAGTTGTTATTAGCGCAAGAGTTTTCTTCGTAACGAAATACTTTTTTTAGAAAACTGGGAAGCTCTCGTGAGAAATGAGTGGTTTCATAGAATGCAGCATACCACTCACTTGTGACATACAAGCTAACCGGTTAGGATGCACTTTGTGCATGGTAGATTGTGCTCTGCCTCCTATATGAGACTGGCTTCAAGGCGTGATTCGAGTATATTCCAAAACACAAGTACAAAAAACAGCAGCACTAGAAGCTCACATTGAACAGCGCTGCCGGAATCGGAGTCTTTTTCGAGTTTCTGAGAGTGTGTAGCTTAGGAGCGATGTGAAACAGCCATTCGCACACCTCAGCGAGAACCCATCCACCGATGACGTCAAATTTAGGCTAAAGAAACAATACGATTTATAACTTCAGCACAGCACAAAAGGGAACTTCATCCAACCTCGTCAGTACGTTGCGATTCCGTACGTGTCTCTGTAGACTGTTCTCGTGAAGAGCTACTTCGGCTGCGACTTCGGCTTGAATCGGAATCGGAGCCGCGAGAAGCTTTTCTACGTCTGATACAGATTACCTGAATCATCAGAAATGGATTTCTTTACAGGCATTCTATCAAAGCAAAAAATAAACAGAATACACGTCAGCGTTAATCAACCGTCCTTTCTGATGCACCACACCGCTTATTCCCCTTAGTGGAGGGAATTTGAATGCGTCATTGGCATCTACAAAGATTTACGGTGGCCAACCGATGAAGAAATTAGTGTTCTGTCCTACAAAACCGATCGCAGTACCGACCGGCGAAGGACGCTTGGCCTTGTTGGCCTCTGCGGCCCCGAACCTGAATCGACTCCCTGCGAACGCAAGACCTCCCTGATCCACCGACTTACACGCCGCTTTACTTCATAGATATTCAAAAGAAACGGGTTCAACATTAAATCTCAGGTTAGCGCGGCCACATGACAACACCTGTACCAGATATTTCTAGAAACATCAGATGCAACTGTCCTCTCGCCAGTACTTCTCAATTCGAAAGAGAATACGATAACATATTAATTTGGTAGTGAATGACTTCGCGTAAATTATCTTTGATTAATCATTTTCTAAAGACGTCGTTTAGGTTAGATTAACGATGCTTCCAGTAATAGCTACGCTTTTTAATTTCCTAGAATCACTCCTAACAGAACAAAAGAGCGTGGTTACTTAGCAGTAAGCGGTGTGAGAAGAAAAAATGTGGCACTGAAAGTGCTCACTTCGTCATCGTCGTGATTCTCTTCCTCCGTGATCACCACTTTGTCGATGAGGCTAAGAAAACAGCTGCACAGCAAAGTGACACAACCGATGAATGCATCTTCTGAAAAATAGATTGTTAGAATTCACTAAATATCGGGGTGTACGAAAAGTTTTGAGAAAATTCAGAACTTTTATTGTAATCAAAGTACAACTGAACAAAAGCCTAGTCAATCAACAATGTATGATCCATTGGTGGCCACAACCTTCCTCTTTCGTTCGGGCAGGGAGACAAATGGCTCTCTCCAAAATGAAGCAGGGCGTGACGCTGCCCATTCGTCGACTGCGCACTATGTCGTCGTTGTTGTGAAACTGCCGTCCACGGTAGAAGTGCTCGAGACTTCGGAAAGCGTGAAAATCACAGGGAGAGAGATCCGGGGAGTAAGGTGGGTGGGGTAGCCACACGATGTTCAGCTTCTCTAGCTGGCTCTGGGTAGTCTTTGCCGAGTGTGGCCTCGCATTATCCATCAGAAGATGAATCTTGCCCTTGTACGTGTGGTCAACGGGTAACCTGGACTCCATCTCTACCAGATGTGAGGAGACGATGTTGGCATCAATCGACTGCCCAGCCGGTCGGACCTCGTAGTAAACGACACCCTTGCTACAGTAGTACAAAGAGAGCAGATGCTTCTTGCCGTGGACATCTCTCTTAGGAATGGGCTGAGGGTCTTTATCGCGAGGCAGCCACTGTAGCTTCCTGCCCGGATGCTGTACGTTATCCACTTCTCATCCGTGGCCGCTATCGTCTCAGTCCATGCCGTCGTTCGGTAGAGGGAGAGTAGAGAAGAGCAGGCCTTCACACGTGTGTTTTGCTCGGCGGCTGTCAGAT
Source organism: Heligmosomoides polygyrus bakeri (assembly GCA_947359475.1). NCBI lineage: Eukaryota > Metazoa > Nematoda > Chromadorea > Rhabditida > Heligmosomidae > Heligmosomoides > Heligmosomoides polygyrus. The sequence continues at coordinate 84,447,952 of OX375869.1, read as the reverse complement.
TGTGAGGTACGGTATCCGGATGCTTCGCCACAAGACCGGATCGAGTGAGGATATCATGGACGGTGGATTTAGGAGTGCCCGTCTTCCTCTCTATATCTCGTAGAGATTTAACCGGATTAGCTTGAACAGACGCGAGGACGACCGTTGTACTTCATGATTGAGGTCGTCCGGATCGAGCAGCATCGTCGAGGGAGAAGTTTCCTCTTGCAAATCGATCGAACCAGCGGTACACCGTAGCAGTGGAGGGAGACTCGGGAACCATTAGCGACACAACCCGCTGATGCGCCTCGGTTGGGTTGAAGCCGGAGCGGAAGCATCGAAGCAAAATGATGCGGTAGTCAGTTCGACTGGACATGATAAGACTGACGGAATTTCGTAACCTAGGGAGGTAGGTGACTGTATTGATTGAGGTTTAGATCGGAACGCTATGATCTACAAGGATGCATAGTAACATGATATAACTCGGAACCTGTGAGAAGATATGTCATTTTATTTGGATGCACCAAAAATTCTCAAAACTTTCCGGACACCCTGAAATGACTCTGGAAAAGCCTTCAATCGAGAACACAGACAGACATGCCGAAAAGTCACAAGTTGTACTCGACTTGGCGCAAGTTTGGAGAAAGGGGTCTACCCTCCATCTTTTCCATAACTGGCATGTTTACCCCGACCAATGCAAGCCTAGGTATCCTTTAACGGTCATAATACAGTGCGTTTCAAAAGTATGTAGCCACCTTAAATTCAAAATTTTCACCCTTCGCCTTTGTTTCTACGAACCGGCGTTTGTCGCATTCAATTCCTCGTAGTCGGAAGTATTTATGTTGCTTTTTTCAGGAAAAAGCCTGATCTCTAGCAAAAATAGATCGTTTTTGAAATTTTTTGTTTGTTTCAAAAGTATGTAGCCACTCTCAAAAAATACGATTTTTATTAAAAATTAATAGTCAATTGGACCACCATTATTTGTTATTACATCAAATACCCTGCTACGCCTGCTACTAACAAGTTTCTGGATCACTTCGTCACCGATGTTGTCTCAGGCAGTCAAAATAGCGGTTTCCAGCTCCCAACATTGTTGAACTGCCTGTTATTCAAGTAGACCTGCCGGACCAAGATACCTCACATGTTCTCCATTGAGTTGTGGTCAGGTGAGCAAGCTGGCCATTCCATTACCCGGAGTCGATTACGTTGGAGCCAGTCTGTGGTCGATTTGGACACATGAACTGCTGCGTTGTCCTGCTGCAGAACATGTGTCTGCCGTTTTCTCCCCGTTAGGAAGGGCAGCAGGCTGGACTCCAGTACGGCTTGACACCCTAGACTGTCCATACGACATGATGGAAATCTGAGCTTCAGCTTCCCCCTACTGCATAAGCCTGCCCATGTCATCAGAGACCCGCCTCCGAAGTTCCGTCGAGAGAAGGTGATGGGAGCCTGTCGTAGATCTCTCCAGTAATATCGGTAACCATCGGGACCATCCAGATTAAATTTTTTGCCGTCACCGAAGATGACCTCAAGCAATAAGCGTGTGAAAATCATGACGTCGATGAAACCAGAAAGTTCCTACTTTTTCCCATTGCGTGCCATGTTTTTGCGGGCGAACTCCAGTCGCGCCTGCTTGTGGAAGTTCGTGAGATGAGGTGCTTTCTGCATGGTCTGTCTGCCGATGTGTTCGTTCGATCGAATACAACGCCATATCGTTGTTCTTGATGCAGATGGACCCGTCTCAGCGCAAACTTGGTTGACGCTCCATGTGGAGTTCGACACCATGCGGCTGATTCGTCGACGATTCTGGCTCGAAATCACACGCGGGCGACCCGGTACAGGTGCAGACCGATAACCACTGGGATTTCGAAGGAAGTGGTCGACACATCTTGCGAACGTCCGAGCTGACGAGCAATGGCGCGATTTGTCAAGCCAGCATCCTTGAGCGCTCGGATCTGAGCTTGTTCCTCGATAGTCAGGACACGTCCACCGACTGGCGTAGTGGTTATTTTTGAAGAACAAGTCAAGCTGGTTATTTATGACAAGAACTTCTCGCCAAAAAGAGCGCAAAATTTGAATAGGAGTGTAAAAATGCCCGATATTCAGGAGTGGCTACATACTTTTGAAACAAACAAAAAAATTCAAAAACGCCTAGTTTTTGCCGGAGATCAGGCTTTTTTCTGGAAAGAGCAATCTAGCTATTTTCGTCTACGGGGAATCCAATGCTGCTAACGCCACTTCGTAGAAACGAACGCGAAACGTGAAACTATCAATTTCAAGGTGGCTACATACTTTTGAAACGCACTGTACACAATACATAGCCATGCTAAATGTTTTAGGATTAAAAGTTTTTTGTAGAAATTCTCTGGATATTATTAAGGAAGAATATGGTTGGCACCCTACCTCACTTTAAATTTGCGGTATTCGACATTTTCTTGTCGATATTGAGAATCTTCTAAAGGGCCCAGAGGACTAAGCTATCCCTCTCTATTCTGAACACATCTCATTCGATAAATTGATGTAATGTATCGTCCACAAAAAACCAACCATTTCCGCTTTCCAGCGCCAGTCGACAGCTGAGCGATAGTATAAGCAGCAACAAGGCCAGGTCGTAGTCCTTGAGCGGATCACTTAGCGATTTTATCGCTTCCACCAGTCGAATTCCCTCACTATCCAAACTCGTTCTACTGAAAACAACCCAATTTAGTCGAGCGTTAACCGCTGTCTCAGCCGCTTCGAACCTTTGCACAGTAGTTTATTTAATTTTATTAAAGGCTAAAAAATTGTTAGTTGCTGTTAAAATAAACCAATGTCAACGCTTGATGTTGGCAAAATAAAATTTGGCAGTTCATTAACAACTTAAGCAATTTCCCTACTATTACCTGTACGAAACGAGGATGATGAATGGAGTAGAAAGGATGAATGAGGAGATCTGTCCGTCCACCTTCTGCTCGAATGTCTTCTTTAAATTATCCCACGCCTTCTGGAATGGTCGCCGAGCCAGTAGTGCAAGTAAGAAAAGCCTCAAATTGCAACAGTCATTGAAATAAAGATAAAACATATCGCGCACACTGGTTCAGTGAAGCACAAAAACTGAAGTGCATGCGACCAACCGTACGGAGTTCGTAGGTGTCTCATTTAGTGCGAGCTGATTGAACGCTTGCCCAACATCGGCATCCATCTCTACGGCACGCCGATAGTACAACGTCGAAAGGCACGACTGATCTGTGTTCGTTAGGTACCTTAAATTGAGAGCGTTAAACTTTGAGGTCACACTTCTAACCGATATATTTAAAATAACTGAAAGTTCTAGCACACTAGGAAGCCTGCAGTTAAGTCCCTATAACAGTTCAGCAGTTCCGCTATAACGCTCCGGATAAGACGAGGCTCTCGATATAACCTAGATTTTCTCCAGCCCCGGCCAGCTTACCTTTACGCCAGTAAAAATCAACTCCGCCTAAGACGCGTCGGATACAACGCTACTTCCGTTGTAGCGCGGTTTTGGGGGGAGCTCTGTGTTCAGAATGACTCCCGTTATATCGCGACCAAGGCGCAATTCCGCTCCCATACAGAAATTGAAGGCAAGCAGGATGCTGACTGCGTTTGTGATTAGAATCACACTTCTACTGCCTCGTTCACAGTGAGGAAAAGTACCTGTGCGACAATGAGTTAGATGCATATCTACGTTTTTCTCGCGTGCGTGGCCCACAAGTGTTCATAGTAAGCAATGTGTCGAGCACAGTGGACGACTGGAACAGTGCCGATAGTCGTTAGAAGTTGCCATATGTTGGGAGATTTCTTCTATCGGGAACAAGATAAGATGTGGGGTGACACTCAGCTTATTCAAAACAATCCCTACACATTTGTTTCGAGCTTAGAGCAGCTGGTATAGAGGTTATAAAGTGTTGAAAGAGATTTTGCTGAGGTCAGAACTCTCGTTCCATGCGGGTCTTCTGCCTGCACCCTTTGCTTTTCGGACAGGATTACGGCAACAGCGCTGTTCAATCGCACTAAACATTACCAAATCATGGGAGAGTGCTGATAAGCCATTTACAACGAGGATGTCGCTGTGTGCTGATAGTATATTGGACTAGCACCCCCTCCAGAAGTCAGGGACTACGCGTTCGAATACTGCTGGTGTGAGAATTTTATTCGCAACCAAATGATCTTGCAGTCTCAGTTGTTTAGTTTCTTAATTTATTTTTGTTGTTGACCATGTCTAACCTACGTTTGGAACTTGTAATTCCTCACACATACCTGTTATGCATATAACTTATGCATATAACAGAAAGCATCTCCAAAGAAGGGCTTCATTAGCAATCTAAAGTTGTTTTTTGCCTTCACACTCTTTTTATGGCCACAATGTTTATCTATAGCCATATTTAGTTATTATACGTGATTTTAGATAAATCTTTGCATGAAACGGTGTAAAAAGGTCATCTCAGGTTAGGATGCAACTCCCGTTATAACGTGGATTTTCTCCGGTCACTTCAAACGCGTTGTAACGAGATGGGACTGTACTTACCTCTATCTGCAATATTACAGAAATTTTTGAATGGCTTTCTAACAGCAACAGTTCCACCGGTTTTCCAAAAATAAAAATTGTAAGCAGTGGTAGCCGAAACGAACCTATGTAGATCACCGAGGTACAGGTTGTACATCGCGGCATGCCGAGGGCTCTCAGCTAACATGCACTGCAACTCTCCACAGAAAACTGATACCATCACGTTGAACCAATTTACGTCCATGTTCTAGAATTGGCTAATTTCCTTCGCGGTTTGGTTAAGAAAAGTGGTTGCGCCATAACCACTGAAAACAGCTTGACTATTAGACCATAAAGTACTGATGAAGGTTTAACTAATTACGAAAAGGCACAATCTTCATGAAAAGTCAGAATTTCGATGAATAGCTTGAAGAATATCGGGCGCAGGATATACTACAGAGCGTTTCAAAGATATTGACACACAGCTGCAGACAAGCTGTATGCACAAGTGCTCAACATACCCAGTATGTATCGTTAATTATAAAAAGTACTATAATGTTCTGTCCTTTGCAAAAAGATCAAAAAAATGAGCGAAAAAAAATGATGCAGGGCGCATAGAAGCCCTACTCATAGAATCATCGGGTCACGGAACCTTACGTAAAAATTGCTACACGTTTTTGTGATACAATCATGGTAACCTGTAACACTACTATATCAAAAATAAAGGAAGCAAAGGATGAAAAAGTGAATATCAACGATAAATCGTTCATCAGATAATTACAAATCTCATTGAAGGTATTTCGACTGATTGAAATAACTTGCTATGAATATACATAGAGGCGAGAAGTGCCCCGGTAAATTGCCAAAGCGCCAAGCACTGGATCGAAGGTGAATTACCCTTCAATAGGCGCTAGCGATCTAACTGGACGATTACCTGGTAGCCATTACTTTTTAAAGCTGAGCAGGATAAAGTTCATTCCTCAGTAGCCGTATACTTTACTAAAATCCGATCACCGATAGCTCTAGTCGAAAGTGTTAGCACAATTCTGCAACAAGCTGGATACGCATGATGTAAACGACTAATCGTCAGTTGTAGGGCTTTCCACGATGAGAACTCTTCTATTAGTGTTAACGACCAACGACTGGGATAATTCTTTTACAAGAAGGCTACTAATCTTTGCGATGCAGCTGTAGTTCACGATCCATTCTGGTAGATGTTGGATTGTATGAATGTGTCTAGGCTCAAAAATGCCTTCCCTAAACTTCATTAATCGCTAGTTTTCATTAAACATCTGTTTCGGAGGCGAAACCACCTGCGGAAAATATACCATTTTCAGGTCAAATTGGACACTTTTCAAATCAAATTGGACACTTTTCACGTCAAACTGGACACTTTTCACGTACAGACTCAATAAAATGGTTAGAAAAAATTTTTGTACAAGGGAAATTTAGAATAACTTTGAATTTGATTTGAAAAGTGTCCAATTCAACCTGAAAATGGTATATAATACTTTCAAGTATGGGTTAACCATCTTCCACTCTTTGAATTATTTCTCAATATCAGAAGAACCAGTACCTATCCAATAAGGATAAAGAACGTAGCGAACTGCGAAGATCAGATCATCGGTAATATGTTGCTTTAATAGTACTCAAAATCGTCCGCTTTCCCAACCTAATCAACCAAAGGAACCCCAAGGAACCACTCTCGCTGTAGTGAGACGTATAGCACTGCAAAAATAAGGATGCTGCAAGAGAAAAGGTGAAACCGACAGCAGTTCAACTATAGGAAGCACATAAGTGAAAGCTTCATCCACAGATAAAATAAAGTGATGAAACCAGTGGGACTTCAAAGAACTCAAGTTAGTGATAAGAGCAAGTACCAAATGTTGGTAAAATGGCCCTATTCCACTGTAAAGTCAACCTATGATCACTAGTGAATGGTTTATACGTAGCTTGTGTGGCGGCGCGCTCGAAGGCGCTAGTTGTCGCATATATCCCCACCTGAAGTTCTTCACTCGGGACCCGCCCAGGCTAGCGCCTTTCATCCCTTTTAGGTCCGTGAGCTGATACCTGCATTGTCCATCGGCTGCAACACATTGCACAGACCAAATACACATCCCAATTTCTTCCACTTTATCTCGTATCAGTAGAATCAAGCATCCCACAAATTACGTAAGGCCTATTTCTATTGTTTATTGTTCTCTTTCTTCTTCATTCGCTATCTTGAATACTTAAGTACGAAATAAACGAATCTGGTGTCAATTCAGTCTTTCAAAAACAAGGAAGGCTTGGTTGGCCAAGGCGGGACACGAACTTCCAACCAACGCGAACGCTACAGTCTGCGCTTTCTTCTGTCGCACCACGCAATTTCTTCAGCACCCGGGTTAACTCAGTGGTATCTGTTCCTCTCAGGTCCCTTGCAATTTGAAACAGACCTACAAGCGACATTTTTTGCCTTTTTTGGACAACCAAGTGGACCGCAGCAGAAACGAATTCCACCCCTGTGCTTCTTTTTAGATGCCCAAGAGCATATAGGTCTTGTTCAGGATCGCTGGGGAAAGTTCACAGACGTCCTTTGTTAGGATGAACCACCTATTAACGCCCAATAATGCAAAGGCTACTGTGAACTTTTCCGTCTTTAAATGAGCTTTTTTATCGTTATAAAAATGCGTTAATCAGTCTACTTAGAAGCTAATCCGATATATAGGCTACTAGCATAGAAAACCTAAAATAAGCATAAGATCTGCGAAATAAGGGTACATAGTCAAGAACTGTTCAGAACTAGTCAAGAACTGTCACTGTTGCCGCTGTCTGTCGCTTATACCTAGCAGTATATTTTCACTCGCTCTGTTCTGGTTCTTAATGTGCATGTTCTGTTTGTTCTATTTTTTGCGTGGATATCCACGTATAAATAAATAAATATAAATAAATAAATATTGGAAAGAAAAACCATTTAAGAGTGATAGGAAAACAAGCAACCTAACCTTTTGCTTCCTTAATCTGTTGAGAGGGTCATAGTAAGAGGTTCTCCAGAACAACTCCAAAGCAAGAGCATTTTCTTCTGACTCGTCTAGTTCTGATAGAATACGTCTGATTCTAAAAGAATTCAAGATTTTTAAGGGAACAGTTCTACTGTTAACGAGTACATACTTCCTTCGTACCGATACAGATTGGGATGAGTTAATTCCTTCTTCTTCATATACCTTCCGAAGAGCTCGACAGTACTTGACCACACGCTCCATAGCCTGTTAGTGTCAGGCATGAATAATATAAGCATCGAAGTGCTCGCCATTCGAAATAGAAAAGAAGCGATAGTATTGTAGCTAACAGAGCAACTTGAAAAGATGGACGTAAAAAACAGCAAGCTCTTTATTGCCAGCATATATCTCCAAGAAACTACCACGTCGTGGTCCTCTGCAAAAGCGCATGATATACATGTATACCTAACTCGTATTTCGGAAAATAACAAAAACATCTCAGCTTCGACAAGCGGAAACTATAAGTGATAGCCAAACAGCGTTACAACTCAAGAAATTCAGGCCATAAACACCTTCGAAGAAGAGGACAAGGGCAGCAAAACCAAACCGATTAGGCCAACCCCTTCATGATCCCCTTATAAAGAACAAACACAATAATTCCAATTGTTGTTGGGATGAGGAAATTCGACCACGTTGGGGACAAAATTATCTCCTTCCATTTCGTGCACAATGAACATCCTTTGCCATCTTCTGCAGCCGCGGGCTTCACCGAAGGGGCGGCAGCGGCGTCACCTTTCAGCGTGCCTATAAAGTAAGGCATTGCACTTCTAGGTCTAGCCGAATACCAGGTGAACTCACCAATGAGGTAGTCCTTCGTCATCTCCCTGGCATCCTTTGAGTGACCGACATCTTCAAACGACGCAGTTGCATCCTATAATCCATGAATCGAGCTTTAAAAATGGAATTAGAATTGGGATTCTTTAGAATTTACCTTTCCAGCAAGTTCCGTAATCACTTGAAAACCTCCGGGATGTTCACTAAGGAATGTGCTGACGTCGTAAACCTGAAAAGGAGATTAAGTGTTCCCTCACGTAATGTTGTACTTTGAACAATGCCTGTGTAATTTTCTCGAAAATTAAAAAAAAAACTAGAAAAATAGTATATGCAGCGATATCATTTGATCATCAACTGGAATGATGACCACCGAAAGAATTACGTAAGTCTGAAACGGAAGCGTGTCCCTGCAATGTTTCCTCAACAATTCTGGTCTTAAAAGCACGAATAATGTCAGTACTCAATGTCAACGTCCAGACGAATTATGGATGCCAATGAATAGATCATGCCTGAATGTCACTTTAACTATGGCAACATGACCCACTGCACGGCAGCGAATGGATTCCGAAAATGAGTGTTTACTGTGAGGAACCACTCTAGTGTGGTTCGTTACAGTAAAAACTCATTTTCAGAATGAAAGGTTATTATAATAGCAGCCTTTTCTCTTCTGCACCTCAGACTTGATACTATTGTTCTACTATAAGAGAACGTTACAATTCAGTCACCACTACCACTGCTCTGGTGTGGTTCCTCACAGTAATCCCCTATCCTTGTATTGCAGTAGTGACAAAATAGTACGAACAGATGTACCGCGGTAGGAGGCAAGCTCGAAGCAATGAGACTTCCTTACCCTAGGCGAGGGCCGAATCAATTCAAGTTCAGGACGTGCCCAGGGCAACCAAGTCGCTCATCATGTCGGGTTTGTGAAATAGTACCATACCTGTCCACTACAAGCTATGGAATAGGCTAAATATCACACCAAACGGCCTCCTCTGTAGAAGTTGCGCGGCCGATTCCAAACAGGAATTGATTCACTCCCGCACTAATGAGTTGAACTCGTGTGTGAAGGTCTAAGGCTTTCATGATCCGCTAAGCAGTAAATGGATACGGTTGTTTTCAAATTTCCGTAGAAACAAATGAATCAGTGCATCTCGAAACAACAGTTTGAGTAAGGCGTTGGTTATACTTAGGTTCTAAACAAGCACTCAGAAGAAGCGCAACTGAGAAGAGTTCAACTTCTTCCTTTGCCTAGGGGGATAGACTGCAAAGTAGGCTGTCCCCTGAGTCAATTTCGAGAAATTCAACAAAACTCATTGAATAAAGACTGATGATGTAATTCGTTTCATCATTCTAACGCTAACGCTTCCGGCGATATTTCCAAAGTTTTGTGCAGGATTGGCCCTTACGTAACCATATCACGCGACGTGCGCTCTGATCCAGAAATCACAAGACATCTATCCTTATGATTATGTACCAACAAAGTCGAGATGTTCAACTGCCAAACTGACTTAATATAGGTGCACCAACTTCTCACCACTACCTTCTTCACAGCTCTTGCTCCGTTTTCGCCCGGCGAAGTGCAGTTGACAGTTATTCCGTGTTCTTCATCACCAGATGACTTCCTACCCTGCTAGCCACAGAAGTGTGCACCACACTATAGTTCAGCTTCGCACATGGTTTATCTTCCTTTGTCTGCCTTCGTTAGAGGAGACAGGTTTAAGCCTAGTTGCCCTCCCCCCTCTAGACTACATGCCAGGCTTAAGGGCTTATAAAGGAATTTTTCATGTCGGGAACCTTCGGAATTTCCTAAAATTATCGCATCTATCCTAGTCGGGGGAGGAGCACCGCTAGAAAAGCGAAACAAGTACAAATTACGGCCTTTCCCACCTATGAAGCTCCATAGGAAGGTCACTTCGTTGGCTATCTTAGTGAAATGTCCTTGTAAAATAATTTAATTTCAATACCACCGTCGATTTCAAAGGAACTGGATGAAGTGCCCCCTCTCCACTAGGAAAGATCTTGGAGGAGCCGTAAAGCGTCAATTATGGACGACATACTACGCCACACAACCATATCCCCTAAATTTAAAGCAAAGCCCTCGAACCATGGGACGACAATTGAAGCTCTCGTAGAAACTTAAACAGGAGATTGGAGACGCAAGCCACTATGTGCCCCTCCGATTAGAATAGAACCAAATTGTCAAAAAGGAACAACTTAAAAACAATTTCAGCAAGCTCAAAGTAATTGTTAATCGACGCTTGAAAAAGGGACTATGAAGCCTGCCTGGCCGTGTCCTTTTACTGCCCAATTCCATTTGCTGTCATTTTAGTTGACTATTGTCTAGTGTTGTGTTTTTCTTCTTTTTTTGCTGATAAGCTGAAACACGTAATAAATGCATCTTTTTTTTCTGTAATTTCATGCCTGGCACTGCAATCACAGAGTGTTATCAGCTATGTACCCTAAACCTCGACTCTGACCAACTACTCTAACAGCATGTAAGAGGCAACAACGTAAAAAGAAAACTCTGGAGCCAATATAAAAAACAGAAAACTAGCAAAACAAGGGCACTATTGTAGTTTCCCGAACCCCAGAGGTCGATGAGAGGTCAAAAAAAAAACGCACACACTTCGCTCTACGGCGTGATTTGGGGTGCCGATCACAAATCTGACATCTGTTTTTGAAGTTTCGGCCGATTACGGCAGATTACGGTAGGTTCGGACGACTAAGGCTGCCAACATCATAATTCCCGATTTTGACGAAGCTTCGCCCAGGGGATTACTTGGGGTGTTGATCACGAAACTGACATTTATTTTCGTATTACGGTGGACGGGCGCGTGTAGCGCAGTCGGAGGAGGCGCGACTGTCGCGTGCACCCGATACCAGGCTCCTGGTTCGGATTTCCCGCCCAGGCCAACCAAGCCTTCCATCCCTCCGGGGTCGGTGAATTGGTACCAGACTTGCCTGGAGAGAATAGAGCGCTGACTTGTTCATCGGCTGGCCATGGCCAAATACGCATTCATGTCGCCTCCACGACATCCCGTAAAAGTAGAATGCGCTGGCGCATTCCAGAAGGGATTGAGTAACGCCGTCCTTTATCCTTATCCTTATCCTTATTACGGTGGACATTGAGCGAAATCGGTGATCATGACCCTAGTTACCCGTACCTACTGTAACCTACCGTACTCCAGCGTAATACGAGAAATAAATGTCAGATTCGTGATCAGCACTTCAAATAACCCCCATAGGCGAAGTTTGGGCGAATTTTTTTTTCGGCCTCTCCCGACACAATTATAAACGGATGATATCAGGACCGGCTCACCGTAACCGCAGTGCGGGTCGCACCGTGTCTTTTTCTGTCTGCGCCCTCGTATATTAGAGAAGCGCGTCGTGGTGCAGTGGGTAGTGGAGTTGCTTCATGCGAGCGATGTAGGGGGTTCGGTTCTCCTGCGTTATGGCATTCTTGCATTTCAACTGAATATCTGAGATTTGAGGGGTTTCGACGTCTAAATAACATTGAGGGTTTTTTGCGCATTGTTTCAGCCTGATGCGCTTCGCCAGTCGAACAGCGCAGAACCCAGCCGCGGACTCCCCTCGAAGAGCGCAGAACCCAGTCGCACACTCCCCTGAGCGACGAAAGCAGTTTCCATACGAGAAGCATGGATGGCACACCCTGGAGTCCCTTCCCTAGCACGGTTCTGCGATTGCACAAAGGACGCCTCACCCGACGCCTAAGGTTACGGTGAGCCAGTCCTGATATCCGCCGTTTATAATCCTGTCTACCCGACCTCTGGAGCCCTGAAGGTACAATAGTGCCAAACAGAGCACTTGGCGGGCTTGTATCAACATCGCAGGAGCGAGTCGTAAGACGGCCAACACGGTCGAATCAGCCACAACCCGTAGTTCCTTTCCTTGCCTAGATCTGTGCTCTCCTCCGCGTTAGCAAAGAGAACGCATAACCTGCATGCTGTGGTTGGAACAGGAGCAGCACGTGCAATCTCAATGCTAGCACAAATCCGCTAAGTACCCAAAACAGGGTCAAAGTAAAACATTAGCAGCTCACCTTGTTGTCCAAAACGATCCAACATGAGCCCACAGTTGAGTGCTCCTGCACTTCGGACATCGATATCTCTCTAAGCTCCTCAGGCATCTACAACATACCACATCAGTGACACAAAGATACAATGGAGGAATAAGACGACAGAGAATCGACAAACGTGAAAGACAGCACGCATCAGGAGCAAACTAACCCACGAGCAGAACCAGTCAATACATTACAACATCATCTGGTGATGGCAGAGGACCTGATTCAATATGCGAAAGAGCGCTTGGAAGTCTCAAGGCAGACAGTTTGCTAGTTCAGTATCTATTTCAAGTGTGGACCACAGAACGAATCCTACTGATAGTCCTGGCTGAAAGTACTACGAAGGAAGCTTCTTAGAAGGGATTTACAAGGGTGTAGCCTGCGTGTTCTCGCTGCTTTGCCAGCAAGAGGAGATGAAGGCCGCGAATAGATGCTGCGCAGTGTCTGCTGACTCGCCGACGATGACGTAACTCCGCACCGTTCTCCGGAAAGACTGTGCGAGATAAGTGACTGATAGTGGAGACCTGTGAATGCAGAATACTACTGATACAGTAGTCTTTTCAGTTTCTCTGTGCGCTTTACAACGTGAAGAATGCGAAAAAAGTCGCAGTGAGGTTTCCTGCGCCATCGCTGTGCCTTTGCTGAAAAATGCCATCCTGGCAATAAGCTCATAGCTTCGTGGTAGCTATGAGCTTGTTGACAGGATGGAAACAGAAACTTCCAGCATTGCTATGGTGGAAGAGCTTCAAGCATTGTGATGTAGCCATGGCAACCGCAGTTGATTTTCTCACGGCAAAGAACAAAGACCCTCTGCTTAGCTTTCAAGGAACACGCTCATCAGCAAAGCAAATGTTCTAAACAGAAGATAAAATACCGAAAACTATCCCGACGCCCACAATTCCTACAAGATTTAAACGAAATAATCGAATTTACTTCCTACTGTGAGTCGTTGCGGTCTGCAATCACACACATATTTTACGGATTTCAGGTTATTTTTAAGCTTCAAACATTTATCTGGTTCACATCAAGTTCCCTTTTTCTGAGTAACTAGTTAGCTTTGGTGTAGGAGACGAAGTTGGGGAATGTTCCCGCCTACCTGCATAGGACAGCTTGTGGAGAGTTCCTCGCTGTTGACGCAGTTCCGTCTGTTTTTGAACTTCAAAGGATAGTGAGGAGCTGTCCGCTAGCGTGAAAGAGTTTTTCAGTCAGTCCTAAGTGGTCGCTGTGGGAGCACTGCACAGATTTTCCTTAAACACTGCACCAATGCGACACAAGTAGCGACGAGTTGTCCGGACGAGTTTTCGCTCCGTATGCAGGCGGTCGTTGCGGGACCCAACAGGTCCGGTATTATGCCTTTTACTAATGCCTTTTGAAATGTGTTTGCTTTTATAGGTGCTCCTTGTCACATGTACTCTTCGTTAGTTGGTCAAGATCCGAACAACCCTGGCCTAGATTTGAAAAGGTTGTGGAGTGAAGTCAGCCGTCGACGACTGCGCTCACAGTGGCTTAGAGCTCCATTAGATTTTTATTCTCTTTTTGGATAGGATAGGGTGGCAGGCTTCACACGAAAGCTCCATCTGGGGTCGGATTCATCAACGACTTACATAACGTTATCAGGGAATTCACAGCGGAAATCTCAGATAACGCAGCTTATCGCTCACCATATCGCTTGATAAGCCGTACTATCAGGGATTTCGGCTGTAATTTTCTGTGTTAAATTTCTGTAAGTCGTTGATGGATCCGACCCCTGGTTGTACAAAGCTTTTCCTTCATAGAATAGACCCTGGATGCCAATATCGGCGGAAGCATTTCGAGAGTCAGCTTCTCTCACTTTGCTTATAGCCTTATACGGTTCGTTTTAGTAGATGAAGTTAATTGAGATCGTTACTGACAGGAAATTTCAAGCATGTGCACTCGAACGCTCAAGTGTTCACTCGTATTTTTATCGCTACCAAAAGAGTGCGACGCGAATAGCGCCTTGCGATGATGATTTTCTTTCCACAACGGTACCCGTGGTATTATTTATTTATTTATTTATTTGGTATTATTAAAGATTTAGTTCTGCGATATCCTGTGTAATGTGCGTGGTGAGTGGCGTTCCTTTCGCAGAAACTGTTGACTGTCGTGTGCAGCTCGAATACACGTTCTTACTTTGGATTCCCACGCGTCAACCAAGTTTTTCACCCCGTCGGTGAACTGGTACCAATCTTATCTGGGGAGGATAAAACACTGAAAAATGGGGCGAATTGAAAATAATGAAAAATAGGGTGGAATGAAGGCTGATAAGCGTTCGCTTGGTTTTTCGTAATTGATGGATGTGGTTGCTGGGTCCCGCAACGACCACCTGCATACGGTGTGAAAACTCGTCCCGGACAACCCGTCGCTACTTGTGTGGCTTTAAACGCGGGTTGACCTTCTCTCTCTTCTCACTTCTCAATTTCCTCACCTCCTGTCTCCTTTCTCGTGTTTGTAGATAGTTTGCCTTAGGCTCTCCATATTTGAAGAATAAGCACTATTGTACCAAAACCTGCCCAAACTTCGCCCAGTTAGAGTTATTTGGGGTGCTGATCACGAATCTGACATCCGTTTTTGAAATTGCGGCCGATTACGGTAGGTACGGGTAGCTAAGGCTGCCGAGGTCATAATCACCGATTTTTCCCAAACTTCGCTTAGGGGGTTATTTGGGGTGCTGATACGATTCTGACACTCGTTTTTCGTTTTACGCTGGAGTTTGGGCGAAATCGGTGACCATTACCTTAGTTACCCGTACCTACCGTAACCTATCGTACTCCAGCGTAAAACGAAAAACTGATTTCAGATTCGTGATCAGCACCCCAAATAATCCTCATGGGCGAGGTTTGGGCGAAATTTTTTTTCGACCTCTCCTCGTCCTCTGAACTCCCGAAAGTACAATAGTGCCGAAGAATGTTTTCTACACTTCTTGTCTATTCGAAGCTTTTCTTTCACATTTTCCCTTGCACCTACTTCCATAAAGTGAAATCAGAAATGGAGGCAAGAAAACGCCCAACATGAAAACGCAAGGAAACTGCTGCGCAGTATAAACGTCAGAGGCGAGGAAGGGCAAAACTTCTAAGAAACATGCAGATGCAAAAAAAAAAAAAAACTCGAGAGACAGGATAGACGCCAAGAAATTCTTGAAAAGGGGAAAAACGGTGAGAGCACCTGTATTCTTATCGCAGGTCAGGTTAGACTGCCGCAGAAAGTTTTTAGCTTTTCCGTTCTTGCCTCTCAGGTTGTCTGGGGAGAAATGGTAAGAATAAAACTCTCGTTTGTCTATCGGCAAGCAACCGCGAGTCATTGTTTAGACCAGCTACATATCTGAATTGCCTCGACGATGCTCCGTTGTAAAATACGCGGCGCATCCTAACTGAAGATTCATTAACGCCTACACCTTTGACTATGTCCCATCCTACGGCTTTTACTGAATCTCGGCGGAATGGAGGAATGGAACACCATCTTATTTAATGTTTATCTTATTTAATGCTTATTCCTTCATATCAGGGCGTAAGCTTGCAACACTTTCATGACTGAACGTCATTATCGTTCTAGCCAAGAACATACGGCGATGATTTGTTCTCTTTTATGATTTATCATCTTTAAGGTATGCCGGGCCTAAGCAGCGTCACGTCAGCGGCGAATGAATCGTTTTTAATGGATGTGCAAGAGGAGGCAAACTGCATTATGGCTGAGATCGTGAGGCTTGCTGGATTCATCCCGCAGGACTTCATCGATCCTTCTCTATCGAAATATAAACAGCTGATTCTGGACTTCAGCTACTTCACTAGGGCCGCTCACTATGAGAAAATGGTTGAGGAGTACGAGGTACTTTTCATTTTCCGCGATTTGATCTTTACTTGCCATTTCTTATTATTACTGGTAAATGTATATGTTCCGTGAACATATCAGGGAATCAGGGGTAATCTCAATCGGGTCGCGATATGAAAATGGTATTTAGTTGGAAATGAAATGGAGTTTGGCGGCGGGATAGTTTCTTTCTTAGTTCGATTGTCCAAGCTCTTAAGAAGGCACGAAATATAAACCGGAGTAAAGTTTTTAGCAATCCCGGTCGAAACTAAATACCATTGTTTAACTTAATAATAACCATGCCATATTCTATGAGAATCACAAATTGACTATCTTACAAGATGTACCAACAAGCTCTTTTTGCTGGCGGGCAAGGTGATCACACTGGCAAGCTTTGCGCCGGTCAGAGTGGTTCTCAGTGCCCATTATAATCATGGACGGGTAGTGGTGTGTGTTTACGTGCGCATTGGATTGGGTTGAGGTTCGGATCCCTATTCCATCCTTCTAAAATTAGGGAATTGGTGCCGTGTTCAAGAGGGGTAGAAGGGTGAAACCCAGACTTATCCGTCGGTAGTCATCGCAACTCATTGCATAGACCAAATATGTCTTGAAGCAGCCTCTACGATATCTCGTAGAGATATAGTGCGTGTCACATCTTGTGTAGATACTGATTGACTCCACGCTTTCTTTTTTATTCAACCTTTTATTTCACTTTAAAGAGTTCGTCTTTTCATTCCTGAATAGGATATGGTTCTTGGTCAGGGGTGATACACAGATTAGTGAAAGGCTCGAAAGCTTTCTGAAAGGGATGGGGAACGAGGAGTCATCTGGACTTATAGGCAGGAGGCGCTGCTCCTTTCCTGAATGCGCCATGTATGAATTACCAGTTCGGTTCTCACGCGGACTACGTGAGCCTTGTGCAGCTTCATGGTTAGTTATTTGAGACGAGATCTGCCTGAAGATTTTCCATCGAGTTGAACAAGAATGTGCCGCTTCCTTGAAAAAAAAAACTGACTAGCGCCGACATCTATTTCTTGTTTTGTGTTGACGAATTCTTCAGATCCAGGGACTTGGAGAATAGTTCTATAGAGTTCTAGTTCTTAAATGGCGAGGGATTTTTTGACTGGGTTTCTGAGGCTCTCTCACGATTGGTTCCTTACACAGATCTGTGTAAGGAATCAATCCTGAGAGAGCCTCGGCTGTATTTTACGAACAGAATCGTCCTGGAAGCTAGTTTGCTACGGCCTTTGATCCCCAGATCTTCCGTTTTAGTTGTTCTGTGAGATGATAGCTATCAAGGCTACATTCTGGCTTGGCAGTATTTCGGACATCCACCCTTATTCTAAAACTATACGAATCTATAATGGATACTGCCGGCTTCATCACACTAATAACTTTAGGAGCTTCAAGACAGCTTTTACAACACAATTGGAGATTTGTGTTCTCGGTTCTCCGCGCTGTTCCAGGCATTGGCGAACTTTTTGTGCAGTCTGAAAGAGTAAGTTCATAACTGCTGTTGAAAAGGAATTTTATGTCGATCATTCATTTCATTCCTCTTCTCTTTAAAATTTATATTTTTTCAGCTACTGCAACCAGGTGGGCAACGAGCGAGTTGGTATTTCCTACCTTGACATAATGGACGTCGACGTTTTGTTCCACATTGGAATGGTTCTGTTGTATGTGGAGAAGTTTCTTCCCGGCACAGTGAGGGAAAGGATCTACGTAGCGATTTATAGGAACAGGTCCTTCCTTCGCTTCTATTGCTACTTAATCTGTCCTTCAAAGGGTTGGATTCTTTCAGTGATGAGCGACGTAATATAGAATTTTTGGTGGACTTCCTGAGAATGCATCCTTCAACTGCTGAACCCTGCTACCTTTTTGAGTGAGTTGCTCTTTTATTGATTCCGTTTTCAGCATTGGGGTGAGCAGTAGTGAGTGAAAGGCTCCGTTACGAACGCGACGAATTTGGTTTTATCGTATTTACCCAGTTTTTCATTATTTTCACTCATTGAAATGGTATCAGGCATGACTTAAGCGACGAACTTTATGCCTCTTCATACTTCGCGACGAGTGCGATTGGTCGCCTGTGCAAAACATGCGCATCGATAAAAGCCGAGTGTTCGCTGCCGAAATCTGTTCTCACTCTAGCGCTATCGCTGTCGCCTGTTCATACTTCGCGCCGGCGACGGGAGCGACTGGGGCGACGGACGGAGTTTGGAGTACGTAATGAATTACGAACACTACACTACTCCGTCGCTTTTGTCGCTCCCGTAGCAGGTGTCTCCTGTTCTTACTTTCCGGCGCCGCCGTCTTGAAGTATGAAGAGTGCCTAGGGGTCCTGAGAATGTTGTGGTACATGTCGCAGATGAACGAGAGTTACATGCCACATCCACCTTTACTCATATTATTCCCCCTCGTTGCAATTAAGTTACCAATCCGTTTCTTTTTCAGACGACTAAAGCTGAGCGATTCATTTATTGAGAAGTGTCTTTCTTGCTGCGAAACTGTGCACAGAGAGGTATGTGAAAGCGTACATTTCAGAAAGGTCTATCAGAGCGGTATCTTTTGATGTGAATTAGGTGTCGTGTAGATCAGGCTTCTTTGGTGTTCATCACACACTTCAATAACAAGTGAAATTGTCGTTATAGTACCCCTTTTTGTGTTCCGGTATGGACGCACTATTTTGTGGAAGCCAAATTCACAAAAATATTAAACAGCTATTCAACTCCTTCATAACATAATTGTTACGTTTTGGCTCCCCTTTCACCCTTCTGCCGCGGTCCCCCATCGTTTCGTTTGTAATGCAGTCGCTTAGCCCTAGTTTATACTTTCGTCGCTACGCGGCGCGGCATCATAATCGGGACAGATATCGACCAGGCGGCGCGATAAATCGATATCTATGGCGATCGTGGTGCCGCGCCGCGAGGCGCCGTAAGTATAAACCAGGGCTTAGGGAGCAGGTGGTGAGGTCGGCGAAAGGCGCGTGTTCTCTGTTGCACCGCTAATTGATCTAAGGTCCGGCTCCCACCCAGGCCAACCAAGTCTTGCAGCTCTCACAGGTCGGTGAATCGCTGTCTAGTTTGTTTGGGAAGGATAAAAACTGTCCAACCAACGGTCGCCGTGATGTATTAGGAATTTGAATGATCTATATGTACCGGTATAAGTTGAACGCATGGCACATCCTGCCGAGGGATTAATAACGCCGGCGTTCATCATTTATTTTTAAGCGCTAATTAAGTGAGCCTCAGGATATTCCGTAGGCATCATTCAAATCCTAAAAAGGGATTTATCAACAACGGCATTCGTCTTGCTGAAGTTGTCTGGGTATTTTCTTCAACTTTCTATCGCCACCCTTCAATGAATCTGCAAATCATCATTCTTCACAATCCTTAGTTTTTGTTTCGAAAACTCACGATTGTTAGTGCTGTTTGGCTGATGATGTCCTTCGGAGAATGTTGTTCACCTTGTGGACTTTCTATCGAGCGAGTTCGTCTAAATTAATTATTTATTCAGGGAACGAATGACTTTGGGAAGTTATACGTGGACCGCGCTACGTTGATTAAATGGATCTTCGTTTGTCTCAACTTTAAACAAAACACCCTCAAGAACGACGCTATGAAGATGCGCCAGATCGTAGAGGATTTCTTCCGCGATGAATGGGTAAACTAGTAGACTACACAGCTTTCTGAGCTTTTTTTTTTTGAGTTTCCTCTGTTTAGGTAATCCAACTCGGTCTTGGATTAAATGTGAATCTCCTCGATTACTGGCAGTCCTGTCGTGCTGCGTTGACTGCACTTACTAACCAAGTTGACATCAGCAAGGCCAAGAGCATGGCGTCCTATCATTACAGTGCTCTGGGAAAGCTATGCATCCCACAGGTGGGTTGAGAGTTCATTGAGTAACGCTGTTGAACGTTTTATACTAGAGTTCTACCTGTAGTGATGGCGATTTTTTTTCAATATTGATGTTTCGGGCGTTAAGTCAGTCGGCTGTCTAATGTATTAAAGCGCACCAGCGCTGCATTTTGGTAAATCAAGGGGTCGAAAAAATTTATCACCTAAACGTCGACTGAGGGGGGAGAGGGATAGCGTGGATGCCGATCACAAATTTGAGGTCCACCTTTCGACTTATGCCAGGCTACGGTGCTACACGTGTATTGGGCCGTGATCATGAACTTCATCTAAACTCCAAGGTGGAGTTTGGACGAGGTTATTTGAAGTTCTGACTAACATGGAAAGGTGTCCAACTCATGGTGAGCTTTTGCGATGCTACTTGACAAGATGTGAGCGAAGTCCAGATTGCAGTTAGTTTTTACTGATCTCTTTTTTTAAAGACCTGAAGAGGTGTGGAAACGTGTGCGCAACACTCATCAACCCCTATGACACCCCACGAGATGTGTCACGGTATCGGTAGGAGTGCCGCCTTATAGAAACACATCGGCAGACTTTTGAGTTCGAGTCCGCGTACTGCAAATATTTTTGCACATATTACTTTGTTGTTATTACGCTTTCTCATGATCACAGGAGTCGACTTTAGACCATCAATGCTTATAACGAACAAAGGCTGTCTATTTGCGCCTTCATATGTGCCAGCTTTTTTTTGGCGGGTGCTACGTCAATGTTCACCCAGGTCTCTTCTCTGCACGCACGGATTACGCGTTTAACGAAGAAGAAGTGGACATTCTTTGTTAGGGAGAAGATTGTTTCTCACTGGTTTTTTGTAGTCTAAAATTGACTCCTGTGATCATGAAAAAGCGTATTAAAACAAACTAATATGTGCAAAGATATTGGCAGTACGCGGACTCTAAATCAAAAGCCCACGATGTTGCTTCTATGAGACGGTACTCCTACCGACCCCGCCACCGAGACAAATTTGGCAGGGAGTCAGAGGGGTTAATGATTGTTGCGCACACATTTTCACTCCTTTTTTCCGGTATTTAAAAAAAAACGTTCAGAAAAAAACTAATTGTGGTTCTGGACTCCGATCACATGGCCCTACACCCCGTCAAAATAGCATCGCAAAAGCTCACCATGAGTTGGGAACCCTTCCTTGCGAGAAGTTTATTGAAAAATTCCTTAAACTGCATCTATGATTACTGATCTTGCTGCTTTTTGTGAGACTATCGAAAGACTTAGTGAAATGACGAGTAGTGTTGTTCAATTAAGCTTTGAATGCGTGTTCAAATCGAATTTAAATCTCACATGAACCAGCCTGCTCGTCATTTTATTAAGACTTTCGATATTCTCGAAAAAAACTGAAGTGAATAGTTGCCTTGTTCACGTGAGAGAATACAAGAATTGGAGTTTAAGGGCAAGATCTCTCCAAACGACTTCGACGCGCACATCCGCATGATCTCACAGTACAACACGTCTTTGCGATGGTTAATTCTTCATACATGTGGGTTTAGCACATTATTTATTTATTTATTTATTTATTCAATACGAACGCGATAAGCGCGGCCGCTAGATACCAGGCACACTAATAGAACAGTTACAACCGAAGCGCAACATCAAAAACATAAAGGATAAAGGACGGCGTTATTCAATTCTTTGGGATGCGCCACGCATTCTACTTCTACGGATGTCGTGGGGCGAGTTGAATGCGTATTTGGCCATACAATGACTTGCGGTGTCCAGCCGATGAGCAAGTCAGCGCTCTATCCTTCCCAGACATATCTGGTACCAATTCACCGACCCCGGAGGGATGGAAGGCTTGGTTGGCCTGGGCGGGAAATCCGAACCAGGAATCTGGTATCGGGTGCAGGCGACAGCCGGCGCCCCCTCCGACTGCGCTCCACGCGGTCTATCAATAATCAGAAACATACTCAGTGAGAAACTGTAAAAACATAGCAACAAATCAAATGAAATGATGTCTTCATAAAACACCCTACACGGATAGTATTTCTGTCCCATCTCACTACTACAAATAATAGCATTGGAGAAAGCGATTTAGTTCACAAAGTGAATTTACTCGGTACGAAGGTGTCTGTTCAAAATATAGCGGTTACCATCACGTAGCCGTTTGTTGTGTGAAACTGAACCCAAGGATTAGAAGTGACGAGATGTTGAAATCGCGACACCGGTCATCGCTTGTTCGAATTGAGATTAATGACGTCTGAGCTGTTGACTTACTCCTCCTAGTAGCGTTTTTTGACCTTATTGAAAGCTGGGATCTATCCTAGTGAGGGAGGGGAGTGTGTACATGTATTTTATTTTGGTCACGATACTTCCCCCAACTAAGATAGATCCAACTCCTGTTGAAGGTAGTCACAGAAGAGGTCGTTTGTAGAGGACATGAAGCTACTGTGCAGAATTTTAGCTGTTGAGGTTGACAATGTCTAAACGCACTTCAAATTCCAATTATGCTCAATAGAGCATGCAATTTCTTTCCAATACCTTACGCATGTGTCTTGTTATTATCATATACCTTGACGGACAAGGTTTCAGCTAAAACTGTGTCAAAGAAGGCTACATCGTATATACAAGCTATGGATATACATTCGCAGTTCGATGCTCAAGCACTGGTTTTCCTGCTACGGATATCCAATTTCGAGATGGATTTTTTCCTAGTGAGTTTTCTGAGATTTCAAAGTCGAATTAGCTTTTCTGATGACAACTGTTCGCGGCAGGCTTATAAAGAGTGCTTGCGGAATAAGAAGGAAAGCATCTCAAAGCTCACTTCTGCCACATGTGTCACCATATCGGAAATGGCGCAGTTTTTCTCGCAAGATTTTGGATCAATCAACAAGGAGAAGAAAAGTGAGTGAGATTGTACGCCTTTGAGATCGTTCTGATGGCAGAATTCAGTGGAACCGCATGTTGTATATTCCATAGTCAACTGCCGTTAAATGTTCTGAACAATGAACCGTGATGCTGGAGAACCTCGAGCTGTTTCTAACCAGATATCATTCGGCTTACATATCGGCGTAACAGTTTTATTCAAAGCATGGAATTAACAAGTGAAGTTGGGGAAGTTACTTGTCCAAGATTATTTTAATCCTCGCAGTTTGAAAATACAAGGATAGAATGGGACTGGAGGAAAGTGAACCTGCGCAGCTAACCTTCTAGATGCAGCCGAGAGGTAGAGACACTACTTACATGGATGCGGACTGGATGAGTGGGACTCTCACCTTCCGTCATCTCCCTTCAGCGGCCCTTCGTCTATCGCCGAGTTGGGTGAAGCTGAAGAGGCAAACGTCTGCATAAGGCCAGTTTCAGGGCTACCGTTAACTGTTCCTTTGCCTTAGAATAGCTACACCTCATAACTCACTCTCAGTACACAGTTGGCCTTATCAGATGCAATTTTTTCGCGCCTTTGGAGGAACCAAAGCTCCAAATTCATCATGGCGCCATGCTTTGGGTAGCGCATACAATCTTATTGGGCGAGATCGACATCGTAGTGGGCAGGATCCTGGAGGCGCTGCGTTTACCATTCAGAACCCCACGATCAATCAGAAGGGGAAAAAGCGCGGGGCGGTAACCCAGAAAATGTCCCGGTTTGTTGAACTTTGCGGCTTCACTCACTAGCGGGAGAGTCGTTGATGTTGTAGTCGAAAAGGATTAACACTAGTACTCCCTCAGTTTGCCTTCATCTGAGGGTAAAATAAAAGCTTCTCGGCTGCTTTCATAACATTCGTTGGGATGACTCACTCCCTTTTTGCCTTACTATATTTCTGCCTTTTTAAACTGCTAAGACTTCAAGTGGTTCCTGGTCGAGAAAGTTCTCCATCACCTGTAGTTTTTTTTTTTCAGTCGTTGAGCTTTGAAAGCATAAAAAGGTTAAAGCTTTTGCGCCGGAACTTCAACAGAATGAAATCTCGGGCCGGATTCATCGACGACTTACAGCAATTCAACGAAGAAAATGCAGCTGAAATCACTGATAGCGCGGCTGATCAAGCGATATGGTGCTACATTTCACGCTTGATAGCTGCGCTATCAGGAATTTCTGCTGTATTTTCTCCGTTAAAGTGCTCGAACTCGTTGAAGAATCCGTGCCCTGGTAAACAATCTTGGTTCCAGAGCTTGAGGTCCCGCTATCATTGTTAAATCGAGCTATTTTCAGCGAAATTGCATGACTGGTTTTTGCTTCTGAAGAAAAATCTGGAAGAGCTAGACGCTGACGACAAACAAAATGCGGACGTCGTCATGCAAGTGAAGAGAAGAATTGTGCAGGTACTGCTAGTTGGGCCTGTTCAAAGGCTTTTAGAGGGAGTGCGTGGTTTCCAGCCAATAACGTCCTGCCTAGGTGGGCGAGATGCTTGACCTGAATGGGACGCTCGCTTTGGCGCAACATTTGCAAAAACTGGAGACGCAGCTGAACTGCCTCTCTGCGTTGTACAGTGTTCGAGAAGAGGACGAGCGCCAAGCACAACGCTCTGCAGATCCTTCTTATCTGTGGCCTATCTTGGGTAAAAATGTTGTGGTAATGGCTCTTGACACGAGTGCTGCTAGATGCATGTAAGAATCCGAGCAAGCGTAGACCTTATAGATGAATGGACACCTCGTATCCAACGGAGGATATTGGAGTCGTCCAATGTGAATGCTGTGAGGGCTCTTTTCTTCAAGCTCTCCTTATCCATTTCGACTTTATGTGATCGCTTCGGGAGCAGTGAGAAAAAGAAGTGAGTTGTTGTGCCAGCTTTTTTTCTTCGAGTCTTTAATGCTCTCTGTTTCTTGAAGGCTGATTGGACGAGCTTATTCTTATCACTTGGAGCGTCGTCTCTGTACCATTCTTCAAACCATTCCTCATAAACTGTTCTCCGTCTTGAAGGACACGCTATGTCCAGCTTTGCAGAGGCAGTGGGAACCGTCACTTGACAAGAATGCTGTGAGTTTTACAGATCGAGTGGTGCAGGGAGGTAAGGTAAGGGGTCACGTTGTAATCATTACTACATATGTATTGAAATTTATGCTATCAGTGTATACATCTGAAAAATATTGCGGATGGGACAGCTCCTTAGAGCACAAGGCCGTTAGAGCACAAGAAGCTTTCGGAGAAAGGATATCCCCATTTTTCTCGCAAATATCTGTCCTTAAAGCGGAATTCAAATCACTTCAATAGCTTACCACAAAAACCAGGTCAGCACTCAGCTAGGTAATTAATTTATAGTGCGATACCTTGTCAGAGGGCGCGTAGAATGAAGTCGGATAGGTGCCGGCTATTTCGTGCACCCAATACTAGGTTTGTGGTTCGGACTTCCCGCCCAGGCCAACCAAGCATTCCATCCCTCCGGGGTTGATGAGTTTGCGCCACATTCCCTTGGGAAGGACAAAGCACTGACATATTCATCGGCTGGCTGGCTACCACAAATCATTATATGGGCCAAGTACGCATTCAAATTGCCCCTACGATATCCGGTAAAAGTATGGTGTGTGGGGCTTGTCAAAAGGGATAGATCAACGCCGTCCTTTATCCTCTTCTATACTTTGTCAAACGCCTTTGAGATATCGAAATATGCTACGTCTATTGAATTGCCACTGTTTTGATATTGGTCCAACCAATCGTTCGAGTTGGTGAGTTATGTAATGAGAAAATCAGTTGAATTGGAGACAGAGGCTCCAGTCAAGAAAAAATGCTGTTTAGGAGGGATAAGAGAGGTTTCGTTCAACCAGTGTAGCATTTCCTCTAGGTAGTCTTCTGATGTAAGGTGCCTAGGTTTTTATCACGGCTGATACATCATTAGCCTAAGAATAAAGCAGCATGACCACTCACGCACTGCAAACATTCTTCGACGTTCTGTAGTAGTGTAGAAACCAAAAAGTTGAGCAAATAATGTTTCGCGAAGATTTCAGGCAAGAGACATGGCGGATTTCGATGAGAATTTTCGACTTGCTGAAGCGACATACACCATTTCTAATCTCAGTCTCGGTGTTTCAAGAATGGCGCTGAAAAAAGTTGGTGTCGTCAGTATCAATCCAAAGGTAATATAAGTCGAGAAACAGTTGTTTCCTAATTACAATTTTAATTCTTATACTTTTTATCACCAAAATTATTTCGTCTTGCAGTCAGAGTTTTTCTGGGTAGCCTTTCAAGCCACGTAAGTAGAGAGTAGGCCGTAGTATGAGCCTATTCTTTTGCGCATTTCAAGTATGGTTGGATTTTTACTTTTAAGAAGAATATGTTTTCTGACTTATGAATTTCAGGAGATATTCTCAGGATCAGGTTTGTTCACAAAACAGTTGAAATTCCTCAGTTTTCTACTTAGTTGTGTTGATTCATGTCGGTTCCTTGTTATTGTTCTTGCGATCAGGACATAGTGAAGACAGTTTCTTTCTTTGCTGAGTGCTGACTGTTTTTCCATTGTGACGCACCACGAGCGAAGTGAATAAGTAAATAAATGAGTTAAGGTGGGATGTTGTGGGTAACCGCTGTGGTAAGAACTTGTATCATCCATCGCTGCGGGCTTCGATGAAATTCTGAACGATCTTTGACACTCTTAAATTTGGAGTGACTGCCTATTCTCAAACGGATCCATTCTAGGAGCTTCTTGAGGAGGGAATACGTCGGGAGCTTGCTCTGGAACTGCCGACTCTTCTGACTACGTTGGAGAAGAATTCTTCCCTCGAAGGTTGGAGGTTCACTGCTAATACCGTCGATATGGCGATCTGCTTGATTTCTGTTAAGATGTGCTGAAGAATCTGTCAGAGGGGCTGAATCTGTTCCATCGCGGATTCATCTACATGTGCGAGCACGTCGACATCAATGGACATGAGATGTGGCGAGACGAGGTCGACGCTGTCCTTCGACGCACTACCAAGGAGCTGATGGAGAGGCAGCTAACACCAGCGGTCAGTGGTCGTTGCGAAGAGTACTACAACTCGAACACCACGAATATATACTGCCGTTTTCAGCCAACAAATTCCAAGACGGTGACGGCGGTACCCGCTCTCACTCTGATTCTAAACCTAATGTTAAAGCACTCCGACCCATTGTTAGTTTTGACAGCTTTAGCTGTGTCCGACGAGCTAATCCTCAGATTCGTCCTTTTCAAATTTTAGTACAACCCACTACACAGAAGGAAGTATGACATGGCGCGAAATCAAATCGAAAAAGGAAGTGCTCTCCTCGAAGACTATCGACCTGATTGAGGTGCATATTTCGCTTCTGATGCCCTTATAGAGTAGAAGTGTATCGTGTTGTTTTTTAGAGGTGGATTCCTTCGGCAGCCGTAAATTCCTTGCGGGCTGTCCTAGGTCATGATATGGAAGTCTTCATCAACGGTCAAAGCTTTGCTCTGTCGAGACTTGCTGACTGCCTTAGCAATCGCATGAATGTGATATGTGAAGAGCCTTTTTTTCTTTACAGATACGTTCAAAGAATTGAGTGCCGTAATGAGTTCTGTTGGCACATTCGTATTTGACGGATCGTTTACGCAATCAAGTCAGTATGAACAACTTCTCCGACAAGTTCAAGGGAACACGACGCTGCCGCGGATAATTGCAAAGGTAGTTTGATTCGGTTAAATGTTTGAGTTTCGAAAAGTTTCCATAAGGGTGTTCATAAGGAATACTTGAAGCATTGCCCACTAGGCTGAGTTCATCTTCTTCAAATAACTCTTTAATTTGTGCCAATCTAGAAGAACTTGCGGTTAAAGAATAAATGGTTAAGGGCGACCTATTTGGGAAGCGCCACGCAGTCTCTTTTTATGGGATGTCGTGGTAATTTGAATGCTTATTTGGGCTGCGGCAATAGTGGCTCTCCTATGGACAGATCAGTGTTTTATTCTTCTCCGACAATTCTGGCGCCGGATTCATCAGCGATTAAACCAATTGGTATAAGAGGTAGAAATACCCACGATGAAGTATGCATCTCTACTTCTTATTTTATCTCTACCCCTTATATCCATGGGTATAACAGTTTATGAATCCAGCCCCTGGTGTCTCACTGGCCTCAGTGGTCGGGAGGGTTGAGAGGCTTGATTGGCCTGGGCGGAATCCGGACCAAGGAGCTCAATCTGCGAAGTGGACATGACAGCTGCACACCACGTGTTTTTACACATGGACAACGCCCGTACACAGTACACATGCAGCTGTTAGGAGCCACAGAAGTATGAAGTGATTAGCGACTGGTTCTGCTTGTAGCTCTAATTGCGGGCCAAATGGCTATCCTTAGAGCGAAGTAGAAGGTAGGCTGGCTCTTGCATCTTACGTCGATTCAAGGATTGCCATTCATCTAGATCAATCCTTCCGTCTCTCAGGGTTCTGTGAATTGGTACCTGCTTTGTTTGGGAAGGATGAAACACAGACTGGACACTGCAAACCATTGTATAGGCCCAATGTGTATTCAATTGGCCTCCACGATGTGAAGAAAGAAGCTGCACCTGCAGAAGTTGAACGCGTGACGCATCCAACAAACAGTTTGAGTAGAGTCTACCACTACCCTCTGGTATATTTTATACGTAAATCTTATTATGTTAGGGCGTTTAGCAAATTATTTCTGTTGTTGGATCTGGAACGGATTGTGCTACACAAATTTCGTAATTCGGCCGTCGTGCCATATCTTAACGAGAGAACGTCTTACCAGGAGACTATCTCAACGGTAGGTCGGAACGGCCCAAGTGTTGTATATGGGCAGAATCGCCTCCCTCTGCGAAACAACATAATGCAAGTATCTCGACCCCAATACAACTCTGCGCAGAGTTAGAGGCGACGGAATTTGGGCCGTTGGTGGCGTTAGCCCTCTTCCTGCACACGGAGGGCGAGATCAACTTGGCTGGAAACAGCGATTATGGGGATTACGCCGCCCCTCTACCGACTGCGCCACCATTGCTCGCTCGTCATCGCGGTTTCCAACCAGCTTGAGCCCGCCCTCCACGTCAACGGCCCAACTTACTTGGTTCCTAACCCTGCGCAGAGTTGTATTGGGGTCAAGATACTTGCATTTTGTTTCCCAGAGAGAGGCGACTCTGTCCATATACAACACCTGGGCCGTAACGACGTACCGTTGAGATAGTTTCCTGGTTAGCCCATTTCACTTTAATAATTGGATACTTGGAGCTCAAAAAAAAGTAGTTGTAATCATGAAACACGTGCGTTCCACAGTGCAATTTTTATCATTTCGGGCTACGGGTCGACATTGACCAGTTTTCTTGTGTGATACGCCGTGCATCTTTCGGCCGTGATTTGTCGTAGACAGCTGATTCAGTGTGGATTTTACGTCTTTCGATAGTGAAATAAAACTTTTTCGGAGGGGCCGAATTCATTAACGACTAACCGATGGGTATAAGGGGCGGAGGTACCCACGATGAAGCATTCATTTCTATCTGTTATCTTACCTCTACCTCTTATACCCTGCGTACCCGCCGGTTTAATTGTTGATGAATCCGGTCCTAGTTGTCCGCGCTTGACGTTGCCCTTGAGGCATAGGTGTCAGACGCAATCTTTGAACGCCTCCCACAAACACCACAAGGATGAAAGGATTTTTGGTGCGCCCGGACGGGATCCGAACCTTCAATTGATTCTGAGTGCATCCATGAGCCGAACCATCAGCTGATTTGGCTATTTATTTATTTATTTACCAGCGTCGGTCGCCGGCTTCGCCGGCGCCGACGCTGGAATGTGCGGGCCACGCTAGGCTAGCCGGCTTCGCCGGCATCGCATCCGCGGGCCACACTAGGCTAGCCGGCTCCGCCAACGCTGTATGCGGGCCACGCTAGGGATGTAGCCCAAACCTAGCTACGGATGCTTCCTCACCCAGCGTCGGTCGCCGGCTTCGCCGGCAACCAACGCTGGGTGAGGAAGCATCCGTAGCGTCGAACACGTTGAAACTTGCGCCTACTCCAGATTGATTCCTAGCTTGCTCCCACTCACATCTCAGTATAGCACGCAGAAGAATGTCCTCAGCACTCCTTCTTCGTCTAGCGTTGTGTTCACAGCCTATTGCAGCTCGTCAAGCCTAAAGAAATGTCTCACATTTCTGTCCAGTCGTCTTGCTTCGAGCCGCTAGGTGTGGCGAATTCCGGAGAAGGTGACTTCATTAGCCACTAATTTTGAGGGAATGGCAATTGTCCAAGAGTTGACTGTCTGATAGAAACTCCTCGCCTTATTTGAAGCCCTTTCGTCGCATAGCTCCCTCGCGGTCGATTAAGTGTGACGGAAGCGATATCACCGCTGATAAAGTCGATAACAATTGGGCGCGAAAGGAAGCCCGGGATATGGTTGCAAGGAAGAGTTGTACAGTTGAACGGGAATAAGAGACGGAAAGGTGAGAAGGAGAGGGATACTGCTGCCTAACTCAACGTCGAGGCAGTAGCGATAGAGCAGGGGTGTTAAAGGCTCGGGCGTCCTATACTGGCTAGCCGGCTTAATCACCCAAATTTGGGGACATTTGGCAATTGTCCAGGACCTCATAACCGCCGTAGATAGTGTGGAAACCTCATCAGCAGGGGTGTTAAAGGCTCGGGCGTCCTATACTGGCTAGCCGGCTTAATCACCCAAATTTGGGGACATTTGGCAATTGTACAGGACCTCATAACCGCCGTAGATAGTGTGGAAACCTCATCATGGGGTGTTCTTTGGTGATGAACACCGTAGCCGTCGTAGTGTTGAAAGATCATCATAGGGGTGGTCGTTTGTGATCAACACCGACGGTCGTCCGGAAGTGCAAGCGTCGTCGCAGTCAACACCGCCGGCCGTTCGCAAGTGCTTGCGTCGTCGTAGTCAACACCGGTTCGAAACCGCTGCCTGCCACGCTGCCATGTTGTGGTGCTTATGGAGGATGGTGGCGATGCGACGAACGTTCAGATATGGGTTCAAGGCGAACCGATTCAGACAGTAGCGAGGCGCTTCAGACAGTGACTAATGCCTTCCTCCTTTATATATGGTGGGATTCCTCCTTTATATATGGTGGGATTATATACGTCCTGGGACGCACTCAAAACACAGTAGCACCTAGTGGTGGCGATACACTAGCAAAGTCAAAGCCCTAAAAAAACTAACGCAAAAAAGCTGGTTGAACATGGTTGGTAAAATGCAGTCACGGAATGGGGCACAGAGAGTCATCCATCATTTTTAGAAGAAAAAGGGAATCAAGAGTAGCT
The DNA here is from genome assembly GCA_947359475.1 of Heligmosomoides polygyrus bakeri. Classification (NCBI taxonomy): domain Eukaryota; kingdom Metazoa; phylum Nematoda; class Chromadorea; order Rhabditida; family Heligmosomidae; genus Heligmosomoides; species Heligmosomoides polygyrus. The sequence goes on along the minus strand of OX375869.1, from coordinate 84,416,735 downwards.
TGAAGGAAGACTGGAAGTCAAGGAGTCCGAAGTGGTCTCGCTATGGTTTTGGAATTAGTGAACAGCCATGAGACTTGGGTCAAGCCAACGCTTTGATCGTTTAAATTGGGGTATCCCTGCTACGGCTAGCTACCACGCTGGCTATGCGCACACATAGGGCGTCTGCTTGTGAGATTATTGTCTAGCAGCATGGCCAAGTAAAAAAAAAATCGACACTACTCAATTTACGTAAATTAAGATAGGCCAGCTGCTTCTCCTGCTCGTCTTGCTGGGCCAGTCGAAAAGGCAACACTGTCAACTTCACGCTGGTCCGCTGTTTTCCGTTCTGACAGCTTGCGACAGGTAACTGGCCATAAGAGCACTTGTTTCTCCGACGGCTCGCTCCGCATAAACTCACTTGCTGACTCACTTCAGATTCATGGCATCAACGCCGGACGCTGTGCCATCCGACGTGGCGCCTTTGGTGAATTTGCTGCGTGACTGTGGCATGTGTACTCCGTCGCTGGCGCTGTACAAGACAAGAGTGACAATTCCATCGAATGCGGTAGCGGGTCTACTGCTCAGTCTTTATGCAACGATGCATAGGCTCGGCGGTTAGTTTAGGACCTTCTCTCACTAAGGCTTGTTCATACTCAGCGGTGGCAGCGACTGGTCGCCCGGTCAAGGGTTGGTGCGGCGGTCATTGCCTTCGTGGACTATGAACATCTCCATCAACGTCGTGATGTTCGCTCATTGTGCTGTGTTTGAAGGTACGCGGCGAGATTCCATCTGTGGCAGAGCGTTCACGGCCGGGCTTTTCTGTCTTCTACATCAGATGAACGCAGTGGAAGAGTTCGCAGTGGCTGCGACGCTTTTTGCGGACACTCTCATCACTCAAAAGGGCTCTACCGCCAAGCAGCTGCTCCTCTCGTACTCGAATAAGGTCGTCACCTTCTGCTAATCGACCCGGAGTCTGCACTACATCGCTCATAGGGCCTGATAGCGAGTTGTCGCCTCGGGTTTAGTCGATTCATACACTTTCCAAGATCATTAACTACAGATCTGTCCTGCAGTCGCTCCGCGGTTGCCACCAGCTAATTCTTACGGGCGCAAAGCTACAGGTTCGGAGGTCTATTGATGAAACGGTGAATCATTTACGGGAAGATTTTTGTCGGAAACGGCTAGAATGAGAAAACAATGGATTTGCTTAAAGTAAGCGGTTGCTTCACGCAAACGAATTTTACGAGTCGTTCATTCCACTTCCAATAATTGCCCAATTTTTAAATGTAGACATGATATAAATATGTGATGCTCATAGTGCAATTTGCGTTCAAATAATGTGATTCGGATTGTGTTGCAATTTCCATCTTGTCATTTTTGTGAACCGTTGTTATTGTACATACGATTGAGTGACAATACTTATAATTATACGAGATAAAGTGCTATGTGTTGTTATATTTGATAACATGTGCTCCGTCACGCCTATCGGCGTGCCTAGCATTAGCGCGCTTCGCGCGATGTAGCAGTATCATCGTCAGCATCGATCATAATCGCATAGCTCCCATCCTGATAGGTTAAGTCTGACAAGGGAAGCCCATGAACTTTCCCCAAAGATTCTCAACGAGACCTACACTGCGACCGGAAAGTATAGGGACACCAGCAAATTGCGTAATTCTGCTAGCTACCCGCAGGAATTGATCTGAAAATTATACTATGGAGTTCCTCACGGCAGAAAACATTTATACGAAAGAAATGGGCAAAATCCCCCGAGGTGGCAAGGAACGGGAAAGGATCACGTGACGGGACCCTGTCTTTGAGTGACCAGAAAGTATAGGGACACCACCAAATAAGGTGCGCGGAGAAAGGTACGTTGTTGAAAACTATTTTGCTATGCAATATACTGCCTCATAATTTGCTCATTGTAAGGATGGGTCGCGGATCGATGCTATCAATAGAGGAACAAGCTCAAATCAAGGCCCTCAGAGATGCAGGACTCATCATACGCCAAATTTCGACTCAACTGGGACGATCAAAGAACGTTATTAGCAAATTTCTACGCAGTCCTGATCTATATCACTCGAGGAAGTCTTCAGGACGTCCCAAGCTTCTTTCGACTCGAGACGAGAGGCAAATCGTGCGAATGGTTTCCAATAAATCAATCAGTTTGGGGGAAGTGCGCAAGAGTTTGAGTAAGAAAGTCTCGAAAGAAACGATTCGGTGCTGCTTAAAACGCAATGGGAATGTTGTATATACCCAGCTCCGTTCTGCTCCACGTTTGACAAAAACGCACAAAAGGAATAGGCTCGAGTTCGTCTCTAGGAACAAACGACATCTTGAACTAAGGCAGATTTTTTGCGTTGTCAGTTCTGACGCCAGGTATTTTAACATTTCATAGTCCAGGTGATCTTCTCGGACAAAAAGCGCTTTAACCTCGATGGTCCAGATGGGAACCGATTCTACTGAGACTTACGCAAGAAGAAGGAGTATTTCCCAAGAAGGAATTTTGGAGGCGGCACAGTTATGGTGTGGGCGGCATTCCATGCAGAAGGAAAGCTCCCTCTTGGCTTCACGTCAGCAAGGATGGACGCAGATGAATACCAGCAACTGTTGGAAACCCATCTGCTCCCATTCCTTCAACAGAATGCTGGTCAAGGATGGGTTTTTCAATAGGACAATGCACCGCCGCATGTCAGGAGATCCACAAAAGGCTTCCTCAGAATAAATTCTGTTGAAGTTCTCGACTGGCCTGCATGTTCCCCGGATATGAACCCAATGGAAAATATCTGGGGACACCTTGTAGGGAAGATTTACTAGCATAACCGGACATATCTTCTCTGCAAGGACTTCGATCAGCAATTCTACGCGCTTGGGATGAACTTCCTCTACAAACACTTCGAAATCATGCTACTTCGATGCCAGCCCGACTTGTAGATGTTGCAATGAACCGCGCAGGAGCAATTGAGTACTAGTTATCAACGACTGTTTTCTATCTTGACAATGAAGTTGTTTTTTACTAGTGTCCCTACACTTTCTGGTCAATTGAAAATGGTGTGTCTCCATATTTTATTTTCTTATTTAGCTCACATCAAACCGATTTTGCTAAAATCTTTTGCTTCGAACTTCTTTGCTGTAACGAATTTTACAGTAAAAAATTCAGGTCGATTGATATCGAATAGCGTACGAAAAGTACAATTTTTAAGTGTCCCTATACTTTCTGGTCGCAGTGTATATGGTCTTGTAGGGCATCGGACGAGGATCACAGAACTGTGCTTCGTTTTTGCTGCCACTGGGTGGTCCGGAAATGGCAAAATTGGTATCGCTTCAGAGCGCGTTGATAAGGCATGACACCTGGAATGGCCCTGTCAGAAACTATCTAAGCTGCTGACTACGAATCTGTCACTCTTTTTCTAAGTTGTCACCTTACTTGCACTACTTTCCATCAAAGTTGAAGGTTGGAAAATACGTCTGAAAACATTGGAGAAGGAAGCGATCCCACTAATGTGCACAGCTTTTTTGGCATTTTCTCACTTGGGATCTGGTTACATAGTTTTAAGGATTCCTAATTTCTGTCTTCCCAGAGTCGCTAAACTTGTACCGTACATCTATGAGGCCTACTAGACATAGAATTGTTCAGTCATCTCAATTAATGTGCAGACCAAGAATGAATACAAACTACTGACCGTTAGACGTGTAGGGCATGGCGCAACCTAGGAAGAATTTTTACCGCCGACCTTTGCGCCGTGTCATTTGTGGCTCCATGATTGCAGTGTGTTCGATTTGATTGTATGCGGTTAAGATATCTTCTTAGTCATATGCTGTTGTGAGTTATCAAAAAAAAGCTGCAGTACAGCAATGAATACAAGCGAAAGAGAAATAGGTTTAACCCAGATACATAAAGATAGCGACTTCTCCATTAAAAATTTTAGCGATGCAACAAAATACTAAACAAGCGGTTGCTGCAAGACATGTGGATTCGTCCTAGTTTGTAAATTTCCCAGTGAAACTTCTCTATTACATAGGGAATCACACCCTTTTAGGAACACGTCGGATATTCTTACCCTTCTGGATGCCTGTCGTTGAATGTGTGTATGGCCTACGAATTGCATTACCCAATAAAAAGTTAGTGGTATTGTATCCATCCCGGATAATTCCACGTTCAAGCACTTTGGTTCTTGGGATGTTATCGAGCAGCAACAAAAATAACGGTTCTTAACATGGTGTAGAATTAAGATTGTTATGTGACCTCTATGCGTTTGGACGTCTCTCGTCTTCTTCATAGCACGGAAAAGTCAAGAGACATTGGGAGAGTTGCTCTTCCAAATACCATTCTATTTTTCAACAGCTTTAATTGAAAAAAAAACACTAGGCGGCTGATAAATAAGACAACACAGGCAACCCTCTGGAAACAGGCGAAATGAGCATACGTTGCTACTTGCTTGTCTTCCTTCTGATGGGGAGAAAATCCCATGTCGTGGCTAATGCGGCGACTGCACTACGTTTAAAAAACTCTATTAAAATGTCTAGGAATGGCCTATGAATTAGCGGTGTTTCAACTCCTAATCTGCCGTTGAAATAAGAACAATTTAAAACGAGATTAAATTTTTGTTGTTAACCGTTTTTCCGTTATCCGGCCATTTTCGGGCAAAATTATCCGTTATCCGTTATCCGGGTTTCAAAATTTCATTACCCGCTCATCCCTGATCCCCACACATTCCCCTAACACACTCCTACAGCACCTCTGTGCACACAAACACACACACACACACACACACACACACACACACACACACACACACACACACACACACACACACACACACACACACACACACACACACACACACACACACACACACACACACACACACACACACACACACACACACACACACACACACACACACACACACACACACACACACACACACACACACACACACACACACACACACACACACACACACACACACACACACACACACACACACACACACACACACACACACACACACACACACACACACACACACACACACACACACACACACACACACACACACACACACACACACACACACACACACACACACACACACACACACACACACACACACACACACACACACACACACACACACACACACACACACACACACACACACACACACACACACACACACACACACACACACACACACACACACACACACACACACACACACACACACACACACACACACACACACACACACACACACACACACACACACACACACACACACACACACACACACACACACACACACACACACACACACACACACACACACACACACACACACACACACACACACACACACACACACACACACACACACACACACACACACACACACACACACACACACACACACACACACACACACACACACACACACACACACACACACACAGACAAACGACGGTTCTCGCTTATATATAGTAGGATGGTTGCTCCTCGAGAACAGGTTTATTACCAAACAGCAGCTCTTACAGTGTCGGAGAAATGGAAAAGTTGGATAAGGAAAGAGGTAAGAGAAACTCGAGAAGCCACAGCAAGTGAACGGTGTCATCTACCACGGTAACAGAACACGTCAAAATAAATAAAGGAAGAAAACAGGAAGCGCTCGCAGTGCGTTATGAGATCAGACTCCAGAAGTCGGTACATCTTCACACCGGTGGCGTAGCACGCCTTTTGGGCAACACTTAATTGTGGATAAAAGGTCCGATTTGCGAAAATTTACGATTTACGGCCCAAAATGTAAATTGTAAATCGTCAAAATTTTGCCAAAAATCGCGGTAAATCGTAAATCGCCCACCCTGGTCAACCCAGCAGGGTGGGCGATTTACGATTTACCGCGATTTTTGGCAACCAGTACAAGATCGATGACCGCAACATGCAGTACGATTGGGGCATTTCTAAGGCCTTCTGCATGAATCCGCTCCGTCGAGACGGTCCTGTATTATTCTCCGTTCACCTCTGTTTGTCGTCCTTTGTAAATAACAATGTCTACTGGAAAGCGTAGATCCCCGCAGGGGACTGTTCCAGCGTGCGTCTCACTTCGCCCTGACTGGCTATTCCAGAACAACCTTTTCCCAAGTTTGAAGTTGTTCTAGAATAAACTGTGTGAAGCTCCAAAACCGCGAGGCATTCTACTAGGTTGGTGCATAAGTTCTCGGACATTTGATCCCTCTTGAATTGAAGCGCATTTTCCCGTCAAATTTCTCACTTGTATCAACGTGTAAACGATCGATCGATAGAGAAAGGAAAGGGCTACAAAACTGTTCCTGACATTTACTTCTGCGTTGTTAACGTCAGCTATTATGGCTAAGCAATTCATCCCAACTGAGACGCATATTCGGCACGCCATGTTATTCCTGCATCAATCTGGCCTCAATGCCAACGAGTCGTATCGTCGCCTGAAGGCTGTTTACAACGAGAGTGCTCCTGCTCGAAGTACTGTGTACCAGTGGTTCTCGAAGTTTGCAGTTGGTTTGGTGAATTCTCCGTTGAAGATAATGAACGAGAAGGGCGCCCGATGACATTGGATTTGGATGGCCTCCGAAGTAGAGTGGATGCGGACCCATACCAAACCACTCGCGAACTATCAAGCACTCTTGGTGTTAGTCACTCAACAGTCGCTCGAGGATTGAAGTCGATTGGCAAGGTGCAACAATTGGGTCGCTGGGTACCTTACGATTTGACACAACATGACATGGATCGCAGAGCCGATGCCGCTCTGTCTCTCCTTACCCTCAGACGTACCCACGGATGGCTGGACAACCTTGTCACCGGGGATGAGAAGTGGATACTCTACTCTAATTATCACCGGCGTGCACAGTGGGTTGACGCAACTGGAGAGGCAGAGGACGTTCCGAAACCCGACCTTCACGTGAAAAAGGTGATGCTATGCATTTGGTGGAGCGTTCTTGGCGTAGAATACTGGGAGCTGCTGGACGAAGGGATAACAGTGACGGCAGAGGTTTACGTCAACCAACTGAGGAAGTTGAGGGCCCACCTTCAAACCACACGATGAGAGCAAGTGAAGGTGTATTTTCAACACGACAACGCTAGACCGCATATTGCTAGAGCGATGGCGGCTGAGTTGGCGGACTACGGATGGACCATTCCTCCACATCCACCTTACTCACAAGATCTCGCTCCTTCTGATCGTCATTTGTTTTCAAGCCTTCAACGCTATTTGGACGGCCAGCAATTTAGGAACCGAGAGGATGTCAAGGAGGCACTGCTCACATTTTTCGAATCACAACCGGCCACGTTTTGGAGAAAAGGCATCCGTGACTTACCAGCACGTTGGCGAAAGACAAAGACAATATTTCATGCCCCAAATGTCCGAGAACTTATGCACCAACCTAATAAAAAAGCAGATAAATTAAGCATTCCGAAACGAGAAAAATATCATAAGCTCAACAATACAGTGAATTTAGTGCAGAAGTCCCTATATTAGGATAGAATACATTCAAGGCAAGATACATTAACATTTAATTCCGTTATTTTGCCGCACCCTGTATTTTCTGATTAACCTAACACTTGGGCAGACCAATGGTTGCCGCCGGATTCATCAACGAAATACATAATTCTAACAGAGAATTCACAGCGGAAAACTCAGATAACGCGGCTTCTCGCCCACCATATCGCTTGGTAGGCCGCGTTGTCTGAGTTTTCCGCTATGAATTCTCTGTTAAGTATGCAAGTCGTTGATGAATCCGACCCCAGTGCTGAAGATGCTTATCACTGAATGTTATTCGTCATCGAGTCAGAAATGAAAACGGTTATCATTATAGGCCTGCCTAAGCGGTAAACACTTTCATCGCAATACATAACAACAACTGACCACACTCATTGCTTCTCGTGTGTGCACGACGGGAAGTTTGCCGATGCAGAAGTCTGCAGTCTACAAACTCCTGGCAGTTCTCTGTGTGAGCGCATCCTTTGTGTGCGCAGCCTCCAGTGCCTGCAGCGATCCAGGCGATGATGCCGTCGATGGCCTGGTATGCCGTCTGTGTGGTTCGCGCTCGGTTCTGCTTCGAATAGATTGTTATAGGAGGCCCTCTGCCGCGTCATGGATTTTGACCAAAGCTGTGGAATCAGTACGTCCAACAGCACTGTCAGCAGAGGTTATAACGAGGTGTGCGCTTGCAGAATATAACTAGCACGCAACAGCCGTGTTGTCACTAACCATAACGGCAATAACAGCCACTTCAGACTCGTTGCTTCCGGAAAAAAGACGAAGTGATGCGTGATATCTACTACTGCCTATGCCCCATCGGAACGTCATATTTGACATGTACCTTAGCACTTTGGGTAAGGATCGGTTTTGAGTCCACATCTAAATTAGAGAGATCTTACATCCGGAGGCCAGACTCATCAACCGCTTGCCGTCCGGTAACGGTGAAAAGTACCGCCAAACCCCTAATGCCGAGATTCATCAGCATTAGCTTTACCAGTACCTTTCACCGTTACCGGTGGGTAAGCGTTTAACGAATCTGGCTCCAGGGACCGGATTCATCAACGACTTACGTAACTTTAACGGAGAATTGTAAGCTTATAAAGCGGTATGGTGAGCGATAAGCCGCGTCAAAAGCTCAGATAACGCGGCTTATCGCTCTCTATATCGCTTGATAAGCTTACAATTCTCCGTTAAAGTTACGTAAGGCCTATGGTATAGTCCCGCGGAAGTGTCCGCGGGACTATACCATAGGCCTTACGTAACCCATTTTCCGCGGATCGTCGGCAGCGGTCGGTGGACGGGGTGGGACGGGGTGTATAGATCGGAAGTCCGAATCGGATATCCGAAAATGATTCATTCGGATCCAATGTATTTAGATCTGTGGCCGTTTAGTGAGATCGCCCAGCCAACAAATTTCTTCCTTTTCATCCTTAGAGCTCCACCGAATTTGAAGCTGACTCCTTCGCTAAAAGAACACGACCATGAGATGTAAAATGCAGTATGTGCAAGGAACAGCGACCCACTTCGAGTACCGACTATGGCTTTAGGCGTGGTTTCAAATAGCATAGGTGGTGTTGGTTATTCAAAACCAGACGTTCATTTCAGCTACCTAACCCCACCAAACATCTGACCGGGGAGAGAACTTCGCCCTAAACATCGCTGACACATCGCCTGATCACGAGCACTCGTGGCGATGCACGTCTGTGACACGTCTTCTGAATCCGGTCCGGAGGCCTGCTCCGCCTTTACTGATCCCATTCTTTTGGTCTCACCACTTGTCTCACCACTGGTCCCCTTTCCTTGCTTCCTTTATTGATCCCTTCACTGGTCCCTTTTGACTGCTTCCCCGTCTTAGTCCCCCTCGAGGTCCTCCTTACAGTGGCCCTCCTCCTGGTCCTTCCATGCCCATGGCGCGACGTAGGCGACACGTCTTCTGAAACTGGTCCGGACTCATGGTTCCCCCTTGTTGGTCTCCCCTTGGTAGTCCCCTTTTCCTGGTCCCACCTCCTGGTCCCCTTCCTCGTTCCCCTCCCCTTCCCTCTATAGTCCCTTCTTACCGGATCCCCCCTGCCCTGGACCCCCCGTACGATTGAAATATGGAGTCAGTGTGACACGTCATCTGAATCAAACGACCCTTGTATGAGACCGACGATACATCTTCTAAATCAGGACGCCTGTTGCACGACGTCGGCGACACGTCTTCTGAATCAGCACGCCTGTTGCGCAACGACTTTGAAAGGTCTCGGAAAGATGGACAGCCGCTAACTCGTTTATGTACCATTTTTACGTCAAACTGGACACTTTTCACCTCTAATTGGACATTCCTCTAAGATAGCCGAAGAATTTTGAAATCAAATTGAACATCTTCCAACATGAAACGAGCTCCTCACGGGTTAAAAGGCTCTCCAAAAGGTTAGAATAATTTTTTGTTAAACGAAAATTGAGTACGTTTTTTAATTTCTTTTTTAGTTCAGCTGCCCACAATGAGTGTAATTATTTTATAAAATTTTTATTACTTACTTACTTATTTACATAGTTTTATAAAAAAATTATTTTCTGAGAAGATACACTTAATTTTTTGAAGCGTGACAAAGCAGCAATGACTTAAGGGGTGGGCACACTCCTGCCGCTAGACGCAGCTCCAATGATGAAGAATAGGGCAGAGACGCAGAGTACGTGTCTCTGCGTCAGGGGCGGCGACGCGCTTATGGCACACTTCGCTTCAGCGTTGACGCCCAGCGTCAGCGCTGCAAGCGTCAGCTTCACGGGATGAGCTCGGTCATTCCGTGAAGCTGACGCTATCGCTCCTGAGCAATAGATAAGATAAGTAAGATAGGAAATCCCTTTCCTCAACCAAACCATCCAACCGGTCAGCTGAGCGATGGTTGGCAGTGGTCGAATGCCGACACCAGAGAAAGAAAGAAGGACCACCCCTCACCGCAAACATGTCCTGAGCCTGAGAGCGACGCCCCGCCCCGTTTTTGACGCACTAAAGCCGCTGCCGAGCGTGCCCAACCCTTTAATGCATTGAAAGGTCAGACTGCGCCTTGCACTGGAAAAAGCTCTCGCGATTTTTATTTGATAGATAGTGTAAATGTTGCTTACATAAAGCATAAGAGTGGGAATATGTGTGTTCTTTACAATTGCTTCGGTTATATCGTTCGCAGGCGCGAAACTCCATGCAAACGACAATTTTGCTATGAATGGAATAAAAATCGCGATGTTTCGGACGAGTGCAAGGCGCATTCTCTTCTTTTGGCGCTAGAAAAACTGTCGCCATACTGCCCATTAAAACTAGTAATAAAGCTTTATTTTTCCGCAAAAGAAATGAGACTATTATAAATGTTCAAACAAAGTATTCAATTATTGGGTAAGTGAGTTGAAACCTCAAAAAATCATAGTAAAGTTTTCCTTAAACAAAAAATTAGGTGCAATCCCAAGCCAGAGGGAGGGGGCACTCCGTAGTCACTTGTAAATTGTATCTGAAGGTAAACACATGAAAAATAACGGATAAAAGTGCTTACTGAAGCCCTCTCGTGAAAACAGCAGGTCTCGTCGCAGGAATATTGAAAAATTTGGTTATGAAAGCATGAAAACGCTCCAGCGGCTAATCGAGGTTTAAATTCCCACGCTACCGTGATGCGTGCGCGTCTACTGGTTCAGCCTTTGGGCGATACGTAGAGGTGGAACGCCTGGGGCGTATTTTATCCTTATTATTGCTTGCTCTTGTTTTTTGTTCTTGTTTTAATGTGTTTGTTAGTAGGTCTTACTTAGATCTAAAGCGGCTTTCACACTGCCGTTGCTGCTGTTGCGCAACCGATGCCGTAATGATGAAGCATACCGCATAGATGCAGAGGAGCAACAACAGCAACGAGGGGGTCTTTCACACTGCTGCTGCCGCAACCCCGCATCAGCAACACCGGCACCGGTTGCGCAACTGTTGCGCGGCCTCAGCAACAAGGAATGATCGCCATCATTGCTTGCTGCTGATGCTCGTCAGCGGAGGCATATCACAGGTCTTATCTCGTTATCTTATCTCACGCGTTGCGGCTGCAGCAAGCATCGAACTCCACCCCTTTTTCGTTGCTCGCTGCTGCAACAGCAGCAACGGCAGTGGGAAAGCCGCTTAACCAGATTCTCCAGATATCGCGTCATATCGACGTGGCCATTTTCGATATCCACCGACACCATGGTCAGTCGATATGGAGGAGGGTCGTTGAGCGGTCGGTGGCGGATCGCGGTTCTTCCATCGCCGCTACAGGAGAGCACTGGGAGACGGGAGCAGTTCCTGCACGAGCACCTTGGGCGCACTACACCCTGGAGTCCCTTCCCTAGCCGAGTTGTGCGCTCGAAGAGCGCACAACCCATCTCCGATGTCCCCCTCAGCGACGAAAGCATTCTTGGCACGAGCCGCCTGGATGGCCCACACCCCGGAGTCCCTTCCCTAGCCGAGTTGTGCGCTCGAAGAGCGCACAACCCATCTCCGTTGTCCCCCTCAGCGGCGAAAGCAGTCTCGGCACGAGCCGCCTGGATGGCCCACACCCCGGAGTCCCTTCCCTAGCCGAGTTGTGCGCTCGAAGAGCGCACAACCCATCTCCGATGTCCCCCTCAGCGACGAAAGCAGTCTCGGCACGGATTGATGTGCAAGTTTGCGTGGTACTCCAGCAGGAGCTGGCATATTGCCAGCGGAGCAAGTGGTTAGTTCTAATGGCTATCTTGTTAGTATTTGGCCTTTCCAGGGGAGTATGGGGTTGGGGGTGTGGCGTAGATACCACAAGAGGACGAGGGTCGGAGCAAATCACAGTGTAAGGTGCCCCTCCCTCCCCGCCTTCGGATTGCACCAAAACTTATTCTAGCCTTTTTGGAAAGTCTCTAGTTTAGTGTAGAAGAAGCTCATCTCAATTTGGAAAAGTTCGCATTGATTTCGAAAGGGCTAGCTTATAAGAGTGTCCAATTTGGTGTGAAAGTGATATAACTCGCCGATACACTTACAACCGGAGAAAAACCCGTCCGAGTTGTCCGGGGTGCAACGCCCACAGCCGCGCGATTCAAACATGGTTTTTATTAACCATGGAACGCCCTTACTACAGGCTTTATACGTTGGAGCCAGGGATGAAGGACATTAACGACGCTACGACGCTCTATGGGATTTTCTGCCCATCAGAAGCCCCCCCCCCCCAACCCTATTTGCACCGGAGAAGCGTGCAAGCAAATATCACTAGCTGCAGCGAGTGATTAGCAAAGGGATAAGCAACTCGGTCCCGTAACGATTTCCCTGAATTTCACTCCGAAACTACGGTCAATAACTCAGACGGGGTTTTCCGGTTGTAAGTTTATCAAAAACTAGTGATATATACAGTGGCAGCAAAATATTTACGAACATCTACCTCTGCGACATTCTTCGGTCGTAACTTTGGAACCAAAGAGTCAAGAGAAAAAGTGGGTAGGTTTTTGTAACCCTCTGAAAATTCTCTACGACAAGCAACTAAATGTTGACTTGGCAACGCTAAATTTGCAGTGAAATTCGAATGAAAAGAAAATGCTTGTAAGGTAATGGATGGAAAACAATTCAAAATCACACTGTACTACAGTAGATCATAATGATCAACGCTAAGATCGATAATTTGCGCGGGAAAAACAGCTTTGCATAGTGTTTATCGATTATTGTCATCTTTAACTCCAAGCAGTGATTCTGAAGATGGTGAAACACAAGTGGCTAACCGCAACCCAGAGGGCTCAAGTTGAGCATCTTCGAGACTTAAAATGGTTCTACGCCGACATTAGAAGAAAGCTCAATTTGCCAAGATCTACTTTTTTTCAAGCGTACAAGGATGTGCAGGCGAATGGAGGACAGGCTGGATTGTGATATTCATCGTCTTTCATTAAAAGATCGTTTCAAACGGTTGTTGATGTCCACAGAGAAATACCAGCAAGCGGAACCATAAGACTTTCGGTTCGAAGCACTCGGAATCGTTTAGCTGAGTTTGGATTGAGAGGACACGTGGCTGGAAGGAACCCATTGGTCTCGTCGTGGAATCGACGTGTCAGATTAGCAAGAGAACATCTGGACTGGGAGGCCGAATACTGGGCAAAAGTGCTATTATCAGACGAATCGAAGTTCAGCAGGCTCGGATCTGACGGAATATGCTATGATCGTCGACGTGTCGGTGAAGAATTCAATCCCAACTGCACGCAACGCACTGTCGAAGTACGAGGTTCGGTTATGGTATAGGCGGCAATGAGCAGACGCGGGCCAGGGCTAATACATCGAATCCTAGGAACTATGGACCAACACCACCACACTTATACGGACATTCTAGAAAACGTGATGAATCCGTACGCTCGCAAGGGAATGGGAAAAGGCTTTATTTTCCGGCACGACAACGACCCAAAGCATACCAGCCGAAAGGTCAAGCAGTGGTTTGAGGCGAAAAGGATCAACGTTTTGAAGTGACCTGCGCAATCTTCCGATTTAAACCCTATAGAACACCTTTGAAGCGGCGTGGACAAGGTGGTCGAGCGCTTGAAACCGAAGAATCTGGATGAATTGGGAAGTCATCAAGGAAGCGTGGAATGCTATCCCAGTGGAGCGGTGCATAAAGTTGGTCGACTCAATGCGGAACCCTTACATGACTGTGATCAAGAACAAGAGCTATCCAACCAAGTACTGATCAGATCTTCGACAATAAATGTGTTCTGATGACCTATTGTAATACTATGCTATTTGGGGAGGTGTTTCCCATCCATTACCTCACGACCATTTTCCTTTTACTCGAACTTCTTTGTAAATTCAGCGCCATCAAGATAACATTTAGTTGCTTGTAGAGAATTTTCAAAGGACTCTAAAAGCCTACACGTTTTTCTCTTGACTCCTTGGTTCCAAAGTTACGATCAAAAAACCCCGCAGAAGTAGGTGTCCGTAGATATATTGCCGCTACTGTATATGGTAGAACATGGGTCAAAACGCACTGTCTTTTCCTCAATATTGACGTCTTCCTTGAACCGTCCTTGATGTCGTGATTTGTAGGAAACCGCGCTGAATCTCACCGAGGTTACAACTTGCACTGAGATACTGCAACAACACATCGAGGAAATGAAGGAGGAAGCGCGCAGGACAACGACAACCACCCCTACCACTACTACCACTCTCACTACCACCACCACCGATACCTCTACCACCATCACCACCACCACCACATCAGATGATGTAACGTCTTCTACCGGCGCGACATTGGAACTCTTAACTACCATACCAGGTAAACGATATCAAGCGGTATACTTCCGCACATTCCTCAGCTAAGTATTGTGGGCGCGTTTCAGTCTCCAGCAACGTTAGCGAGGGATGGGGTGGCGGATTCCGCGATGCGGTAAGCCTACCATCACGCTTAGATTTCTAGAATTCAACCTATTTCAAATAAACGATGTTGCAGAGGCAAATTTCCACAGAAAGAAGAAAGTTGCTGTAAGTATCATTTAAGTTGAGACGGATTATTTCGAGGTTAGAAGACAAGCTTCAACTGCTGAAATTATTGGAGATATATTAGGTTGTAAGGAAAGTATCCCGCCACTTGTGCAAGTTTTTTCAAATTTATCTCTCTCGTTCCATACATACAACAACTAAGGAACATATGCAAACATATGCGTATGCACATTATTATCTACAACACATTGCCATTCGTCAGGCAATTTGTAGATCCCGCTTCTATAGAATTTCTGAGGTTTTGACGAGAAGAACTCAGCGAGGCACTTTTCAAGTCGCTCTCTGTTGTCAAATCGTTTCTCCTGCAAACGGTTCGACCACGAAAGAAACAGGTGGTAGTCCGTTGGAGCAGGGTTAATGGTGAGTGGGCCGTAACATGCCATTCGAATCAGTGGAGTTTTTTTTCAAGTCTCCCTTAGAACGCGTGGACGCGCCTTGTCGTGAAGGAGGAAGATCTCGTCTTGTTTACCACGAGGAGCTGCTTCAAGCGATCCAGCTCCTTGCAGTAGACATCGCTAATGGCAGTAGTGTTTGCAGGTAGCAGTGAATGACTTCTTTGCAATTCCACCAGACACTGAGCGCTTTCGCGCGAGGTTACCATAAACTACCCACTGTTCGTCGCCAGGGACCGAGCCAAGAAAAATTCAGCCGTGAAGTCAAACAGTTCATGCACGCATCGTGGCGCTCCTGTAAGTTCATGCGGTATCCATGCACCATATCTACATGTCTTTCCAAGCCCGCAGGTGTTGAGCTATGGTGGTGTAACTGCACTCGACTTCCTCTGCCAGTTCACGGCTGCAACGCCGGGGATCCCCTGAACCAGCTCCAGAACGCGCTCCTCATTCACTGCAACTGGTCTTTCAGACCGTGGTTGGACCAAGCAAAAGTCTCCGTTTCCAGAACCGTACGTTCGCTGTGCCGCAGCAGGCAATGGTAGGCTCCATCGTTCCCATGTGTTATCCACCGGGATTCTTGCACTGCTTTGCTTTTTGAACTCGTAGAGCTGGAGCAGTCGAACTTGCTCGCAGTCGAGAACGATTTCCTCTGCCATAGTTGTAACGGAATATGACGACAATAGTAGTGAGTGTAGGTCATAGGTCATGCTATATATGCGTTATTGGGAGAAGGTTTCAGAACACGTTTCAAAAAGTTAGCGGAACGCCAAAGTGAGTGGCGGGAAACTTTCCTTACAATCTAATACCTACTTTTAGCATGCTTATGAAGGGAGAAAATCACTTCAAACAAATGGCTCTCAGGAATTTCCGATCAACCCATTACGTGCGTAAGGGCCTGTTCATACTTCGCGACAGCAGCGACAAGAGCGCAGCGCGCGGAAGTATGAACAGGCGACAAGAGCGACAAGAGCGACAAGAGCGACAAGAGCGACTGGGGCGTCGGGCGTAGTATGGTGTACGTAATTGCACCATAACTTCGTGGCCTAAAATATCAAGTGAATAGAGGTCTTCACGTCTAACTTCAACTTCAATTGCATTAGTTTTTGGAAACTGAAACAGACACAAGCAAACAGTTCTATTAGTAAAAAGTTTCCGGAAACTGAGACAAACACAAGCAAACAGACATATTTTTAGTCAAAAAAGTTGTTAGAAACTGAAACATACGGAAGCGAACAATCATATTACCTACATCGTCAGTCTGGCACTCAAAATAGACATAAAAGCCTTCCTTGCCTTTGTGTGAAGAACGTCCGAACAGGAATCGCTTTCTTCTAGCACTAGTGCGCATTCCAGCACTAGTGCTGGAAGAACAGGCGACAAGAGCGACAAGAGCGACTGGAGCGACGGCGCCGGCGCTCGAGTATGAACACTTTTCGGCGGCGCGCGCTCGGTTTTAATCGAAATGCATGTTTTGCACGGGCGACGAGTCGCTCTTGTCGCGAAGTATGAACAGGTCCTAAGATGCGCGAGAAATGTAGTGCGTCTGAAAGGGACCATTCGCCCTTTTAACTGCGCACGTTGGGCTTTCTTTATCTATTGTGTGCGTAAGAAGTAATAAGTCATAAAGATTAGCCCCCGTTGTGATAGTTTTGCTCCTGCACGCCGCAAAAACTTTTAAAATGGGGTTCAGTACGTTCCGACCAACGTATACAAGCGCACAAGTGCAGATGTCTGGAATTATTTTCGGTAAGTATACCATTTTCACTTCGAATTGGACACTTTCCAAATCAAATTGCGCACTCCAAGCTCAGCCTAAGACTTTTGAAATCAAAGCGAACTCTTCCAAATAGGAATGACCTTCAAGTTTTGCTCAAGGAAAAATTGGAATACCATTCTTTGAATTTTTTTTTGGTTTACCTGCCCAAATAAGCGTAATAATTTTATAGAATTTTTATCTATAGAGAAAAACAGCAAATTAGAATTTATCTCAAAGCACAGTCAAGGAGGAAGCATGTAGCGCATTAGAAGATCAGATCGCACTGTGCATTCAAAAAGTTCGCTTCAATGTTTATTTGATTGATAGTGTAAATGCCACTTACATGAACCATCAATGTGAGGATATGTATGCTCCTTACGTTCTTTTTGTTGTACCCTTAACAGGTGTCAAAATCCACGCAAACAGAAAACCTGATACGAATCGAATAAAAATCGTGACGTCTTGGAAGAGGGTCCTCTTTTTGGCACTGCAATGAAAGCTATTCTAAAAATGTTCTTGAACAATGAGTTGTTCTAACCTTCTTCGAGAGTCTCTAGTTTAATGTAGAAGAAGCTCGTTTCAATTTAAAAGAGTTTGCTTTGATCTGAAAAGTTTTAAGCTAGCGTGAAAGAGTGCCCAATTTCATTCGAAAAGTGTCCAACTCGACGAGTAAATGGTATATAGTTTTGGGCGCGTGGTAGCGCAGTCAAATGAGGCGCCGGTAAGTCGTTACCAGACTTGCCTGGAAAGGATGGAGCATTGACTTTTCATTAGTTTTCCAAATAGGTGCTCAAATTGCCTCTACAATATCCCGTGGAAGTAGAATGCACGGCGCAGCCCAAACAGGTATCGATTAGCGCGGACATTTATGCGTCGTGTGTTGCTCAGATTCGCTGCCGTTCAAAGGGCCAGTTGACAGATAACATCGAGATTTCTGTGAACATAAAAGATAAGAATGAACGATAAAGGACGGCGTTACTCATCGTCAGTCCCTTTTGGGATGCGCCACGCATTCTACTTCTACGGGACGTTGTGAGGGCGACTTGAATGCGCATTTGGTTATACAATGACTTGCAGTGGCCAGCCGATGCACAAGTCAGCGCTTTACCATTCCCAGATAAGTCTGTTAGGAATTCACCAACCCAGGAGGGATGAAAGGCTTGGTTGGCCTGGGCGGGAAATCGAAAATCCAAGAACCTGGTATCGGGTGCACATGACAGCCGGCACCTCCTCCGACTGCGCTACACGCGCCCTGCCAAATTAGTGGAAAGCAGAATGAGGGATAATTGTAATTTAACGTATTTCTGAAGTTTCTGCTCCCTCAGTTTCTGTGTAACACAGGATGTGTTTCAGGAGGCGCACCACGCGGCGGCTACTTGTGTTGTCGACTCTCATGACAGCCATACTCACGGCCCAATGCATTATAATCGCAAGATTTCGGAGGGATCTACGGGAGTACTTTACAAATCAAAGGAGACTAAGGATGAGGGGCTCAGCAAGTTCCAGCTACTCGAGCCACTCGAGCCAAGAGTCACGACAAGGATCGACTGTGCGAAGACCGCAGTTGAAGGAAGGCAGAGAGAAGCAGTCACGCAAGAAAGCCTCCACGGGGAAGCGAGCTACTCGCAGCGGCATGCACGTAGTCGCGAAGCCAAAAAGCAGCGAGGAAAACGTCGTCGACTTCTACCACTGGACTAGTGCGAAGTCAAAGGTGGGAACTGTGTCCCAAGACAAGAAGGAGGACGCATCCAAGACCAGCACTTTAGAGGCGTGATCAGCTGGGAGGCGAAATGCTCAGAAGACAGACAGACGTAGTTTTGCTCATAATGTTAAACCTGCCAAAATCGTTGCAAAATAAAAATTGAGAGCACCTAGGAGAGAGTTGCTTAGCAAGAGGTGACGACTACACAATGAAGAAATGTTCTCGTTGGACACACGCTGGTAATCCAAGTCAGTTAATTCTACCAGAATTTAGAATCTAAGTGAATCACGGCTCACACGTTCCATTAGACGAAATATTCTCCAACTTAAGACATCGTTGTGTCATCGGTGATTGATTCCGCTTCTCATTTCCCAGAGATCTCTTCCATATACGTTTTTTACCCCGCTCAAGTACTCATAGTTACAATACCTTTTTTTTCTTCTTCTTCAGCGTTTGTCCTTCTCTGTTACGGGGTCCGCTTTCCTGGAGTACTGGCGCCATTTTTCCCGACCAAATGCCTGATCAGAGCGCAACCTAGCCATCTTCGTCCTGATGCAGCGTATTAAGCCACCGCTGTTTTGGTCGCCCTCGTGGCCGCTTTCCGGGCACCTCGAGGTAAGGTCAGTCTTTCGGACAGTGTTACCGTTTGCGCGAAGAAAATGGTACCATCGCAGACGAGCTTCGCGCAGCTTCTCAACTATCGGGTGACACCAAATTTTGCTGAATGGAGTGCTTGCGCACTCGATCCAAGCGCGTTACTCCGGCCGTCCATCGCAGCATCTTCGGTTCCATTACGCTGAGGCGCCTTTCAATTTCTCTGGTAACGGGCCAGCACTCAGCTCCGTAAATAGCTACAGGTCAGACGACTGCTCTGTAGATCTTCGATTTAAGCCGCTCTGGTATCTTCTTGTCGCAGACCACTCCCGTCAGAGAGCTCCATTTGGACCATCCTGCAGTCACGCGTGAGTTCACTTTAACGAGTAGACCACCATCGGACGAGATTGCTATGATCAGTGTCTTGAAGCCGCCTACGCAGAGAATGGATGGAAGCAAGCTTAGCTCCGCTAGGTCTTACTTAGACCTCATCGGCAGCTGTCGTGGTTGTTGCGTGGCTGACGTGGACGAACACGGCAGCCGCCGGTTGATCTGCAGGTTTGCGGGATACTGTAGCGGGCGGCTGCTGTCGATGCGTCGTGGATCGCGCTGCGATGTCTTGTATGCCAGCGATGGCTGCCTCAGCAAGCGGGCCGTGGGGTAGTGGATGTTGCGTTGCTCCATGGGAGGAAGGTCAGGGGTTCGGTTCTGCAGCGTTGCGTGCTTCTTGCATATCAATTGAGTGGTCGAGATTTGAGGGGTTTTGACGTCATTGAGCGGCGTTTTCTGGCCTGGTTCTGCTGATGCTGCTGCGGATTCCCCCTGAGCGACGAAGGCCGTTTCCACACGAGCAGCTAGATGGCAACCACCCTGGTGTCCCTTCCCTAGCCTGATTCTGCGCTCGAAGAGCGCAGAATCCAGCTGCGGACTCCCCCTGAGCGACGAAAGCAGTTTCCACACGAGCAGCTTGGATGGAACTCAAAATCTATTCCGATCTGGTTTTAGCAGCCATTGTTCCACTCCCTTTCGCAATGCAATTTCGACATATACCTGCTGAATACGAATTCCATACGTATATGAATTGCTCTCTCCAAAGCATTCGCTAACGGGTGCTGCGAGACCACGCGGCAGCAGACACGTCGCAACGCGTCAGCCTGTGCAGAAACGCGTCCCGACGACGGATGATCCGCAGGTTTTCGGGATACTGCAGCATGATTTGGCACATTGCCACGGCAGCCGCCGATGAGGTCTAATGGCTATCGCTCCGCTACTACATTTCTTAAGATGTTATAGTTCGTTAAATGTACAGAAATCATTTGCTGAACAGAGAAAGGCAAGGATTTAAAGCTAAAAACTTTGATATCTGTTGAAGTTGTGAGGGTTCTTTTGACAAAAGTGAGAGAAATCACGTTTTTTCATGCATTACTTAGGGCAGTTTTGGTGCAATCCCCGTCGGGCGGGGGGGGGGGCAATCCATTTCAAGTTCTAAAGAAATGCAACATGCACCACAACATATAAATAAATATATATATATATGCTTACATTATCCATTTCTATCTTTCCAATACCAAAATCAGCTTTCTAAATTGCTTTCCTAGTCGGGAGAGGGAGTAATGAAAACACAGCAAATTGAACAGAAACCTGCAACAATTACAATACTATAAAACCTCGAAAACACGTTAAAGCAACGTTATTACCTTAATCAATTAGTGCATAGCGGTTTGCGATTTCTTTCCAAAGCAAATAGAGTTTTGGAGCACAACCGTGCTGCCGTGCATAGTGCCCCCCCCCCGCCTCGCTGCACCGTGCATAGTCCCATATTAAAACTATTTCAATGTTTCAGCGTAACGCTCGGACATTTTCAAGGGAGGGGATCAGGTAAGTTAAGGCATTCATATGTTGTATTGCATGTTGTAAGTACAGATGCGTAGCTATCGTTAACAATTCATAATGGACTGCCCCCCCCCCCCCCCCCCCCCCGACAGGGATTGCACCGCAGTTTTATATAAGGGAAATCGTTGGCTAGCGAAATGAAGGCCAAAGTGTGAAGAAAACCTTTCTCGTATTAGCTGCAGAACAGATCCAGTTTCAATTATTTTTGTGGAACTTGCCATCTAACGGCCACAGCATGCAGAAGGCGAATTCGATGACAAAATACAATTTTTAAAATTCCTGAGGAAACACTAGCGTGGACTTCGGAGGGTTCGTAAAACAACCAACAACTGCTCCAAGGAAAGCTGCCTACAACTAGCTGTCAGCAGGGTGAACTTTTTCACGTTCCAGTGGATTTGCGCTGAAGAAAAGAATCGTTTAATGTCAGCTTTATTCAATAGGATCGCTGTGAACGAAGTTATGCGGTTGCGAAGGAAAAATGTGTCGCAAAGCTTCGATTGTACACGAATTAGGAGCGGTATTGTAGCTCTTCCGCGATCCCGCGGATGGTTCAGCTTCCACCAATTCCTTCAACTCGTCGATCGGGATCACTCTGGGCCGACGGGATCATCTTCGACGCTGAAATCTTCGGCCCGAAGCTTATTGAACCACTGGCGCACGTTGCTCTTTCCAACCCTATTAGCCCCACACTTGATTGATCTGTCGAGCTGTCTCAGACGCGGATTGTCCCAATTTGAAGTTAAAATAAAATGTCGTTCGGAATTGGTCCTTCGACATACCTCAATAAGCCCTTCGAGAAGAGGTGTACAAAACAACGTTGAATCATAAATTATTAGGTTGTAAGGGAAGTTTTTGAGGTCTGTATTCAAAAAGTCATAACTCGGCTCAAAAAGCAGCATTTTATTCAATCTGAAAACTGTTATATGCGCCTCTCCCCTGCCATTCTGATAAATATCCAGCGTTCACATTTTCTTAAAAAGCTGACGAATTATAGCGTTTGGAACCAGCGAAGGTGAATTCGATATCATGTTGTCTCACAAGCATTGCTTCTCTAATGAAGGTATCCGGATGCTCCACAAAAAACGCTCGATTAAGGCTAGCTTTGATTATTATATTGCATGACGATGATCCTTGATCTAGGTTCGTTAAACTTTTACATAACGATCCTTTAAACGTGTGCAGAAGGGTCGTCCTGCAAGAAGCATTGAATAAGTGCCATCCATAGGTTTCGGACGGAACAGGTTCAGTTAAGCACACGTTTTCCCTAGATGTCCTGGAGGATCGGCTGGTAGTAGTCTGAGTTTATTTAAAAACGAAACAACGGACCAGTCGGACTATGGATCTCTAGGCCGCTTCGGATGACTTCAGTTGGGCAAAACAGGCTTCAAAAACATCCGTAGAGGCTCATAAATAGGTCGGCACTTATCATAACGATAGTACCTGATCTAAAATGTCCCTTGTCTGCATAAAACAGAGAATTAATGAAGGAGTACTCCCACACGATTCGTTCTGAGAGATACACCACTACTGTTCGCGCGAGCCGGCTGCGGTGCATGGGTGAGGAAATGCGGCACCCAACTGGTGCGCATCTTGTCCAGTTTCAGGTCTCTTGAAATGGCTAGCAATACCGATATTTCAAAAGCCTACATCATTAGCTATCTAACTGAACAACTGTTGTTCATCGCTAACGTCTGCTTTCCTTCAATAGTTATGCCCAACTAACGTGGGTCTCTCAGGCTCTCATTTGTTTTCTAACCAGCCTAATCCTCCAATAATTGCCGGAATCTGGCAGCATAGAGTTTTTTCCTTCTCAACGACCCTTCTTCTTTCAGTTCATAAAGTTTGGATGTACGAAAAGCAGTAGTACGTGTGCTGCAAAAAAAAAAGATGTTGTAGTAGTCCAGAGATGTCAGGAATTCTTCGGAAACACATATATTTGCAAAGAGCAAATCTTGTACTTTCCAAAAAGTGCAGATTATTAAGTGGGTGGTTGGGGATCAAAATTTGGTACGCATTTATATCACGAGCGCGCGCAAACTGCCAGAACTTTCCTTACAACCTAATATTTAGTCAAATAGAGCGAAAAATTCTGTTCAGAAAGTGGCATTAGCGTGCATGCAAGTTGATTTTTTACTTGATAATTGACAAATGAAAAATAATAACACAAAACACGGAAAATTTCGGGACAACCTAATACTTTAACCTTCTTAGAAAGCGTCCAGTTTTATCCAGAAGACGGTCATCTTGGTTCAGAAGATGCTCTATTTGACTTCGAAAGCGTCAAAACTGCTTCGAACGGTGTCCAACTTGATTTGAAAACTTGATTTGACATACGACGATCATCTTCATAAAACAAGCGAACCTGAACAACTACAGGGTGAACCAAAATAACGTGGACAAGATTTTTTCGTCATAATTATAAAACAACCAACAATTCGAGAAAACCTCAACTAAATTACAACAATTCAAACATTAGGGTACGTCATGTTCAAGTGGTTTCGTAGTGGCCTCCCTTGGAGCGGATGCAGAGGGCCAGACGTCTCGCGAATTCTTCGATGATGGGCCGCAGGTCGTAGCTGGGAACAGATTCTGTTCACGGATGAGAAGCTGTTCACCGTGGAGCAGGCGCACAAACGCCAAAATGGTAGAGTATGGTCTACAGGGGCTCCAAGCACCTCTGCTATCGTTCAGAACCCACAATCTGTTATGGCTTAGGGCGGAATCTGCGCCAGAGGCAGGACCCCTGGTTTTCGTGGATAAAGGAGTGAAAATCGACATAGATGTGTACCAGCGACACATTCTCGAGTCCGTAGTTCTTCCTTGGGCCACCAGCACTTCGGTGATGCCCATTGGACGTTCCAACAGGACTCTGCACCCGCACATAGTGCGAAGAGTGCGCAGGCGCGATGCAAGGTCAATTTCCTCGACTTCATCACGCCTTCGGAATGGCCGCCGTATTCTCCGGATTTGAATCCGATGGACTACAGTGTGTGGGCATTTTAGAGGCTAGGGTCGGCGTCAGACGCCACCGCAGTCTCGAGTCCCTGAAGGAATCCTTGCGCCAGGAGTGGGAACGGTTGTTTCCTGATGACCTGCCGCCCATCGCCGAAAAATTCGCGAGACGTTTGGCCCTCTGCATCCGCTCCAAGGGAGGCCACTTCTAAACCACTTGAACATGATGTGCCCTAGCGTTTGTATTATTGTAATTTAGTCGTGGTTTCCTCGAATTGTTGGTTGTTTTATAATTATGATTAAAAAAATCTTGCCACGTTATTTTGGTTCACCTTGTATAATAGAGGGGCACAGTACACCCAGACCCCTCTGTTCGAATCTGGGGCTCCGGCTTTTCTTCAGAGGTGTAAAACTCCCGCGTTAGTCACACCTTTGCGCGGACTTATGGCTTAATAGAGTGACCTGCGATTATCGCTGTCACGTCCTCCATTCGATGCATATAATGCACGATCGTGACCGCAAACATTGGACTTTGTGTGACTTGGGCACTGAGTCGACGACACGCAATCCAATGCTATTAGTAAGACCGCCCGAGAATAGACTGATGTGGGAAAATCAGAAGGCGGAAGCATCAAGAAGATATAACGACAGCTCTATCTGATGCAGTTTCTTTGCCCGGCACAAGACAGTGTAGAAACCCTTTACCAGGGAACTTCAAAGGCACTGAGATTCATAACCAGTTGTCATAATAACGTCTACAGACCAAACACACAGAACTGACGACCGAAAAAGCAGCGGAAAATTGCAGCACATTAACAAATCACAAACATGTGAGCCTTAAGCAACAGGATTGAAAGCAGTTGAAACCAAAGCGGATACTTGACAAACACTGGAAGGCTCGGAGCTGCGAAATCACACAGGACAGCCTTCACGAAGGCCGCCCACTGGTCCTTAGCTTTAGGCCTTTCCACCGCCCAGTTGCACCCGACAACAGATGAAGCCGTTGTCGGTGCCGGTATAGAGACAGGCCGAGTTGTCCGGACAGCTCTGAGGCGTTCCGCTTCGAGCATACCTGGAAGGGTAAGGCCTTAGCTGGCCAGCTGCGGACAACATTGCACGAAACGACTCACGGATTGCAGGTACGATAATTGCCAGCCAGCTCCACCGGCACGAGATTGGCCGGTTGTGGGGGACACACGTTCGGCAGCCGAACGTCTGACTCCAGACCGCAGCAGATGTACCTCAAATGAAGAGTGGCACGATGAGCGAAGCAGATGCCTACAGTGTGCTCCACAACACCTTCATCCCAAGCGCGACTCGCAATGAATCTTGGAATGGTGCTTGTTGAGATGGATGGAACTGTTCGGCTTTGGCCAAGATTGTTTTATAGACAACACTTACTGTATCTTTTGGTCTTTGGACAGAAAATGCAAAAAATGGCTTCTCCGCCGCTTTTTATTGCGCTCTTCAAACTGTGTGCTTTGAATAGGATTAGGCTGTAGCAAAAAATAAATAAAGGATTAGGCTGTAGCAAAAAATAAATAAGTTTTTTTAAACCCTAAATCATCCCTTCTCAGATCCGTTCCGTACGTTTTCTCCCGCTCTTCAAAAAAAACAACAACATGTGGATGTCGCTCTAATTTTTCTAGCCGACCTTTTCCAGGGCTCCGCAAAATCATGAACCAACGCTACTGTCAAGTCGTCATGCTTTACGAATTTAAATTCGGACATTCTGCGCAAAAGTGTCCCGTAACTTCAGCGCTTCTGGGACGAACTGTCCTTACGAACAAATGGTGAGGCTCTGCTTCGAAAAATTCGCTTCTGGCGATTTTGATCTCGAAGCAAAACTGGGTAGCGGATGCAGCTCGTCTTGCGTATTATAAATGTAGATGAAAAATGGGTCCGTTACGATAGCAGGAATTTGTCTGGATAAATTAGGACGCTCCAACACCCTTTCCTAAACCCGACCTTCACCCTAAAAAAGTCATGCTTACTTTGTGGTGGTATTGTAAAGGTGTAATCCATTAGAGCTTTTTGCAACCTGCTCAGGCAGTCACAACAGAGCCTTACTGCCGTGATTTAGACCAAATGTATGAGAAGTTGCAAAAATTGTGACCGGAAGTGGTGAATAGAGGAGAGCCGCTCCTGTTACAGGACAACGCAAGGCCACACACCTCACAAATCACTCGGCGAAAATTGACCCATTTAGGTATCCAAGTTCTCCCTCACCCACCACATTCTACCAACCTTTCCCTACTGATTGTCACTTTTTCCGAGCTCTTGATTCTCATTTTGTCGGAAACAATTCACTAATTTGGGCGGTGTTGAAGGTGCACTCCTTGATTTCGTTAATTCCTGTGATCTCGGTTTTTATTGTAACGGGTAATATTCATTACCTTTTCGTTGGCAAGAATGTATAGATTCTTGTATAGGTTTTTACATCGATTAATAAAGTTGTGTTTATTGTTTAAGCTGAGTTATAGTAGTTTGAAGTAAGCGGTGACCGCTTCGGCGATTAATTTTGTGACGGCCTAATGGCTCATCGGATCAACATCGTAAACATTTATGGAACTTTTCATTTTGACGGGTAGACCATTCGATGCTGATTCCGAACGTCGGATTTATCTTTTAAAGCGCGCAGCTTGAAAAGCGCTATCAAAAAGCGACGGATAAGGGTTTTTCGGTTGTTCCACCCAAAGACCAAAAGATACAGTCGGTATTGCACCTTCAGCCGTCGTTTCGGCGTTGACGCCTTCTTCAGACCTTGAGAAATCGAATCGAAACTGAGAAGCTATCCCTCGAAACGCCACTTCATTTTAAAAATGTAATTCCACAGAGCGAAAGATCCTAAAACAGCACCTCAATGCCGTCATTCATTCTATGGCTGTGAGGTGCCGTTTTAGGTCCTTTCTTTCTGTGGATTTACTTTGTAAAATAAAATGACGTTGGGGTGGGGCAGTTTCTTAAACTCAATTCGATTTTTCAAGGACCTGAAAATCCAACATCGCCGATGCGTAAGCCGGAATAAAGGCAAATAACATCTTGACCAAAGCTAAATATTGTTACTCTTCTTAACAATATCTTTAACATCATTTCTTTTGAAAGCTCGGCACTGTAAGCTTCCTATGCTATCGTATCGCATTGCGAAATTGGTTTCAAATTCGCGGATATTGCGCTGAGCTTTGTAAAATCTGTGGAAATCGAAGGCTGGATAGTCATGGAATCAAAAAAGTCAAAAGGTTTAAACTGACAGTTGAACTCTTCCCAGGGCATGCCACTCTTTCTTCCAAATTTCCCCCGCGCATCTCATTAGCTTGGACTAGAGAGTGGAGCTCTAGCACTAGTTCAGGAGAGGAGATGATGGTGAGGCAAAATATTCTGTTCCCTCCTAACTAGGATAGAACTCAAAGGTGCTTGATGGACAGGTTCTTGGTACTTGTCGGGCTCTTGGCCTACGGCATACAGTGGGCGCGGCGAGGCAAGGAAGACGTTAACCAATCAAGACACACTCCTTATTCACTGTAACGTGCCGTTGACTCTCTAACATTTAAAATTAGTTTCCACTTTGGATCTCTTCTGGGATGTGACCTGTCGCCGAGCAATTCGACGTTGCACAGATTAGGCAGGAAGCTAACTACAGTGGGTGACTGTCAGGTAAGACGGATGGCGCGGAAGCAGCTGAAAAAGAGGGGTACTACTGGATTTTGGTGTGGTTTCTATGGAAGGCCGGGAAGACTTCAGCCAATCACAACGAACAAAAGCACCCATTCAATGTGAGCCAGCCAATCAGAGCACCTACCGTAATCGTCCCTCTGAGTGACGCGCCCGTTCGATTCGGCGTGATTGGTCAAATGCGTCCGCCCTCCTCCCTAGGCCAAATTGACAACTAGTACAAAAAGGAGCTATGGGGCACCTAAGTAAATCCACTTGAAGGGATGGTGTGGCAGTCGCGTACAGGAAAATAAGTCACTATTAACCTCATCAAAGTGACTGAATAGGAGAATAACACCCCTACGAAAGTCGGAAAATGCTCTCAGTTACCCATACTATCATATGGCAAGACTGAAATGATGTAAATTCTTCCAACCTCTCAAGATTCGTGCTGAACTGGCAATGCCTGTTCGCGCCGCATCCTTGAATAGCGTCGTTGAGAGGGGCTGAAGGAGAGCAGTACTTGTACTGCGCCCCACTTTCTCCAGGAACGGGAACAAGTTGAGGTGGGCAATCTGAATGGAATATGACTTATACTTCTATTACTTTTAACGTTGAACTGCTTCAGCAACACTCACATCCAGTATCAACACTGTCTGGAGAACGACAGCAGTAGAAGGCGTTGACCGACGTGGCAGTGGTGGAGAACCAGCAGAAGAAATTGCCCGGACAGGCGCCGTCCACATTCGGCGTGCACTGCATCGGCTGGAGCGACAGCGCCGAGATGAACGGAGTCGATGAGGTGGGGCAGAGCGCTGAAACGAGGCGCTGCTTCTGTTGCTGGTGAGAAGTCTGGAAACGTCGCGCAAACCTACACTGAAGTTCTGTGCTGGCTCCACAGCATACGCTCTGATCTAATAGTGGAGACGAGTAGCACGTGTAGCCATCCGGACAGCCACCAGAAACTCGGCCTTGACCACCTCAACCAATCAGCACGTTTCTTTTTTGAAGGGGCCTTCGGTCTCCCTGACTCGGGAAACTTCGAGAACAAAACGCTTACCAGGATTGCTACACTGAACCAGACGGTTGCTGTCCCCGTCCTTGGCGACAACCGTTCCCGGAGGACATGCTTCGGAGAGACAGTAATTTTGGCAGGACTTCTGAGATGCGAAATTGTTTCGATTTCCTGGAAAAAAGAATAAAATCCGGATAATCCTAATCGGAGGGGCGTATATTGACCCGGAGCTTCTACGACAGCTTTGACTGCTGCTCCCGGCGCCATATGCGTGAGCTTGCGTGAGATTCAAAGAATGTGGAATTATACGACCGAATCACGCCACAAGCCGCTCTGCCTCGCACGTCTGTTCAATTCCGCCTGATTGGTCCGGTGCGTTCCGCCATGTAGGCCACATTAACTACTAGTACCTCTTGATTTTATTTAAATTTTCCCATTTAATGAATCGTTGCACCGCTATTCTACACATGAACCTTTTTATAAGATCTTTCCGGCGGCTATTATAATACCAAGACATAGCAAGGCTCTATTTTATATTTTAAAGACCAGAGAAGCGAAAACCTTACAGTATGCCTGAAGCTGGGGTCCCGCTCTGCACCTGACTAATATACCAAGATGTTTGATTGATTGGCAAGTAAATATTACCCACATTAAGACTTGCGAAGGAAAATCTCGGATATTAACGTTTTATTCGTTGGAGCCTTTATTATTGAGGACGACTATTATTACTGAAGATTACTTAAAGAGTTTTACACTGATCTAATGCACAGCGGTAAACTCAAAAACTGGACAATCACAATATTTCTCAGTTAAAAATAAGCTTTTTAGGTAAAATATCACCAAGAAGTTTCTTTTGTTGTTGAAAAATCACATTATCAAGTATCTGACTAAAAACTCGCATGTCCAAAGTTACAGTTACAGTTAGTTACACAACAGTATTAAAGGCACAATTAACGCAGAGAATTTGTCCTCAATTCCACCACAAATCTTGAGGCTGCTTCTTTCAATTTTTTTAAAATGAAAATAGGATGGTTACCCAATTTTTTTTACTTCATCTCGACTAGTTCTACCGGGTTTCTTCAGGTTTAGTGAACGATGCTAGGGAAACGATGTTGTTGCTGAAAGTAAAAGATCGTAAGAGTAAGGTTTGAAAAACCCTACGCTTTGGCCAATTATAATTATAATGTATAATAAATAGCATTTAATGACAATCTCATCGTGAGATTTTAGCATTCTGATCTTCAAAACAAGCCATAGAACTTTGCTCTAGCTATGAGTTTTGTAACAATTCCGATATTGCTAGCATTTTTAGGACAACCTAAAGCCCTGCATTATTAAACTGGAAATTTCTTCGAAAAATTCATCTATAGAAAATGATCTGGCAAAGCTCACCAAGGGCGAGGCTGTAGAATTAAAGAACTATTCAGAATCCAACTTTCAGTAGCGATCGCTTAGCACTGTCATTTAACCGAACAAAACCCTCAAAAGTCACCTTCGCATCCATTATACTCGAATGTTTGACAGGTCTTCGAGTCGGCATTGAAATACCACCGGGTGATTCGGGTGCTCGAACATCGCACTCCGACATCTCGCGGCTGTGAGCATACGAAGTTCTTTGACGGACAGCACAGCGGTTTCGTCTGATACACGGTTCCTGAACGAACAAAAACTTCACTCTCATAATACTGGACCAAAACTTTGAAGGAATTATAAGGAACGCTTAGAATCTTGAACGTTTCCAAAGGAATATACCTAGTCTAAACAGGGATTCAGGGAAGAGAAAATCTCTTTTCGGATCTCTGCCTAACGATTGGACACTAAGGTGGATGGTGCTACAAGCAGTCACTTTCTATTAGGTTGGTGCATAAGTTCTCGGACATTTGATCCCTCCTGAATTGAAAGCGCATTTTCCCGCCAAATTTCTCACATGTGTCAACACGTAAATGATCGATCGATAGAGAAAGGAAAGGGCTACAAAACTGTTCCTAACATTTGCTTCTGCGTTGTTAACGTCAGCTATTATGGCTAAGCAATTCATCCCAACTGAGACGCATATTCGGCACGTCACGTTATTCCTGCATCAATCTGGCCTCAATGCCAACGAATCGTATCGTCGCCTGAAGGATGTTTACAACGAGAGTGCTCCTGCTCGAGGTACTGTGTACCAGTGGTTCTCGAAGTTTGCAGTTGGTGAATTCTCCGTTGAAGATAATGAACGAGAAGGGCGCCCGATGACAGTGGATCTCTCTTGGTGTTAGTCACTCAACAGTCATTCGAGGATTGAAGTCGATTGGCAAGATGCAAAAATTGGGTCGCTGGGTACCTCACGACTTGACACAACATGACATGGATCGCAGAGCCGATGTCGCTCTGTCTCTCTTTACCCCCAGACGTACCCACGGATGGCTGGACAACCTTGTCACCGGGGATGAGAAGTGGATACTCTACTCTAATTATCACCGGCGTGCACAGTGGGTTGACGCAACTGGAGAGGCAGAGGACGTTCCGAAACCCGATCTTCACGTGAAAAAGGTGTTCGTGAGCGTTCTTGGCGTAGAATACTGGGAGCTGCTGGACGAAGGGATAACAGTGACGGCAGAGGTTTACGTCAACCAACTGAGGAAGTTGAGGGCCCACCTTCAAACCACACGAGGAGAGCAAGTGAAGGTGTATTTTCAACGCGACAACGCTAGACCGCATATTGCTAGAGCGACAGCGGCTGAGTTGGCGGACTACGGATGGACCGTTCTTCCACATCCATCTTACTCACCAGATCTCGCTCCTTCTGATTATCATTTGCTTTCAAGCCTACATCGCTATTTGGACGGCCAGCAATTTAGGAACCGAGAGGATGTCAAGGAGGCACTGCTCACATTTTTTGAATCACAACCGGTCAGTCAATTCTACGGATAAAACGAGTAAAGGGTAAAAGTTTGCGCTAATGAATCTCTGCTTGAGATGCGCCACGCATTCCACTTGTACAGCATATTGGGAGGATACACATTTGGCTTATACAATGGCCTGTGGTGGCCAGACGACGAGAATCAATAAATAAATAAATCAAATAAATCTGGTGCCAATTCACCGATCCGTGAGAGATGTAGAGGTTGGACGACTTGGGTGGGACCCGAACCAAAAAGTTTTATTCGCGGTGGGTGCGACAGCAGGAGCCTCCCCCTATCACCTGACCTAATTTTTCAGATAGAGTATAACAACTTTAACTAAACCCTTTAGGATGTGCCCACACTATACTCTTATCGTAGAGGCAATTTTAATGCGTTTAGGACTAAACAATGACTTGCGCTGGCCAGGCGATGGACAAGTCAGTGTTTTTTTTTCCTGCTACGCGGGTCTGGCACCTATTCACCGACCCGGAGGAATGAAAAGCTTGGCTGGCCTAGGGGGGAAATCCGAACCAGGAACCTGGATTCGGATGCAAACGACAGCCGGTGCATGCTTCGACCGCTACAATTTTCGAAATACCCAAGTAAACGCCTGACCTTAACGATCGCAATTTTGAAACCCTCGATGGACGACCTCGAATGAGAATGATCTTAAGGAAAGGACATAGGACAGGGAACAAATGCCCGATGGTCCCCACCAACTAGGATCGCGCCTCTGTTTCACATCGCTGGGCAATCTTCAAGTGGTCTTCTAGAACAATAAAGGCTAAATAGCATTTTCCTAACCATACTGAACTGCACCTATTTTTTCTTAACCTTTCAAATTAAAATTCAAATCGGTCGGGTGTAGTGCAGTCGGAAGAGGTGCCGGCTGTGGTTCGCCCATGCCAATTAAGCCTTCCATCCTCCGGGGTGGGTAAATTGGTACCAGATTTCTCTGGGAAGAATAAACCCCTGATTTGGCTAGATTGTAAAGGACAAATACATTCAAATCGCCTCCACGACACCCCGTAGCAAAATGGGCGAAGCATTCTAAAAGGAATTGAGTAACGCCCTCTTTTTTCCCTTGTCCTTTAACCTTTCAAATTCCTTCGAAAAATTCTCGTTGAAATGACCGTCACATCTACTCACCTGTCCACGTAGTCACAGGAGTACAGTAGTGAGTCGATGGACACTGCCGGTTTGTCGTACAGGCTCGCGCCGCTCCATTTTGTTCCTTCCACACCTAAGATTTCACCACTACAGAAAACGGAACTGCAATCCCACCACGATTTCTAATCATCGCTGAGTCGCGCGTAGTTCCACGATTCGCAGCGACCACGCTAAGATGACGGACGCGTGGACGTCCTGCGAGATGAGATCGACCGGTACAGAAAGGCACCGACAAAAAAGAACAAACATCCGCTCTCACTCACTCTCCTCATTAGTCAATAGAGCGCAGATTAGCTGCGGTCAGGCGATGCTCGTCGTCGTCGGACGAAGACAAACATGACCTGCTGGCTGCTCGGTATTTCTCAGCCAGCGCTGGATGATGAGCTTCGAGACAGACGCCAGTGAAGGCACAAGCGAGGTCGGAA
Source organism: Heligmosomoides polygyrus bakeri (assembly GCA_947359475.1). Taxonomy (NCBI): domain Eukaryota; kingdom Metazoa; phylum Nematoda; class Chromadorea; order Rhabditida; family Heligmosomidae; genus Heligmosomoides; species Heligmosomoides polygyrus. Next base: position 84,383,327 of record OX375869.1, on the reverse strand, counting down.
AACGGCTAGCGGCAGATTCAGAGCTCACCTCTCCTCCGTCTGGGCAGGACTCCACACGGCAATAGTCCTTGCAGTCCTGCTGCGTGGCGAAGTTGTTCGAGTTGCCATCGCAGCCGTTGAACGAGTACGTCTGGCAGGTCCTAGTCGTCGAGTCGTAGTACCAGCGGGTGACGGCAGGTCCACACGACGCACCGGACTTGTAGGACAGCGAACAGGTGTATGCTGTAAGGGTCAATTTCGAGTAGGAAAAGGCTCCAACTGCACTTAAACTGACTAACCCTGGGTTGGGCAACATCCGTAGGTCGTGCCGTCGTAGTAGCAGTAGTGGTTTGCCGGGCATGTGGTCGACGCCGCAGAGGTGCCGCCGCAGATGATGAAGTTCCCATTCGAGTCGGTCATCGCCGTGCCCTGGATGCACTGCGGTTCACCTAAACGACGCTCACATCATGTCCTCCATTCACAGCACTGAAACCTCCTGCGACTGTACTTCTCGCATCTCGGCAGTAGTCCTGGCACTCCTTGTAGGTCTCGAAGTTGTTCGCATTGCCCTGACAGCCGGAGTATATGAACTCCTCGCAGTTGCCGGTCTTGGCGTTGAACCACCAGCGATTCGAGTACGTTCCACAGTTACCCTGCAGCAGTCAGCTGTGACATTGGCCGCGGGATATCGAGGGCCTTAAACCCCTCACAAATGACAAACCTGCTCACGCGGAAGTTTGCACACGTACTGCGGACGTGGACAGCAAACACCACCGAAAGTGGTCGAGCCTAAAGACCACCATTCTCAGCAGCTATCCATGACAGAACGTTGGAATAGAAGTTGTAGCCACTTACCGGACGTGCTCTCACAGGAGTGAGTAGATGGACAGGAGTTCGCCCCGCTACCAGTTGGCGAGCACTCCATGTTTCGCTCACCAGACGAGTCCTTCAGCGGCTCGCCGGCCGAACAGAGAACTGAAAACGGGCGGATACGTAAAAAGAAGTCGTTCCTGAATGCCTTCGCCTTATCAACTCCTGAATTTTGTTAGCGTGTCCCATGGAATGCCGCTCCAGATCGAAAGGTTAAATTCATACAAAGCGTTTAAAACCAATCTTTGCTCGGTAATATATTCTCCACAATTATCAACACCCCTTCGCCAACGTATACGCAAAGAATGGATCCCGTCTTTCCAGGAATTCGGAGACCTAAATACGGATTTCGCCGCAGTCGGCGAACCTATTCTCAGCCAAGGTGTGCTGCATCCTGCGGAAAATGTAGCAGTCGGAGGGGGCAATGTCGGGGCAGTACGGCAGATGGCATAAGGCAAAACGGTCCAGCCAAGTTCCTCCATTTTCTGCTGAACGCCTTTTGCGATATGACGCCTCGCATTATCATACAGCCATTACCATGTTGGTAGAAGACGTGCCAACTCCTTGGCGGTGGAACGCATTTTGTATTCGAGCCAGCTGCTGTGACTAAACTTCCGCGTTGACAACCTGGCCCGGTTTCAGCTCTTCCACATAGACGACTTCTCTGCTGTTCCACCAAAGACAAAGCATTGCTTTATTTCCGAGTAACTCCGGTTTTGCGACAGGTTTAGCCAGCTCCCCAGGTGTTAACCACTGTCTCTTCCTGGGGTCGGATTCATCAACGGCTTACATAACTTCAACAGAGAATTCACGGCGGAAAACTCAGACAACGCGGCTTATCGGTCACCAACCATATCGCTTAATAAGCCGCGCTATCGTGGATTTCGGCTGTAATTTTCTCTGTTAAAATGCTGTAGTCGTTGATGAATCCGGCGCTAGCTGGTGGAGTTATCGTAGTGAATCCATTTTCCGTCCGACGTATCGACGGTATCGAGAAATCCAGAATTCTTGAACTGGCGAAGAATTCCGGCCATAGATACACACGCTGGTTTGTTCGCGTCGGACAGCAAGTGCGGTCTGACCCATCTGCCTCAGCGGTTCGACTTTCCGATCTCGCACAAGTGCCTCTGGATAGTGGATTTGGAGCAAAAGGACTCTATTGCAAGCTCCCAAGTCGATTTTGTCGGATCAGCTTCGTCGGCTGTCGGTAAAAGCCATTATCCAAGATAGACGCTTGTCTTCCGTGGCCTTCGCCTGGAAGACTTTCGTCGCCGGAGGCAAAACGTTGAAACCACCGCTCGCTCTGTCTTTTGCAAACGACATCTTCGCCAAATGCAGCTACCAACGAACGATGCGATTCCGCAGCGGATTTCTTCAATTTGAAGTCGTAGAGCAGGCACGCGCGCACAATCATTTTCTGGTCCATTGAAGCGCGAAGGCTATAAATTTAGAAACCGATGAGAGAAAAGTTTAGTAAAAACAGGAAATGTAAAAGATGAAACACCGGTAAAAGCTGACTTTAAATGAGCTCACAACCGATGCGAATAACTGTAAATGAAGGCCACAATGTAAGCGACATTGTTGGACATCCTAATAATTAAAGTACGGCGAGAAAACTAGGAACAGTAGCAAAATTCGTGGCAAACGACTGTCACGTTACCTTCTCCGAAAGGTAGAGTGCTTTCTTATTTACAGTGTGAACCAAAATAACGTGGACAAGATTTTTTATCATAATTATGAAACAACCAAGAATTCGGGAAAACCACAACTAATTTAGAACAACACAAACATTAAGGAACATCATGTTCAATTGGTTTCTAAGTGGTCTCCCTTGGAGCAGGTGCAGAGGGCCAAATGCTTCGCGAAGTTTTTGGCAATGGGCCGCAGGTCGTGGCTGGGAACGGATTCTGTTCACGGATGAGAAGCCGTTCACCGTGGGGCAGGCGCACAGTCGCCAAAATTATAGGATCTGGCCTACAGAAGCTCCAAGCACCTCTGCTCTCGTAGAGCACCGCCAGAACCCATAATCGGTGATGGCTTGGGGTGGAATCTGCGCCAGCGGCAAGACGCCCTGATTTTCGTGGATAAAGGAGTGAAAATTGAAAAAAAGATGTGTACCAGCGAGACATTTTCGGATCCGTAGGTCTTTCTTGGACCCAATAGCACTTCGATGATGCTTATTAGACGTTCCAACAGGAGTCTGCTCCCGCACAGAGGGTGAAGAGAGCGCAGGCGTGGTGCAAGACCAATTTCCCCGACTTTCTTACGTCTTCGGAATGGCCGCGTATTCTCCGGATTTGAATCCGATGGACTATAGGGTGTGGGCATTTTCAAGACTAGGGTCGGCGTCAAGCGCCACCGCAGTCTCCAGTCCCTGAAGGAATCCTAACGCCAGGAGTGTGAACGATTGTTTTCTGATGACCTGCGGCCCATCGCCCCCAAACTTCCCGAAACGTTTGGCTCTCTGCATGCAAGGGAGGCCACTTCAAAACATGATGTACCCTTATGTTTGTATTGTTATAATTTAGTTGGCGTTTTCTCGAATTCTTGCTGTTTTACAATTATGATGAAAAAATTTTGTCCACCAAATTTTGGTTCACCCTGTCATGAAGACCCTTTTTCCCTGAAAATAATCAAAGTTCCTCACTTCTTGAGCAGAACTTCTCACAGTGATCCTGCGACAAGAAGTTGTTGAAGTTGCCTCCTTGTCCGAGATACTGAAACACGATAGCAATAGTATTTTAAGACAATTAAGGAATAACTGAAATGATAATTTTGTTGTTAGAAGGATGTTTCGTTGCGATCAAAACTCTTGCGCCGGGCGGGACTCGAACCCGCATCTTCTGCTTTCCGGGCAGCGATGTTCGCCTTACACCACCGGCGCTGTTTGGTCGAACTGAACATCCACGATATCTTCTTAGCAAGTACTCACCTAATTTTTTTAACAAAAAAGGGCCTACCAGAGCTGCAGAAGCAGTCACAAGCAGAGCTAACAGGGTACAACTAACTGATAGCGCAAATAGGCTCTCACCAGACTCTGTCTATCGTCTCGTTCAACGTGTTTTCCGTTACTTTGACCTACGCGAGTGTCCCAATGGAATGCTTGTGTAATTCGCGACATACGAGAGCCGTGCGTCAGTCAAGAAACTCTTATATTCTCGTTCTAAACAGATAAACAACATGACTAGATATGAGGCATGTTACAGATCATCGAAACATTTTTACACAAACTGTGGAGCAAAATTTTGCAGGAAACGATCCGCGATATTATAAGGGAAAGGATAAAGGACGGTGTTGCTCAATCCCTTCTGGGATGCCCACACATTCTACTTCTACAGGATGTAGAGATGAGTGATTTAAATGCATATTTGCTCATATAACGACTTGTGGTGGACAGCCAATCTACAAATCAGCGCTTTATCCTTCCCAGACAAGTCTGGTACCGATTCACCGATCCTGGAAGGGTGGAAGGCTTGGTTGGCCGGGAAATCCGAACCAGGAACCTGGTATCGACAGCTCGCGACAGCCGGTACCTCGTCCGATTGCACTACCCGCGCTATTACACCCGTCTAAAATCCTTACAAAGGAAGATAGCCTCATTAAGTAGCTATAAGAGATGTCACTTACGAACATAACAAACATTCTAAAAACATAATCGATTATCACGCTTATCTAGCGGCCGAATCGCACAAGAAAATCCCTCACCCAGATTGAGCAAGAAAGCGACTCTGGGTAATCAATCTAATGTAATTCGTAATCACCTAACAATAAGCTCAATTAGCATGATCTACCACTACCTAAACAGTTAGTTCTTGCAATGTAACTAGGACATCAGGTCTTCCCTCTGCATTAATCAAAAATAAATTCTGAACGGGCGCGTGAAGCGCATTCGGAGGAGACGCCGACTGTCGCCTGCACCCGATACCAGGTTCCTGGATCGGATTTCCCGTCGAGGCCAACCAAGCCTTCCATTCCTCCGGGGCCGGTGAATCGGTATCAGACTTGTCTGGGAAGGATAAAGCACTGACTTGTACATCGGCTAGCCACCGCAAGTCGTTATATGACCAAATATGCTTTCAAGTCACTCACCTCCACGACATCGCGTAGAAGTAGGATGTGTGGCGCATCCCAGAAGGGATTGAGCAACGCCGTCCTTTATCCTTTTTTTTTAAATCTGAATATTGAGATGGCATTTAGGGGAGCAGCTTTATAATTGTTCTAGACTTCTTTAGCCTCGAAAGAATGTGAAAAAAACCAAAACGTCAGGCAAAATAAAGCCTTAACAACCTTGTCCAACCGCTCTTCGAACTACATGCTGAAAGTGCGGATCTATCATAATCAGGAGGGGGCAGCGCTAAGATGACAGATAAGACGAGCATCCCACGACACGACACCAGAGTGTTTCAGTCCGCGTAGCTTTCGTCGTATCATCTGACAGCATTTGAAGATCGGGTACAAATTCAAGGGAAGAGACGAAAGAGCCAAGCACCGCACGCCCATCTCCGACTAGGATAGATCCAAGAGTGCAATAGTAGTTGGCAGTTGACAACGCAGGTGATTCTTCAAAAAGAATACGAAATCCGCAACTGCCTATAGAATGCACAATATCCCAAAATAAGGTAAGGTGAAGGAGTAAGGAAAAAAGAACAAAGACGACATTAACCAGTTCCTTTGCGAGGCAATCTGGAGGCGCATTTGGCCTCTACATTAATTTGCGCTGGCCGGTCGATGTACAAGTCAGTGACTTGTCCTTCCCAGACAAGACTGGAACCCATTCATCGAGCCCGTATGCAAGGAGGACATGATGGATTATGCGGGACCCAACCCTAGAACCTAGATTCAAGGTACACTCAACAGCCGTGACACCTTACCCTACTGCGCTTAAATGTACCAAAAGAGGAGGGGTAGCCAATACCCGCCTATTAAATGTGTTTGAAAGAGCAGAAACCGTCAGTAATGGACATTTTCCTCAGTGGGAATAGACAATTACAAAAATAAGCTCTCCTCGGCGGGCGCGTGTAGCCCAGTCGGAGGAGGCTTCAACTGTCGCCTGCACCCGATACCAGGTTCCTGGTTCGGATTTCCCGCCCAGGCCAACCAAGCCTTCCATCCCTCCGGGGTCGGTGAATTGGTACCAGACTTGTCTGGGAAGGATAAAGCGCTGACGGCTGGCCACCGCAAGTCATTGTATGGCCATATACCCATTCAATTCGCCACCGCGACATCCCGTAGAAGTAGAATGCGTGGCGCATCCCAAAGGGATTGAGTAACGCCGTCCTTTATTCTTTAAGCTCTCCTCGGACTAAGGATCGAAAAAAGGACCAGCGCCATTCAATGCCTTAGAGAATGCGCCTTGCATTCCAGTTTTACATGGAATCGTGACGGCGGCCTGAGTGTATATTTGGCCTACACAAGCCAGTAGCATCAGAGGTCAGTATTTTGCCCTTTCTAGGCGGGTGCTGCAGCAATTTAGTGTTCCCGAAAAATTCCGAGCCTTGGAAGACTTAGGGATCGTTTAGTGAGCACGCAACGCGCGACGTGATGTCACGATAAGCTCCTATATCGATCGATTGCGTCGCGGGATCGATATGGGTGCTTATCATTACAACGCGCCGTGCGTCCCGTGCACACTAAACGACCCAAATCAACCAATTCATTTGACTGTAACGGGACCAACTCTCCCACTGCCATCATTTCCGGAGCCACTATCTGCAGTTAGCCGCACAACTCACTGAGAACTGAATGCAACGCCCTTCTCTCGAGTCGTAATAGAATCTGGGCGATGTCGTGCCGCTACCGTCAGGGATTCCAACATCAAAGTACTCCGTCGGAAGGCCGCCAGCCGTGTTATACACTTCCGTCGGTATACCTCCGTTGCGTGAGCAGATGAACACTTCAAATGAATCAGACTTAATGCCGACCACTTTTACAGAGGCGCGAACCAAACACGTACAGTATGTCGGACAGCACTGCTGCAGCGTGCCCATCGTTGTGCACTGATAGTTTGGATTGTTGCAACCGTTGTCGTTTCCCTGACAATACACTGGCTCCTGTTTGACACCCGTCGTCCGATCGCGATACAGCGGCAGACCTCTGTTACACGCTGAAGGGGATTAATGTTGGCTCGGTTCATTAATTTTCTGCGTCAAAATCAACTCACTCTGCTTGCAGTAGGATTCACAATGGTCCTTCGTCTGGAAATTGTTCGCATTCCCACCTAAAAGTCCCATTAAAGCTTTGAATGAACAGAGTGTGTCTCTTCCTTACCGTATCCTTGATATTTCAGCTCTCGGCACTCGCCAGTAATGGGGTCATGGTACCAGTGGTTTAGAGTGGTGCCTCCACCTGGCGGAGTGTACCCTTCGTTAGGCGGCTGGATACAAGCGAACGCTGAAAACTATTTGTAAGGCTGTTCTGAGCGAAAACGGACAGAAGCAGAAGAATTGACTGAAGAACCATAAAACGTGAAGCAGCACGCATCACTTTTCTAAATCTCATACGCAAAATATCCCTCCCTCGTAAAAATAATTTAAATATTTACTAACCTACAGCATTACTAACCTGCTGTTACTACTAATATTGTACACATTTTTCAAAACAACCACAATAAAAGTAGTGAACACTATTAGTTTACGCTCCCGTGCTGAAAAATGCCAACTCCCCACTTCACTATCCTTAGGGCAAAGCTCCAGTCAGCACTCAGATCGGCCGCGGCCGCTAGGGCATCCCACTGCTGGTTTGAACAGATTCACGAACACGTTGAGCGGACTTCCTCGTAGACCTTTGAAGAAGCCATATGCCGTATGCTAATCATATCTGTTGAGCGAAAAAGACGCACTGGGCCACTGTGGCACACAACATAGAGAAAGTGAAAATATTCCTGGCGTCCGGTCGAGCAATTCGACGATCAAATTTGGGACGACAAGTAGTCGTTTTATAAAAATTTCCGATGCTAGTCGTTAACGTGTCCAGTGTGGAAGGCGAGAACACGCCAGCCAATCACAACCAATCAAAGTAGCGACCAAGCGCGCGCCACCCAATCTGGGGCTAGATTCACCAACGACTTACTGCAACTTAACAGAGAATATACAGCCGAAATTCTTGATAGCGCGGCTTATAAAGCTATATGGTGAAATATTTCACCGCGCTATCAGAGATTTCGACCGTATTCTCTGTTAAATTGCTGTAAGTCGTTGATGAATACGGCCCCATGTTACAATCCGCACACCGTGACCTCTGCTGGCACGCCATCCAATGGGGTCTGACTGGTCTGGTGCGACTCACCCTACTGGATGCATTAACGACAAGGACAACTTTGCCGCCCAGGAGCTGCAGGGCGTTTACAAGAAATGCAAAACTATGCCTCACCTGTTCACTTTACTCGACCTTCAGAAGCAGATTTGGCCGGTACCAAAGACAAGCTTACAACTTCATTCCACTCCCTATCTTGCAGAACCATTTCAGATTGCACAACAAAGCATAAAAGGTAATCTTAACAACATAAATACACGAATAAAACCGCTTACCTCTACTCGGACAGCAGAAACTGATGGGATTGTTCACTGTACAGTCGTCTGAGTCACAAACACAGTCGTAAGAGAGCGCTCCGATCGCCTCACAGGTAGCATCGGCTCCTGTAGGCATCCAATTTATGGTGAAAGCTCTAGCGAACAAGCGCAGCTGTCAGCAGTAAAATCACCTCCGTAACATTGCTGAACCTGATTTTCAATGCGAAACTTCGGATTGTTGCCATTCAACGGACAGAATCCGTAATTGAGACAAACCTAAACGAAAAATAGAGGCATAACAGAAATATTTAGCGTGAAGTTTGCAGTTTGTAAGTAAATATAATTCTGAGATGAAATTTCGGGTGACGTACTTCATTGGCAACTAATTTATTTTTTTTCTTAGAGAAAAAATCTCTTCCTCCTCTACGGAAATACAGGTTCAATCATCGCTCCTAAGATGTTCACCCAAACCGATTTGTCTTCTCTGACGATTCCTTGGCGGGACCAAATCATTCCGTTTACGGTCAAGTGGTAAGTCGGCCATAGCTGTCGTTAAAAAAGCATTTTCGAACGACTTCTACAAGTCGTTTTTTATCGCCTGTTAGTAGTCTTTTACGACAGTTCATAGTCCACGAGCGACGAAGTCCGTCGTGCATGGCGTACGAATCGATTGACGCAAAGCAATCGCGCGGCAAAAATCGATATGTACGCCTAGGGAGCGTTTAGTGTCACGCGACGCGCGACGCGATATAATGATAGGCGCCCATACCGAGTCATCGCGTCGCGCGTAGCGTGAACACTTAGCTCGCACGACCAGTCGCATCCATCATGAACTATGAAGTTTTTAACCATAAAGTGGCTATTACCTTGAACAGTTGCGATTTTAGAAAAATTCTGCCTCATTATCCATAAAATAGGAAGGAAATAGCATGTGTCGTTCAAAATCTACAGGTTCTCATAGTGTAAGATCGGAGAGGAAAACTGGTTTCTAATAATTCCTCACCCACCCCTGAAATGTTCTCTTTCAGCTTACTTTACTTTTCTGCGGTATCGTGCGCTAGTGCATAGTACCATCACTTGAATGATTATTATCATGAAGTTTTGCTTAGATTAGTGTACTGTTGCATTTTTGAATCTTCAGATTCACCTGCAATTTTGGCCAGCTGAAACAATTCATAAAACGACACTGGTCCCTAATGCGACCTACGTTAGTAGCCAAGAAGTCTCCACACTGTCGTCAATATTCAATTCCATTTGTTATTTCATTCCTTTTTGTTGAAAGAACACGCTGTAGAATCCCAATCAATCAATCGGACCTAGCAGGTGTCAACTAATTAGGGCACTGACTACACACCTCCCCTTTCGTGACGCGCCCTTTCGACGCGTTCTGCCTGCACTGAAGCATCCCGCCCCCACCACTACGAAGGCCACATTGACGACTAGTACGCATAAAACTTCAAGCCAGAATTAGATCGACGAGGAGAGGCCAATCCTCGAGTGGCCACATTCTTTTCCTAGTCATTAAAGAAGCTTCCGATTAAAGAGCCCCAACTGTTTCAGACTATAGGTACCCATCCGATCATAACATGTAGCATCAATCGCATTTGTGGTGCGGAAAATACGGATACGAAACCGAATATACGAGCGATATTGGATATGCACCTGATCCGATTCTCGGACCAGGCTTGTATCGGTACTTTCCGGCACAGTACCCGGTGGTGATTGAATAAGTCTCTCAGTCAATCACAGGATGCTTGCTTTCTTCAAACCGAGCAAGTGAAAGAACTTCGAGCCCCGTTGCAACCGTGGGGGAGGTCTGCAATAGCCATCCCCGGCGACGGAAGCATGCGTTATTTCCCCTGTCCTCCACGCACAACCACCTCCAACGACTGTACTTGCCCGAGATTCTAAGAGCTGCCTTATAAGATGTTGGAGGGACTTTTCATCCACTATCTGCAGATAAGATTTAAAGGTGCATGTCGCGAAGATGAGCAAAATGGGATGTCGACAACTCCCCAGCCAATCAGATCGCAGCAAACTCGTGTACCATTCATAGAGGACTTGTACGGTTGGTACCTTGATTGACTGGAGTGTGTTCGCTCCGTTCTCTGCTTGGTTATGATTGGCTGGCGCACTCCCACCTTCCAATGCTGCCCATATTTGCGACATGTAACGATTTAAACTATCAACTAGGTATGCATCGCGATATATTGGCAATGTGTTCCTCGGAACCTTGACTTGTAACAAATCGTAAGTCTGTCACTTCGTTGAGCTTTAAAGTAAGTTACAGAAAGAACTTCGCCGCAGCTATAAAGACCAGAATTTTGTCGTTAACGTGGCCTGAATACGGAGATGGGCATTCATCAGCCAATCAAAGCGCCGACTATACAGGAGCCAGCCAATTACGACACCAGCCGTGTACACCTCTGGATGCTACCCTCACTCGATGCATCTTGATTGGTCTTGTCTTTCTCTCCTCCCCATGTAGGCAACAATAACAACATGTACCACTTTTTCAATGATGAGCACATTTTTAAAGATATTCCACCTTCCTTATGACTTTTATTTATTAACCCTCCCCCAACAAGTGGCTTCGGCGAAGGTACAAGAACACTGGGAGCAGGTCTGAGGCCAGCAGATTCATCAACCGCTTACCGCCCTCTAACTGAGAAATTACCGCCAAACCTGATGTTTATAAATGTCATGTCAGGGGTTCGGTGGTATTTTCACCGTTAGAGGGCGGTAAGCGGTTGATGAATCTGGCCCCTGGCGAGGAAAGTTCACCCTCTTTCTATTTCATGACAACCAGGAAATTTCTCCCGAGACTTTTGTAATGAACACGTCCATAAACGACACATGCAAGCCACAGTTGTAGGAAGGCATTTAAATTTGCTGATCAAGGGTAGAGCTCCTAGTTATGAGTAAGATTAAGGTAGACACTCCTCTCCAGAATTGTACTGCACAATGAATTTCGAATACATACATTAGGACGGATCCGAAGGTAAAAGTGAAACATTTTCTCCTCAATTTTGAAGGCCTTACCAAGCCATCTCGAGTTCTAAACGGCGGCTGGTTATTCGCACAACGGCACTCTCCAGATCGACAGTAAGCCCCAGGCCATACGGCCTCACACTGCCTATTCTGTGTGCAGCCCGACTCGCCAGGGTTGATCTCTGAACAGAATTAGATCTCATTTACCGCTCTGACCTTCTTTTCATAGAACCGTTTTTAACAGAAGACCTTGTCACTGTTTCCCTAGATAGGGCTGTGATTATAAGAACACCTATTTGTACCCAAAACAGCCAGTCAGAAACATCTTGTTCATTAATCACACAACTTTGATACACCAATCGTATTTTTCCTTAACAATATATGTAGCACGGTATGGTCTGGGATGGATGGACACGGAAAGACGGACTGGGTAAAGGAAGGAAGCTGGCGGCTACTGCTGCTATTGTGGTGGTTTTGTAGTTGGCTGTCCATCCACCCGAAAACAATAGATATCTCTAATCAAGGGCCGGGCCGGGAGCAGAAGAAGAAGGGGGAGGGAGGGAGAGAGACAGAACATGGAACCTCGCAAACGAACGATGATGATGACGATGATAAGGATGACGATAGCGGCGACAGCGGTTCACCATCGCTTCACACATTGCTGATACAAAGTAGCACTGACAACAGGAGCTCTTGGACACAGAAACTCATCGCTATAGACAGGAGCAACAACGGTGCGAGCTCATCGCAGTCGTTGTATGAACATGAAGCCTAGCAGTGGACTCGCAAACTCGCATGATCGCGACAAACAGTAGGCGACGAAATTGAAAGTGGAAAGGGAGACACTGCGCGCACACGCGCGCTTCTAGCTCGAGCTACGGGGTTAGAGCTGGGCGAGTGACAATGAATGCGAAAGCCGGGACCGGGTAGTAGGACTGTTTGAAACAAATACGCCAGTTAGAACGCAACGCTCATCAAACCTAGACAGAAACACACACGGACGCACCTACGTAGAGGCGCACGCATTAGTACATCTCATACGAGTCAGTCGCTGAACAACAACGCGAAGGAGTAACATACGCCGTAGGGAGCAACAGCTACTAGTAATATTGCTAGAGAGAACATGAAACTGGAAGACCGTTGAGTCGAACGCAAGCTCTGCTATGGAGTACCGAGTAACTGAGACAGAAGGAGAGAGAAGCACACTTACTTCGCCAGCAGTACGAGTCAATCTCCACGTACGTGGTGAGGCAGGCGCAGCGCTTGTTGCCGGCACAGTAGTTGCCAGTCCCGCAGTCGGTGGACACCTCGCACGGACGACCTACCGTACCGTGCTGGGCGCTCACAGCCGAGGCAAGCGCTAGTAGGGCGGCGGCGGCTAAGCGTAACCTCGCCATCGCAGCAATGGGAGTGTGAGCGGGCCAGGGCGGGGTCGGTGGAGCCGCGCCCGCGCGTGCTCGGGCTCTACACGGGACGGACGGCTTCACGAGTACGGGGGCACAGGAGCGTCCGCAAACGTCAGCTTCGCAGCGAGTGCCGATTCCGTCCTGTTCAGTGGATCAACACGACACGTCGCCGAGCCGGCGGCGGCCGGCAACGGCGACTGCGACGTCGCGACGTCCGTTCGTCGAGCGTCGTCCGTTACCGCGTACATCGACGATCCAGTCGTCACGTCGTCTCCAGTCGACTGAGCCAGATCTGCCGACGCCTTCAGCGCCGTCGCCAACACGACTCCTAACCGCTCCGCGTCCGACTGAAATAGAAACGCATGAGATGCACACAGAAATGATCTATAAATGAAAGTTAGTTCTAACTATCTATTCTTAGCTTTATGCAACACGAAAAGAGTGATTACTTCCCCCTTTATTCTCTACATTTAACTTTGGCCAAAATTGATTAGCAGCTTCCTTGTGCCTTACGTTTCGGCGTCGTCGTTTTCTTTAGAACATGGAAAAATGGAAATCAATTTATGCCATTAATATAATGATAATAATGCCAATAAAAGCAGTGCATTTGAGAAGCTACCCTCCCAAAATCCTCTTCATTGTACAAGGTGTTCCAAAATAATGTGATAAAGGATTTTAATTATAGCTATGAAAACAACTGATAACTTTAGAAAACAATACATAAATAACAACAACACAGACACAACGCAATACTACAGGGTGAACCAAACAACGTGGACAAGATTTTTTATCATTATTATAAAACAACCAACAATTCGAGAAAAGGACGACTAAATTACAACAACACAAAGATTAGGGCACACCATGTTCAAGTGGTTTCGAAGTGGCCTCCCTTAGAGCGGATGCAGAGGACCAAACGTCTCGCGAATTTTTCGGCGATGGGCGGCAGGTCATCAGGAAACAACCGTTCCCACTCCTGAGCCAAGGATTCCTTCAGGGACTCGAGGCTGCGGTGGCGTTTGACGCTGACCCTAGCCTCTAAAATGCCCTACGATTCAAATTCGGAGAATACGGCGGCCATTCCGAAGAGGAATTGGCCTTGCACCACGCCTGCCCACTCTTCGCCCTATGTGCGGGAGCAGACTCCTGTTGGAACGTCCAATGGGCATCACCGAAGTGCTGGTGGGCCAAAGGAAGAACTACGGACTCGAGAATGTCTCGCTGGTACACATCTTCGTCGATTTTCACTCCTTTATCCACGAAAACCAGGGGTCTTGCCGCTGGCGCAGATTCCGCCCCAAACCATGAAAGATTTTGGGTTTTGGACGACAGCAGAGGAGCTTGGAGCCTCTATACACCAAATCCTATCATTTTGGCGATTGTACGCCTGTTCCACGGTGAACAGCTTCTCATACTTGTCCAGAATCTGTTCCCAGGTACGACCTGCGGCCCATTGTCGAAAACGTTTGGCCCTCTGCATCCGCTCCAAGGGAGGCCACAACGAAACCACTTGAAAATGACGTACCCTAATGCTTGTATTGTTGTAATTCAGCTGACGTTTTCTCGAATTGTTGGTTGTTTTATAATTATGACGAAAAAATCTTGTCCTCGTTATTTTGCTTCACCCTGTATATACGACCGGACTCGAGATGAGAGATGCCCCCTCCCAGAGGTCAAAACGCTTGGTGAGGTTTTCAGCGAAAGGCCGCAGGTCATCTGGAGATAGTCGCTCCCAATTCCGACGCAGAGATTCCATCTGGACCTCTAGGCTGCAGTGGGGTTTGGCGGGGACCCTGACCTTCAAAATGGAGCACACGCTAGTCCGCCGAATTCAGATCCGGTGAATACGGTGGCCATTCCGCAGACATGAAGTCCGGAAAACTGGCCTTGCACCATGCTTGCGTGCTTCTCGCCCTGTGTGCAGGGATTGGGTCTTGGTGAACCGTCCACTGTGCATTGCTGAAGTGCTGTTTGGGCAAGAAAAGTACCGCAGCCTCGAAGATGTCTCGCCGGTACATATCTTGGCTTATTTTTATTCCTTCGTCCTCAAAAACGGGAGCTCTTTCTGTTGATGTAAATTCAACCTCAAACCATGAGCGCCCGCGAATTTTGAGGATGCACGGCGATGGCTTAGGTGACTGGAGTATCTCCAGATCAGATCCTGCCGTTTTGGCGATTGTGAGGCTTCTCGCCCATGAAAAGTGTCCGCTTCCACACGTGACCTGCAGCCCGCAGCTTGAGCTGACAGCATCGATGTAGCCGTTCGCGTTTATTCTTGTCCGTTAGGAGCTGGAGTTCAGGGAATTTGTAGGGCTTGAAGGCGCGATTCTTTTTGGCTTTTCGATGCACTAGTGTGAGATTGGCACCGATGTCACGGGCGATTTTTCTCTGAAGGCACTCGAATTGGGGATTTTCGCTTTTCGCTGATTTTCCAGATCCGCGGAATATTGACAGTGCGATTTCTTCCTTATCCTGGGCGATCACCTTCATGGCCAAGCTCCTTACATCGACGATTTTCTGTGGAGACAGTCGAGAGCAGGTCAACGATGTCACATTGGCGGTTTTCTTGACGATGAAGCTCCAAAATCCCAGTGCGATGGTTTGACATCTTTAGAAAACCGCAACTGGGACTAATAGAACTTAAAAAATTATAACACGGGTAGAAAGATGCGCAAAAAAAATGGTGCTACTGCTGCCATGCTGAAGATCAGCACATCCGCTTGTGGGAACGTCAAACCTTTATCACGTTATTTTGGAACACCCTGCACAAGGTTACCAATGCCCTTCGTATACTTCCGCCGCATTGCGACGCAAGATAGATGCTACAGTTGTGCTCGAACGAATATATTCGAATAATTCATTTGAATAGTCGAATAATCGATATTTCCGGATTCTCGACTATTCGTTCGAATTCGAACATCAAAAGGGAGTCGTATTCCAATATTATTCGAATATCGAGTAAACGTCAAATCGTCAAATCGTTAAACAAACACAGAACCGGATTGAAACAAGATAGTCGACTATTCGAATATCCGAAAGTGGGGCTTATTCGATTTTCGATCATTCGAAAAAATTGATGAACGAATAAATTCGTTCAATCATTCGTTCGAAAATTTTCGACAACAAATTTATTCTCATTTGCTCGATGAAATTTCTCAAAATCACAACTTTAATAGATACTCTTGCTTTCAGAACACTATTTCCATGCGTGGATGCGTACTACTGTCCGCTACTTGGTTTCAGTTATGGCCATCCAGCTCTGCTTTCGCCATTCTTTTCCCGAGCGGTGACCAACAACCTCCTAAGGACTTTATATTAGTTCACACTTTTTCTTTCACGATTGTTCAGGAACTTAACGCAGTTCTGGATCAGTCAGTCACAACAGATGTTGGTACTTCTTGTTCCTTCTCGAACTAGATTTCCATGAGCTACGTCTCGAAAGTTCCATTTATACTAGAACGCTGAGCGATGCGATGCCATGAATAGCGCCCAGATTGATCGAGTGAACGCCTTCAATCAATCAATCAGTCAATCAATCAATCATCACTATACGTGGTATTACATCGCATGGCGTTGGAAGTACAAACGGGACCAAAGGTGAGAGGGTCGAAAACATTTCTCAGTGTGTCGCTCCTACAATTCATCATCTATGCTAGTGCAGCCAATTTCCGGAATTTGAATCTGGCCACTGCTGCAGAGCAGGTCCGAGTGTCAATAAAAACGGCGGCTACAGTGCCGAATTATAAAGGATAAAGGACGGCGTTACTCAATCCCTTTTGGGATGCGCCACGCATTCTACTTCTACGGGATATCATGGAGGCGGTTTGAATGCGTATTTGCCATACAATGACTGGCGGTGGCCAGCCGATGAACAAGTCAGCGCTCTATCCTTCCCAGACAAGTGTGGTACCAATTCACCGATCCCTGAGGGATGGAAGGCTTGGTTGGCCTGGGCGGGAAATCCTAACCAGCAACCTGGTATTGGTGCACGCGACAGTCGGCGTCTCCTCCGACTGCGCTACACGCGCCCTGCCGAATTATACCTACGTCTAATCTCCTTTGAAAAATAGATATTGTGCCAAATCAGGGTGTCTTCGCTTGCCATTCAGATCCAGTTACGCAACTAACAACACTCGAGTAGCCATCTTCTGCCCTATTCGTAGCAGAAAATATACCACTTTCACGTCGAACTTAATACTTTTCAAACCAAATTCAATACTTTTCAAATCAAATTGGGCACTCTTCTAAGCTAGCTTAAAGACTTTTGAAATCAAAGCGGACGTCTTCCAAATCGAAATGATCTTCATGTAGGTTAAACTACTGACTCAATAAGATGGTTAGAAAAATTTCATGGTCAAGGACAATTTACTACAACTTTCTTTAAAATGTTTTAGTTCACCTGTCCCAATGAGTGTAATAATTTTATACAATTTTTATTTTTAGTGAAAATAATGAATTAAAATTTGTCTTAAAGCACAGCTAACAAGCAAGCGTATAGCACGCTAAAGGATCAGGTCGCGCCATGCACTCAAAAAACTCGCCGCAACTCGCCACTTAATTGAGCTATCACAGTGAGAATATGTGTGTTCTTTACAGTTATTTTTCCTGTATCGTTGACATGTGTCAAACTCCATGCGAACAAAATTTCTGCAATCAATCCGACAAAAATCGTGACGTCTTGGAAGACGGCATGACGCAATTTCTTTTTTTGCTATAAAAATGGTAGCCTTCCTGCTCTCAAAAACAAGCTCTAAACCATTATTCTTCCTCGAATATCGAACAATGAGTTCACTTGTTGGGCACATGAATTAAATCATCAAAGAAAAAATAAAAATATGCTAAAATGTTGCTTGAACAAAGCATTATTCTAACCTGTTTGGAGAGTCTCTAGTGTAATGCAGAAGAAGTTTTTCAATTTGGAAGAGTTCGCTTTGATTTCAGAAGTCTTAGTCTTGCTTATAAGAATCCAATTTGATTTAAAAAATGTCCAGTTTGACGTGAAACGTTCTAGAAGACGCTGTCATGCACATTATCCACAAACTAACATCCGTTTGTAGCCTTTACCACTAGGGACACGGCAAATCATTGGACCCCAATGCCCATCTTCATGACGATCAAATTGTCCTCGAAAAGGTTCACCTCGCATATGAATCCGTGGTTGACCAGATCTTGAGTGAGCATGTTTGCATCCTCATCCTGCGAGAGCTCGGTGGTCAGCTGCCTATTCATCATGTCTTCCAGTTGCAACCATATCGTAAGTTCGCTGAAAATTCTCCTTAAATAATCAGAAAAGAATTAGTCTCCTATAACTCTCTTATAAACGAAAGAGGCACCAACTTCCTCTCCGTCGTCACGCGCATGTGTCGGATCATTCTCGTTTCGCGGTGCTGCACGGGTTCATCGGTGACTGGAGGTGACGCGGCTACAGGATCCGTTGTCTCCGGTGCTCGTGGCGCAGACGCGGTCGCAAGCGAGGACGTCGAAGGCTCATGACCCTCCGTGGATGTGTGCTGCTGGGTCGTTCGCGTGGACGGCTGCGAAGTCTGCAACAAACGGGTGAATTGCAGTCAGTTTAAGTAACAACGAGCTGGAAAACAACTGATCGCGTACCACAGGCTTCAACGGCTGATGAGCTAGCGGAGCGAACGCAGTGAGTGGATATATTCCATTTCGAACATCTTCCACTATCTTCTCAAGGTCATGCTGGAACGCAGGAACCTGGCAGTAGGCCATCTCTCGCACACCGCTCTCCTTACGAGTAACTGCGGCGACCTTCAATAGAAAATTTTACAATGGAACGTTCCAAAACTGTCACCATTGGCCATAAGTAGTATAATTTGAAGGGCACCAAAATGAAAATCGGTTCATATCGCGAAGATGGTAACATGGGGAGGTGATGGAGCGCCAGCGAATCAGTACCAAGCAGAGCACCGCCAAACACAAGCCAGCCGATCAGAATGCTGACCGTACAAGCCCGCTCTGAATGTCACGCCAACTTGATGCGGTCTAGTTGGCTGGCGCGCTTCCATCTCCCAATGCTGCCCATCTTCGCGACATGTACCCGAAAATCTTACGGCGGATTTGATGTAGAGATTGTGTCCTGCACTCATCCACAGTTGCGATGTTTATCTTGAATAATATTATAAGTGCAGTTTACCCTAACCATAAATATTTCAAACGAATTGCTTTTGGCAACCATCTTTTCTGAACCTTCACCTTCAATTACGCAGGCACGACTGATAGAGAACTCTACGATAATTGACCGATGTAGCGTAATTCCTGTTCCTCCACTGTATTTTAGAATTCTGAGCCCTTTTCCCTATCGAGAAAAGTGGGAGCATACTTTTCAGGTCAAGCTCTTGCGCTAGCGCACTGCAACTCAAAGTTTTGCAAGCAGTCGTGAGTACAAAAAATGGGCTTAAACTTCTGCCAGCAATTTTGGGTGAACCAAAGTGTTTCCCAAAATTAAGGCTAAAGAGCAAAAGTAAAAAACTGCATTCCACAATTTCAAAAGATTGTGCAATTATATTCGAAAAGTCTTGCAACACTAGCACTACAATACAATACAGTACAATACAATAAACTCAGTCCACAATATATTCCCCATCCAAGTCTAAATTCTTGCCCCATCTTCCAGGCAGGCTTTCAATTTCTTTCCGCCAGAATTCCTAGGGCTGTGAGGAAAAGAATTCAGAAGCCTCCATTTCCAGTTGACGTCGATCGATCGTCGAACTCTCTACATCGAAGATGCTGCTTCAGAGCTCTGAACAGGTGGTGGTCAGAAGGAGCGAGGTCTGGAGAGTACGGTGGTTCGGCAGAACTTCCCAGCCTAACTCCTGGATTCCCTCGCGACTCACTTTTGCAGCATAAGGACGCGCGTTGTTGTGCAACAGGTAGACATTTTCCCTTTCTGGACGTGGCGTCGGCCATGCTCTGGAGCTGGGTAGCGTAGACAGGTGCTGTGACTGTGGCCTCACTATCCAGCAATTCCCAGAAAAGCGTGCCTTCTGAGTCCCACCAGCAACACACAGGAGCCTTCTTTTCGTGGTGTCCACGTTTCGGTTGTCTTGCAGGCGGTTCTCCGCGTAGGAGCCATCGGCTCTTGCGGGTGTGGTTAACAGAAAGAACCCGTCTTTCATCACCAATAACAATGGCCTGCAGAAAGTCGTTTCTGTGCGGGCGAAGAAACAGCGGCTCAGCATCACTGAGTCGGCATGCCTCGTCAGAGTCTCGCAGCTTATGTGGTACCCAAGACGACAAAACTTTGCGGTACCCAAGGACCTCCAGCTGCCTCACGACGGTGTTTTGCGTACCTCCAAGTGTCGCCGCCAATTCGCGAGTGGCTGAATTTGGATTCACCTTGAGGCTTCGCGCAAGCTGTCTTCTTCCACAACAGAGGGGCGTCCGAAACGAGGTCGATCTTCGAGAGAGATATCTCCAGCCTTGAAGTGCTGATACCAACGGGCCACTGTGGAATTGTGAATGACTTCCTCCTTGAATGCAGCGCAGATCTTGGAGGCTGCAGACCTTGCGGAATGGCCTTGCAGAAATTCGTAGTAGACGGTAGGTCGTAGGATTCTGCTGCTTATCGTTTACATTGTTGCTGTATTCCTACTCGACGACACCTTATATTGTGTGCTTGAGGAAGCCTCGAGAATGTACTGTAACGTCACCACACAAGATTAATATTGTAAGAGCTTTAACAAATTTAACAAGCAGTAGCGTGAAGTGTTGCAAGACTATTCGATCAACCTAAAAACTTACAATACTGAATATGAACAATGTGGCATATTTCATCAGTGCTTGGAGGGATCCTAACATCAAATCCGCCGTAAAGTTTTCGCTTGTCTGACCTTTACAACAAGCAATAGAGCTTTGCAATAGCTAAACAAATAAGAAATTTTTTGTACTATTCGTTAATATGACCTAAATGCAAAGGCAAGGACGAACTAGACCAAACACTCAAATATTTACAGGATTTTTGATTCAGACTGCATCGAAAGAGCGTACAGCTCATATGGGGCATGAACGGTCGGTGGCGGGATTTGCTGGCACCTTCCCGCCTTCCACGCAGGCGAAATTTAAGACTAGTACCGAGTTTCTTCCCCACTCAAAGCACCTCATTATTTCAGATACTGCATGTACGTAAAGTACAATAAACGCTTGAAAATAAATATAAATCTCGACGTCAGCTAGTCAATTTCAGAACATTTACAGTTCTTATAGATGTCCTTTCGAATGTTTTCATACTATTCAGTGAATATGAAAAAGTGAATGAATATGAAAACAACCAGCAAACACTTTGTATTCCTTCTTTCCCAAACACACTCGGTAATAATTCACCGACGCCTGGAGGATCGAAAAAGGGATAACATGAGCGCCCGCGCGTACAAAAGTTATTAAACTGGCCAAATAAGGTCGATACGTTCTACTGCATGCGCTGCAGATACCTTTTTTCAAGGTACTACACTAGAATAAAGCAAACCTTATAAGCAACGAAAATACCTTTTCTATGTCAGCGACTCTGAAGGCATCTGCAGGCAAGTCATCGAAAAACTTTGAATCCACAATCTTATGAGCAGCTAACAGTTTTAAAGAGTGCACCTGAAAAACAGTACAATTAAATTTACACCAGATATGCAAGCCCACAAAACGGAAGCCTTCTCGCGCTTCTCTTCCCGAGCTAATGACGCTTCTCTGCCAGTGGCTGTCTGAGCTAACTTTCCTTATTGCCTGCATTAGTCCTTAAATAAAGTGGCGCGAAGCTCACGCCAAGGGCTGCCAAATTTTTTTTCTTCAAAAAATTTTGTTTAAAACCCAGAATAACAATATAAAGGCACCATCTAAGCTCATTGATCGCAGTAGAGCTTGTCCTGTTCGGTTCATATGTTCGCTAAAAATTAGTCACAGGGCGCTTAAAGGAATGCTCTGCACACTTCAGAAAAATAACATCCGAAACGCAGTCAGACTATACAATTCCATCGCAGCCAATGATTTACACAGCGCTATAGAAGCCCAAGGTGCGTCCACCGCGCTCTTCAATTACAACCCAAGGTACAAGTCTAGAAATGTGGTACGTCCTTTTATTCCACATCATCCGGGTTGCTTCAAAATTTTTGAAAAAAAAAGTTAAACATAGCTAGATAAACTAAATCTATAGGAGGACATCTAAGCCTGCTCTGACTAGGGTAGCGCTCCTGTATGTGGAAGATACAAGGGTTAACCCCTTCCTCTAGTCTTGAACCTAGACCGAAATCCGTTTCTGCCAAAAGACAGATAATTAGTCTGAGAAGCAGAGTTTCTACTGCTAATCAGAACTCCAAACGGCCTCATCTTAGAACTACAACCAACCTCGCGTGCTAAGAATTCCGCAAGCGAGTGCTAACCACGTAGCCGGAAACTGGAAAAGACCCACCTCGAACAAAACAGGATGGAAAAGCAGTTGCCGAGCAGATGGCCTCTTCGAAGGATCTTTTTGAAGACATAACTGGATGAGATCCTAAAATGGATGCTTAACACTGAAGTAGACTCGCCGCTGCGTTGAATTAGCGCTCAAACGTACGCGCTGCTTTGCGTCTTCTAGGGAACGAATGGCCTTCTCAATACAATCTGGACTGATAGGCCCATCCGATCCTCCATTCTGGCAGCCGGACAATCCACCCATAACGGCAATCTGTAAAGTGCGCGAAATTTCACCGTGTAAATGAACCAGTGAGGGAACCACTGGAAGTAAATAAAAATAAAACTCCTTCGAGCGATTCAGTCACAATCTCTTTGAGACTAGAAAAAATTGAGCTGGTAGTAAAATAAGATTTTTCCTACAAATAATTTTTTTACTTGTGCAAAAGTATGCCCAAATTTTTGACAAAGTTTGACAATATTGTGTTCATTTCAGCTGAATATTTATATTTGTAGAAATTTGTGGTCTCTGTCTGACAAATTGAAAACAGCACTCAAAAAAAAAAAAAACAGGAATCTCTTTCGGCTCTGGTTCTTTAAGAATAACTTCCTGCGTTATTTCTATTACTATTACCATTACTTGCCAAAAACACTCCACTACAAGTCAAAAACTTTCTTAAACGAAAGAACATTTGAAAAGTCAACTTCAAATTAGTCTAACACATTAACGACAATCGCGTTTTGCGGCAGAAGACCGCCTGGGACACGGGCGCGTTTCCACGCGCGCGCTATGAGCCACCGGTGGCTCATAATGTCCTTCGCGGACAACTTTTTTGTCTTATGTGTTTTTTCCTATCAAACATCGACCATAGGGGTTATTTAGGGTGTTGATCACGAATCTGATATCCGTTTATGAAATGTCGGCCGATTACGATAGGTTACGGTAGGTAAGGGTGGCTAAGGGTGCCGAGGCCATGAACACTGTTTTCCCCCAAACGTCGCCCAGGAGGGTTATTTGGGGTGCTGATTACAAATCTGACATCCGTTTTGGTAATACGGTGGAGTACGGTAGGTTACGCTAGGTACGGGTAATCGCCGACAGCCTCAGTCACCCGTACCTACCGTAAGGCCCCGTTTATACTTCGTCGCGGCGCGACGCGACGCCACGTAAAGTGGCCATATTGATTGTGCGACGCGATCGATCAATTTGGCCTCATTGCGTGGCGATCGCGTCGCACAGCGACGAAGTATAAACGGGGCCTAACCTACCTTAGCCCACCGAAATACCAAAAACGGATGTCGGTGACCATGACTCCGACAGCCTTACTCACACGTACCTACCGTAACCTACCATAATGGGCCCAAATTTTGAAAAAGTTTGTCAGATTCGTGATCAGCATCCCAAATAAACTCCTCGTGCGAAGTTTGGGTAAAAAATACTGACTTGAATTGATTTTATTGTAGAATTGGTCTCCTTCTTAGTAATTTTTTTTAATTCGATATAACTAACGAAAGAAAAGACAATTTCTTGGTTATTCCTGTTGGACATTCTCCTATCACAAGTAATTAGGGAGCAGAAACAACACCTCTAAAAAACCGACGGCAGCAGTACAAAAAATAGCGCGAAAATTATGAGCCACCGGTGGCTCATATTGCCGTCAATGTGTTAAAAAGAACATACGATATTTTGATGGAAAATATAACTTTTTCAGTAATAAGGATAATAATAGGATAAGGAACGGCGTTATTCAACTCATTTTTGGGATACGCCATGTACTCCACTTCTACGGGATGTCGTGAAGACGATTTGAGCACGTATTCGGCCATACAATGACTTCTGGTGGCCAGTCCATAGAACAAGTCAGCGCTCTATCCCTCCCAGACACGTCTGCTACCAATTCATCGAACCCGGAGGGATGGAGGGCTTGTTCAGCCTGGGCGGTGGACACGAATCAAGAATCGTAAGGTCACCCGACTGCCGGCACCTCCTCCGACTGCGCTACACGCACTCTTTTTCAGTGAATGAACTACAAAATCACCTTGAGAATAAATCACCTTCCACTCTATGCAAATCATGGAGGAAGTCACTTCTGCTAATCTTTCAAAAGCCATCTTTTGCTGTAGTCTTTTATGCTCAACCGACTTTGTATCACTTTTGTCTCAATAAATGTTCTATAAATCTGAAAGAGACCGTAAACCTAGCTCATACCTCTAGAGCGCATATACCAAACGAATAGATGTCGGCAGCAGGAGTCACCTCAGAACAATCTGCAAGCGAAGCAAATCGTTATTGAAAGCCAGTAAATCTGCACTGTTGCAGAAACACAAAGAACATACACTCGTATTCCGGTGCGATGTACTGCAGATTCTTCAGGTTGTCGCGACACGTCTTCACGTGATGATTGATAGCATCAGGAGCCACTGAAATCTCGCACTCAGCAAAAATCACCACAGAACGAGGGGTAAAATGAACAAGTGCACTGTACAGCATCTCTAAGTAAGCCTGACTGAGAACACTGACATCGAGTCTGCTACCTAGAAGCCCCTGACATCGCTCCTGACACCACACTACTCTTCCAAATGTTATCAGCCTATTGAGATTCGAAGCATATTATCTCGACTCTGCAGCTTTTTTCTTTAATCACCGAATTCAAAGTCCTTGTTTTGTACTTTCCCCTGTGAATGTAGAGGCAAAAAAAAAACACTAGATATCCATCTGTTCTTATTTTTCATCAATTTGACGAGCACAACAATCGTAAATGGTAGTAAACGGCACGTGCAACATAAAGGTGAGTGTGAGTGTAAGGTTTAGTTGAAGAAATACCATTTAGCATACCGCATCCAATCTTGATCAGTCCATTCTGTTGAATGAACACTGTATCGCACGTGAGGTTCCCATGAGTGATCGGTGGCACACATGAGTGTAAATAGTTCAGCGCCGATAGTATCTGGGTGGTCCACTTTTTCCACGCCTAAAACACATCGATAATTATCTCGCCGTGAATCACGCTCGGAACTTTTAACAAAAGGTCTTCATCAGCTGCAGTTCTGTCACAATATCAGGTGAGGTATAGATTTGAAGAATTAAGTCTTGTACCTAAAGTAGTGCCAGCACTGGAGCTGATAATCATCGGCACTATTTGGTGTTGCTGCTCTAAGCACGCCAAATCCCTCGTAGTTAATATAACCAAAAATGGTTCTGATGCGATGCCGAAACGGAGGAAAAATATCAATGCAGCCAAAAGGAGTTCAGGTGGGACGAAATGTATTATTACTCTAATCAACAACGTCGTCGCTTGTTTTAACCAGACAGTTGTGCTTACATCCTAGTCGCTGACTTATGCCAGCTCATATTAACCAGGCTTACACCACCCAATCTAAGTTCACCTGCTGTTGCTACCCTATTGCTCTGGAAAACACGAATTCCATCTTTACGTGATGCTGTGGAAACAATTTAAACGACTAACCAGCTACTAACCGCACCAAGATTCTAGATAGCCAATCAGTGAACAAAAATCTATGTATTGTCCATAGAACATAAGTCTAACAGCTAGTTACCGCCCCAACGAGCCAAGGCAGGCTTCGTTGACCTAGAAGCAACTCACCCGACCCTTTCTATCGGGGTGCACCCAAGAGGTGCCGTCATCTAGACATCGGGGCGCCTATCTGGGTCATGAGATTTATTATTAAAAGATATCAAAAAGGCACTTTTACTGCGCAACATTGGCCGGCATTATTCTACTTCATGACTCCAGAAGTCGAAGAGAGATCGAAAAACACTATCGCCCAAACTTCGCCAAGGGGTTGGTTATTTGGAGTGCTAATCACGAATCTGACATCCAACTTTTAAAATTTTGGCCGATTACAGTAGATTACGATAGGTACGGGTGATTAAGGCTGTCTAGGTCACCATGGTCTTAGCCACTCGCACCTATTGTAACCTACGTACTCCAACGTAATACGAAAAACGGATGTCGGATTCGTTATCACCATCGCAGATAACCCCTATAACCGAGGTTTGGGCGAAATCGGTGACCATGACCATAGTCACCTTCGGTACCTACCTTACTCCAGCACTACGCAGAACGGATGTCAGACTCGTGATTAGCACTCCAAACATCCCCTGGGCGAAGTTTGAGTGAAATTGATAAATCTGATCTAGACAGCCTTCGTAACCTGTACCTACTGGAATGGGCCGAAAATTCAAAAACGGATGTCAGATTCGTGACACCCCAAATAGCCTCCTCCTGGGCGAAGTTTGGACGAAAAAAAATTTCGACCAACACTTGGCCTCTGGAGTCGTGAAGGTATTACAATAAGGGCCACTGGCCTGTGCAAGGAATTGGAATTGCGGCGGCCACCAATGGATAGGCAGACACGTCTAGCACCAATCTATCGCCTACAGAGGGACGGTTAGATCTGCCTGGGGGCAACCGACCTCTTTGACCTATTCGGA
This sequence comes from Heligmosomoides polygyrus bakeri, assembly GCA_947359475.1. NCBI lineage: Eukaryota > Metazoa > Nematoda > Chromadorea > Rhabditida > Heligmosomidae > Heligmosomoides > Heligmosomoides polygyrus. The sequence continues at coordinate 84,356,718 of OX375869.1, read as the reverse complement.
TTCACAACACTCTTCGTGGGGAAAATACGAGGAGCAAAATACTAATGGGTTCCAAATGAAGTGAGGGATAGGAGAGAAGAGAACCAACTCACCTCCAAGAAGTGTTCAGTTCTAAAGCTTACCTTGATGCTAAGCGGAGATCCAGATTTTCGTGTACGTTGCAAAAATAAAGACATTGACCCCGATGACATATACTCCGTAATAAAAATGATCTGAAATGAAATGTTAACAGGAATGGAAGGACGCAAAGCAAACACGTGTGCTTGTGCTGAACGTACTCTCGGCTTCTCCGACTTCGCATCAGTCCAATACTTGTGGAACTTCACCAGATTCGTATGCACCAGTTGAGTGAGATTGTCGAAAACCGCGTTGATCTTTTCCTGCAACAATACCGCACTATCTATGCTTGAAAGTAGGTGGGCTATCAGCAGGAGTGAATGTAAAAACATTCACTCCTCATGACTTTAGAATACCGCAGTATATGCAGTACTATTCTATAGTTCGCATATATCCACTGCTTCTTGCGAATCTGAAAATTGAGGTTCCGTATAAGGCGCTTTGGTACCAATAGATCAGATGCCTTCCCCTGGTCTCTGAAAGGAGGAGTGGCAGAAGAAAGACTGTTTTCAACAGTTAACATCTTAGAACATCATTTATAGGGGTGGACGCTAAATAAAAATGGTAAGCAGCAGAGAAGAAGGCCCAAAGCTTCGCCTCTTTTATTTCCACGAACGACCTGGGGCCAACGATTTACAGAGATTTAACGGAGAAATTACAGCCGAGATTCCTGATAACGTCAACATTTCACCATTTCGCCTGTTGATAAGCCGCGTTAATTCGCGTTTTTTAAATAGGAATTCGGCTGTAATTTCTCCGTTAAATCTCTGTAAGTCGTTGATGAATCCGACCCCTGAACCTTAATGGATGCTTGGTAAGTGAATGTGATGAATAAAGCGCAATGCATAGATGAGCATCACCTGTTCCTCATAAAATAAGTAGGAGCATCAAAGCCCTATCAAGCCGTAAGCAACACGTTCCCTTTCAAATTATGCCTCGTCTAGTTCTCGGAATTATTCGTAGGTAGCTTTCTCATGAGGGTGGTAACACTATGTGACCATGTGATCGTGGGCCTTCTTTATGATGCCCATGGGGTTTTCAAGAGCAGCAGATCTACCGTGGAAAAGTCCACCTCTACCGACTCCGAAACCGCCGTCATCACGCTCGATGGTGTTCCGTTTGAATTGGATCTCGACCCTCTTTGGAACCTCTTCGAGACATTTCTCCTCACCATTTAAGCAATCCTAGGTGACACCGTGAACACAGAATGACCGTGTATTGGGCACATGGGCACACGCATATCCGGTCCGCAAGGGAATCGACAAGCCATTATTTTACTAAAGAGGAATGCTCTGCAAAGCTTAGTCATCACATTGCCCACCATGCAGTTATTCGACCAATTCAAATCATTATTCTACGCAGTCAGTTTCCAATCGGGGGATATACATATACTCCACTCAAAAAATTGTCTACCATTTTCATGTAGAATTAGGCACTTTTCAAATCAAATTAGACACTCTTCTTTGCTAGCTTAGGACTTTCGAAATCAAAGCGAACTCTTTCAAATCGAAATGAGCTTCTTCTACATTATACTAGACTCTCCAAAAAAGCCAGAATAATCTTCTTATTTAGGAAAAATTTAGTACAACTTTCTTTAAAGTTTTAATTCACCTACCCAATAGGTGTGAAAACTGTTTGAAATTTTATTTATAAAATTTCTTCAATAAAAGTACTGGTTTAAAGCTCATTTCAAAATAGCAGAAAGGCAGCGATTTTTCAGTGCCGAAAAAGAATTGCGCCACGCCCTCGTCCTACACGTCGCAATTGTTACTCTATTGATAGCAAAATTTCGGCACTGACTTTCACACTTGTAAATGATACAACAAAAACAATTGTAAGCAGCACACACCCATTTTAGATGCTTCATATAAGTTGCAATTACACTATCAATTAAATGGAAATAGCGACGAGCTTTTCAAGTGCTTGGCACAATCTGATCTTTTAATGCACTATAGGTTTGCTTGTTTGCTGTGCTTTAGGATGAATTTAAATTTATTATTTTTTATCCAGAAATAAAAAATTTTATTGCGCCTATTGAGGTGGGTGAACTAAAAAAATTTTAAAAAATACACATTTTCCTTGAAAAATAAATCATTCTAACCATCTAATTGAGTTTGTAGTTTAACCTGCGTGGGAAACATTTCAATTTGGAAGAGTTCGCTTTGACTTCAAAAGTCACAGAGCTAACTTAGAAAAGTGCAAAAATTTGAAAAATGTCCAGATCGACGTGAAATGGTATATACTACGACAGAGATAACTCCGGCCTGCTCCCACACAATGGTAGAGTAAAGAACTCTAGCGTAGCATGAACTCCGAAATTCGAGCAACACAACGCCCCGCTTATGTCACCATTATAATGCGATCCCCTCTCGTCGGAGCTATTTGGCACCAGATCTTTAACAGAACAGAATTGAGTATATTATTTGACCATAAATCTGATGCAGCTAGGGATAGGAGAAACACAACGGCAGCCCTGTAAAATGTTAAAAACGAAGTGAAAATTCGAACTCGAAACACTTGAACCTGCTCTTAAATAAAATCCAGAAGAATATTCTCAAATGCCTATTGCAGAAAATAGGTATCAGATTGATTAGTGGTATTTCAACGAACCTCTTGAGCGCGAAAGTTTTTACGCTCCGAGAACTGCACCTCATTCCATACCACCTCATTTCCTGAAAAAAATCGAATGAAACAACTTGAACAAATTGACACCAACGCGACACATACAGACGCTAAAATCAAAACGACTCACCCGTCTCATTATCCATGGCTAGGTAAGCAACGTCAATGCCAGGCACATCTCTTTGTTTCACCTGCTCGCGACGCTTGGACCATCGTTTACAAGGAGACTCTTCTAGAATCTGTAACAAGAAAACCTCGCTTAAATAGGGAATGATTGAACCAAGACGAGAAGAAGTAACGCACATCTTCAGCTGCATCACCGTCGGACTCTGAATCCTTTGCATCATCTTGGACAGATGAATGCGCGGCGTGCTCCTCCCCTCCGCCCGCCATCCTACCTAAAACAAAACGATTACGGAATATTAGCACGGCTTAATATCACCACAATTTTGTGACTGTTCGTGGATTTCTGCTCACAACTCGTACAGCACACTGCAGGTGAACAGTCCCGTTCACAAATTTAGGCAAAAAGATCCTATCAGAGAAAATATCACTAATATTGTGATGAACCGACGCAACCCCAATTCCAGAAGGCTGTGACGAGCAGTACAGCATTTTTTTTCCTCAGGTGCACAAGCTTTCTTACACCGCCTATATATCATAATTCTATTCATTTACCATCTTCAGGGTCAGATTCATCAAGGGTTAAAGCCATGGGTATGCGTGGTATAGAAGATAAAGATGAATGCCTCATCGTCGGTATCTCTACCCTTTATACCCGCTGTTTTAATCGTTGGTGAATTCGGCACCAGGGCGCTTGGTAGCGCAAATCGAGGAAGTGTCGTCTGTCGCATGCTTCCGACTCCAGGTCTCTAATCAGGATTCCCGCCCAAGCCAACCATTCCTTCTGTCCCGCCGGGGGTCGGTGAGTTGGTACTAGATTCACCTGGGAAGGTCTAACACTGACTTCTACACCAGCTGCCCACTAAAAGACACTGTATATGCCATTTACCCATTCAATTTGCCATGACATCTCGTAGAAAGAGAATGTGCGGCGCATACCAAAAGGGATTGATTAACGCCTTCCCTTATCTGTTGACTACAAGATGATTCCAACTCGGGTTTAGCTCCTAGGATTGCCAGGGTCTGCATTTACACAAACAGCTGCGCACAACGCGTATTCCATATTCCTTGATGGATGCGCTAGAAATACCCTGAAGATGTACTTAGAACTTCACACCAATATCGGTGATGCGAAGTTCTAAGTACATCTTCAGGGCGTGGTGCGGTGGCACTGTTACGACCTTTTGATTAGGTTTAGCTGCCATAAGGTGTTCAATCAGGGGAGATACGACCCCATTCCACTGCTTCTCCCATTATGAATCCTACCACGATGAAAAAAAAATTAACACCAGGAGACGGCGTTAGTCAATCCCTGTAATCTCTGCGATATCCAATGCACCTCCCTTCCGCGGGATATTCTACAGGCAACTGACGGCCTAATTGGCGCAGATGCCAATTAGGTGCCAATGAAGAAGTTAGTGCCCTCCAGGTGGGGTTTGGACCAATTTACGCGAACAGGACGGAGACAACGCCTGGTGGGTCAGTGCGAAACAAGAGCTATCAATCGATCTGGGCTGTACAGAGAGTCGGTACTCCTCAGACTAGCTCGGTCGCGGCTTTGCTTTAGCTGTAAGCAAGTGGCTTCCATTCAAGTACCTGAAGCTTTCTGGACGTATAACTATCGCATTTCACCTGCGTCGGAAAGAATGAACTTCCCCTCATTCATGAAAAACTTTTTGGGTTCAATACGGACTAGGGCAGGGTAGGGGTGCACAGGCTCATAGGACGACTATTCTCGCTACAGACCTTCAGCGGCCTAGAAGTCGCCAAACGTCGGGTTGGACGCTTCGCCTCCAAGCCCCGAGAATGAATACCCAGCAACCTTCTTTTCTTCTTTAGGCCTATAGCATATACAGTATAGTTAGAGCAGAAAAACTTCAGAACTGCTCCTTTGAGGACTGCCCACCCTCTATCACGTGTACGCAATTTATTCTCCGAAGTACCTCTTCTCCACACAGCGAAGAACACATCGTGAGAGTCCCAATCCGAAGTGCTTAACCTGGCCCCTTTACTGGTCCCCTTTACTCTTCTGGATCCCTATGCCCGTTGCGCGACATCTACGGCACACCTTCTGAATCGCTTCGCACGTTGGACGACGTCTTCGGTACATCTTCTGAATCCCAACGCGCGTTGGACGACATTTGCATCTGCTGATGTCTTCAGACCCCAACGCACGTTGGGCGATGTCTGAGGCACGTCTTCTGAATCCCGACGATTGGCACATTATCCCGCCTATACACGTTGCCTCCTCAATACATTAAACCTTAAACTCGAAGAAGGGCCAGCTGGTGTAGCCCGCCCTGCTGAAGGCATCCTCTGGCTTTGGTCCCCCTCACGTGGTATCGCTCCGATACACGACAAGCTGCGCGAAGCTCGTCTTCGATTGTGAGGCCACGTCCTTCGCGCTACCACGACACCGTCGGTAAGATGGTCCTGAACCTTGAGGTCCCTGGAAAGCGGCCCAGAGAACGCTCGAAACAACGTTGGCTAGATACGTCGCACCTGGACTTAAAGATAGCTGGACAGACGCTAACGAAAATGGTGATGAAGATACAACCTACGGTAGGTGGTCGAGTTCCTCATTTCTAGAGTTGGCTACTAGGAACGCGTCAGAATAGTAACTCATGTCAAAGAAGAGGCAAGGATGATTACTATAAGAAATGCCCTCAACCCTATTGTGCATGTAACTCGTGCCAGGGTTGGACAAAGAACGAATATGCCAGTGCATATATGAGCACCAGCATAACTCACTGTAGGCTCACGCTCATTTAAGGAAACAGAGGTGTAGGTTTCTCAAGCCGTCTTATCGATCGTGTGATTGTTATCACTGAGGTTCAAGAAATTACCAACAACACGACAATCGAAATGAAAACGCTGCTCGTATGATACCACACGTAGGACAACGTGCTAGTGGTCTACACTACCACAGCTTTTTCACTCCCTTGAAGTTCCTGTAAATCGCTGTTCTATTGAAGACTTTTCTAAGACATAACTATGCCATCTGTATCCACCCAACAACTTTGTTTCAAAGAAAACAACGTTCCACATTGTTGGTTTGAGTGAGCAGATCGTACATTATCAAAGTACGAAGAAAGCCAATACCTGCCTTCCAGTTCGGAAAGTAGAGAACAAAAAGCTAGAACGAAAATAAATTTCAAACGACAAGCGCCGTGCCTAAAACACTACACATGAACACCTCCATAACAATATGCTTGTATTTCTTTGAGAACTACAAAATTGTTTTGACGGTTTGCTAACTACGCTAAACACTGATAAAGGGTTGGGATCTACTGATACATTGGCAAGGAGCCACGCATCTGTGTATTTCTACTTAATGATTATAGGGACGATTGAGACGCTATCAGCTATCTGGGCCAATATTTTATACTGTGCCAGAATTTCTTACCCCGGCCCTGTCCAAACTACGGCTCAGCACGAGCCCTTTTTAAACCTCACTCCTGAAATGCTGAACTTTTTTTGAGCATTTCTTCCATTATTTTTTACTTTTATTTATATAGACACGTCAGAAAATGATCTGAAGGAAAAATACTTTATGTGAAGAACTAGAAGTCATTTTCTCCAAGTGCAGTGTCCTGACGTCTCTTCAAGTATCGGAGAGACAATGATTTATAACAAGATGTGCGTTTTCGTGAGCGTGACAAGGTACAGCGCAGTGTCAAGTCTTTCCATCTCCTGCCGTCATAGTAACGATATACCGCCTCTTCTCAACAGGGATAAAAATAAAAGATAAAGGACGGCCTTAACCAGCTCCTGTCTGGGATGCGCAACTTCTACGGGGTATCCTGGAGGCGAACGGAATGCATACTTGACCTAAACGCACGCAATGATTTGCCTTAGGGCCTGTTCATACTTCGCGACAAGAGCGACTTGTCACCCGTGCAAAACGTACGAATCGATTAAAACAGAGCGCGCGCCGCCGAAAGGTGTTTACTACTCGAGCGTCGGCGTTGTCGCTCCAGCCGCTCTAGTCGCTCTAGTCGCTGCTGTCGCCTGTTCGTACTTCCGCGCGCTGCGCTCTTGTCGCTGCTGTCGCGAAGTATGAACAGGCCCTTAGTGAACAAGTCAGTGTCTTATTCTTCCCAAACAAAAATTCACCATTCACCAGCTCAGAGTAAGAGGGGACAGGACTTCGCCTTTACGGTTCCTAAACAACAACCTCGACTCGTAATGCACGCGACAGCCGACGCCTCCTTCACTGCGTACTATGCGCCCATGGGGGACGGTCAGGAGGTATAAATATGGCCACGCCCCTCGCCTGCGGAATGCGATCTTCCTCTCATCCCTCTCACCCACCAACAACCCCTAGGCTTCACCGAGAATCAAACGGCTACCACAGGAAACCATTGAGAAGCAAACCAAAAGTTTCCGATCCGCAGAACAGCGACTGTACTCCATGACGCCACGCCCCAGCAGGAAGCGGGTGTACCTCCTGTCGCGCTGCCTGCGCCCATCGGCAAGAAGAATTTAAAAATGAAACCGCTTCCTATCCTGGCCCTTTAGATTGCCCCGGCGAAAAAAATACGATACCGTTTTTCGGCAATAACCATTTTTCAATTAAATTTTACACAAATTCTTCACAGGAGATCTGTCTCATGAAGAGGGAGGGTCTCATTTAATCGCAACTAACTCGGTTCATTATAACGATACTCGTTACTTATATCGAATTCTATTTATCTAACTAAGCCTAATTTAAAACAGTTAGGTGTAGTATGAGCAGCTGCATAAGAAAGCTCTCTTATCCATTAGTTGCGTGCTTTTCCAACCTGCTAATCTCTATTTTGTTAATATCGGTTGTTTGAAGCCAGGTTTGACCTATCACTGCTTATTATTCCCTTTTAAAAGCGCACTTCAGGTGCTGTAATAATTAAAAACTCCTAAGAGTGCCAAATAAGAGCAGCGAAGTTTGTCTTCTGCTGAGACTTTGTATCCTTCAATCTTTTATGCCGCTTCGTATTCGTCCACTTTTCCTGTTCCTTCAATAACTTCGTTTTGGTAGAATAAAGGGTGCCCGCCAATGGCAAACACACCCTAAAATTTTCAAACACTCTCAAGCAATACAGGTTAATATGTCGTTCAGAGAGGTTGAGATTGCTTGCACTAAACAAGCAAACTGGGCATTGGCAAATTGCGTTTGGCCACCCAAGCTAGCGTTGCCCCAATGGGAGTTCCGGAAGTGGAGTTGCTTGATAGAACATCTGTCATCTCCTAACATCGGCCCTCTGACGGTCCTGACAAGTGGTCGAAGCAAATGGCTTTCCACCGAGTTATTAGAAGCATCTTACTTCGACATCTTTTCGAAATCTACCCTAGACGGCGGTGATAGCACAGAAGAAATACTGGACCAAACGGTCAAAAAATATCCAACTGTCGGTTAAACCGTCAATTAATGAAGTACAAGTCGTTACTATACATCACCATTATTTTGTATTTTTGGCATATAAACTCTAAGTATTCCTAGTATAATAATTGCATGCCCTACTAGATCTTGTTTCTCCTAGCCCTATAAAATTACGGCGATTTTAGGAATGGTAATGAGTACAACAGTGGGATGTAGATGCAACCCTAGTTGGAGGTGGTCGCTCTTAAACGATTCCATAAGAACTGAATGTGTTCGGTATAGAAATATATGGGACTCACTCATTCCATAGAAAGTAAGTGCAGTAGCGAATAAAAATGAATAACACTGAAAGCATGAGAATATAGAACATTGGTGGCTGGGAAGGGACGTTTGCAAATGATTAGGACGTGAAAAGCATTGCCTTGTCTGTGTTCAAAACGTTAAATGATGGCAGGTGCCCTGGCTTACTTTTTTGTTTTACTGATGTTATGTCTTATCCGCTAGAAGGCGATCCGTTCTCGGTGCAGATCGATCTATTAAGGGGTCCTACCTTGCTAGATTTTCACCGAGAACGGTCTTTTTGAGTTTCCCTCTCCCAACTAGGAACTCGGAAAGGTCTATCTAGGCAACCAGGGGTCGGATTCATCAACGACTTACATTAACTTTAACAGAGAATTCACAGCGGAAAACTCAGATAACGCGGCTTATCAAGCGATATGGTGAGCGATATTAGCCGCTTGAAAAAAATATTATTAGCTGCTCGAAAATAGTTTTTTATCGATAAAAATCTTGCAAGAGAGTCCTTCCTTACTAGGTTTGCATCGAGAATGGTCCTTATACCCCCTATACTCTCTGGTATAAATACCATTTGGATTACCATCGATTCTGAGAATGGTCCTTTTTTGGTTCACTTCTCCCGACTGAGAACTCGGAAACTGAATCTGGGCAACCATGTTGCCTGGCGTAGTCCACTTTTTTTACATGTTGTTGCTCATTTATTGTGTTTAGTTATGTCGGAAATTATTTAAGACCGGCCACCACCAACTAGGACTGCACCTTGGACTCTTCAAAAATTCCATTGCTCACACAATCCTTTTAACCGAGGTTTGAAAAAATGACCGTTCCGAATTTTGCTAATCAGCATCGGATCCAATGTCTACTGTCCACAAATATCTGCACGCTACCTACCCACAAAGTGATCAGAAGTTGCGCTAAGAAAAGCTAATCATCATGATTACCTCAATGTCGATCGCTTTTTATTCCGGAGACCCCTTTGTTGTAGAAGAAGAACGCAAGCAATGAACTCACCAAGTACTTTCAAACGCTGATACTGCGGACAGGGCGAACTGCTTCTCAATCGTATCGATTAATTTGACACTTCAAGAAGAAAATTGATTACCTGAACAGAATTTATCGATAGAAGGCAGTTATCCGAACAACTTGCAAGAGGATTTCAGCGAAGAAATTCAAAGAAAGCACAAACGAAGGGCGAACGAGGCATCTGAGTTCATGAGCCCTTGCGAAATGTGTCCAGTACGAGCGGCCAAACAGTTTAATGCTGGCCAGACGTGAGCCCGAAACGGCTCAATTGAAAGAGAACGCCTCCAGCAAGCATCAATCAATAGTAATGCGGTGCGAGATGAAAATTCAATAATTGTCACGGGCTGACTAATCGCTTTGGTTTTTTGCTCGCGCAGAAACACAGCGCGGCCCGACCGCCTCGGTCAGGCCAGCGCGAGCGGCTCCGGCCAGGATGGGTCCGGTGCTCTTCGGACGGAGGACGACAACCCGCGGGACCCCTGGCGACGAGGGACAATCGAACTCCGGCACGGTTTCCTGAAATATTCGGCGCACCGAAGCGACGCGAAAACGAGCTGGGGCACGCGAGCGGCGCCAGTCCGCCACGCGGGCGCATCGGCGGGGCCGCCCCGTCCTGTGTGGTCGGGCACGAGGTGACCGTCACCCGGCGGGAGCTCGTGACTTCTTCGTCTGAGCCAGGCCGGTAACAAGTACCATGTGCTGTGTGTAATGTGTGACGGCAGAGAAGCTACGGAAGATTTATGACGACGGTCGAATCACGTGTGTCTGCCTAGAGGACATACGGAATGGCAGTCAGAATTCTATACAATCTGTACAAACTACGATCAACTATCACTGAGCATATCGCGAGTGTATTCGCACTGCTTGTACACACACCAATCACAACGGTTTCGTAGTTGAGCGTTTCTCCTGCCCAGCAGGTGGTTCTTGATCACCTCGACAACTCCTTGGACCAGAACTGGATTGTCGGGTTCAGGTGGCACTAGCACGGTTCTGTCCTGCAAATGAAACATTTGAATTGTCTGTTAAAACAGCAGCTGCTGAATACAATAACAAAAAGGATACATCCGGCGGTAATCAACCCTCTTTGTGCACTGTGAAGTAGGCCACACATTTCACTTCTAATAAGAGAAGTCCATGAATTCCCCCAAAGATCCTCAATGGGACCTATATGGTCTCGTAGGGCATCGGACAAGTATCACAGAACTGTGTTTCGTTTTTTGCTACGGGCCACTGGGTGGTCCGAAAATGGCAAAAAAATGGTGTCACTTCAGGGCCGGCTGATGAGGCATAACTGACACCTGGAATGGCACTGTCGTGCTCAGAACTTAACCTAGAAATGGTTTGGAGCTCAAATTAAAGTTAGATTATAGTAATAGGATAATTTCATACGCTTCCTAGACGAAGCTGCAGTGTAAATTCAAATGATTCAATCGCATCCGTGGTTGCACCGACTAGATGGCCGAGTGGATAGCGAGTCGGACTTACGGGAGGAGCATCGAGGACTCGATTCCGGAGGGTTTAAGTGGTTTGCTAGGTGGTATGTTCCCATTTTTATAAAAGGAGAATACATTTTGGCTTTGGTAGGATACTGCATTATTGGGTAGAGGTGCAAAAGAGTGACGAGGTCACGAGCACCGATTTCGCCCTGACTTCGCATATGGGAATTATTTAAGCCGGTGACCAAGAATTTGTCACTTTTCTAAATTTTCACTTTTCTTGCACTACTTTACATCTCTCCATGGAGTGGAACGAGCAAGGTGAAAGGCTGTCTGAGTTTATCGTGTCGACCAAGACCATCCATGGAAACTCGCAGTTCCAGAAGCCTCCCTCCCTACGATGGACCTGGGAATCTCCCGGTGGCCAGTTCCACAACGAGATCGACCACATCATTTTCAATCGCAAGTATTGCCTGACCGACGTCTCCGTTGTCCCCAAGTTCTACACGGGATCGGACCACCGCCTCCTTCGCGCGAGGTTTCGCTTTTCGCGTCAAGGAGAGAAGGCCGCGAAGTTCAAGAAGAGGAATCCCAGAACGACCATCAACTGGGACCTTCACACCTCTCTTGCAGGCCTTTGGGAAGATGCCGTCATGGACAACGTCAATGAGGAATACGACCGCATCGTGCACCATCTCCACGATAGTGCTAAGGAGCCGAGAGCTTGAAGACCACCAAGAGACGCCTGTCTCCGGAAACTCTCGAGCTTATACGCCAGCGTGGAGCAGCACGAGAGTCAGGCAACTACCAGCTGACGTCCGAGCTTGCGAAGCTATGCAGAGCGGCGATAAAGGAAGATCTCAAGGAGAGAAGGGCGGAAGTGTTGGCTGAAGCAGCAGCATCATCCACGACTTCTACTCCGATCTCTTCGATAGCCACGTCCACCTGCCCCCATGCCATCTTCCGCAGGATGGATACGTCGTTCCCTCTGTTCTCCCTTCCGAGATCCGACACGCCATCTCGTCGGTGAAGAAACGTACAGCACCCGGCCCTGACAGAATCAGACCCGAACACCTGAAGAACCTCCCGCCAGCGCTCATCAACACCCTGGCGCGGCTCTTCACACGATACCTGTCGGAGTGCAAGGTTCCATCTCAGTGGAAGACCAGCAGGACCGTCTTGCTGTACAAGAAGGGAGACGTGCACGACATTGGCAACTATCGCCCGATCTGCCTGCTGTCCGTAGTCTACAAGCTGTTCACTCGAGTCATCCTGAATAGGATCAGCAGAACGCTGGATGAAGGACAGCCATGCGAACAAGCAGGATTTCGGAGAGGATTCAGCACGATCGACCACATACACACCATTACGAAGCTCATCGAAGTGTCGCGAGAGTATAAGCTGCCGCTGTGCCTTACGTTCATCGACCTGAAGAAGGCATTCGACTCCGTCGAGACTGAAGCGGTCCACGAAGCCCTGCTCACTCAGGGCGTTCCTACTCAGTACATCAGAGTCCTTCGAGAGCTGTACAGTGGACCAAGATCTCTCCATTCTACAACGACGTCGTCATCGACGTAAGGAGAGGGGTTCGGCAAGGGGATACCATATCCCCGAAGCTCTTCAGCGCCACCCTCTAAAACTAGAATGGGAAGACATGGGAGTGAAGGTCGACGGCCAGCAGCTGCACCATCTTCGTTTCGCTGACGACATCGTGCTCATAACACCGAGCATCAGCCAGGCGGAGCGAATGCTGGCCGACTTCGATCGTGTATGTGGGAATGTTGGACTGCAGCTGAATCTTACGAAGACGATGTTCATGAGGAACGGACAAGTTTCTGATGCCCCACTCTCGCTCAACGGAACGAACATCTCCGAATGCTCCAGCTACGTGTATCTGGGTCGCGAAGTCAATATGGCCAACGACCTAGCGCCGGAGCTGAGCAGGAGGAAACGAGCGGCTTGGGGAGCTTTTAAGAGTGTCGAAGAAGTCGCGAAGAAGACGAAGAACGTCCGTGCCCACCTATTCGACTCTACCGTTCTTCCTGCCCTAACATACGCCTCAGAGACCTGGGCTATGCGAAAGCAGGATGAACACGCGATCAGCGTCGCGCAGCGTGGAATCGAGAGGACGATGCTCGGAGTGACACGACTCACGCAAGTGAGAGAAGGCCTCCGGAGTTCCGAGCTTCCGAGCCGACGTTCGAAGATCAGAGACGCTGTCGCATGGGCCAAGTCGTCGAAAATTAGGTGGGCCGGCCACGTAATGCGCTTCACAGACTCCCTCTGGACGAGAGCCGTTACCGACTGGATTCCGCGGGATGTCAAGAGAACACCGGGACGCCCACCAACGCGTTGGTCGGACTTCTTCGTGAAAGCCCTGAACGACCGATATGACGCTCTTCGTGTCCCTCGAGCGAGGAGGATCCATTGGACCACTCTGGCACGCGACAGGGACGAATGGAGACGCTGCTGGTGCCCGCTCGAGCAAGTCGATGATCAACGGGACGACAGGTGATACAGGTGATACTTTACATCTCTAAATCGAAAGTTGGAAAATAACGTTGGAGAAGAGCGCGATTCTTCTCCCATGTGGTCGAGCAATTAATGTAAACAGATTTAGTCACCCATATCCCATATAGTCTGCCGTAAAATGCGAATGAATGAATTGAATGAATGTACCCTGCAGCTTCGTCTATGAACCATCGTAAATGATCATACTACTATAATCAAACTTTAATTTTAGCTCCAAACCATTTGTAGGTTGAGTTCTGAGCACAACAGGGCCATTCCAGGTCTCCTTTATGCCTTATCTGCCCGCTCCGAAGTGATATCATTTTTTGCCATTTTCGGACCACCCAGTGGCCCGTAGCAAAAACGAAGCACAGTTCTGTGATTCTCGTCCGATGCCCTACAAGACCATATAGGTCACGTTGAGAATCTTTGAGGGGAAGTTCATGGGCTTCCCTTGTAAGAGGTATAGTGGAGGCAAACCGGACGCGTCATTACTGTAGACATTCTGTTGCTCTATTATGCAGCACCGCTTTATATAATAGGATAGATGTGGGCCGATGTTACTGCTAAGTCAATGACGCTAAGGAAGGTTAGCGAAGTGACCGTGGAGGCTCTTCAAGCGACTTATACCGCTTATGAACCTCTCCTCTACAGTAAGAGAGATTGTAAGGGAACTTCAAAGGTTAGGCGATTTTAAACGAAACCTTTTTTTGATTAAAAAAATGGACACGATGTGGTCAGGCGTATACGATATTGCATTTTTGTATTTTTTTATTTTAAACAAAACCTTTTTTGATAAAAAATGGACACAATGTGGTCAGGCTTATACAGTGTTGTATTTTTGTGATTATTATAGGGCTTTGTCGGGGAAGCACTGTAGTGGTTTTCAGATTTCTTGCGGACCTCTGGGTAGGCCAAAATAAGTTTAATGCTTACAACTGGTGAAGCGTGTGAAAACTTTAAAGATCTGCCAACGGTTCTGATGATAACTAATGGTGTTCACCATTCGCATGCAGTCTCCCAAACATCTTTGAGGACATTTCAACGCATCGTCTTATTGGAAAAGGCGCTGACTGTTGCGCGCAGTCTAATTCGATGTTTTTGGTTCGGGTCTCACCCAGGCCAGCCAGACATTCTGTCAATCCGGAGTAGGTGCATTGGTATCATAATTGTCTAGAAAGGATAAAACCTGATTGTCTATCAACTGGCCACTGCAAGTCATTGTATAGCCCAAACATGAGTTCACACGATATCAAGCAGCGGAAGCAAAATACGTAGCGCGTCCGATAAGTAATCCCAACCCTTACCCTTCACGCTTTAATTTTTAACACACAAAGGCCTTCAGGTGAAACTCAGGTGTGAGCCAATATGACAACCAAGGTTTAGTACTCAGTTCGCTATGAATTCCATGAGTCGACAAGTTAAAACATTCTTTTTTTACAAATTAAGCATACACTCGCTTGTTAACTTCGCTATTAACAACAGAATTCTAGGCCTTAAAGGACGGAAGGATAAACCATAAATGTTGGCGCTGAATGGACTATCAACTTCGGCACCGCCCATGCCTTTCCTTTCTCATGCAATTTCAGTGCGCATTTACCATACATAAGGACTTGCGCTGGCATAATCGATGAACAAGTCAGTGTATGACTCTTTCTAAGCATGTCTCTCATCAAAGAGGTCACGAAGGGATACATTTATACGATTCGAAGAGCCCGCAGCGCGTTCTCCGACTATGCTACATGCATCCTCGTAGAAAACGCGTGCGTCAAAGGACGGATCTATCCAAATTGAGGAGGGAAGCGGGATGGGCACACTACTGCGCTTTCGAAAACAGTGGTAAAACCAAAGGTAAACCGTTAGACGGAGACAACCCTCTAACGAAGAAAAAGTGTTTTGCCGTTCCATATCCAGAATACGCCACCCTGTGTGTTCGATGCTCTAGCAGTGCTCCTCCTCGTCAACACCAGTATGGTAGATTCAAACAAATTGTTCAACCTTTCTTTTTCTGTATCCCCGTTATCCATTAGACACCTATGGTTAAGAAGAAAACCTACCAAATCTGCTGTTATCCGCGGCAGAAGTGAAAAGGTGTTGAAGTCGGGAAACATTGAAGAGACGGGCACCACTGCTATCTGTTTCCCGAGTGGAACACAAGCACGGAGACGTTTTGTCTGAAATCGTATCCCATACAAAGAGCTGGCTACCGAATATCAGCCACTTATCGCAGCACCTGTGTTTTGACGGAGTCCCGTATAGGTAAACTCCATTGATCCCACGCGTTAAAGAAGCCGAGCCGCCACGGGAAGCTATCGTCCAACCCAGCTCCGACACGTTCACAGGTCGACCAAACTGAGCGCCTGTAGATTTTGCTGTCGTAACCTCTCTGAAAATAACTCTAAATGACTTTAGTTTAACACATATCTATCCTCTAGCAATGGCATGCTAATAATGTATGCAAAGGGGCAGCATGAGAAATACAAGAACAGTGGGGAGCAAGCTGAACACACGAAAGCGCGCGACAGCCGCGGCGACTGCAGCGGCAGCGCGACATCTGCATTGTATGTGCCGCTACAGTGACGAAGTGTAATGCTCTTGTGACTGCAAAAGCTTCTTTTGCTGCCTCTGCACAGCTGCTTGAGGGTTCCCGGTGCAATTAATCAGAGGAAATGGATATTTCAAAAGGAAACTGGATGACCTAAGCGAAGAAATGAACAATTCGCCGCGCGTGCGGCAGAGGTCGCCGCGCGCGCGGCGAAAACTTGTATGTTCGTACTGCCAGCCGTGAACAGTCGATCGTAGAGACCTGTAGATGACCGTCGAAAACGTATAGATTGAAGCAAAGGTGACCAACTTCATTTTATTTTTTGAAGCGGTAATATATCACTGGGTAGGTACTACTGCAAACGAGCTAGCAGTCAATCGGTCTAGTCGCCCACTGGTCACAAATTCGTTTGGCTCCTGCCTCAAATCTTCACAGGCACTCATGGTTAAG
Organism: Heligmosomoides polygyrus bakeri; assembly: GCA_947359475.1. Lineage (NCBI taxonomy): Eukaryota > Metazoa > Nematoda > Chromadorea > Rhabditida > Heligmosomidae > Heligmosomoides > Heligmosomoides polygyrus. The sequence goes on along the minus strand of OX375869.1, from coordinate 84,340,232 downwards.
GATAAGGGCAAAGAGCTACGTTAATTATTGCTCTCTTGGGAAGCACCATGCATTTCACTTCTACGAAACACTGGAGGCTAGTTGAATGTGCTTGGCCTAAACCATGACTGCAAACTGATGAGAGGACGGAGCAACGTTCATAATTTGCCGATCGCATCTTGTGACGACCAGAGTTGAATTATTGGATGGTAAACTAAGAGCGGTAGCGACTGGTCACCCAGAAAAGTGCATATCGCTTCTCATCCATTAACTTTCCGACAGCAATCGATCCGAACGCGTTGCACAGCTAACCAGTCGATGGCGTCGCAGACTATGAACATTTAATGGGTTACTACCCCAAAAATGGAGCAGCGATAGCCCTAGAAAGACAGGAAACTGATATTTTCCGGTTATTTCAGCAACTATATGGCACACTCAAATTGTCTCTATGATTCAAATAAAAGAAAAGCACGTAGCGCCTCCGAAAATACTAATTCATACTGGTGTCTGCCTATTATAATGAGCGGCTACCGAAGCAGTTGGTGTTTTAAAATGATCAGAATGCTGTCCATTAATGTCAGCTCTGTACACCCTTTAAATATCAAAGAAAATCAATAACTAACAATTGATGGAGTACAGAAAACGATGCCGCCAATGTCGCTGCGATACCTCTGAAGGATGTCGAGCCAGTACTGAAATATACGCAGCATTTGGTTTCATAGATATGATGAAAACGATAAGATTCAAAGAAAATGTGAGAAGACTACGACTTCTTAACGTAAAAACTCACTTCACTCAAGACGGGATGGTTACCCCAACGATGCAAAGCGGATACACGGAAGGAATTGCTCGTGTTCGGCATAATCCGTTCACATGGGACTTCACGCCCGTCTATTGCTGATGCGACTGTAAAAGTCTGCAGACTTCGTTCGACTTCGTTGAGAAGAAATCCTGTCTGTGCGCAGCAGAAATGTGGATATAGCGGAACCACAACCACGTGAGAGTATCCGTTTCTAACAAAATTGAACTTCAAAATGAATAACATGTGTGGAAATCTCATTAAATTATAGACATGTAACCGCTATCCTTGGATAATTGAGTACTTCGTAGGTCAATACGCTTGAATCCGTCCGAGAAGGCGAAAATGTTCATCACGTGGAAAAATCTTTTCTCCATCAAAAAAGTGTGGATGCTTTTAGGGCAAAAATAGAAACCATCGTTTCAAACTCAACTATCCTATCCCCCTTTTTAAGCATCGAAGTGCAGAAAGGAGATTTATGAGCTTATGAACTCGGCGCAAATTGGGGGGGGGGGAAGGGTCACCAGGACAGGACAGCCCAACACAACGTTGAGTTGTACGCAACTAAAAATTTTATGCAGCACTGGTGTGTTCTAACCCTACGGTGATCTGAGGTGAGCCATCTCTGATGTGATTGGACATGCACCCTTCCTACCATGGCGATTACCACTGAGTACATGGTGACCCTCCCCCCCCCCCCCCCCAGCCTACTTGCGTCATGAACCCTGTTACTGGTCTCCTTTGGAATATTACATACATTACATACCCTTCAAAAGCGATTAGCAAGTGCTTGAAAAGGACCCACTTGCAAAGCCGTACGAGTTGTTCATCGACTGACGGTTCATCGTAGAGGAAAGCAGTAGAGCAAGAGATGGTCTCGAACTCCGGCATTACAGTGTTTAGCCGTCCTTGAACTCGATTTGTAAAGTAGTCGAGAGTCTCTTCAATGTTGTTGGAAGGCTCATATTCAGCTATACTCTCGCGAACTTTGGCATTCAGAAGAAAAGCAGATGGGATAAACCTGTAAATGAAAAGCGCATTGGAAACGCAGGGAATAAAGAGCAGAGTTCGTCAGATGATAAGATAAATATCATCGAAATCCCATTATTATGAAGTCCACCCACTGCTTAGGTCTTCAGTACCATTCTTTCAAAAAGCCTCTGAGAAATTATGACGGCTACAGTTCCTTCTGCACTATTCATAAAGGGTAGCTCATTCAGGACAAAGACATAGTGTAGGATGGAGCAATGATCTATGCTGAGATGTCGTGTTAGGCGGGTGGATGCAAATGCGCACGATTTTGGGGGCGGGAACAACGGCTTTGGCCGCCATTTAGGACAAGTTGTCGCGTTGTCTCGCGCCCTCCGCGCCACCATGCTCTTTCAACGCCAACGTATACAACCATGCCACTCTAGTCGGCAGGCGCCTCTTTCACATGTGTGCTCTCTCAAAACGGCGAATGAATGATAACAAATGACTGAAAGTTGAGGAACTCAACCGTTTTCTGAAAAACCTGGTATTAAAACAATGTCATATTCGATTATATATGAGCCTTAAACACCACCCATAGCAAACAAAGCAGTTTGAACGTCACGTTTCCATTGTGTTTTAAAGAAATACACCAGCATTTTAGTGTTTGTGGCATTCTTTCCAATGAAAACTAAATCTGATACACCTCGTTTAAATGATTCTAGCAAGTGCTCTTGGTTCAGCACAGTTCTTTTGACTTTGTGTGCTGGAGAACACTTCTGGCACGCAGACACTGTTGCAGTGCTGTATAACTATTGAACAGAATATAGGTTCCCGGTTTTGACTCCTTCCTAATAGAACCGATAGCGCCTTAGAATTGTGGAATCCCTGTGTTCAGTCTGCTTTCTTTAAAATTCCCCATCGGCATATAATTGCAGGTGACGACAAGTCCTGAAATGTCGTCAGGAGGTTGAAAGATATTCGAAGGAAGAAGCTGTTGTTATGAAACTTCCATTGTAACAATTTATTAGCTGCTGAATACCCTTAAGAGTAAGCATTCCCATCTGTGAAGGAAATTCGCTTTCGCAAGGCGGACAAGCTGTTTTGTTATTGCACGGGTCAATATCGAATAAGCGTCAAATAAATAGGTGTCGCGTTTTTTTGTACGCGTGTTCGTAGCCTTCTTTCCCCTTTACAGTCGAGAGAAGACCGAGGAAGCTCTTCTAATCAGCACCTTTCAAAAGTTTCATTCAAACTTCTTACGTGTTAGTAAGCTCCATGTTCTATTCTAGCCAAACGCTTTCGGATTAAATTAGTGATTGAGCTTTATAACGCTCAGAAACATCCCCAGCTCCAAGTGTTTGAACCAGCTTGCAATGGTAGGCAAGGAAATTATGCGTACCTCTACAAATACCAACATATTAGAAACGTAAACCTACTAGCATTGTCTTGAAACCTATCCGACAAATCGCATAAAGTCATCAATCTACAAAAACTGCGATAAAAGCAACACTGGAATCGTAATCAGCGCTCCCGAAAACCCTGGTGCACCTTCTTCTACCTTGAAATCATCCCTCTCATGCGTGAGACAAGCCCCGATCCTCATGACTCAATTAGCAAACGCGCTGGAGTCACGTGAGCATCGCCGCGACTGCTCGTCCCCAGTGCTGGAGACCCCGCCCCCAAAATCGTGCGCATTCGTGCGCACCCGTGTTAGGCCTATGTTATACTTCGGCGACGCTGTTATCGGCGACGTCGGCGACAGTGTTGAGCGGGTGCTATGCAGTGCGGCCCGCGTAACAATGTCGCCAATGTCGCCGACAACAGCGTAGCCGAAGTATAACATGGGCCTTAGAGTTTCTGTAGTTTATGTGGATTTTTTAAAATAAAATCGCTCAAATTCTAGAACAAATCTTCCAATCAAAAGTTAACAAACAAAACTTCATGTAACATCCTAATTAGCGACTGTGACAAAGCACCGTAAATAAATGAACAGTCAATTTTTCTCAATGTACATAAATTGTGCGCTGAAGCATGCTAAAATACGCAGTTATCTTTGTCCGCATGGACAGGTGAACTATAATGATTTTTTAATGAGCCCAAAGTACGTTGTGTTGAGTACCCAACGAAAAGTAATTGAATAACATAAAATAAATAAAAAATAAACAAAAATAATCATGTAGTCATCTCGCCCTACTATATGCAATCGAGCAAATCTGTCAGTGCATGTGTCAGTGTCTCACAGTTTCGCTTGTAAAGTCCTGTCAAACACGTCAAGCCATATGAACATGACCGAGTGAGCTCGCGTCTCTCTCCCGACGATGAGCAAGGGCTTACCGAGTTTACATCCAATCGATGTTTGATCAATAAATCGATAGATGTCGATTTTTGTCCATGCTTGAAACGACTGGGTAAAGCTTACCGGATAAGACAGTCGCTGACAAGGAAAGGTTCCGAACTCAAGGTGAGCTTTTTCGATGCTGTTTTGACAGGATGTAGGACCGTGTAAGTGGAGTTCAGAATTATAGTTAGTTTTTGCTGAACGCCTTTTTAAACACATGAAAAGGAGGTGTGAAAACGTGTGCGCAATACTCATCAACACCTGTGACACCTCACGAGTTGTGCTTCGGTGGCGCACTCAGTAGAAGTGCCGCTTCATAGGAGCACACCGGCGGGCTTTTGAGTTCGAGTCCGCGTAGTGTCATTATTTTTGCATATATTAGTTTGTGGTTATTACGTTTTCTCATGATCACAGGAGTCAATTTTAGACCATCAATGCTTACATCAAACCAGGGCTGTTTATTTGCGCCTTTATATGTACTAGTTTTTTGAATATGGCAGTTGGTTACGTTGATGTTCATCCAGGGCCCTTCTCTACACCCACGGATTAAGCGTTCAACGAAGAAGTGGCTATTCCTTGTCAGTGACTGTTCCTCACCGGGTTTTTTAAGATGCTGCTGGTGTGCCACGCGCTTGTGTTTCACTTCTTTCATAGTTCTGCACCATAGTTGTTGACTAAAAGGGAAGAGCAATAAGACCTTTTATTTCGAGAGGAAGAATGATATGGTGCAGATACGCATCATTGAAAAACTAACACATATAAAGGCGCAAACAGTCAGCCTTGGTTTGTTGTAAGCGATGGTCTAAAATTGACTCCTGTGATCATGAGAAAGCGTAATAGCAGCAAACTAATATGTGCAAAAATATCGGCAGTATGCGGACTCGAACTCGATGCTCTTCCGGTGTGCTTCTATGAGGCGGCACTCCTACCGACTGCGCCACCGATGCACCTCTCGTGGGGTGTCATAGGGGTTGACGTGTGTTGCGTATACGTTTTCACACCTCCTTTTCATGTGTTTAAAAAGGCGTTCAGCAAAAACTAACTGGAATTCTGGACTCCGCTCACAAGGCCCTACATCCTTTCAAAATATCATTCCCAAAAGCTCACCTTGAGTTGGGAACCTTTCCTTGTGAGAAACAACAAAGGCTGCCTTAAGGCCAAAAACAGTTGGTTAGGATTGCAGTCCTTGAAGGTTAAGAGGAAAAGAAAGCATCTATTTCTGGTTCGAGCACATATCTTTGCCAGTACTTCCATCAGATCTGGTACTTTTTTTTTCAAGCAGGCGCCTTCCGTCACTAAGAGCTAACCAGGAAAGGCTCTCAGGCGTACGTTTGAACGGCGAAAATGAACACAGCTGCGAGAATCCCCACTCTTCAAATAGTAAAAAAAATGGTTCCGTTTTTGCAAGAAACTTGAACATACCGAGTTAAGGGAGCTGAAAGCTTACTACGGGATCTCATATTCTCACGACAAAAAATTGCAGGCATCTAAGATGCAAAAATAATGCTTCAGAGGCCCAGGTTCAAGTGCCTCCGTAATTGCACATGGTCGTGGTACACTCACATGAATACGGTTTCTGAGCACAGAACTGGGGAAGGGAAGGAACTCCGGGGTCTGGCTGATCTAACTTACCGTTTTAGGATACCCTGCCGTACCTCGATTCCTTACCTGCAGTATTTTTGCATTTTTCCGCATATTCGATGCTTGGTAGGTACTCTCTTGTACGACTGCGCGATTCTACAGTAAACTATCTCAATCCCTATCTCGGTAGGTTCAAGGACGTTGCAGAAATGGAGCCTATTGTTCTACTATTTAAAGCATGGAAATTCTCGCGGATTTAATAATTTTCTTCGCTCAAACATACGCCAGGGACAATTCACTGGTAAGTTTTCCTAGAACCACGCTTAGAAGGCAATTTTTCGCGCAATGGGAACTTTACAGATTGTGAAAATTATGAAGGGGGGGGGGGAGTGGGGAACCCTGGTAGGCTTGAATATGTATTTTCGATATGCAGCCTGCGGTAGAAAAAATATTTTGCTTTCCTAGCTGAGCCCCACACCAACACTAGAACAGTGAACTCTAGTATGAGAAAAGACAAGAAAAATTCCCCACATCTCCCAACCCGTATTGCACCCTGCTTTAATATAAACTTTTGAGTTCACGCCACCCCAGCTTGAACACACATTTTTCAAAACAAAAGTGAAGAGTACAAAAAAGAAAAATGCATCGTCATTACGGAACTCTTTTGTTTTTCTTTTGCATGGTTGTCCATGTAGAGAATAAATGAATAAATAAATAAGAGCATACCCACACCCAGCTCGTATTGCGCCAGGAGGGGTTTTAAAGTGTTATCCCTGGAAACTAGTGGAGGTTTCGATGGAACAAGAGGGTCACTATGACGAGAGAAAAAGCTGTGGTTGCGAGTTTAGAGGGGGGGGGGGGGTCGACTTGTACCTTTTCCATAATCTGCAGGCCCTATCCTACCTATGCAAAGGTGTTTAGCACTTCCGCCTCACAAGTTTCTAGGGAAATCTCTAAATTTTATGAAGAAGGTTAAGAGTGGGCCCCGCCCTAGACTGGCGCTGCTACTAGAAGCTGTCAGAAAACATGAAAGACGCAAAGAAACGGTTGGAAAACACGAATAACCTAAAACAGTAGTGAATGAGCACAAAAACAAGATGAAATCGAAAAGCGGAAATGGCGGCGGAATCGGCAGTTCCCTCTGTCCATTGAATAAGTGAGCAGAGCGCTCTCGTTCTTCACACCGAGAATCCAAATTTGTTATTGAAATACCCTAATTTATCCTAGAATGTTGAGAAAAAAGGTGGACACGATAGAGTTAGAAAAGAGTTGGATCTAGCCTATTCGGGAAAGAGCAACTACAAACTGGCAAATGATATGGGTTACGGAGACCTCCTAGATGTGGATATGTTCTATATACAACCTAAAGAAGAATATAGTGCTTCGCTTCCCTACCGGTAATCTGCTCCCGCTTTGGAACAGCGCTAGAATATTGAACTAGGAGCACGTCTAAAAAGGACGATCCACCGTGATTTGCTCCTCAAAGTCCTAGGAATTTCCTTAAAAGTTTTCAAAATGGAGGCGATAGGTCTGAACACATCAGTTCACTGTCGAATGTCACCTAACCCTTCTTCGTATAGGGTAATCATGTCAAGTGTGAGGTGTTGAAGAGACACAGGGCGGACTCCCGCTTTTAGAACTGCATAAGAAACTTTAATACGAAAAACTCATCGTCGCAAGAGTGCTCCCCTCCCTCTTCAACCCGTATTCCGCCAGTCTCTCTTCCGTGTCAAGTGCTGCCTACAAACCTGCTACTGGAGAGATTGGGAGGAGGGTATAGCGAAGAAAATGTTTGTCTTCTCTCAAGGTGGTTCGTTTCATCGCCGATCTCCAGACGAACCTTTTTGTAATAACACCACCCTGGCGGCTTGCCAGTGGAGAAGGAGGCGTTAGAACCTTTTTGAATAGGTACGAATTATCAGGGATGATTCCACAAAATTGCTCTAAGAACTTTAATTTTATATTTTATGTACTATAACATAGCGTAATAAGTGCTCTTATAATGTATAGTACAATAAAAGACATTATAAAATAGTATAATTAAAGTTTTAAAGAAATATTAAAGGGCTACGACGCACCTTTCGAGATTTTTCGGAATGTGGTAGTAGTCGGAGGCTGCCTTGCGTAAAAATCCTTTCGCATAGTATTCCGATATCGGGAGGCCAAAGTGCAAGAAAAGCACGTGCGCCCTTTCCCTAGTCGTTTCGCTGCTCATTCGACATCTCCTGTCGTAGCTGGTCGTTCGCCGGAGTCCTTTCCAGATCGTGTGGGTGAACAATCTGCCATACCCGTGAACCATCCCACCAGTCCGTCAATCCCACTTGGAACTCTGAAAAACAAGAAATGGTTGGAGCGACAGCACAGGCACTCGCGATTCCGTATTTAAATCCATAAAAGGGTGAGGAAGGTCAGTGAACGTTCAAAATGTTTTGAGTGAAGACGGGGTCAACGCAATCTTCCGCAAGAAACTTCTGACAAATAGAGAAAATAGAGTAATTGACAGGGGAGAACTTACTGAGCGTTCTGAGGAAAAGCGTGCAATTTCACGCGGCGCGGTTTTCTGACGCCTAAAAAGAGTACGGTATATGCTTGTTCGCAAACCGCCAGTTTCGCGCCTGTGACAGCGGTTAACAAGGGGCATTCAAGAAGAAATGTAGAGAGTGCTGGATGTCAGAGGAGTGAATAACATCACAGACGTAACTGTTCCTAGGATTGCGTGGATTGCGTAGTATCGAAGGCACTTGGCAGGAACAGGTTTTCACACTATCACTTGAAACGGACCTAGAAATTGGGATATACATTTTCTTGCTTCAAGAAATCTGAAGCGCTTAGAAGGTGAAATCTTGATGTTGAAGGGTTATAGCAGCAGAAAAGCAGCAAAAACGCAACATTTAAAGTTGATTCTCAAGACAAGAACTTGACACCAAATAAATCTTGTAACTTTGAGGCGATACCTTGTGGGATAACTACTACTAGAATTGACCCTTTGAGGAAGGAGAACTAACCGAAACGTTGGGAAATAAAGCTCGAGAATAGCCTTTCTCAAAGCAACCAAATCAAAAGGCACAAATTTCACACAATTCTTGTAATCTCCAGCTCCTTTGTCACAATCAATTAAGGCACTAGAAGGTTTGGTGCGAAGAACAACAATTTAGTAGAAAACTGACAGTTCGCGAGGTGAGGTTTCTGAAGAACAATTCATTGTTGTTTTCTTGACTCTGTTCCCATCGGGAACCTCTCTGCCTATAGAACAGCTGCGACTCAGCAGGAAGAACAACAAGTGAAACCGATCGCGTACCAATTAATCCACTTGGAGCTCCTTGTTCTAACTTCATAGGGTTTAATACCAATCCTATGCAATCTTTGTACACATCAGGCCAGCCACTAAAGATGTATGAGCTAATGTTTGGCGTCTTTCACCAACAAGCCAAAAGAAGTCGCCCCAGTTGTGATGGCCTTATCACCGCTTGGCTTTAAGTAGCTGATTTCGCCTTATTTGCAATTCAATTTCGATGTTTTCTGCAGCTATGTAGTTTTGCTACCTCGTTTCATAGCTAGTTTTTACGAATTACAGACAGGGGCCGGATTCATCAACGACTTACAGCAATTTAACAGAGAAAATACAGCCGGAATCCCTGACAGCGCGGTGAAATGTTCACCATATTGCTTGATAAGCCGCGCTATCAGGGATTTGGTTGTATTTTCTCTGTTAAATTGCTGTAAGCCATTGATGAATCCGGCCCGGATTAGCCATGTAGCTTAGGAAGCTAGAACAATAAGCTCCAAATGGATTAATTGGCACATAGTCGGCTCCATTCGCTGTTTTTTCCTGATTGAGTCTTAGCTGTTATTTATTCAGTTGTCTAACTTTCAAAGATTATGGTAAAAACCAGTATCCAAACACCTTCAAACATCTTTTCCTTCATGAGCATATTCCATTTTCATGTAAAATTGGACAATTTTGAACTAAATTGCCTTGAAAAGTTTCCAACTTGATGTGGAAATGGTTCAGAATTCTATGAGCTCAACCATGTACCAGATCTGAATGTGAGCCATTATTTTAGTAAAGCTGCAGACACTTCTTTCTTTCCTTACCACTGTGGAACTGCTAAAATCGGTGTTACCGAAGACACGTGTTATTAAGAGGCTGTCCTAATCCTCGTTATCAAAGTGCTTCAATTTTTCGTAGGAACTACATACTGGAGAAAGAAGAAAAAGACGTCCCAATAAGAATTCCTGGACGCTTCTACATCTCTTCTAACATGACGACTCCGCATGGTTTGCGCCTCCGTTGAAGATGCCAAGTGTAAACATTGGAGCGCGGTTTCCAGTCGTGTCCAAGACCTATTCCAGCACGCACCCTGTACTAACCACGATGCTGTCAGACTGGGGCAGGATTCATCAAAGTTACTGCAGTAACTTTAACGGAGAATTGTAAGCAAGAAGCTCAGATAAAGCGGCTTATCAAGCGAGATGGTGAGCGGCCCCGACTTACAGAGATTTGACAGAGAAATTACAGCGGAAAATCCTGATAACGTCGACATTTCGCTTGTTGATAAGTCGCGTCAGTTCGCGTTTTTTCGTGAGTTTCCGCTATAATTTCTCTGTAAAATCTCTGTAAGTCGTTAATGAATCCGGCCCCTGGTCGTTAAACGTACGCGAGAAAAATGTACGGACGAGTTCAAGGAAGAGATCTCGGGAGCGGCGAGAATTCTAAATCGAGCCCTGTTTGGGCCTGTTCGTACATCGCGACAGCAGAGCGACAAGAGCGCAGCGCGCGGAAGTATCAGCAGGCGACAGTAGCGACTAGAGCGACAAGAGCGGCTGGAGCGACAACGCCGTGGCTCAAGTATGAACGCTTTTCGGATGCGCGCTCTGTTTGAATCGATTCGCATGTTTTGCACGGGCGACGGGAGCGACGAGAGCGCAACGCGCGCGGCGTGCGCAGCGACAAGAACGACAACAGCGACTGGAGCGACAGCGCCGGCGCTCGACTTTTCGACGGCGCGCACTCGTTTTTAATCGATATGCATGTTTTGCACGGCGACAAGTCGCTCTTGTCGCGAAGTACGAACATGCCCTTTCTCTGCTGCCATCAGATACACAGGGGCAGAGGGTCCAAGGTGGAACACTCACTGCCACTGTAAAACCTACAGGTGTAAACATGACCACAACATTACCAGATAGAGGGACGTCAGAGACAAAGCATTCAAATTGCGGAGAAATCAGGCAATCGAACTAATGCTGTTTTGATGTCTCAATATAACGTTTCCATTTGAAGTGTACGTGCTCACCTTCGTTTCCATTTTCTTCATATTTAAGCAATTTCGGACCGTTTTCTTTGCTTCTTTGATAGGCCTGACGATAAGGGCCTGTTCACACTTCGCGACAAGAGCGACTCGTCGCCCGTGCAAAACATGCATGTCGATTAGAACCGAGCGCGCCCCGCCGAAGTGTTCATACTTGAGCGCCGGGGCTGTCGCTTCAGTCGCTCCAGTCACTGCTGTCACCTGTTCATACTTCCGCACGCTGCGCACCAGGGGCGCACATTTAACGATTAACAATTTAACGAATTAACGGCATTTTTCGTTAAAATCTGGCTTAACGACTTAACGGAAATTTTTAGAAATTTAACGGAATTTTTAACGGACGTTTTTCTCAGTGGGTTTATCACATTTACCCTTTCTCTTCACTAGTGATGCAGGCCTCATCCCCCCGATTAGCCCTGTTCCTGAAAAACTATTGAGATCAGCAGGAATATTTTAACGGTTTCATGATTCACTCGATTCCAGGCTCCTGGTTCGCATTGGTGAAAATTGGATTAACCAAGCCTTCCATCCAGTCGTAGTAGGGGGATTGGTATCATACTTGTCTGGGAAGGATAAAGCGCTGACTTGTTCATCGGCTGGCCACCGCAAGTCATTGTATGGCCAAATACGCATTCAAATCACCTCCACGACATCCCGTAGAAGTAGAATGCGTGGCGCATCCCAAAAGGGATTGAGTAATGCCCTTCTTTATCCTCATCCTTTAATGCATTTTGGAGCTAGAAATTTCTTTGCCGATGCTCCAAGCACCTCAACGAATCCACAAAGATACTGGTTTAACCTCCTCGTAGGATATGCCTATCCTCAACAGGTGTTGCTTATCCCAGAATACTTTTCTTTGCCACCTGGAACGGTCGAGACGGAGAGAATGTTTTCGGCCGCTAGACGTATTTTAAACGATTTTAGAAAAACGTTAACAACAAAAATTAGGAATGCTACTTTTCCTGTACGTTCACACGTTGACGACGTTTTTGACCTTTCGGCAGTGTGAGACCGTGTGACATGACACCGTGTCACGGTCCCGACGTTGCAGAAATGGATTGGTCCCGAGCACAAGGCACTCGAAAATCGTGCGTTCGACAAAGTGTTAACATTCCACTGATAGGATTTAATTGCATTTTTATTACAACTTTCTGTACTTCATGGGCTGTTGCTCGTATCGAGATTGTATATGCTCGTGGAACAGTCACACAAAACGGTTTCACAAGGAACTAAGAAAGCGCGGAACTCCGGATTCTGCCCGATCGCACATTTTAAGATGCCTTGCCGGTGATCATCTTGTTGATGTTGTTGATGTTTGTTGATGTTGAATTGTTTATTTTCAGTGCAGTGGTACACTCCATTCTTAGAACTTTAGCTGTTGGCCTCTTGAGACTGAAACTTGTAAGGTTTTCCTTGATTTTTTTCACTTGAAACAATGGCTTGCAGATAATTGTATTTTTTAACGAAATTTAACGATTTACCGGAAGTTTAACGAAAATTTCCCGTTAGGGAATTTCGTTTAAAAAATTTAACGCACAGAATTTTGTGTGCACCCATGTTGCGCACGCTGTGCTCTCGTCGCTCTTGTCGCTGCTGTCGCGAGGTATGAACAGGCCCTAAGTAGGTAGGAATAGATGGGCAGCGAAAAACGTTACATTTCACCCAGCTGCAGCTAGTCCTGGTTATATACACTTCATACGGGGCCTGTTCATACTTCGCGACAAGAGCGACAAGAGCGACTGGAGCGACTGGGGCGACGGATGTAGTGTGGTGTACGTAAATGATTACGCATTTCACACTACATTCGTCGCGGACGGAGTGTGGAGAACGCAATTATTTACGTACACCACACTACATCCGTCGCCCCAGTCGCTCTTGTCGCTCTTGTCGCTCTTGCTGCTTTTGTCACTCTTGTCGCTCTTGTCGCGAAGTATGAACAGGCCCAAAGTGACCCGTCAGCGGTGCAAAACATGCAAATCGATTAAAACCGAACGATCGCCGCCGAAATCTGTTCACACTCGAGAGCTGACGCTGTCGCTCCCATCGTTCTTGTGGCTCTCGTCGCTGCTGTTTCCTTCTCTGCGACGTCGACATCATATTTCCTCTGCTTTCATATGGCCCAGATTTCTCGTGCAAATGTCAGTGTGGGAAGAGTGGCGGAATTGAATATGTGGTTCTGAAAAGTGTTATTTTTCAACGTCATGTTTAGCACCTAACTTCCTCTTTAATGAGACAATAAGGGTTTTGTAGTGAAAAAAACCATAATTCCATCAGTTACAATTTCTTCGAGTCATCTGAGAAATTCCAGAAAGCTTCCTTAAAGCTTGTACAGTTTTGTGAAAATAATTCTGTTTTATCCAGAGCTATGCTCAAACAACGGAAGAGCATATTTACCATTTTCATGTCGAATTGGACACTTTTCAAATCAAAGTGGACACTTTTCAAACCAAATTGGACACTCTTCTAAGCTGGCCTAAGAACTTTGAAATCAAATTGAATTTCTTCCAAATCGACAAAAGCTTCTTGCGAGTTACAGGCTCTTCAAAATGGTTACAATATTTTCTTGTTGAGGGAAAACTCAGAATAGCTTTTTTTGAATTTTCTTTACTTTAGCTGCCGAATGAGTAAAATAATTTTATAAATTTTTATTTCTTGAGAAAAAATATTAAATTAAATTTTATGTTAAAGAGCAACAAGGTCGCAATCATGTCTCTGCATTAAAAGACTGGATCGCGCCATGCAGTCAAAAAGTTCAACGCAAGGTTATCTGATTGGTAGTGTAACTACCGCTTACATGGAGTAAGAAAGTTGGGATATGTGTGTTTTTTAGCAATTTTTTGTGTTGTACCGCTTGCAGGTGTGAAATTGCATGCAAACAGAAATTCTGCTATCAATCGAATGAAAATCGCGAAGTTTCGGACGGGGGCATGGCTCAACCTTTGCTTTGGCAATGTAAAATGGCCACCTTCCCGTTCTCCAAAACAAACTTCAATTCATTCTATTTCCTCAAAAAATAAAATTTTTATAAAATTTCAAACGACGTGTTCTCTTATTGGGAAGTAAATTAAAATTTCAAGGAAAGTTATACTAAATTTTTCCTTGAACAAAAAATTATTCCAATATCTTGAGATCATTCTTTAGTTTCATCTGTAGGAAGCTCGTCTCAATTTGGTAGACGTTTAATCTGATTTTAAAGTTCATAGGCCAGCTTAGAAGAGTGTCCAACTTTACGTGAAAAGTGACCAATTTGGTTTGAAGTGTCCAATTCGACGTGAAAATGGTATACACTATATTGAAGTTAAATTAGACACTTTTCTAATCACATTGTACACTTTTGTAAGCAAGCATGACGCTTTTGAAATCAAACTGATCACTTTCCGCATTAAAACGACCTCCTTCCACGCTATATTAGAGGCCCTCCGAGAATGTTGAGTAACCTTTTGATAGAGAAAAATTTAACATAACTTTTTTGAATTTTTATTGGAGCTTCTTTTAATTTAGCTGCTCCACTAGGCGAACGTACGGTTTGAAGCTTTAGGGAAAACTGTGGTTGAAAGCGTGTTCTATAGTTTAGAAAGGCAGCAATTTTCAAGCGTGTTAAAAGTGGAGATCGCATTATGCACTCGTCAAGCTCGCTGCAATTTTCATTCGATTGGTAGTGTAAATGCTGCCCAGTTGAAACAGAGAGGTAAAGATGTGTGTGTCTTCTACAATTGTTCTTGTCGTATCATCGACAAGTGTGTAACCCCATGAAAATAAAATGTTTGATATCAATCATAAAAAATATGCCATGGAAGAGAGCACTGCGCAATCCCTTTTGAACACTAAGAAATTGATACCTTCCTGCACTTTAAAACAAGCTTTAAACAACCACGACCTTACCTTGAAAAAATATAATTTTAATAAAAATTCAAACGGAGAGTTCACTTATTTTGACAGGTGAGTTAAAAAAATTCAGGGAATTTTAACTAATAAATAATAATGCTTTCTTGGTTAAGAAATTAATCAGCTCTTTTCGGAGGGTCTCTGGTTCAGTCTGGAGATTCTCCTTTTGATTTGGAGGGAGTTATGCTGGATTTCAAAAGCGTCAGGCTTGCTCAGAAGAGGGTCCAATTTCATTTGAAAGATAGCGCATTGAAAGATCAGATCGCGCCATGCACTCAAGAATTTCGCCGCAACCTTTAATTGATTGATATTGTAAACACCACTTACATGAACCATCAAATTGAGGATTGTGTGTTCTTTACAACTGTATTTGCTTCACCGTTTCCAGGTGTCAAACTCCATGCGCACAGAAATTCGATTATCAATCGAATAAAAATCGCGATGACTTGGAAGAGGGCATGGCGCAATCTCTTTTTAGGACTAAAAATGGTCACCTTCTTGCTCTTTAAAACAAGCTTTAAACCATTGCCTTTACAAAAAAAATACACAAAAAATACAAAAAATTGAAATTTTATAAAATTTCAAACAATGTGTTCATTTATTGAGTAGATGAATTAAATCTTCAGAGAAATAATACCAAAATTTTCCTTGAAGAAAAAATTATTCCAACCTTTTTGGAGAGTCTCTAGTTTAATGTAGAAGAAGCTCATTTCAATTTGGAAGAGTTCGCTTTCATTTCAAACGTCTTACCAGGAAACTATCTCAACGGTAGGTCGGAACGGCCCAAGTGTTGTAGAGTGGCAGATTCGCCTCTCTCCGGGAAACAAGAAAATGCAAATATCTCGACCCCAATACAATTCTGCGCAGAGTTAGGGACGACAGAAGTTGGGCCGTTGGCGGTGTTAGCCCTCTGCCTGCACGCGGAGGGCGGGCTCAAGTTGACTGGAAATGGCGATCATGGGGATTACGCCGCCCCTCTACGCACTGCGCCATCATCGCTCGCTCGTCATCGCTGTTTCCTGCCAGTTTGATCCCGCCCTCCGCCTCCAGGCCTAGTTCTAACGCCGCCAACGGCCCAACTTCCGTCGTCCCTAACTCTGTGCAGAGTTGTATTGGGGTCGAGATATTTGCGTTTTGTTGTTTCCCAGAGAGAGGCGATTCTGCCCATATACAACACTTAGGCCGTTCCGACCTACCGTTGAGGCTTAGAAGGATGCCGAGTTTGATTTGAAAAGTGTCCAGTTCGTTGGGAAATTTGAATAAATAAATGTTTAGTGTTGTTGTTATTGTTGGTGTTGTTGTTACCATGCATGTTTTGTATGATGATAGAGGCGAAACAGAACATTTAGTGCTGTTGTTGGTTGTCAATGTCTTTAGTGTTAATGTCATGAGTTTTTGCTGTTGAAGAACTGAGATGTTATATGTATATGTATTACGCATAGATTTCCATCTAATTCTATTGTATAAATAAATAAATAGTTAGAGAATTACAGGGTGGCTGAAAAGTTCTGGCAATTTTTCATAGTATTTCAGCAGTACGAAAAAACTACATAAGCGGAGCAGATTTACAAACAAAAATAATTGCAACTTCATTACATCAATAACAACAGAATACAACAGAAAATTCCCAACAAGAGCTTACAATTGCGTCCTTTGGCTTCAATATTTACATTTTCGCAGTCGCTTTGGGAAGTCGCTGACGATGGTCGCACCCTGATCCGCTTTAATCTTATCCCAGGATGGCATCAACGCCGCTTTCAGCTGCTCCAAGTGGCGTATCTTGTAGTAGCGATCTTCTGCTCCATGACTGACCACACCGAATATCCATCGGGTTGAGATCACTCGAGTTGGATGGTCAGATGTCCTTGCTTCAAAAGCCTGGGAAGAGCTCCTCCCAAGCGGCAATCGTGGATCTGGCGGAATGCGTAGGTGCCCAATCCTGCTGAGGAGAAAATCCGTTTCTCCAAGATGGCAAGTCGCCCACGGCTCCAGTACGTCGCGGAGGGCATATTGCTGGTAGCCTGCAACGTTGATTTTGACGTTGTACTCCATGAAGACCAGTGGCGCCTTTCCGGATGTTCATATCCCAGCCCACACCATCACCATGGCTGCGAAATGACTGCGGCTGATGGTCCTTGCGGCCGTCTCTTCCTGAGCAGCTGCCAGTGATTTTAACGGTTGTGATCCACAGCACCCTCGACAAGCGACCACCGTCGACCAGCCGACGCCTTCACCAGCACTTCCTCAACCTCTCTTTCATCGCGTCGTTGAGGAAATGAGTACGAGCGACTTTGTGGCTACGTAATCCCAGCTTCTTCCTGGCCATATGTTGGACGCGTTCTCTACTGATCCCAAGATCCGTAGCCATCTTGTTCATGGATGCCTCAGAATTGCGGCGAATGCGACAGCAAGTTGGGCAATTTACGTCTGCAAGTTTGGTTTGACTACCCTAGTTCCTATGGAAGCAGCATCCAATGGATGCGTAGGTATGACCGGACTAAGACGAACTCCTAGGTGCTTCCGTTCGAGTAAGCTGCTCGAAAGTGATTCTCCACTCCATCGGAATCACACCATAGCTATACTGAGCGTCAAACCGACCTCTGCAACATTACCATAGTTGAATTATCTGAGTTCTAATTCCTATTCATTCAAATTGACATTTTATTTTCAATCTCTTCAAATGTTTGCTCCGTTACTGCAACCCCTCGTATTTAGGCTTCGGAATAGCTGCGAAGCACTATACTTTATCAATTGCAGTGCATATTTATTCCATGTCTTTATTTGTTTCACCAGTATTGAGTTTATGTGCTGAGTTTGTTGAGTTGTGCGAGATTTGTTTGTTCATGTTCCGTTTTAGCGCACTTATTGTGCATCTATAAAATAAAATAAAATAAAATAAATACTTTTGATGTTCTCCAGTGTTGTCACTGTGGTGGGATGGCTGCTGCAAGGACGGGCCGAGCTTCCGCCGGTCTCCTTGTAGTGCTTTACAATCTTGTAGACGGTCCTTTGTTAGAAGCCCGTTGTCCGAACTATGTCCGCGGTATTCATTCCCGTCTTGTGCATCTCGACGACGGTGACATGTTGACTTTCAACTTTGAACATAACGCAAACGCAAACGCAACGGAAAACAGGAAAACTGGAGCACATATTCTAGATCAAAATTGCGCGAGGAATACAGCGGAAGCAACAGAAACAATAAAACACCTCAATTTCAGGGTCAGAAATAGTGCAGAAAAAATTGCCAGAACTTTTCAGCCACATTGTATATTTGCCTTGCAGCTAGAATCGTAGATACTCATAATCGTAGATGCCATATTTTGCAAGTTTTAGTATGTCGTCTGGTTCTAGATTTCAATTGGAGCACAAAATAGGCGGCGAAAATGCAATAGGCATTCAACCCTTCCGCAACTTCTCATTCTCCACTAAAAAAGTGAGACCTTATACTCGTGCATGGCACGACCCCTCCCACTTATATCTTGCAATATTCAGTTTTTCATGTGCTTCCGCACGAACCTGAAACCTCCCAGTGGCTTCCAACAGGTGCTGGAGAAGTGGGTAGCCCGTCTACAGATATCTGTATAGCCGATAGTTCGATGGTGACAGACAAGTTCTGTCCATTGTGTCCTGTGTACAGAGAGTGGCTCTACGACATGCTGCTCAACGACTCTAGGATCACTTCTCAATACTCAAAGAAGCACACCGCACGCTCCCGCTGTGCATGCCGCCGGATTTCTCAACATTACCTTGAAGAAGGACAGTAAAACTTCGCATTCAGTAGGGCGATCAATGCAACGCTTTTGTTCAAGTAACATTTTAGGTAATACTATCGAGATGCGTTTATGGTAGTACTGCTAATTAGCAGTGTATATACTAGGTCATTCCATATAAAATGGCCGATTTTGTAACCTCGATTTCTGATCGATTTTTCATGACTACGAATGCTCCTGTTTCAGGCGTTTTAATGGCTTCTAAAGGCGCAGACTCTACGCTTTCTTACCATTTATATACACAGGTTGTCTCAAGAAAATGTACACACTGCTTAAAAGGTGATAACGTTGCTCACAGTAAAGGTACGGAAGAGGTTAAGACCTAATATGAAAGCCTGAGAGAATAGAAATTTTCTGAGATATGAGCGGCATGGAATGCGGCATGCCCTCGTTTGAAAGTTTGCATTTTACAGACGATTGATTGTGTTTCGCTTGAATAGATGTTGTAATTTCTTCACAAAGTGGCCACTTCGATTGATTTGCGTTTCTTTTATGGTTTAAAACTTAAAGACATACTATGGATTGGGGAAAATGCAGGATATCCCAAAAAATGCGGGTACTGTTTGAAACGTACTAACATTGCTGCTAGTGAAGCATTTGAAGATGCTGGAGGCTCATATGAAAGCACAGAGTAGCGAGGTTTCTGAGATGTGCAACTAGGCAAGATTGTGCTATGCGCCGGCCTGAAACCTTGCATTTCAGACTCGATTGATTGTGCATAGGCTGAATATCTGTTACAATCTTGTTACTACTTGGCCACTTGCTTCCTGTGCTTTGCTTCTTTTAACGTTATGCGTCGTCGAGTAGCTGTTATTATGCCGATTAACCTCTCCATTCAACTTGAATGTTTCTCCATCAGTTCACAGAGTGTCATGTAAAAGTAAAATGGGGCTCACATTTAAATCGTGCTATCTATAAACTCGCATGTCATGTGTCCTTCACATGATTGTCAAATTCTGATCCTTGAAAGAAGCACAGTACAGGATAATCTGGCCAAATAGTAACAAGATTGTAACAGGCATTCAACACATGCACAATCAATCGAGTCTGAAATGCAAGGTTTCGGGCAAAAGCGTGGCACAATCTTGCCCAATTGCACTTCTCAGGGATCTCGTTACTCTGTGCTTTCATATGAGCCTCAAACATCTGCAAATGCTTCACCTGCAGCAAAGTTAGAACGTTTCAAATGCTACCTGCATTTTTTAAGACACGTTGTACTTTCCGCAAACCATAGTGTGTTTTTAAGTTGTAAACCCTAAAAGAAACGCAGATCAATCGAAACGGCTATTTTGTAGAGAAATTATAACATGTATTCAAGCGAAACACAATCAATCATGTGTAAAATGCAAACTTTCAAACGAGGACATAGCGCGTTCCATGCCGCTCATATCTCAGAAAATTCCTATTTTCTCAGGCTTTCATATTAGGTTTTATCCTCTTCAGTACCTTTACTGTGAGCAACGTTATCACCTTTTAAACAGTGTATACATTTTTTAGACACGCTGTATGTATATATATTTATGTAATTGTATAATTATATTTATTTATTTATTTACTACATGAATAAGATCATGTTAAACAACGACCATGTGAGCCCCTGTGAGCTAGCGAACAAGAGCATACTATCATTGTTTAAAAACGAAGTAACTACCAAAGGAGACGAACAACCGAGAATAAACGTAATGTGTTATTAAAATTACACAAGAAATTTTACGTCGGGCCGGGGTAACTATCCAGAGAGGCATTAAATAACGGCAAACTGCTGGGGAGCTGATGCTTTTTCGAGATTTTAAGAAATGAAGTCCCAGCAATAACCGAGAAAAAGTGATACTTGCAGTTAAGCCTGGCTCTAGAAAAGTTGATTTTTTTTGCGAGCCTCTTCTGGTAACAGACCTCAGTACGCAAAACGTATCCAAAGAAATGTCAGATTTGTTATGCAGGATTTTACGGAACTAGATTAGGTCGCGCTTTTTTCTTCTATAAGCTAAAGTCTCGAGACAAAAGTTGGAATTTTTTCATGAGACGACGGGATCCTGCAAAACCGAGGGCTCGAATTATGAGTTTCATTGTGAAGTTGCTTTAAACGCTTTCGAGGTGAGATACACGGATCGAAAATCACCGTCCCATACTCAAGTAAGGGTTACACGTAGGCTTTATATGCTCTCAAATATGTTATCGTATTCCGCATTGTCAGAGCTCTGAATAGGTTGCAGACAATCCTAGTGGCTGCAGTAGCAATTCTCTCACAATGTTGATCAAAGCTAAGGTCCTTTGGTATAAGGACATTTGCTTTGACCAACATTGTGAAACATTGCCATTTAAAGGTTTTGTGGCACATTTGCCTCTTGCGGGGTTTTGGACGTCGTTTTTACAATACAATACAATATTTATTGAGCCAAAATTATTACAAAATCTGCTTATCACAAAAGAACAGCGAAAATTGGCTCTCAAAAGACCAACAAAAGTGGATGAAAATTACTGTTTCAAAAGTGATGCGAAAAGAGTTGGTCACAAAAAAATGCAAGGAAAGATTGCTTTTTTAGAGATCTGCGAAAAATGGTTTCTTCGAAGAATTACGTGATGCGAAAAGTGCTTTTATTCAAGCAGTGTTCATTCAGCAGTTTTTTTTTGTTTACAATACAATATTTATTGAGCCAAAAGTATTGCAAAATCTGCTTATCACAAAAGAATACAGCAAAAATGGTTTTCAAAAGAGCAGCAAAAGTGGAGGAAAATTATTGTTTCAAAAGTGATGCGAAAACAGTTGATCACAAAAAAAAAATTGTAAGGAATGGAGCTTTTTTAAAGATCTGCAAAAAAAAAAAATAGTTTCCTCGATGAATTGCGTGATGCGAACATTGCCTGAAATAATAGCGTAGTTTTTTAGTGAGCCAAAAGATATTAGAATCAAAAAACACCCCTTTGTTTTAAAAAGCCTTCAAGTTGTCGACTGAAGCTAGCAGGAGATGACGACATAAGTAACGACGCCGGGAGCTGGTTCCATGTGTCCATCACTCGGCACCAAAAGGACTCTGCATAAAGTTGTGTTCGGGCTCTTCCAGGAAGTAGTCGAAAATGGTGACCTCTTGTTCTAATGACAGACTGCGACATTACTAGTGGGGACTCACAGCTAAAGTCAACATATCCCATGAGCAGCTTAAATAGAAATCCTTGGTCATATAACATTCTTCTCAGTTTTAGTGAACTACCACCGAGTCGAGTTAGACGCTCACGATAAAATTTTGGAACGCTTCACGAATTTGCGTGTCATCCTTGCGCAGGGGCCATGCTAATCTTCTCTGTATTGTTCCAATTTTAGTATATGTTCAGGAATGAACAAATGGAGATGTAGTATGGATCAACGTGATATTCGGATGCTCTCCTTATATGTATGAGTGGAAAAGTGGACACAACGCCGCGGCCGCAGTTCATAACATCAGCACTGCATTTGGAGAGGATTCCGTCGCTAAGGAACGCACAATTCGCCACTGTTTCGAGAGGTTTCGATCTGGAGATGAAAGTCTTGAAGATGAAGACCGGGGTAGGCCGCCATCACTCCTTAGACGACCAGCTCAAAGCCATGGTGGAAGCGGATCTGCGTCAAACTATGAGAGAGCTAGCACAGCGTTTCGGCGTTGACGACAGCGCTATCACTCGTCACTTGAATGCGATCGGAAGAGTAAAGAAATCGGATAAATGGATCCCGCATGAACTGACCGCTGGGCAGATGCTGAAGCGCCACGACACCTGTGTTTCGTTAAGGCTGCCCAATCTAAGGGAGCCTTTTTTTCTTTTATCCTTATGTTTATTAATTCTTGTAGTTCAGATTTTATACAAAGGTAGAATATCTAAGCTAGTGTCGCGTTGGGAAAATCGCATTAATTCTAATGGTGCTTATTCCGATTAATAAAATTGCTTCCAAGCAAAGTTATGATCTGTCGTTTTCAGCCAAAATCGGCCATTTTGTATGCAACGACCTAATACATGAAGAAACTTTCCAAAAACAGAAATAATATTTAAAAAACAGGGTAAATAGTCGTACACTAACTATCTGTTGAAACGGAGATGCTCTCTTCCCCTAATGACTTCACCCAAGAGTGTGTATTGTGAGAACCGCATAGGTGTGGTATATCTTGACTTCTTAAGGCTCTCGACAAAGTTCCGATGGCACAAGACTACATAAGGCACACACCTGGCATGCTCATTACACTACTTATATCACTGTTATTTTAAAGTTCGTGTTTTCGTCTCTATATTCCAACGCAATTATAACGGGGGATGTGCGGAATTCCCGTTTCCGCGTTTCGAACTCCAGTTTCCGGCCATTTTGGGCTCTTCCGTTCCGTTCCGTGTTCCGCCTGTTTTTGCGCCGGAAGGCGGAAACGGAAATGGACACTGTACCACACTAGTTTTCTATTGAACACAATCAGCGTATCAGTTAAAAATTTCTCCTTCATATACATAATTGGGAAAGAAATACTGTTTGACAACTCTAGTATTAACGATCTTGAAATTGGTAAGACTACCAAAAAAAGCACACAAAAATGGCAACGGCTGGATGCAGGGCAAAATTAATGTGCCACAAAGGCTATTTATGCACTGTGTGCTAAGAAAATGCACTCAACGTTTGAATAATCATAAAATTCTTGATCCACTAGTTACAAATAGCTACAAAAACTCAGTAAGCGTAGAGCGCAGTATCATGAAACCAAGGGTTCAGTGGAGGTTGTGCCGTGCGGTTGTCTGCTGTTTCTGTGCATGTGCAAATTTCAATTTTTAATTTCGTTAGGTGTGATATTCATCCATGTAGAGTTATGCATCACATTTTTTAATGAAGTATCACGAATATCTACCATGAGCTGTTATTTGATTGACTATGGTGACTTATTGAATTCTGACACAAAAGTATTGCTTTGAGAACCATCTAGGAACTGTCCAGCTGTGTCATCTTGAGCGTAGGATTTCTAGATTGGCACAGACTGAATATTCCCGTGGAAGTGTGGATCCACCATAACTAATCAGTCATCTAGTTATCATCCTAGATCCCAGAATCAACTCTGAGTACCAGTCTTGGTGATTACAATTACAATCTAATACTGAATGTGCAGATATCTGTGCAGTCACCACGTCATCCACAATACCACTGGTTTTTAAAAGTGTTGAGAGCAATCTCTTTCTTGGTCGGAAAATGATCTAGGTGGTTACTCCAGTTTTAGACTTCACCTTTAAGTAACCTCAAGTGGTTAAGTCGGTTAAGTCTACCGTTCAATAAATATCAGCATCAAAAAAGTCAGCGAAAGACCCGTCGCAGGAACTAGATATGGAAAGACTACATGCTGAAATAGTGAGAAATAGTGAGAAATAAGTGCCTGAATTTGTTTTCGTTTATTGCTCAGCCACAGCTAAAAGGATATCATAGCAACATTATGAATTCATGCTTCGTTATGTTATGTTATGATGAGGGCGAGCATTAATCTGTGGAAGATTCTGCTGCTCGCAAAGTTCTAAGTAAGAAAAGGTGCAATAGAAGCCGCTTCTGACGCCGTTTCAGATGCACCTTTGAAAAAATGGCGAACGTGTGTCATTTCCGTTTTCGCGTTTCGTATTCCGGTTTCCGTTCCGTTTTTTCCAAAAAAATTTTCGCAGATCCCTGATTATAACCCAACAGAACAAGAACATGCGTTACAGAATGTTTTGTGGCGATCAAACCTTGCGCAAAGCGGGGCTCGAATCCACACCTTCTGTTAGCCCTGGTTTATACCTGCGCCGCCACGCGGCGCGGCATCATGATCGCCATTGATATCGAATTTTCGCGCAGCCCGGCCAATATCTATCCCGACCGTCGTGCCGCACCGCGCAGCGGCTCAAGTATAAACTAGGGCTTATGCAAGCAGCGATGCTACGCTTTATACAACCGTCGCTGTTTGACCGCAAGTAACATTTCCCTCAAAAAGTGCGGGCTCGAGTTCCGCTAGGCGCAAGAGTTTTGATCGCAAAAAGCATTAAAAACACAAACACAAATGTTTTAAAACACAGAACAAAGCAGTTCATAAAAATAAAGTTCTTTGTGTTGCATATACCATTTTCTCTTCAAACTGGACACTTCTCAAATCAATTTGGATGCCCTTCTCAGCAAACGGAACGCTTTTGAAATCCAACTGAATATCTTGCCAATCAAAATAAAGGCTTTCAAATTGACTCAGAGGCACTCCGAGAAGGTTAAAATATTTTTTGTCCAAGAAAATTTAGTACGGCTTTTTTGGATATTTATAAATTCACTTGCCCCAATAAGTGAGCATAAAAAGGATAAAGGACAGTGTTATTAAATCCCCTTTGGGATGCGCCACGCATTCTACTTTTATGGGATGTCGTGGAAGCGAGTTGAACGCGTATTTGGCCACACAATGACTTGCGGTGGCTAGCCGATGAACAGGTCAGTGCTTTATCCTTCCCAGACAAGTCTGGTACATATTCACATAGTCTGGGTACATAATAAGTCTCTTTTCCATCTTTCGAAACATTCACAGTAATAATCCATCAATTTTAGTCCAGTTTTATAGATCCTATGTCCTGCCTTATCTAGAGTACTGTTTCCAGGTTTGGAGTCCATCAACTAGAAAACTAATAACCAAATTGGAACGGGTGCAGAAAACATTTACAAGGCTAGCGTGCTACAGACTGTCTCGTGACCTCAATTGACAGCACATACCACCTTACAGTGAGCGTTTGAAGCTATTCGGTCTAAGATCTCTGCTACACAGGCGGATTGTTGCAGATTTAGGCCTCTGTTATACTCCCGCGGGAGCACCCGCGGAACGTCCGCGGACCAATGGTGCACGGCGGAGGCGGGCGTGGTGAGGCGCGGCGATTGGCCAGGTGAGGAGTCTCGGCGCGATTCCCGCCCTTCCGCGGATGCTCCCGCGGGAGTATAACAGAGGCCTTAGTGTTTTGCTTCCATCTACTTCGTGGTGAGACAAAACTTACTCCTAGCAAGTATTGGATCCTTCGGCCCTGCAGCGAGCGCAGAAGATTTAAACTTGGTTGTCGTATGAGTCTGGAAAGTAGGAGCTCCAAGGTCTTCAAATTCCTTCTCTTGTGGTTCATCAGTTGTTACCTTCTGAGCTGTTAGCCTCTAAAAATAGTAGAATCGTTAAAAGGAATTTGAGCAAGATTGATTTCCTGCGAGTACTAGGTATTGAGAATTTGCGGTAATTGGTTCAGTTTGGTAAATTGAAGCATTTTAGCACCCTCTTCGTGCAGGCGAGGTTGCAACGTTTTGTTAGCTCTATGAACTGCCCTACAAATATGAGGTACTGCTTTGTAGGGATGCTTTCAACTCCTTGTTGTGCCTTTTTTCACGAAAAGTAGAATTATTTTACTTTATTGCAGATTCGACCCATTATCGCTGCCTCAGGCACAATCACTTCTATAAGTAGGCTCACTCTCTTGGATAATAGCGCAATACTGATCACAGGAGAATTTCGAACATCATGATAAGATCAGCTCTCTTTCGCCTGCTCATTAGTGAGGCAGACCAAACAGTTATGATCCCTGGGGCTCATTAGGAATCATGTCATATGTAGTTTACCGGGAAGCACCTCATCATCAATTTCCTAGTGAAGCTGTTCTGAATGCTTTCAAGAAGATCGATATCTTTTTTTCTGTTTGGATTAAAGACCGTTGTTTCTACTATTGGCCTTACATAGTCTTGTAGGCACGGGTGTAAACTTCCGGGATAGTTGACTTTAGGACTCGGAATAGGTTATATATATATATATTTATATATATACGGTATTTTGCTTTTCTTACTAGAAAGCTACAGTGTTTGCTGAAGGAAAGACTTCTCGTAATTATGGAACCCAGATCCCGAGGTAGTATAAGTGGAAATATCAAGGTGGCTTCTTGATCCAATCGTAAGAAAATGAGTATTTTCTGCTGAAAGAGGAAACACCCATTTGTTTGCCCGGCAACTGATAAAATGAATTGCTATCTGAAGTAATCTCAAAAGAAAAGCGTTAGAGGCTTCTGGATTTTCGCAAGAAATCCAGTGATGAACAACCGAAATGAGTGCCTTTCGGTGAAGAGTGACTTCTTGCCATTTGTGCCTCATTGTGAACTTTAGACGACCGGTCGTGGCAGTGATGCACAGTGTGCCTCATTCGCCTCTACTGGTCAACTTACGTGGGCGAATCAGACCCTGCGGTGGATCCAATCGGTGGGTTCGTTTCTACCATTTGGACTCTGGTTGTGGTCGTAGGTGTAGGTTGAAAATGCTAGGGCAGTTAAGGCGCTTGGTGGGGTAGAATGCAATTCTAACCTATGCACCACGTTCAGGCCTCCGAAGACGACGTGAAGTCGAAACGCTTCAGGCCCTGCGAATAAAAATCCACCTAAAAACCTCGTGTGGCACAGTATACAAACTGACAGCTATCTGAAGTGTGCTTGAATCTTCCGGGCTCACGATACTATTGTAGATCTTGGTATCGTCGGCGAGCATTTTACACTTAACACCTAGGTTGGTAACCGAGTTAGGCAATTCATCTGTGTACTGCAAAAACCACAGCGGAGACAGCGCTCCACCTTGGGGTACACCAACAAATGTAGTGAAAACCTGAGAGCACTGTCCTTGACTCTAACCTGATAAGTCCTATTCAGTAAAAACTGTCTGGTCCGGTTTACGATCCTGGGATGTATTCCCACCACTTCCATTTCCGCCATCAATTTTTCTAACGGAACTTTATGAAAAGCCTTGGAAAATCAAAGAACAGTACACCGGTACGATTTCTTTCTTCCAATGCCTTTGACAGATCGTTCATGGAGCTGAGTAAGGCAGTCTTGGCCGACCTGCCCATGAGAGACCCATACTGATTTTTTGAAAATATCTCACATGATTCAAAATGTGCCAAAAGGCGTTTCTTTAAAATTTTCTTAAACGTTCTTACAAAAATTGAAGTTATGCTAATCGGCCTATAGTTCCTGGAATCACTGAGTGGAGCCTTCTTCAAAATACGTGTGATAAATGCAAAGTTATATGGCAGATCCCCGGATGTATTAAATAGAAATGAAGATGAAACAGACGACTTTGACGTCTCCCACTCTCTAGGTTCTCGCTTGTGAAAAGTGTGTCTTCTGCCATAAATGAAAGGGATATTCGGTACAAGATATCTGTTGTAAGACCCACATGTGCCATTTAGAGCATCTGGGCTTTCTCTGGTTTATTTGTCTGGCCGTAATGGAGCGTTGTCTTGTTGCAGAAGGTCCCGATTTCTGCTGATCAGTGCCAGGCTCTTTCGACCCAGTTTTGCATGCATTCAAGTTAGATAAGCTGGGCGGTGTTTAGTTTCAACATTTGCAGAGTTGGAACAAAATCAAAGTGAGTTGTTCCTCCAAAAATTCCATGATTCACATTTTCTCTCCCGTAAACGATCGAAATTACAAAAATAGATATTACATTCGTGATACTTACTTACTTTACTTTGATACTTTGATGGTCCTTTGTCGGCTGGAGGCCTTCTCAGCGGGGACCACAACTCTTCCAGACCGCTCGATCTCTGGCTGCTTGCATCCAGTGAGGCAGACTCCGCTCTCTGAAAGATCTTGAGAATGAGTCTGCCCATCGCGTTGGCGGTCGTCCCAGTGGTCTCTTATGGTCTCTCGGGAGCCATTCTGTGACACGGAGACTCCATCTATCGTCCTTTCGTCGAAGCAGGTGTCCGGCCCAGCGATATTTGGACTTCTTCATGTACTGCAGCGAGTCTGCTAATTGCGACTTCTCCCGTAGCTCCGAGCTTCGTAGGCCTTCTTGCCATTGCTGACGAAGGCTTGTCCTTAGAAGACATCTCTCCAGTGCACGATGCGTAGTTTGCATCGCTCTGGCGATTGTCTTGTTGTCGGGCCAGGTTTCCGTCGCGTAACACATCGCAGGCAGTACAGAGGCGTTGAATATCGAGGCCCTGAGGCCGGGATCCTTGACCTGATCGGTGACTTCGCGAATCGAACTGAAGGCTGCCCATGCTGCGCGTCTCCTGCGGGCGATTTCAGGAGCGAGGTCGTTATCCATGTTCAGCTCTCTTCCCAGATAGACGTAGGAGTCGACCTGTTGCAGAGCGACTCCATTGAACCTTACGAGTCCCGTGTCACACCACTGGTTGACCATAAATTGCGTCTTGGACATATTCATGTCCAATCCAATCTTCATACCTGCCACATTGAGCTCGTTCAGCATTTCCTCGGCTTCTGCCGTGCTGGTAGAGATCAGAACAATATCGTCGGCGAAGCGAAGGTTGCTGATCCGTTTACCGTCGACAAGGTAGCCTTTATCGTCCAGTTCAAGTCCTTCATGGCATCCTGAAGTGCCGCTGTGAATAGCTTGGGAGAAATCGTGTCTCCCTGCCGTACTCCTTTCCCGATAGGAATTTTAAGCTTTCGATCGAACAGCTGGATGGTAGTCGATGTGTTCGAGAAGCATTCGTCGAGAAGTCGGATGTAGGGCGATGGTATACCAGCGTGCACAAGGGCGTTCAGAATGGCGTTGATTTCCACAGAGTCGAACGCTTTCCGGTAATCCACGAAGACAAGAACAAGTGGGAGGTGGTATTCGCGGCTCCTTTCGATGAGCTGTGAGACAGTCTGAATATGGTCCATGCAGGAGAAATCCTTGCGAAACCCTGCTTGCTCCACTGGCTGATATTCATCCAAGCAACGCTCCATGCGGTTAAGCAGTATCTTGGTGAAGATCTTGTACACAACCGAGAGAAGACTGATGGGTCGATAGTTGTTGATATCCTCCTGCTCACCTTTTTTGAAGATTAAAACTGTTTCCGACTCCTTCCATGAGTCCGGAATCCTACCAAGTCGAAGGTAGTGGTTGAAGTGCTTGGCAAGAAGTGAGCAGACGGCACTGCCACCCGCACGAAGGAGATCAGCAGAAATGCCGTCCGGTCCGGGAGCAGTGCCCAGCTTCATCCTTCTGATAGCATGAGCAACTTCTGATTCCAGAATGGGAGGTACTTCCTCAGCTGGTGGCATCAAGCATTTCGGGACAGTGATGGAAGAACGGAACAGATCTGTGTAGAATTCCTGAACGATGGCCTCCATCGCTCTTCGAGACGTTTGCGTTGTTCCATCCTTATCCACGAGGGCTGACATTATTGCCTTCTGATCGCAGAGATCTCGTTTGCAGCGCTTTATGCTTGAACCTTTCCCAGCCGCTTCTAACAGCTTCAATCTTCTGTAGGCTTGAATGGACTCCTTCACTGCAATTCGACAGGCCTTTGAGATGGTGACTTTTCCAGATGGGAAGCATTAGGATCCAGTTTAACAGCTCTTCTTTGCTCCAAGAGTTTAATCGCATGTGCGTTGAGTCTTGAAGCAGACGGCGATGTGGCTTCGCAAGAGCTGCTAGCACATTTCAACAGTCCTTTGGAGAGAAGGTCCTAGTCTTCCGATGGATCTTCAAGAAGATTCCAATCATACGACTTTATCGCATATTCCAACTCCTCAGACTTGAATGTGGGGATCCTCACCGGTGCCGGTTTATGGGTGTCACGCTTGAACATCCTCTTTTTGAGAGTCAGCTTCGCATGGACAAGACGGTGATCCGAGCCGGTGTCAAATGAAGGCAGCACGGAGACGTCGAACAGACTCCAGCGTCTGTTCGTAAGAACATGGTCGATCTCCGAACGTGTTTCTCCATTTGGGCTTTCCCAGGTCCATCGTCGGCTTGAAGGCTTCTTAAACATAGAATTTCCATGATAGAGACGGCACGCGGATAAGAAGTCTATCAGGCGCTCTCCGTTTTCGTTCCCTGAGGAAGTTCCATGTGGTCCTAGCCTCCATTCGTCGTGATCATTCGTACCGACGATAGCGTTAAAGTCACCAACGACAACTTTGTAGTAGCTCTTCTCGTCGTTGACAGTCCTTTCGAGCAGCTTGTAGAATTCCTCCTTTTCTTCATCTGTGGCAGCAGATGTTGGAGCATATCCATTTATGATGGAGATGGTTCCTTGATCTTTGGTTTCCAGACGAAGAACAGCTACTCGCGGACTGATGATCTTGTAAGAGTCTACTAGGTGGTGCACTGTCGAATTGACGAGAAATCCAACTCCGCCAATATTCTTTCTGTCCACCTTTGCTCCGATAATGAGAAGCTCGTTGTGGTCGGTCCTTCTTATGGTTTCCGTTCTGCCTTTCGTTTCCTGCAGGGCGATAACGTCGTATTTGATGTTTCGGCTTCTATAAAGCAGTGTCCGAAGATCCTGCTCAGATGAGATCGAACGACAGTTATAAGTGCAGACGAATAGGCAGTTTCCGTGTCGTGGTGGGAGGGAGTTTCCGGTAGTCCGATTCCAATGACGTCCTGATAGTTTAACTCCGAGATTAAATGGCCCCTCGCCGGAGGTGGATGCAACCGACGTCGTAGAAGTCCACCTCCGCCGCGCGGAGGACTGGGGCGCGGGTTTAGTTGTTTGAGCCGTACCGGTGGTCTGGTTACTCACATTTTCCTGGCCAGGGATACAAGAGAGCCGCCCATATACGACAAGCGTCGCGTACTGCGTGACCGTTTGTGCCGTTAGCCATCACAAAGTGATGTTCACCAGGGGTGCACATTTAACGGTTAACGATTTAACGAATTTAACGAATTAACGGCATTTTTCGGTAAAATTTGGCTTAACGACTTAACGGAAATTTTTAGAAATTTAACGGAATTTTTAACGGACTTTTTTCTCAGTGAGTTTATCACATTTACTCTCAGTATTCTCTAATGTTGCAGGCCTCTTCCTCCCAATTAGGACTGTTCCTGGAAAACTATTGAAATCAGCAAGAATATTTTGATGTTTTTATCAATTCAATTCGTTTTGAATTTTTAGAAATAATACATTTTGGGAGCACGTGTAGCGCAATCGGAGGAGGTGCTGGCTGTCGCGTGCACCCTATACCAGGTTGCTTTTCCTTCTTCGGGATTTCCCGCCCAGGCCAACCAAGCCTTCGATCCCTCTGGGGTCGGTGAATTGGTACCGAACTTGCCTGGGAAGGACAGAGCGCTGATTTCTTCATCGGCTGGCCACCGCAAGCCATTGTCTCCAGGGTATCTCGTAGAAGTAGAATGAGCGGCGTATCCCAGAAGGGATTGAGTATCGCCATCCTTAATCCTTATCCTTTAATGTACTTTGGAACTAGAAATTTCTTCGCCGAGTCCCCATGCAGGTCAACGAATTCGCAAAGATACTGGTCTAACCTCGTAAGGTATGCCTACTCTCACCTGGCGCTGCTCATTTCAAAATACTTTTGCCCGCCCGGAGCAGTCGAGACGGAGCGAATGTTTTCGGTTGCTGGACGTATTCGACGTATTTTAAGCTATTTTACAAAAACGCTAATAACAAAAACTTGGAAAGCTACCTTTCCTGAACGTTAACACGAAGACGGCGTATCACACCTTCTCGGCAGTGTGGGACCGTGTGACACGATGTCGTATCATTGTCCCGACGTTGCAAAAATATGATTGGTCCCACGCATCAGGCACTCGAAAATTGTGCGTCCGCCAACGTGTTAACATTCCACTGAAGAGGTTTTTACTGTATTTTTATTAATTCTTTCTGTACTTAATGGGCTGATGCCTGCACGGAGATTGCACATGTTCGTAGTCAAACACAACGTCTAACAAAAGAACAAGGAAAGGGTGAAACTCCGGGTGCCTGCCTGATCGCACATTTCAGGATGTCTTACCGATCGATGATCACCTTGCCTTGAATGGTAATTCCATAGTTGTTCTTATTCTATACCCTGTAGATAATTCGTTGCTGAAGGGTTGTTTATTTTTCTGTGTTTGTTGATGATGATTTGTTTATTTTACATTGCACTGTTACACTCACTTCCTTGAACGCTAGCTGTTGACCTCTTGAAGTTGAAGCGTACAAGGTTTTCCTTTTTTCAGTTGAAATAATGGTTTACAGCTAAATGTATTTTTTAACGAAATTTAACGATTTACCGGAAATTTAACGAAAATTTCCCGTTAAAAAATTTCGTTAAGAAAATTTAACGCCCAGAATTTCGTGTGCACCCCTGATGTTCACCCCTTCGCCGCGGTGAGGTGGCACATGAAGGGGATTCGTGATAAGCATCCCAAATAACTCTCTAGGGCGAAGTTTGGAAGAAAATTTTCCCACCTCTCGTTTACTTCTGTAGTCGTAAAAGTCAAGTAAATATTTGGCAACAACCTTTGTACACTAAAAATGGTCGTGTAAATCTTAGAAAAAGATCGCCATTAGCAGTAAGCATCGGAATTTTTTACAGAGTATAACTTCAGATAGAGGTCGCATCTCTTTCAGGTGGAAAATTGTTCGTGCCATGACATACTGCTAAAATCGGCAAAGGATTGAAGAAATCCCCTCCCCCCCCCCCCCCCAATTTGAGGACTGGTCCTCTAAAAACTTTGTTTTTTTAACTGTAAAACAATCAGCGTTCAAACCTTCATAGCTTTATTCAATTTCATGTCCACTAAATGTCTCGGTACACGTTGAGCAGGCGCATTTCAACGCGGGAACGCGCCTTTATTCCTACTGTAATCGCAGCAGACGGGCGCGTGTAGCGCAGCCGGAGGGGGTGCCGGCTATCGCGTGCACCAGGCTCTTGGTTCGAATTTCCCGCCCAGGCCAACCAACCCTTCCACTCCTCGGGGTCGGTGAATTGGTACCAGACTTGTTTGTAAAGGATAAAGCGCTGACTTGTTCATTGGCTGACCACCGCAAGTCATTGTATGGCGAAATTCATATCGCCTCCACGATCTCTCGTTGAAGTAGAAGGCACATCGCAGAAACGATTGGGTAACGCCGTCCTTCATCCTTTATCCTAGTCGCAGCAGCCAGTTGAGGGGCACTCCTAAAGCAGCTGAAGCGACAGGTGCTGCTAAGGCACCCGATCAGCCGGTTAGTGGAGACCAGCTACCTGTAGCAGTAGACGCCGCTCCTAGTAATGCGGTCGAAGCTCCCAAGGAAGCCAATGGACCTCCGCCTCCTGCAAGCAGGGGCGAGTTATCCCTAGCAGTCGAAGGAGCTGCTCCTAAAGCAGCCGAAGCTACTAAGGCTTCTGATGGACCCTCTCAGTCAGTCGGTGAGAGCGAGTTGCCCATAGCAGTTGAGTCAGCAGCTCCTCCCAATGTTGGAGACGGTGGTAAGGCTCCTGGTGAAGTCCATCAGCCTGTCGATGGGGACGTGCCTCTCTGGCGGTTGACGCAGCTCCTAGTGCACAAAAGGCCAATAAGGAAAAGGACCTGTTGCTGTCGAACCTAAGAGAAGAACTTGTTTCTCGAAAGTGTAATGATGCGTGTCCAACGCGTAGTTTTCACTGAATATCGTCATAAAATCATTGAATTTGTAAATATTTATGCGTTAATAAATTTTTTTTGCTGAAATCCGTCTAGTGTACTCGTTACATCAACTGAACGGGATCGATTACTGGCCATTATCGATTGATTTTATCAATTTTTGTTCCGATTTGACCATTTGCAGT
The DNA here is from genome assembly GCA_947359475.1 of Heligmosomoides polygyrus bakeri. Lineage (NCBI taxonomy): Eukaryota > Metazoa > Nematoda > Chromadorea > Rhabditida > Heligmosomidae > Heligmosomoides > Heligmosomoides polygyrus. The sequence goes on along the minus strand of OX375869.1, from coordinate 84,306,092 downwards.
GCAAGTCACGATAACAGTACTATTTATATCAGTCAATGAATAAACATCAATTTAACCATTAGGCCCCGTTTATACTTCGTCGAGGCGCGACGCGACGCCACGTATAGTGGCCATATTGATTGTGCGACGCGATCGATCAATTTGGCCTCATTGCGTGGCCATCGCGTCGCGCCGCGACGAAGTATAAACGGGGCCTTACACTACCACGCAACTACAAGTCAACCATGTAGATGCAGCTGAGCACCATTAATCGATTTTATTGATTTCTATACAGAACTCTTCAGGACAAATAGGCAGTATCGATCGGCCAACCACAATCGACCGGTTCTATCGATTTTCATCCGGTGTCCTGCCTATGCTGCGGGGCAGATGCCTCATTGGCTGATCGCGGTTACGGTAGGAACAACGGCTCGTTCCCGCACCCCGGCAGTGTATCGTCCTGACAAGAGACCATGTCTCCTTCAGCAAACAAAGCCGCGCGCAATTCTTCACACTGTCAAGGCCACACCTGGGAAGACGATTGTTCAATGAATACGAAAACTACCTAACAAAAAATCCATGTTTCCCCAATTCCCATTACGTTGGCCTATGGTATACTCCCTCAGGGGCGTCCGTGGACGTGCCGGGACCCGCACCTGGCCACTCGTCACGTCCGTCACGCTCGCCGTCTGCGGATCGCCGCTGACGGATGATGAGAGGGCTGACGCCCGCGGAATCCGGCGCCAAAAACGCGCTCCAATGCTACGCGGGCTGCCCCGGGTCGACGACGACCCTCCTCGGACGTGCCATGGACACTCGGGAGGGGCGGTCTTTATGTACGAATGGTCGCCGCGCCCGCGACGACGACTGTCGCGTGCGCGATGAGCTCCGCTGCGTTCGTGGGAGCTGTGCCTCATGACTTGCTGCAGACGCTAGGTTTGAGTGGTTGATATCCCTTTCTGCTGTTGCAGGAGCTGGGAGAAAACATGCTCTGGTTCAGAAATTGAGTTCGAGTTATAAAACTACACAACGTTCTAATGCTCAATTTTATATGAGCTTCTTCAGAAAAAACTGAAAATATGACGCACTATCGCAGTGAAACTGACTTTGTATACACTTTCTAACACTTGATGTGCAAGTTTTGATGCAGGTGTAGATACCACTGGTCGCTGAAGTCACCCAATTGCGACGTCTTCCGTCGCGCTCGCCGCGCGAGTCGCCGCGTCCGCGGCGACCATTCGTACATAATGTCCCGCAGCCGGACACTCGGCATAGGCACATAGGCCTTAGGCTTGATAATTTCTGATGTTCTACAGTTGCACCACTATTGCTCGTACCTCCATTTAGCTCGTTCTGTTTGCCTTACCTTATCATTATTTTAGCCATCTGTTCAGAAGTGGAGTATTTCCATGTTGTTATTTTTATATTCCCCCTTTTCTCACATGCATACTCACATGGTGCAATAATTAAATAAATAAATAAGGGCTAAAAAAAAGCAGGTAAGGAGAGTAAAGCCGTGCTAGAGTTAAGGAGGTCTGGAGAGGGTGTCGCAAATTTTCAGCAGAAATTAGACCCGTGTCCGAGTCTGGATGCCTGAATCGAGCGAGAGGTCCCGCCGCGATAGTCGGCGTACTGTGCAGATCCGACGCCTTGCTCGTGCGGCTACGTATCCCGCCAAAGCGGCAGCGTCCACATCTGGCCGAACCCGGCCTGGAGCGGGTGCCGTAGCGTGGGCTGCAGCAGCGGGGCTGACGAATCGCCCGGTGTGCGGCCGCGTTTTTTCGGCGTGCGATCGGCTGTGTGTGTGTGTGGTGTGCGAGTGAGTAACTGGCCTGCTCGGTGTCGATCACACGGTCGATTCCGCCACCCCGTCCCCAGCCGCCATCTGGTGCTGCTCCTCCTAACTATGTCCTCTTCGAACTCGTCACTACCGCACTTCCCTACGACCGGGCTGCGGACCTGTCGTAAACGGGGTCTCTTTCGGGTTCTTTCTCCTTGTCCGGGTTCTCCTGCATTTGTTCCTTGTATCCCTGTATCCCGTCTGATGTCTCTCCTCATTTGAGGTGTAACTGCAGTCCTAGTCTGGGGTTACTGACTTCCAACTGTTCAGTTACGATGACAGAAATGACGACAAACAAAGCAATGCTCTACGCGGTATGTTAGAGAACAGACACTGTATTTACAAGACACTGGATCCGACGACGAGTCTGATAATTCGAATCCGTCTTTTTCTTCAAACTCAGTTAAAAGGCTTATGCGAATAATGGTGTGAAGCCCCGGATCTTGGGATGAATCAGATGTTAAGGGTTTTTGGATGATATAAATAGCTGACTTATCTTCGGATCTCATATAGGATATCTGAATCGGTTAGTACATAAGATTACTTACCAAAACCAGTTACCGAACTATCCATCTAGGGCCGGATTCATCAACGATTTACAACAATCTAATGAAGAAACTGCCGGAATTCGTCATAGTGCGGCTTATCAAGCGATATGGTGAGACATTTCGCCTGTATGGTGAAGCATTTCACCATATCGCTTGTTGATAAGCCGCGCCATCAGCGATTTCGGCAGTATTTTCTCCGTTAGACTGCTGTAAGTCGTTGATGAATTCGGCCCCTGGAGAAGAACATCCCTGGGATCGCCGTAAGATCCGGGCTTTTCAAAAATCCTATTGTTCGCACAAAGCTATTTATTTATTTACACGAGTACAAGTACAATCGTGCGCAAACTGTATAAAAAATCACCAAACGAGAAAAGCAAATACAAGCTGCACATATTAGCTAGGTGAAAAAGCAAGTGATGGACGACGTCTAATACATCAGTAAGTTATGGCTGCAGATGTGATTTCAGAATTTTTTTAAAGCTTTTTTCAGCAAGGTTTGAAAAAATGACGGACCCGAATAGGCGTCGGATCGATTACCAGGTATTTACTATGCTAGTTTAGTGATGCTATGGGACTAATGAGTGCCCTTTCCACGCCTTCTTTGCTGACTAGCTCTCCACGCTCTTCTCTCTTAGATCGATTTTTCTCGGGTCCAGCTCCAAATCTGTAAATATTATACTTTTACTTACATTTAGGTGCTTACTTAACAAACTACTACTTAACTTACTCGAATAGCTTTGGCGGCTAAATTTGTACCATAATAAATAAACAACAAACACGAAATACGAAAAAAGCGCAAGGGGAGATTGACGTTTTCCACCTTACCGGTGCTATGTTATTTGGGGGATGGTCACCTTATAAAATGTTTCAGAAATGTGAGCGTAGAGAAAAGAGACAGTTCGTTAGCACCGAAGAGAAACAAATAGTGCTGTGTTCTGTGCCCCTGCATCCCGGAATTCTTCCCTTGACAGACGTGGTGGTAAATGGAAGCGGATGTATGGTGGAAAACAGCAGTTAAGAGCGCATTAACATTCGCCGTTTACGGATACACACCCCGTGTATGCGCCTGCGGTGTGCTGCTATCCATTGCATCTATTCTCCTAGTGCTGACTCTACACGAACTAGGATTCCGCCCTTAGATTCGTCATTGCTTGCCCTTCGAAATACTTTACTATCGCCGGTGCAGTTCTGGGACTGGGTTTATCGATCTCGAGGTAAAGGTGAAGGAATCCTCGTATGTATGGTGAGGTACCCTCGAGCTTTGCTGGGTATTCTTCACCTACCGGTATACCCACGAAACGTAGGGTAAGGTGTTTGGGTGCAATCCCAGTTTGGGGGGAGGACAGTCCATTTCAACTTTTAAAGAAATGCAACATTCAACATATAAATATTTATGCTTACCTAATAAATTGCTGTCCTTCCAATACCAAAATCAATTTTCTAACTTGCTTTTCCAGTCGGGGGAGGGAGTAATGAAAACACAGTAATTTGGACAGAAATCTGGGGCCGGATTCATCAGCGATTTACGTAACTTTAACGGAGAATTGTAGTCAAAAAGCTAACGCGGCCTATCAAGCGATATGGTGAGCGATAAGCCGCATTATCTGGGCTTTTCACTTACAATTCTCCGTTAAAGTTACGTAAGTCGTTGATGAGTTCGGCCCCTGGAACAATTAGAATACTATAAAACCGCGAAAACTCGTTAGAGCTACGTTATTACCTTAATTAATTAGTGGATAGCGGTTTCCGATTTCTTTCCAAAGCAAATAGTTTTGGATCACAACCGTGCTGCCGTGCATAGTTCTCCCCCCCCCCCTGCACCGTGCATAGTCCCATAATGAAATCTTTTTAATATTTCAGCGTAACACTCGGACATTTCCAAAGGAGGGGATCAGGTAAGTTAAGGCATTCATATGTTGTATTGCATGTTGTATGTATTGATGCGTAGCTACCATTAACAATTCATAACGGACCCCCCCCCCCCCCACCCCGATTGGGATTGCACCGTTGTTTGATCAATGCCGCATCGTGGATATGTTTCCTATTTCTATCCGCAGTTTGAGAAGAGGTGGGGGAGGGGTCACAAGGTGTCATGTCTCGTCATTCGCTCCTCTGAACTTTTGCAAGAGCCCACTAACGGCCTCAGGGGAGAGGCTTCCTGGCAATCTTCTTTCAGGGCATGGATTTAAGTAATCGCCCGCATTGGGTTGATCCCTCCAAACTAGGATTGCACTTCAATCGGCGCAGTTAGGGTCGGGAGGGGGGTCACCCCTACTCAGTGGTTGTACGCCTTGGCAAGGCCTATGTTGTACTTCGGCGACTCTGTGCTGCGTGGGCTGCTACGGACTGCGTAGCAGCCCGCGTAACAATGTCGCAGACAACAGCGTAGCCGAAGTATAAAATAGGCCTAAGAAAGCATGTGTATGTCCAGTTACATAAGGAATGACCTACTTCACCATCAGTTCACTGTAGGGGTAGAAGACACCAGTGCTGCAACAAATTCCGGTCTCAAAAAGCATCTAAAAAAAACTACATGTCGACCCTGACCCTATTTGCGCCCTTCAATCTCGTTGTAAGGCGCACTGAGACTATTGGGACCCAGTACTATATTACACTCTTTCATTGTCTCACCATCACTAAGACAGATTATAGGTAGAGAAAGCGCAGCAATTTTACCACATTTGTAAATGGGGACGTATCCCTAATCCGGTGGTGGGAGGGGGGACAAGACGTTCTTATTAGGGTACCGTTTTCAAACCGTTACCATAAAAACAGTCGTTGCGGGATCACCAGTGTCGTCATTGTACAGTCGTTGCTTTCAATTCCCCCGCCGTTGTCAATCAGATGGAATGAATTGCCCCTTCCCACTAAGATAAGTGCGGTTTATCGATCTATTTATTTGCTTACTCAAACTTTGCATGTATGAACGCGAGTGTTCGATAAACTTACAACCGAAAAAACCGTCTGAGTTGTCCAGCGTGGTTTCGGAATGAAATTCAGGGAAATCGTTACGGGACCGAGTTGCTTATCCCTTTGCTAATCAGTCGCTGCAGCTAGTGATACTTGCTTGCACGCTTCTCCTGCGCAAATCGGGTCAGGGGGGGGGGGCTTCTGATGGGTAGAAAACCCCATAGAGCGTCGTTAATGTCCTTCATTCCTAGCTCCAACGTATAGAGCCTGTAATAAGGGCGTTCCGTGGTTGGTAAAAACAAGGTTTGAATCGCGCGGCTGTGGGCGTTGCACACCGGACAACTCGGACGGGTGTTTTTCCGGTTGTAAGTGTATCGGCAAGTATGAACGCGTCGTTGCACAATACAGTGAACAAAACGAAGTGAGACTCGAACAATCGAAAAGACATACTTTCAAGGGAGATGACGATCTGACATTTCTTCTTACAAACGTTGCAAACGTCCTTTTAGAGAGACTGATGGGAGTCTTATTTTTCGCAAGTAACGAATTGAACTCATAGAGACATCTATGTTCATGTGGAAATGTGCACGATGTCCGTTTTCCTTTGTCTGGTATGCAGAAACATTTATGAGTTAAGGGATCTGGAAGCTAGAGGTCAGGAATTCGTCGCCCAGACAAGTCTGTGTCGTTCAGTTAGAATAACCATTCGGTTATTGGTCGCTCCGCAGCTGACCCCAACAAGATCGTCGAACTCCTCGTGGAATTCCTCGAGTGCTGGGTTTGCGGAACTTCGTATGCCTCTCGTACTGCTGTCACAATAATCAGGCGCGATTACTGAGACGACTTGCGGCACTGTTTGTACAGCTGATGCATCTCGCCGTTGGTGTGATTTATCTATGAATCGGCCGTGGTTATCAGTGTAGCACTGAAGGTCGGACGCATCCTCATGTATTTGTAGCTTTAAGTTATCTTTATCTTTATCTAAAGGCATCCACTCATGGGTGGACGCAAAATAAAATAACAACTCTAACACTAGCACTAGTAGTAAACGAACAAAAAAAAACCAAAGAAGGAGAGGAAGAAAACGAAACAAAACAACCAGCACGACGAGCAATGAAAGGGGGACAAGGGGAAGCACGATAAAAGAATTTTAAAGAACAATAATCAAAAGCCACAGAAATCAGGCCAGCAAACTATGAGCAACGTTGGACGAGAAGAAGGCAGTTGAAATCGAGAAGAATTGAGTCTTACCGAGGTATAACCAGTTTCTTAAGGAGATTTTTAAAAGTGCTGAGTTTGAGCCCTAGACAACCTTGTGCGATTAAGGAGTTGAAGGCTGAAACCACTCTTACTGAGAAGAATTTTGACCTGACATTCGTACGAGAAGCCCGTGTCGCGAGTTTTCGCGCGCCTCCTCTAGTTCTGGACTGAGCCAAGGTGAAGAACATCTTTGAAGAAACTGATGTGATCCCGTGAAGGATTTTGAAAGCTAATAGGAGGTCGTACTTATCACGTCTGCTTTTCAGGCTGGGCAAGTCCAGCCGTTGACGCCTCTCCACCCCATTGGGGATGTCACTATAAGGCAGGCCGCTACAGCGAAGAACTAGTTTTCTAGTAAAATTGTTTTGGACATTTTCTAACCGTGCAATGTCCTTTTTAAGGAAAGGATTGAATACAGCGGTGCCATTTTCTACTACAGGACGGACATATGTTTTGTACGCTTTGACGAGCACCTGAGGGTCTTTAGTCCTAAGAGCTTTGAATAAATTGTAGATGCGAGCGTGGGCCTTGGTAGCTATGGAAGTGCAGTGATTCGAGAAACTGAGTTTGTCATTGATAATGAAACCCAGGTCCCGGATTTCGTTGACCTGATTAAGGACCTCGCCATTAATCATGTACTTAGAGTCCGTTTGACCAGAGCCCAACGATAGAACCGCAGTTTTTTGTACAGCTAGAGGAAGGCCATGAGCGCGCGACCACGTCACCACGCCATCAATAGCGGATTGCAAGACCTCCTTATCGAGAACGGAGTTAACCACCCTGTATATTTTCAGATCGTCGGCATACATGATACAGGAGACGGAGGGAGGAACTGAAGCGGGGAGGTCAGAAGTGAATACAGAAAAAAGGACGGGGGAGAGAACACTGCCCTGAGGGACGCCACAAGGGACATCATAGACTGTTGATGTATCTTTGCCTATACGTACCTGAAAAGTACGATCTGTAAGGAAATCTTGAATCCATTGAACAAATCGGGGGTGAATCCCGACAGAGATGAGCTTGCGTATGAGTAGGTCGTGGGGAACCTTGTCGAATGCTTTGGCGAAGTCAAAGTAAATGACATGAACCTGTTGTCTGAGGTCTAAGGCAAAGGTCCAATCGTTGACGGAAGAAAGAAGGGCAGTTTCAGTAGATTTGCCATGGCTAAAACCGTGCTGACAATGAGGAACGATGTGGTTATCATCCAAGTATTGAAGTAACTGCTTCTTGAGAATTTTTTCAAAGATCCTGGCGAAAATGGAAGTAATACTGATTGGTCGAAAGTTTTGAGGCAGATTGAAGGGAGGTTTCTTAGGGACAGGAACAATAAAAGAGTGCTTCCACCGCTTGGGAACCTCACCCCTACAGTAAGAGAGGTTAAACAGGAACTCCAAGGGATAGGCGATTTGGAAAAAAAACCCTTTTAAGGAAGAATAAGGGGATCATGTCTGGAGTTTCAGTAAACGAATTGGGGCAAGCGGAAAGCAATTTGATGATATCCTCTTTGTAGAACCAAGCTCCGTTAGACATAGTTGATTGAGCGGGACCGATAGAGCACTCAGACATGTCCTGAGGACTGTGGTCGAAGTTTTTACTAAATTCATGGGCGAGTGCTTCAGCTTTATCAATATCCGTGTGCGCGAACGTATGATCTCCAACAACTAGGCTAGGTATTTTAGGCCTTGCTTTTAACCGAGATCTAATCAACCTATGGAATTTGGAGATGGAATTAGAAGCTAAAGTCTTACGTTCAACGTATTCAAAGTATTTGGCCAGCTTCTTATTGACAAGGTTGTTGAACCTGTGAAAATCAGTGGTAGTAGTACCCCCCTGTTGGAGAGTAGCCAGCCACATTCTGTCTCGCCTTAATAGCATTTTTTGCAAGTATCCTGGCAGTTTGGAGGGACGCACATCAACATTAACGACAGGTACGTACATTTCAATAGCGTGATGTAAAATGGCAATGAACATTTCATACATATCATCAACGGATTTAAGGGGGGTGAATGACCCAAGCCAATCGATGGAATCCAGATACTCTCGTATAACATGGTAGTCCGCTGAGGGAAAGTCTTTCCTGGTAACAAGCTTGGGACGTGATTTAAATAAGTTGAGTTGAAACACCACCCTAGCATGGTCAGAGTTACCTAAAGGGCTACCAACTACCAAATTCCTGACCAAGTTGGGAGCGTTGCAAAACAATAGGTCGAGGAACGATTTTTGCCGAGTAGGTTTAGAAACCAATTGGAGCAGACCGTGAGCTTCTAAGAAGCTAACAAAGTCTTTGGAGACCGATGTGAGAGCTGAGGGGGAATGGATATCCCTCCAGTCGATGTCACTGAGGTTGAAGTCCCCCAGGACAATGACAGGAGCGTCGCACGTGCAATGGTCACTTATAGCCTTTAAAAGTCGGTGTGATGAGATCAGGGGACAGTTCATTACATTTTCCAAGAAAGTGGCGAAACAAACCTTTCTCCTGCTTCTTCTTCCATCTTCTCCTCTCTTCATTCTGGTTATCTTACAATTATTTTCTTCCTTTCCTTTCTTTTCTCAATTTCATCTCACATTTATCAGTGAGTTCACTGCCGAAGTGATTTGATTGAACATAGGCATTTTCTCGGTGATTCATCTCCAAATGTGTCGCGTATAATTGAAGAAGTGAAAATGGTTTCTCGAATTCTTAATACCACGGGAGTACGAGCACCCCCCTTTGATTCCGCCTTTTTTGATGCAAACAATTCCCCGGAAGCATTCTCTAAGAATTCCGATCGATCGTTTCACGACGCTCTTATCGCCGTGTGTTACAGAGCTACATTCCCATGCTCATTCAGCTTCCTATGTGAAATCGCGATAGTTCTCGCTCTGACGAAGGCCTGCTATTATGTCCATGTCAAGAAGCATTCAGCAGGAACTATGCGATTATGTACAGCGTGAGTTTGGCATTAATTACTAGTGCTTATTCATTTATCTACTTTGAAACACTTGTTTTATATGCCTGAGTAGGAAAAGAAAAAAGAAAAGAAACTGAAAAAAGAAAGAAACAGAAAACAGAATGCAATCACAGTAAATAATAAAAATAAAAATGGTTTATCACCACCGTGTATAGTTTTCCTTGTTCTACGATCGCGCGCTTTAGCGAACTTGTCATGGATAGCGGATTGCTTCAAAACACTTCTCCATTAGCTGTTTTTAATCCATTCCATTGCTAAATAAGCAAAAGGGAAGCTGCTCCATTCTGCTCAGCAGGTCTCCTTACGCACAAGTGTGCACAAGGACAGTGTTTACTTCATTTCTTTAGAGCGTGCAGTTACGATGAACATGTTAGATCGAACTTTTTAAATTGAGGTTTGTCTTACGTAAGCAGTAGCTGTATTTAAGATGCGAGGGCACTATTGTACTTTACGGACTTCAGAGGACGAGGAGGGGTCGAAAAAATTTTTGTCGCCCAAACTTCGCTTGTGGGGGTTATTTGGGGTGCTTATCACGAATCTGACATCCGTTTTTAAAATTTCGACCGATTACGGTAGGTTACGGTAGGTACCGGTGACTAAGGCTGTCGAGGTCATAATCACCGATTTCGCCCAAACTTCGCCTAGGGGGCGAGGGGTGGGGTGTTTGGGGTGCTGATCACGAATCTGACATCCGTTTTTCTTTTTACGCTGGAGTGCGGTAGGTCAGGGTAGGTGCGGGTGACTGAGGCTGCCAAGGTCATGGTCACCGATTGCGAGCAATCCCATCCTTCTAAGCCATTCCTGGACATCGGCTGCGTCTATGTTTAGCTTGTCAAAGACGTCCTCAGCTTGAAGTTCGCAGATCTTCCTGGCGGCGGTTGTGGAACAGTGCCTGGAGGGCCATGATGCTTAGATTGGCGCAAATAGGGTCGGGGGGGAGTCACATGGCCTGCCGCGGCGGGTAGCTACATACAGCGAATGTAAATACTGTCTTTTCTCCTTGTTTCGATTACATATCCGTGTTTTATGTGCTTCCGAATTGGGCAAGGGAGGAAACTCCAGGACCTAGGCAATTTAACACGGGCGCGTCACTCGAGTCACACCCTGGAGTCCCTTCCCCTGCCCAAATCTGTGCTCTCCTCCGCGTCAGCGGAGGAGAGCACAGGAGCACAGAACAGAGCTATACCATTGTTTGTACCTATTCTTTACTATCAGTGTGTTTTGTCGCTTTGTTTTTGCGTTGGTGACATTTTTTAGGAGGTGACCCCCCCCCCCCCGACCCTATTTGCGCCTTCAGATTGCTATCTCTCGATTCACCTATCGGAGAGTTTCCCGCAGAAATGATTTTCTGCAGACTTGAGAATTTTCTGGCGATCGCTGCAGGACCTCCTGCATGCTGTGCTCACCCGTAGCACCACAGATAACCCCTACAGCCGAAGTTTGGGCGAAATCGGTGATTATGACCTCGACTGCCTTAGTCACCGGTACCTACCGTAACCTACCGTAATCTACCGAAATTTCAAAAGCGAATGTCAGATTCCTGATCAGCACCCCAAGTAACTCCCTCGGCGAAGTTTGGGCGAAAATTTTTTTCGACCTCTCCTCGTTCTCTGGAGTCCGTAAAGTACAATAGTGCCGATGCGAGTCTCTATCACACATAGGAAAGCAAGGAAAACAGGAAAAGGAAGAAAAATGTTCTAATATACACCATCCGTAACACATGACAATACACATTAGTCATGAAACGTTTCTTATCATCATGATCGAAAATCTGGCATCTGTTTTGGAAGTTTGCCTCATTTCGTTATGTTAAGCTGTGAGTAGCTATCGTAGAAATCTGAGTAGCATCACTTCGCCTTAGCCCGCCATCTTTTCCAAGCTTCTATTCTGAATTGAGATCTAGCGCCTAAGAAATTCACTAAAGTTTGAAAAAGAATGCCAAATTCGGTTAGTATACCAAATTACTAATACAAACCATCAGACACGATGTTTGTGCAAAAAACAACAACAACAACAATTTACTAGTCCACTGCGAAAAGATGAATGATACCCACACATTCTCTTCTTTTTCTTGGGAGCATTTGACTCTTATCGTTCACAATCCGTTGTCCCCTGTATCGATCATATATTCGCGACATGCCTAGGCCAACCTGACGTTATATCCGTCAGTGGTATGGACCGGGAGAGGTAACAAATTTCCTGTGTAGTAGACAGACTTATCCATCAGCTCTCACTGTAATCATATACAGAAAAGATCTCATTTATTTATTTATTTACACAAGTACTGAATCACTTTTATTTGAACAACGATATCGCGTAGATGAGTAGTGCGTGGCGGATTTCAAACAAGGGTAGGTTAATTACGACGTTTTTCGGCACTATTGTGCTTTTGGGACTTCAGAGGTCGAGGAGAGCTCGAAAAAAATTTCGTCCAAACTTCGCCCAGGAGGTTATTTTTGGTGCTGATCACGAATCTGACATCCGTTTTTGAAATTTCGGCCGATTACGGTAGGTTACGGTAGTTACAGGTGACTAAAGCTGCCGAGTTCAGATTCACCAGTTTCGCTGAAACTTCGCTCAGAGGGGTTATTTGGGGTGCTGATCACGAATCTGACATCCGTTTTTCGTTTTACGCTGAAGTTTGGGCGAAATCGGTGACCATTACCTTAGCTACCCGTACCTACCGTAACCTACTATACTCCAGCGTAAAGCGAAAAGCGGATGTCAGATTCGTAATCAGCACACCAAATAACCCCCCTAGGCGAAGTTTGGGCGAAATCGCTGATTAACCTCAGCAGCCTTAGTTACCCGTACCTACCGTAATCGGCCGCAGTTTCAAAAACGAATGTCACATTTGTGATCAGCACCCCAAATAACTCCCCTAGGCGAAGTTTGGGCGAAAAACTTTTCTTAGATCTCTCCTCGTCCTCTGGAGTCCCGAAAGTACCCGTTTTTCTTCCATCTTTTTTCACTGAATCACTTTACAAATTTCGGTATTAAAATTTCAATATTAAAATTAAACTTAAATTTAAATCTGTCTTGTATAAGGCATAGTGATAGGATATTCTGTGATTTTCTGTACTCTTCTCTTGCTTCGACCATTTAGGTTTTTGGGCGATTACGAATTTTCTGCAATAAACCTGAAACTTAACTCTGTTTAAACAAGTGCTTATCTGGGACAGTTGGTGTTGATAAGATTGTTGCATATCTCGTAGTGTGACAAATATAGAATTCCTGAAATACCAAACGTAAGAAAATCGGCGTTTTCTGCAACTCTGAACTTATACCCTTCGATAATTCAAGAGGGTTACTCGTAAATTTGCTTGTCGAGGGATGATTATCTGTTCAACATCAAGTGTTTTCCTTTATGAAGTTGTTCCAAATATGATCTGGGAATGAGTTCTGAGGAGGTTAGAAATGCGTTCTTCTTATAGAGAAACCGTCACACGTCCTTGGAAACAAGTTTTTCGACTACCGAGTGGCCTTACAATCCGAAGTGTCTTACAAAGGGGATAAATTCGAGCCGAGAATATTCGTCATATCGAAATTTCGTGTGTTTTTGCTCAACGGGAAGTCGCCTTCATCTCTGAAGATTGATCGAAGCTACCACATTCTCAACGTGAAGTCCATTAATATTGGTAAAGATGACGAGGTGAGTGTCTGGTGGTAGCAGCTTTCACCATCAAAGGCTTATCATCTCACAGAGCGGATAGTTCCTTCAATGAAGCATTCTTCAGGTATCCATATCATTCGAGGATGCTGGTCATAAGAAACGATACGTGATCAAAAGTCCTCAGGCATCCGCCACAGCTCTTGCCAAACATATCCTTGGTGCTTTTCTTCGTTATTTCCCTGACATAGGTAGGCGACCTTGTACGCTTTTTCATTGTTGAATTGTTTTCTGCTTACTTTGTTCTTTTTTTATGATTTCAACAGCTTTTGCTGCTAGGGGAGGGAGTTTATTAATGCTGACGGAGTCCTGAGCCGATCATTTACAGGACCTCATATGCGGGCAACCGTCGAGCTCACTCCGGAGAGTTTGTATGACGAGTTCTTCACGATGAATGAGGACGTTGCGGCCAGGGCTTGTCATTCCTTTCGAAGAACCTACGCCGCGTTGTGTGATTTTTATGACCAGCCGTACAGAGAGGAGGTGTCGTGGGTGAGTGTCGTCTAGCTTCTCGAGATATGTCCCAGTTTGCGGTCCGCACAGTACTCCATTCGAAGTCTTGAAGCTTCTGTTATAATTATGTATGTGTGAAAGAGCTTTGAATATTCCACACGATGTGCTTCAAGTGCTCAGAGAAGATTGAATTAAGCTTATTTTTTGAAATACGGCCCGTGTGGAGCACTTCTGGACCCATATTTTTTGTCTATTTCAGCAACAACTGCTTTGGCGAAGATAGGTTAGGACAAAGGATAAACGACGGCATTACTCAATCCCTTTAATATGCTCCACGCATTCAATTCAGTTTCTTTAAGCCTCAATTGGCCGAGGATAAACATCGTTGTAACAGCTCTGTAACAGCCTCGGTACCAGCCAATTGAGTCTTAAAGAAACTGAATTGAATCATTTCTGTCAAGACCTACAGCTTAACTGGTTCCATGCTGATATTAGCGGTCGGCTCATCCCGATACAGGTGAGTGCTGATGGGTCCCACGAGGTGTGGATGTTGCGTTCGATCAAACAGCGCCGGTGGTGTAATGGCGTAGAGCATTCCCGCCCGGTCAGAGGGTTCGAGTCGCCTGCCGCCAGAAGTTTTGATCGCAACAAATCATCGTTGTAACAGCTCCATGAGCCCTTAAAGGTCACAAACAACTTTCGTTTGTTTTTGACCTTTAAGGGCTTCATCGTATATGCGGAAGTGTGCACGCCTGTTTAACTCCACCGTTCTTCCTGCAATAACAGACGTCGCAAGTTCTAGATCATCAAAAGGACAATCATTTCGAAGCAACCCTATTCACACGAGTGAGAGAATAACTCAGGAATTCGGTTTAAGGGTTAGTGCCTGAGTCGCTTTGGTCAGGTCCTTGAAAACTATAATAGATGACCTGGCTTCGCCTTGTGTCTTAGTGGCATTACTAGGATGACAGCCATAACAGGTTTGAGGAAGGTGGCACATTTTATTAAATGATATCTATCTACGTCAGACGAAGAATGGACTTTCTTCCAGAATAAAATTCGGGGCACCGCAAGGTGATTTAAATTTTAAGTTCATGGAACAGGAGCTGCCATTTTTTGATAACGTTACATGTTGAGCCCGTTTTTTCTTACACCGAAGCCACTTTGTACGTCAAGCCATCACGGCAACTTATGATGCATATCAAAATGTTGCACTTTTGGGAAGAGATGTTGCAGATTTGAATTTGTTGCAAGTTCTTATGCTAAAATCACTGCCTTTCGCTATAAAAATGAGAAGCACTGTTTGCGCGAGGTGAAGTGCAGCGTATCGTACTGCTGCTGGTCTAGTCAATGTTAGGGCCAATCTTCCTTTAACACGTTGAGACCGCACGATTTTTGTGTGTCTGGCGTGAGACCACACGATGTTTAGCAACGTCGAGAGTTGTTTGATAAATGAAGCCGTTAAGAAGCTAAATAATTCAGCAACCGGAAATTGTTATCGTGGACCACGCTTTCTACGACAATATCTAAAGATGGAGTCAAAAGAGGTGCAATCCACATATACAAGAAAGATTTGAATGCAACTACAAGAAAAACTTGCGAGGCTGTGACACCCGTCATGTCACACGGTCCCACGCGGCCGAAAGGGGGTGGCACAACATCGTGTCACATTTCATCAATGTGTTAATTTACTCGAACTTTTTCAGGACGTCGAAAAGATATACGCGGTCAACAGGCTTCGCTGGTTGCGAATCGACGACTTTTCCCATTTATTACCCAAGTAGGTTTTCTTATTAATGTTTGGGACCGTTTATAAAGCGTTTTAATTTGTCATTCAACTCGCCCCATTTCAGAGATTTGATACCGATCACAGGCGTGCTGCAGTACTCGTCCTATTTCACAGGTCTTGTAGCGGACGGGATTCGTATGACATCCGAGATCATTGATGTGATAATGGCTGTCATCCGGAAGTCGCGGGATTTGCAGACGTTGCATCTAAAGAACTGCGCTCTTCCTCGGTATGTTCGCTCTGCTGCTTGCTAGTTTTATTCCCTTTCGAACGCTACGATGGGCACAGTCGACGCAGATGCTTGGCGTCGTTCTGTGCCGCAATGCTCAATCGAGTGTAGCGCAGTCGGAGGAGGTGCCGATTGCCGCGTGCACCCGAGATCAGGTTTCTGGTGCAGATTTCCCGCCCGGACCAACCAAGCCCTGCATCCCTTCGGGGGCAGTGAATTGGTACCAGAGTTGTCTGGGATGGGTAAAGTGTTAACTTGTTCATCGGCTGCCCACCGCAAGTCATGGCCGAATATGCATTCAAATCATCTCCGCGACATCCCGTAGGTGTAGAATGCGTGGCGCATCCCAAAACGTATTGAATGGCGTCGTCCTTTATCCTTATCATTATACTCAATCACGGATTCAAGGGTCGATGACGTCACCATATTTGACTGAAGAGGATAAAAGTTGGCTTATTCACTGGCATGCCAGAAAAGTCATTGAGTGGTCGAAATTACATATAAATTTGGTTGCTTAAGCCGATCTTTATCTTTATTATTCAAGTCTTTGCTTTAACAAAATTTTCCAGCGACTTCATCACCCTTTTTGCGTCCGCACTCCAGCAGAATCCCTCTATACCGCTGGAATCTGTAGACTTCTCGAAGAACGTGCTGGATGATAAGAAAGGTAATTTTTCTGGCACAGTAATTCTTCACTGTAAAAGAAAGGGCGTGAAATCGTGATCGTTTAATCAAACCGGCTCACGAAGGAATCCTATTGTATAATAATGACCTTTGGGGACTCCAGAGGTCGAGAAGAGGTCAAAAAAACTTCTCCCAAACTTTGCCTAGGCTGTTATTTGGAGTGCTGAACACGAACCTGATATCAGTTTTTTAAATTTCGGCCGATTACGGTAGGTTACGGGTGACTAAGGCTGTCGAGCTCATGGTTACCGATTTCGCCCAAACTTCAACGTAATACGAAAAACGGATTTCAGATTCGTAATCAGCACCCCAAATAACCGCCCTAGGCGATGTTTATGTGAAATCGGAGATTATGATCTTGGCAAACAAGACAACCCTACCTACCGTAATCGGCCGAAATTTGAAAATCGGATGCCAGATTCTGATCAGCACCCTAAATAACTCCCCAGGTCGAAGTGTGGTCGAATTTTTTCGACCTTTTCTGGAGTTCCGGAAGTACAATAGTGCCAAATATTGTTCTAAAAGCGAGAAAGGTAAACATGTCTCCATGCAGTGCTATAGGAGCGAAATCTGTTACTTGTGCCTTTTTTGTGCATTGAAACTTCAGGCTATCATTAAGTGATTTAGGTTTTACGTTGCTGAATAGTGTGCTTCCACGACTGACGACGTTGCGCCAAGTCAACTTTTCTGAGTGTGGTCTTAGCGAGAAATGTACTCAGCTGTTCTGTGGTGGCGTTTACTCGTAAGTTTTTCGATTGGTCGCCCTTTGAACTTACAATGCTGTACGTCTTTCATTTCAGAGCGTTGACGGCGAAGTCCAGTAGCGGAACTATATCGAGTCTCACCCACATAAATTTTTCTACAAATGTACTAAAAGACGATGTGAGTGGGTAAGCCATTTTCCATGTCAAAAACGAAGCTTCCAACCTTTCAATTAAGGTTTCTTCACTAGTCAATGTGGTGTCGTTGTGCACCAGTCTGCGGGTTTTGGACTTATCCGACACGGGATTTCCACTGGATAAATTATGGGCTGCTTTAAAATACGGAGGCCTTCAGATAGAAAAGCTGTATGTCGGGGGCTGCCACGCCGGAAAGAAACCAGCGGATTGTGCGCAGGTTAGTGGAGCGATCAGCTTCGTGCTGTCGATTCAGACGTGCACCACTTCATGTTTCTATTCTCGTTTCAGCAAGTGAAAGAGTTCTTTTCTATGGCTGTAAATCTGTCGCACATTAGTTTCGCTAACACAGTGCTGCCGGCGGAGATGATGAAAGCGATGCTGCTTGGACTCGCCAGCAATCAACAGGTAAACCGACTTCCTGGTCCGGGCTTATTTATTTATTGGTTTATTTAACTAAAGGGACACCACAGCACCAAAGAATCAGTCAAACAACAAAACAACCGCCGTAAATTAACCGCAGAGAGAACGTTCAGTTTCATTCACATTGGAAACGTACCTCCTTTAGTAATTAACATCGGACCACATTGATATTATAGCGCCTTCCGTAAAGATGTACCCATAGCAAACAATGTGTAAAGGCTTAGGAGTCGCCTTAGCACGAAGATGTCACTCTCAAAAATATAATAACGCTCTTATAAACTTCTCCGCGATTAAGCATAGTGCGCAATAACGATATTTCAGATAATAATGTAAATATTAGAATGAAAAGTGTTTTGCGTGGAACTGATGGTTGACTGAAAAGGTGACCGTCTTTATTTTGGTGTGTTGGGATTGATTTGAATTTTAGGATAGCGTAGATAATTGTATAGTTTCCGTTATTTCGAGTCGAAGATACCTTCGCTATCAAGGCTCGGGCGTAACTATTCAAGTGGTAGTGGCTCAATATTCAGCTTTCCAGTTGAAGCCTTTCCATTTGGACATCAGCGGTACGTGTGAAAAGGGGTGCAGTGCAGTGCTAGAAGCATGTCTGGGAAACGTGCAGTGCAGCAGCATATCCCTTCGAGATAACAACCTTGAAACAGAGATGCAGGTATTCCAGCGTTTGGTTTATTTGATCTTCAACTGAATGCATACCGCACGGCATTTGCTGACGCACATTGTAAGTTCACTTCAGGCTGTTCTTCACGCTCTTGGAAATATCAAATCGCTACGCCGTGCAGATCTCGGTGGCGCGAATCTGATCGCCCTCCGTCGTTCTTCAAAGCAGGCCCATGCTGCCATCATCAACAAGACTATCCTTGACATCGTGAAGTTGTTTTCTGACGACTCCGTAAGTTGTGTGCCTTCGACTGTCTTCTGCGCTGCCCTACATTTTCCAAGTTCAGACGCTGGAGGAGCTGATCTTGTCAGATGCACGACTCGGGCCGCATCTCAGTGTTTTGCTGAATACGTTAGGAGCGACGACCTCATTGAGACTGCTTGACATATCGAATAACGACTTGGGACATTTCGGAGCGAGGATTCTGTGTAAGGTAGGGCACAAACTTTTTATTACACCAACGGCTGCTAGGTTTTTAGGTTGTAGTGTTGCTTGCATAGTTGAATAGTGCCTTTGGAGATATATTCAGTCGTAGGTAAAAACACTGCAAGGTAGAAGCAATACTGGATGTTCCAAGAAGATGATTGTTCTGTTTGGACAATTACTAGTCTATCTTCAAGGACCAGGGGCCGGATTCGTCAATTGCTTACCGCCTTCCAACGGCGAAAATACCGTCAAACCTATGCTGATGAATGTTGAAATGAATGAATGAATACAATATTTCATCGTTAGAGGACATTAAGCGGCTGATGTATCTGGCCCCAAAAAGCAAATGTTCCATAGAGTTTTAGGCGTTTGGGTAGAGCGGTCCTGATCGATAGTGTAAATCGCGTTCATTTGAAGGATACGATTTAATGTAGCCTAAAAGTTTCTTCGCGTGATGGCACAGTAGGAAGAGGCGCCGGGGCTTACGCGCTCTGCGAATGGAGGTTTTCGTTTCGGGTCCTTCCTAAGGCAACCGATCCTTCCAACCCTCCGGAACAGTGCATTCGTATCAGACTTGTCTGGGAAGGATACAACGCTGACTTATCGTTAGAGCCTGTCCATACTTCGCATCGGGGGCGATTCGTCACATAGAAATCTATTAAAACCAAGCAATTGCTGTGAAATCTGTTCATGCTCAAGCACTGTCGCTGTCGCTCCTTTCGGTCTCATTGCTGCGTTCGCCTGTTTATACTTCCCGAGCGCTGCCTTCACAAAGTATGAACAGGCTCTTATGGGCCGCTGACTCTCGACTCTCGGTGAAGCCTAGGGGGTTGGGGTTGGGTGAGCAAGGGGGATGATAGGAAGATCGTACGCACCCCCCCCCCCCCCCCCCAGCAGGGGCGGGTGTACCTCCTGACCGTCCTCCCACATTAACCCATGGAAGTAGAATGCATGGCGCTTCACAAGCAGGAATTGATCAGTGCTGTCCTTTCCTTATCTAATGTTTCCACAGAAACTAGTATTTCGAAGCGAACACGGAAATTCGATGCTCACTCTCTTTTCGATCAGGGTGGTTTCTTGATTGAAACACACCATAAGTTTTCATGACATTATAGTTTGGATACTACACTACTTTCGGTCAACCATGTGAGCTTTGCAATCTGCGGCCATCGTGGTATCTTAGATACGCTCATGAAATCGAAGATACGTTTAATGCTGGATGTGGATAACTGCATTGTCACTGCGTCATTCATATTTCCATACTGTTTCTAACATTTGGAGAATGTTTGGCTGCGCAGTTTTGTTTAAAAATTGTGTCGACACACCTCACCCCGCTAAGCATTACTGCAGCTAAAAGGAGATGAATTTAAGAATTATTCAAGCAGCGTGTGAATTTTTAGACACGATGACGATTAGTATTTAATTGACCAAGAATTGATTTGGGGTTTCCTTTTTCAGATTTTTAAAATATGTTTGTGTGGTGCCACTTTTTTTACGCAGCATAGCATACCTCCTGAGCTCTCGACTGTTTTCAGGCCCTGCAACTGAATGTCTCCTTACGTACAGTAATTATTGACAGCAATCATCTGGGCGTGGAAGGATTATTCGATATTGCAACAGCGTTGAGCATGTAAGTGTTCTGTTGACGGGACTGGTTTTCACCTCTGAAAGTTCGTGTGTTTCAGGAATAAAACTCTCACGGCAATTCCGTACCCAGTGCAAGATGTGTGCGAATGTCTGGCGAGAGCCGGCTGTGATCGTTCACGAGTTCTGTCTGCTATGTCTCAGATGGAGATGTATCTTGAGAAGAATCGCACGCCAGCGAATGCGGACCATGCGAATTTCCGATTAAACCTTGGGGTAGGATTTGTTTTAGGTAGGACAGTTCTTGACATGTACTTAGTAATATTTATCCTTTAGGGGTTGGATCCGGGAGTTCTAGAGAAATGGAATGGCCTGGGAGACATCCTCTCCAGTCCAGTTGAGGAGAGATTTCCTCATCGTCTGGACGACATGGTGGAGGATTTTGTTGAACAGGTTTGTATTAATCTCTGTGACTGTAAGGTCTTTAGGCCCATAAAGGAGTGGTTTGTTATGGGGAGCATTTAGTACTCTTATTGGTGTCAGCCATCCGTGAGGTTGTCGAGATATTCTCTAGATGTGGTATTTTCTTGATGAAAGGTGGAAGTAGTGCAGATTTTGAACAACAATATTTTACAATGAAATGACCGTATTACGTAAGGGTGCTTTCACCATACCTACTGGTTTCTATTTTTTACAGAAAGGACTTATATTCGCCAGATATTTCTTAACGGAATCCACCTACCTCCCGTAGTTCTTCCCTAGCTGCGCAGAACGTTGCTTCTTAATAACATTCTACAATACTTTGTTTGAGCAAACCTTTTTCAGATGCGTCGCGAATGCAAGCTTAATCTGCAAGAAACACTGGCTACTGTTGTCGGGACAAGCGGGGATTCTGTTCAAACATCCGGAAAAGCCGAGCGAATAGCAGTCAGTAGACTCAAAGAGCTCTGGTCTGATGACCTGAAGCGTGTGTTGAGGTAATTTCACGCTTTTAAGTGTTTCTTTGGTACATGTCGCGTAGGTGAGCAGCATTGGTAGGTGGGAGCGCGCCAGCCAATGATTACCAACCAGAGCACAGACCGCACACATGCCAGCCCATCAGGGTACCAACTGTACATGCTCCCTCTGAATGGCATGCCCATTGAATGCGGTCTAATTAGTTTAAGCATTCCCACCTACCAATGCTGCTCACCTGCGCGACATATACCGTTTCTTTTGCTTTACATCGTCCACATACGAGTTGTAATTGCAGTGACTGGCGGTGGCGTGAACTATGCGAGCAGAGTGGAATGATAGCCGAAAAACTAGGCACTAGTGTAGATGGAGCATCGAGCGCCAGCGCGTCGCAGAACGGATCGCCGAGACAAATTACTTCGCCGAACATTTCTCAACGGTCAGCGGATGACTTATATCACACACAGGCCGGCCTTCGTATTGTAGGCGTTCCCTTTTCAACCTTGAGGAGATACTCCGGCTCTCCATGGATCTTAAAGTTGGAGATTTCCACTTTCCTTAAAACTTGTTCGAGCTGTCTCAGCAGACGTTTTTCTTTCATGAAATCAAACCAGAACACTCCAGTAGAGATTAAACTAGCCACGTATTATACTTCATCTAGAAGGCCAGAACATGAGAACCGCAGCTTCGGCATCAACTCAGGCAATGGCGCCATTTTTTTGTGCGAATCTTTCCGTCTGTGTTATAATTTTTAACTTCTATTTTGTTTCAGTTACAGGTTTTCTCGAGATGTCAAACCATCGCGCTGCGATTTTGTAACTTCATCGTTAAGGAAACCGCTAATGCGACATCGTTAACCTGCTCGCTCAACTGTCTCCACAGAAACTCGTCGATGTAGGAAGCTTGGTCATGAAAGTGATAGTCCTGGATGAGGAAGAAATCGCACTGTCAATACGCCGCAGATCGGGAAAATCATCGAAAAGCGAAAAATCCCAAATTCGAGGGTCTCCTGAGAAAATCACCCGTGAAAACGATGTCAGTCTCACATCAGTGCATCGAATAGTCAGAAAAAAAGGACTCAAGCCCAAGTTCCATGAAGTCCAGCTCCCAATGGACAAAAATAAGCGCGAGCGGCTCCATCGATGCCGCCAGCTCAAGCTGCGGTCCGCAGGTCGCTGGTGGGAGCGAACACTTTTCACGGACGAGAAGCTGTTCCCCGAGGAGTAGGTTCACAACCGCCAAAACGACAGGATCTGATCTGGAGAGGCTCCAGCCACCTTTGCCATTGCCAAACATCGTCAAAATCCGCAGGCGTTCATGGTTTGAGAAAGAATCTACACCATCTGAAAGACTTCTTGGTTTCTGTGGACGAATGAGTAAAAAATAAATCAAGATGTGTATGAGGCTGTGGCACTTTCTTGGTCCCAGCAGCAGGTCAGCTATCCGCACTGGATGTTTCAACAAGACACAATCCTAACACACTGGGCCACCAAGCATGGTGCAAGGCTAATTTTCCGGACTACATCATGCCTGCGGAATGGCCACAGCGGTCCCCGAATCTGAACGCGACGGACTACAGCGCGTGGTTCATTTTGAAGGCCAGGGTCCGTGCCAAGAGCCACCACAACCTGGAGGCCCAGAGGGAATCTCTGCGTCGGGAGTGGGAACAACTGTCTCCGGATGTCCTGCAGCCCATCGAAAAAAAATTCACCAAGCATTTTGACTTCTGTATTCGCACCAAGGGGGCCACTTCGAATCCGGCCGAATATTGCCTAGTGTCTATGTTGTTGTTATTCATGTATTGTTTTGCGAACTTGTCAGTTGTTTCATAGTTATAATTTTGAAAAACCTTCATCATGTTATTTTGGAACACCTAGATCTTAGATCTTAGAGTAGATCTTTATCTTTATCTATAGGCGTCCACCAAATGGTGGGCGCGAATAACTACACAATACTAAAACAGAACCAACAAACGATATAACAACAAACAAACATCGATAAAACGATAAACAATAAACACACAGCTCGATGAAGGATAATACATGGCAGATGGTGAAGGATAAGTCCGATTACTATAGGCTCGAAAGCAAGCATTTATCGAAGTCGTCTGTACCACCGTCTTCCATAGAAGTCTAGGTAAGCGACGGGAGTTACAGACCGCAGAGCCTTCAATCCTACCGAAGAGAAACGGTTGCCAGTCGTGCCATCTCTTTAAATCCTTTTGTTAGTCATGGAATTTCTTATCTTCTCTCCGTAATAGCACGTGGTAGTTCAATCACAGGGGTTGCCGGCTGTCACATGCTGCCGGAATCGAACCAAATTCCATTCAAAATTAGGCAAAGCCTTCGATCCTTCCTTCCTGGTTCGGATCAGACTTGATTATGTGTCAGATTGCATACACCAAATGAACATTTAAACCATTCGTCAAAGCCGTAAACCATTTAGAATACGTTGCGCGTTCCGGAAAGAGCGATTGATTAGAGGCGATATTTATTTTTTTGGTTTATTGTAACACTACCTTAATGGAAAAATGGATGGTTCCTGATATTGTTCTGTGGGAAGGATTGCTGGAGGATACTCCTCCAAAGCTGTGTCTCTGTTGAGAAATGACACTTGAACTATCAGGAAAACTGTTATTAACAAAATGGATGAAGTTCCTATTTAGGATGCGCCTTGCATTTAACTTCCACGGGATGCCAATTATGGGTTTAATTTGAATGCGTTTTGACCTATGCAATGACTTGCGTTGGTTAGCCGATGGACTTATCAGCGCTTGGTTCCTCCCTTCTCGTGTAGATTCGCTGAAGCCGAAGGTGTGGAAGACTTAAGGCCGCCACAGACTTCTGCGGCGTCGCTCGGCGGCGCCGCTCAGCGGCGCCGCTGGAGGCGAGCTCTGCGTCTCTGCCCTATGGTTAAGCATAGGGCAGCGGCGCCGCCGGTGCCGCCGGTGCCGCTGGCGGCTCCGCTGGAGGCGAGCTCTGCGTCTCTGCCCTATGGTTAAGCATAGGGCAGCGGCGCCGCCGAGCGGCGCCGCAGAAGTCTGCGGCGGCCTTTAGGCGTGGTAGAGCCCCAACAGACAACCTCCAATTCGGGGAGAAGTCATCGGATGTCGCTTTCAACCAGAGGCCAGATTCACGATTGGTAAGGTAATGGTAATGAATAACCTTACCAACAGAGGCTAGCAGGCAAATGGCAAGTTTGGTACTCATGATATGAGGCAGTTCAGTGAATGATATAGTTCTACTCTACCATTCACCCACTTCCACGCTTTTCCAGTTGGTGTTTAATTTTCCAACCTTTGATAAAGACAGTCGTGAACCCGGCCTCAGAACACCTTCCAAGTTGAGTTCATCGTTAGCACTTGCCAAGGTACGGGGAAAGAAACTGGAACTACTGGTATATCTTGATTTATCGCTGCCATTAGAGGAAAGCCTGTCGAGAAACAGTAGAATCTCGTGATGAGCTGCCCAAATGTAATGCCTTTTCGTTTGCCGCTTCTCCCCAGTGTGTATGATGCGCCCAGCGAGGCCTTCCACCCCTGTACCACACTTGTATTGGTGGATAATCATTGACTTCCTTATCGGCTACCGCTTGCGTATTGGCTGATTACGCATTTAAAATGCGTAGCAAATTGAGCATGGGAAGGACTTGAACTTTCTCCTGGTCTGTCCCACCATATCTCCTCTGCGCTCTTCATTGAGAAGCAGTTGGAGACATGTGTAGTCTCTACTAGCTTCAGTCCATGAAATGAAGCCATTTTTGGATGATTGCAGCTTATTATAGCCTAGTAATGCATAATAATCGTAGTCCTTTTCCAGGGGCAGCGAGTCCATCAACCACAGACCGCGAAGTATCATTGGCGATCTACACTCTCCTTTGGGCACTCAAGTGTTTCGAGATGACGAGCCTGGAATCTCCCTGGATAGCCCTCCTCAACTGTCCGGCCTTGTGCACTTACAGAAAACTCGTCCAAAGGCTCAGAGGCGTTCTGGTGGAGCAGGACAAGGTGAGTCGTCGCCATTCTCTGTCTTATATCGTGATTCGCAGGAAAAGCTTTCCAGTGCGCCAGCTACCGACCTCCATAGAGGAATCTCCGATGAGCCGCAGCAGCGATATCGAGGAGGAGGTTCAATCCAACAAGAGTGAGGATAGCGCCAGTGGAGCTGGGGACGCAGTCGCCAGAAAGGTTGGTTGTTACGCGATCAATGAACTTCGGCCCCGCAATCCGTATCGGTTCAGCATCCCTCGGAACGTGTCGGTTTTCGAGCTGCTATGCTTCCGGACGCCGCTCTTCTGTCACAGGCGGTACTGCGCTCAGCGGCAGATCGAGCAATGTCACCGAAGCCGGACTCCCCGCTTCACAATTCTGCGCTGAGCTCTCCCGGACCTTCGTCGTCTCCCAGAGTTGCTGCTGAAGCCGATTCACCTCCACCATTGCCTCATCGGATGAAGTGAGCAGTTTCAATTGTTTGCGAATGCATTGTTTGGGTTTTCGTGGAAAGTTTAGTCTTCTGAATACACATATAGCTTTGGGCTTTTTCTATGTGTACTAAGGATAGACCCACCATGTGCTTGTATACTAGGCACTGATTTTCATTTAATTGATGGTCTTTGAATTCTGTTTGCGTGGGATTACGCACCAGTGAGCGGTAAAACCGAAACGATTGCAGAAAACGTATATCTTTATCTTTCCCGCGCAGCTTCAAGTAAATAGCATTTATGTTACCAAACAGATAAACATAATGACGTGCTGGACAAGTGCATGGCGAGACCTTGTACTACAGTGGAAAACTGGCGTGTTTTTGCAGTTTAAAATCAGCTTAAGACCATCCTTACAATAGAAGAAATCAAAGACATTCTTCAGATTTCGAACACTGAATTCACTTTTTCGGCAGATGAACTACGAATTTTTATCAAAAAACTTAATTCGGGTTTTCTGACTTTCTCATGGTCTCTTTGGAAGAGGCCCATTCTGATTCTGAATGTATTCGTTAAATTTCACTGTTCCGTTTGAAATGAAAATGGCGAACGTACGAGGATTTTGCGCCCATGGTTCGGTCTTATTCTGATGAGCTGTCGTCGAGCTTCCAGAGAATCGAAAATCCTGCCTTTCCACTGTCACAAAATATCTCTCAACCCTCGCGACACTCGCGACTTCCGATGGAAATCACTCATGCTTTATAGCTATTCGAAGCAGCATGTTGTTTCCAACGTAACGATAGCTAAATCACCTATGTAGTCGTAGAGGAAGGTCCTTTGAAAACAAAGGGTACGTTTCAATCTTAGTCGTTCAAGATTAGGGGAAGCTTCTCAGTGCGTCCTAATCAGGGGTGCGCGGAATTTTTGTTTTCTGATTTTCCGACATCTTTAGATGCAATAGATAGCTAAAGCGATAACTTCAAAAATTTCTGATTTCTGGGAAATTTTTCAAAAGTCTGGTCCAGATCCCTGGTCGTAATGGTTGTTTCGCAGCATCTTACGCTGACAGAGCGTTAAAGCTACAAAGCTAGACGAACTCTTTCTGAACGATTCATGAATCTGAAACGCTCTGTTTAGACTCGAAAGGAACTATTGCAGCAATCTCCGGCTCTTATTGTATGGGGCTGATGTTCGCTATGTTGAGTAAAGCTTTGAAACTTTTGACGTGGAGGCGGCGATGCTAAATTGAGACCGCTGGGGTCGAACACATCGTCTCCCACATTTTGCTTCTATAACTTGAATTCGCGAGACCGTAGATTTCATAAATGCTGAGAGATATGCGGCAGGCACAAGGTAAACTTCATAGGTCATTCTGTTTCGAAGTTACCATTACTGTTTGTTCAGAAGTCTGCCCGCTGTTGCTCCTTCTCTTCCGCCGAAGCCAGTGTCTCGAGGAGGTTCCACTTCAACTCAGATAGCTGCCGAGATCGGCGACGATGAGAACGCGAACAACCGTCGATCGGTGGCTGACATGGCGAGGATATTCGACCGGTGAACATGGTCGTCGAGCGTTCAGCGACTGTTGCCATACTATTCAGTCTTTGCCTTAGTTCGCCGCATATCTCTGCGCGTGTAGTGTTCCAAATGCTTTCAATACAAGCAGGAGATCAGCGAATTTTATTCCAAAGCACCCTGTATCGAATTCCACTCTCCCATGTGTGAATCGCCCTGTCCATGGCCCTCGACGGCAGCGACAAATCCTCCACGCAACGCACACGCATCGCTCGGCTTCACTCAGTCGCTCCCATCGCCGCCTATGAACAGGGCCGATGTCTGCCATTTCAACACTCTAGACACAACCAACGCTATCGAATGTGCCCTATCATACGCCGGAAGATTTTGGGTGTCCACAACGTCCCTTTTACTAAAAGAAGAGCTTTTTTAAACCACGAGATAGTTGATAATGATGACGATGATGATATATGTCACATGATTTAGTCCGAACATTCGTGCTGCCGGGTATACGTGCTTCACGGTTGGCCATTGCCAATTCTATTTATTCCCTTTGTTCGCTTATGGATGATGACTGCCCATTCGTCTGTGTTCTTATACGTGCTAATAAAGCTCATTGACACGGTACATGAAATGCTCTTCGCAAAACCCCTCGGTCCTTCGGCGAAATCCGAGCAAGCTTCATGACTACAGGCATAATAAATAGCTATTAGCGACAGACGTGGTAAGCGACAGGAATAGTAATAGTTAGTTACTTATGCAGTGAATGATGACTTGATGTAAATGACTGAGTAACAGCAGGCGACCTCATGCGGAGCTCTCGTTAGAACTTTGATTTTGCTGTCCTGTTGCGCTCTTCAGAATACGATCCAACTGCACAGCAGTGTCGACTGGTGGCACAGACGTTTTTACAACATTCGGCTTATCCTAAAAGACGGATGACACAGTGAATGAATGAAGGTCGAGAAGACGGATATTTCATACCTTCAGTAGGTTTGAGAAGAAGCTCGACAGTGGCGTCTTATTGTCAGCAGCATCATCAAGGAGACTGGTTTTCTTCTGGGCCGCTGGTGCTGCACTCTCAGCGGCTGCGAGGCGTTGAAGAAACATCTGAATTGATGGCATGGCCGTAGGTTATCGAATGAAGTCGGATTTCGTGTCAGTCTTAGAGATGGGCCACTTGTCATATATAAAGGATAAACGACGGCGTTACTCAATCCCTCTTGGGATGCGCCACGCATTCCACTGCTGCGGAATGTCGTGGAGCCGAATAGAATGCGTATTTGGCCTTTGTAAGGAATTGCGGTGGCCAACCGATAGGCAAGTCAGTGATTTATCCTTTCCAAACAGGTATGCTTCCATTTTACCTACCCCGGAAGGATTTAAGGCTTGATTAGACTATGCAGGAAATCTGGACCCAGAACCTGGTATCGGGTGCACGCGACAGCCGGCAAATCCTCCGACTACGCTACACGTCCCCACTTCTCATATATGTAATCGAAAAAGGCTAAATCGCTAGGTAGGAAGAGGCCGATCTATCCTAGTGGCGGCACTTAACTACGCCTGTTGAACAACAACTTTAAAACTGAAAGTGAACTATTTTACAGGATGACATACTGAACTAGCCATGAGAGGACTCCTCGTTGCAATTTCCAAGCCGGGCGAGGCCATTCTGGTTGTGATTGATCCGGTTTTCTAGCGATCCCCCTCCTTCAACCACCATACATTCTGAGGCTTTAAAGATAAAAGTCTCAAGGAAGAAGTCCACCGTTAGGCGTGTACACAAGCTGCTCGATCACGACAGGTTGCAACGCTCCAAGTCGGTAGACGACGTGGTGAATTGATATAGAAACTCGCAAATACCTTGCCCTACCTTATTGCTATTTTAGCCATTTGCTTAGAAGTTGAGTATTTCCATCATGTCTTTATATTTCCTCTTTTTCTCATATGTGTACTCACATGGCGCAAAAAACGCGTTAGTGGAGCTCTACAAATCGCCTTATGGAATCATCTAACCAGGCTGACAGCTCGCTAAACGACTTGAAAGAAATGGGGAATTCTACCTGCTCATCTTCTGCTTCGACCAGCTGTTCCTTCAGCAGAAGAGGCTTTTCTCGTGTTGGTTCCAAGACGGTGTCGACGTCAGGAATTCCTTCCTAAATAGATTGTGCCGCATTGTAGACTACAACGTAGCGAATCGCAATATGAATAACTGGTAAAGTTCTATCACGATCTAGGATCGATCTCGATTTTCCGCTTCACCTCATCCACTTTGTGGCTGAAGGTGAGTTAACAAAAACTTGATGTCTACAATACGATTTACAGTGGCATACGAACGATATGTGCTAAAGTGAACCTTTCGAATGTGAGTAATTGAGTCAAAAACTGATAGCGCACGTTGATCGCATGTTTATGGAATCAAACCCATAGCTTTTCGTTCACAGCCCACATACACCTATCATTTCTATTGCAATTCACTTGTCCACATCACTATGACATCATGTGACAAAATCACACATCTGGGCAATCACGCGTGATTACAATGAAATTACAGCTGGATTTCGCATTGCTTGTAGTGCTCATTCGTCACATCCTCCTTTGTTACTGTTCATGACTGCATTCATTGTTCACTGTACTGTCTAGGAGGGCCATCAGCAATGCAGCAGAGAGCGGAATTATTACCAAAGCAACATTTGCATGGTCTATAAGTTACTCCACCAACCGCGTCATAGGGAATCCAGTTTCTTTACAGTGCGAGCTTCTCACACTAAGAAAGAGCAAGAAAAGATTTTCCTCTCCTGCCCTAGAAGCAGGTTTAAGGTAAGCCTCTTCTCTCACAGAGCAGCAAGCGCTTATCTTAGGGTGACGAAATGCATGCAATCCTCCTTTTCTCTGGGGCAGCTTAAGCGGTCAGTTCAAAAATCGTTGCTGAGTTATGAGGTTTAGACTGAGGTGTCTTTTTTTTTTACTCTGAGTTGCTCGTTGAGTAAGCTGTGTTGTGCTATTTTTCATTGCAGATCTGACATCATTTCATTTGATTTGTTGCTATGTTTTTTTGGTTTTTCCCTGAGTATATTTTTGTTGTTGCGCTTCGGTTACACTGTTCTATTGGTTATCTGTGTATCTAAGGGCCGCGCTTATCGCGTTCGTATTGAATAGATTAATTAATTAATTAATTAAATTCAGTACTGAAGACACTTAAGCAAAGAGCAGCGTCCTTCATACGATGTGGAAAAGGCGCGGGGTGCTGCACGATTAACTGACAGTTTTCTTACTAATTCGTATTACACAATTGATCCAAAGCCTTTCAGCTTCTCTCCATAGCTGACCTGGATCTTCACTCTCTCTCTCGTATATTGCTTTTCGTTCTTCTTAATAATGACCGCTTCATAACAAAGCCTTTAAATTCACTTGCTACACTTTTTCACAGTAATGTTATAAACTCAATAAAGTTAGGCGTGAGGATACAAACACCTAGACTAATAGGAGCGAAATTATGTTAAAAAGGTCTTTGATTCGTTCACATATGGATTTCCGAATTCATTTTTCTGGGTTGTTACCCTCAATTATTCTCCATTCTTATACCAAAGCGGATCATGTGACTATGCGGGACACAAATTCTCCATTTTAACAACAAACGCCGTTAGAGTTTCTACCATGAAATTCTGGAAACACGACGTGACAGTCGATTTACTACTACAGAACTGAACAGATGGGAGAAGTTATCGGAATCACGTGTATCAGCTCTCATCCCGTTGATCATTGACTTGCTCGAGGGGAGCCAGCAGCGTCTCCATTCGTCTTTTTTGCGTGCCAGAGTGCCCCAATGAATCTTGTTCGCTCGAAGGACACGATGGGCGTCATATCGTTCGTTCAAGGCTTTCAGGAAGAAGTCCAACCAACGATTTGATGGGCGTCCTGGTGTTCTCTTGACATCCCGGGGAATCCAATCAGTGACGGTTCTCGTCCAGAGGGTGTCTGCGAAGCGCATTACGTGGCCGGCCCTTTGGTCCATGTCACAGCCTCTTTGACCTTCATCGACAAAGCTCAAAACTCCGGAAGCCTTCTCTCACTTGCGTGATTCGTGTCGCTCCGAACATCGTCTTCTCGATTCCACGCTGCGTGACGCTGATCGCGTGTTCGTCCTGCTCTCGTATGGCCCAGGTCTCTGAGACGAATGTTGGGGCAGGAAGAACAGTGAGGTAATAGGTAGGACGGAGTCGAACGTTCTTCTTCTTCACGACTTCTTCGACGGCCTCTTTTGAATGCTCCCTAAGTTGCTCGTTATTTACTCTTTCCTGTTATCGGGATATAAATCAAAAATAGGGTTGCCCAACTTTGCCGGGCAGTCTTTCAACTCGCATTTTCGTCTTGGCACAAACATCTATGTACATGTGTTCATCACAGCGGTTCTGGCTCTTCCAAATCGACTATGAGGGAGTCGAGAACAACTGTCAGTCCCTGACATTTAAAAGCCTACTGAGTCCTTTACCAACAAATGTAGGATAAAAAGAGCTTCAGTCGCCCTCTCCGCGCCGAGCACTGTACATCTCCGCGAAATTGTGGAGGTCACGCGAATGCGTATTTGGCCCAAATGGGAGTCAGTGATAAGGATAAGGATAAAGAACGGCGTTACTCAATCCCTTCGGGATGCGCTAGTGCATTCTACTTCTACGGGATGTCGTGGAGGCGACATGAATGCGTATTTGGCCGTACAATGACTTGCGGTGGCCAGCCGATGAACAAGTCAGCGCTTTATCCTTCCCAGACAAGTCTGGTACCAATTCACCGACCCCGGAGGGATGGAAGGGTTGGTTGGCCTGGGCGGGAAATCCGAACCAGGAACCTGGTATCGGGTGCACGCGACAGCCGCGCCTCCTCCGACTGCGCTACACGCGCCCTAGCCAGTGATAAAATGCTTTATCGGACAAGTATGATACCAATTTACCAACCTCGCAGGGAAGCAAGGCATGGTTAGCACAGCCACGACCCGAACCTTAAATCGATGCAAGATGTGTGCGCGAGGATCAGCGCCTCCTCCTGCGCTACCAGGACCACGGGATGAACACAATGGTTGCGATCGAAATTCTAACGCCACACGAGACTCTAACCCCGTATTTCTTCCTTGCCGGGCAGGATGTTACGCCAATATGCCATCGGTGCTGTGTGATCGACCGTAGCATCATGCAGCCAAACACAATTACAACAGCTTACAATTTCTTCAGCAGCCATTTGAGTTAAAGTTTTTTTTGAAAAAAAAAAACCTTAGTCACAACAAATATGACATGTTCCATACTTGAAGGAATTCAAAAAGTTTTTATAGATCTCATCTACAATAGTTAAAGGTACTTTATTTAACCTTTCTGCAGGTTTTTTTACAGTTGTAACTGATCGCACGTTACCCATAATTTCACCTATTTGTTGTTTGTCCTCCCTCTTTTCCTGCCTTTTTTTGCCCTAATAACTGGTATATATAGTGCTCCTATCTTGATATGCTCACTCACTCTCTACCGTACTGATGAACCTCGAGGAGTGACCACATTTAGCTTTCTCTTTTCCTTCTTTACCATGCCCTTCGTCGATATGTTACCTGTCTAGGGTAAGAAGCGAAACAGGTGACATAACAGTTTCCTCTGTCTTCGCTTCATTTGTACCCACGTCTCCTGTTCGTCTATAACGCAACAGTTACTACTTTAAATAAAACTAAGGGCAACAATAACCTAGTCGTTTGTTAATCTTCCTTGGAACAACTATCCACTAATCAATTATGAGAAAAAATAAAGTAGAAGGAGTCCTGCTAGTATCCACTTCAGGAAGGACTCTAAACTGCTACTAGCACTCCTTTTACATGATATGAAGTCCTGGTAGCTTTTAGGGAATCGAAGCACCTTCTGCCGCAATCGCAACAAGTGTAGCTTAAAACTCCTGCAAACCTTCACAATCTCGATCTTCTTCTCGCCATCCCAGCCAGCCGGCACGAACACCGAATCTCTTTCGATCAGTTGCGCTGTGCTGGTAAACGGGAAGCCGAAAGCTCGATGAACAATATATTTATACAGAACCTGCAATTCGGACAGTATCCTATAATCCCGACAAAGGTTGAGGAAAGGGGAGGTACCTGAATGTTTTTCACATTCTTCGCACTTGTATAGACCAGTGCAGCTCCAAGCTGAAGGCATAGTCGACGCACTTGCACGAGAATCCGATCTGCTTGCTGATCAGTCATCTCGTTACCTAAAGAAAGCAGTAAAGTGCTAGAACGCTGAAAACATGCATAATAAGACAGGTTCTAAGCAGAAAAAGATGCAAGGGAGAATTTTATATACGGGAAGCGCTCAAAATTGTAGCTTCAAATGAGCCTAAAAATAGTTCTTGAAGTAGCTCCGCCCATACCTGTATTAAACGACCTCCATAGAGTTTTTAGCGGAAATAGTGTAACTAGAACGAATAAACAGAAAGATAGCGCGTTCATAAAGCCTATACCATTTTCATGTCGAACTGGACACTTTTCAAATCAAATGGGACGCTCTTCTAAGCTAGCGAAGATGCAGCCAAACACAAGCTGGCTTTAAGATGTTTGAAATCAAAGTGAACTCTTCCAAACTAAGATGACCTACAGGGAGGTTAAACTACAGAATGAAGAAGGTGGTGAGAATAATCTTTGTTAAAGGGAAATTTGGTATAACTATCTTTGAAATTTTTTAGTCCACCTGCCCCAATAAGTGTGATGATTTTATAAAATTTTTATTTTTTTACAAAAAATACTAAATTAAGATTTGTCTTAGAGCACAGCAAGGAAGCAACCATTTAGCGCATTAAAAGCACAAATCGCACGATGCTCTCGAAAAGCTCATCGTGATTTTTATTTGGTTGACAGTGTAGATGCTGCTTACATGAAGCATCTCAATGATACGTGTGTTCTTTAGAATTGTTTTTCTTCTACCGTTCATGGACGTGAAACTCCATGGAAGCTGAAATTTTGCTATCAATCGACAAAAACCGCGACGTCTTGGATGAGGGCGTGGCACAATATCTTTTGGCATTAAAAATGGACACATTCGTGCTCTTTAAAACAAGCTTCGAACCATTATTTTTTCAAATAAAAATTTCACAAAATTTCAATCAAGGTGTTCACTTATCTGGAGGAGAATTAAAGCTTCAAAGGAAGTTATACTAAAACTCCTTGAATAAACATTATTCTAATCTTTTTGGAGAGTCTCTCGTTTAATGTAGAAGAAGCTCATCCTGATTTGTAAGAGTTTGCGTTGATTTCAAATGTCGGTCGGTATATGTCGCGAGGACGGGCAGCACTGTGAGAAGGGAACGAACTCATCCAATCCGACCGCATTGAATGGTCATGTCATTTAGAGAGGGCGTGTATCGGTACTCTGATCGGCTCGCATGTACATATTTGATCAGTGCTGTTTGGTTATTAATGGCTGGCACGCACCGACCTACCAATGCTGCTCACCTTAGAGACATGTGCTCAAAAATCTTACGCTGGTTAATAGTGTCGAATAATTCGAAGCATCCAATTTGATTGGAAAATGTCAAACTCGACTTGAAAATGGTACATAATACAAAAATAAAACTTACACAGATCGCTCTTAGTGATGACCACGACAAAACTCGCTCCACAGTTCTCAGTGAGAACGCCTTGTTCTAGCGGAAGCAACCCAGCATCATCCAGTCCACCTGGAGCCATGGAGGACGTCATAGACGACTCAACTGGCTCGACATACTCCTGCCAAAACCGTTCTTCTGTAAAAATAATACATCAACAATCGAGAAACAGTCTTCTCACTTTTGGCACGTGAAGCCCTTCTCACCAAAACCACGAAAAAGATGAACTAACGTGATGTCTTCGCCTCAGTGATCGTAGCCTTGTCGTATTTTTGAATGACCTGTTGTGTGAAAATATTTGCCCATCGACGAATCGAGTGAATAAGACCTAGAAGGGTGTTAGCGTTGAAAGCAATAAAAAATTAAAACCTACAAGACTAACCTGGGTTATCAATAGGGGCTACTAAGAGAACAACAGTCTTGGCCGGTGAAGGCAAAGGCAGAGCGAACTGGATAAGCGGAGCAAAGCACTCTTCTCCATCCAACATCCACACCTAAAATGTACTCCCTACAGTGCTCGAGTGAAAAGGCCCTCTTCCAGAGACTAACGCTGTAAAACTGCTGGCGCGAAACGCTTACCGGCAGGCTGAAGTTCTCAGCTGGCCCCAGAGCACCGGCGGTACCCAACTGATACGCGTAGCTGCCATCGCGGAAGTCGTTCTGCACGTTCAGGAAATGGTATTCCAGAGCAGAGCGCTGGCCTTGGCTCTCGTTCTTTTCAAGTCGCGCTAACAGCGACGACTTCCCCGATTGATTATCACCTAAACGGGAGACCGTAGCATCGTAGTTCAGCAGAGCACGATGGCTGTAAGTCTATTACCAAGGATGATCAGCGAACCACCCTGTAGAGTAGATGTCGTTTTCGAGCTAACCTCGGACAGGATACGAGTCCTAAACGATGCACGGATTAGGATGCATGGCGCTTTCCAGGAACAATCAAATGACAAAAATTCCTTTCCACGAAAAAGGGTGACGCATCACAACAATCATATCATAAACGGCAAGAAACCGATGTTATGTGGACATGAAAAAACTGCAGATTTTGGTTCCAAAGATGAATTATGCTTAAACATCGAGCGCTTGGCTCTAGCACTCAGCCTACTACTGGCGGACACTACCTTTCCTTCACGAAAACGCACTAAGGGTCAATTAAGTCAGTAAGCATACCTAAATGAAAGGGATATGAATGCCATTTACTGATTTATTGCATATGGATATCCACACAGAGCTGTTTGAAATTAACTGTCAAAAAATGGCAAAACGAGAGGTACACAACGAGAAGAACAAGAACATATGGTTGCATGATGGAAAAATACAAAAAACAACATCACCTCAGTGAATCAACCGCTGAGGCACCTATCTGTGAGCTTTCTACAATAATTTACGAAATGAAGTTCGGTAGGGTAGTTTTCGTTTCGGAGAATTTAAAGAACTACATGCTCTAATAGGCGACACATCTACACATCTATCACCATTACCGGAACCTTCCTCATTCGCATCGGTAGTAATTGTCAAACAAGCCAGAAACCAATGAAAATCTTGCTCTTCAGCTATTGTCCAATAACCCAAATGGCCCTCAAGCGAAGCCAGAAGACGCGGTGTCCTGGCGCGGGATGCCAGAGCCAGATTCGTCAACGATTTACAGTAATTTAACAGAGAAAAGACAGCAGAAATCTTCGACAGCGCGGCTTATCAAGCGATATGGCGAAGCATTTCGCAGCGCTATCAGGGATTTCGGCTGTATTATCTCTGTTAAATTGGTGTAAGTCGCTGATGAATCCAGCCCCTAGATGCAACTCTTCCTTTCCGACTAGAATAGACCGCTGCCTTTTCCCATCCTCATAGTGCGTATGATATCCTATTGCCAACTGCCCATTATTCTCACCATATAACCAAACTAGACTAATTTTCAGAGTACTATGAAAAAGAAAAAGATTAGACCCTCCTCTCTCTGAGACATTATAGATTTGCACATGTTTATTTTATTCCTACTCAAACGATTTGACACATACGCTACGATACTAAGTTTGTTGCTCCTTTAACTAATAACTTTGCTTCATTTTTGCTAACTATAAGTTGAAAGAACTTTAAGCGCATTTCCGGTTTGGGACGCAGCTAGAGAGATGCTAACTGGCTAATTGTTATACTTACGTATTTGTATTACGTACTTATCTATATAGTACAATGTCATTACAAAACATACGTACCACCCGTAGTAGAGTTTGGTACAAGGGTTTTTACTCCGCCAAGAAAAAGGACGTTGATACATTGGAGAATGTTCAAAATAATTTTACACGTAAACTCACAATAAGGTGCTGTTGATACTTGAACTAAAATCTTTGGTGTGTAGTAGAAACGTTGCTGGTCTTAAAATGCTGCTCAAGATTTTCATGAGCAACATGACATAAACATTTTGCAATTTTTCGGCGGTCAAGTGGTAAGAACAAGAAGTAGTCTTCGTCCGCACGTTCCCATCGCAAGAACCACGATCAGACCTTCATTTTGACATATAGAAGGCTGCGGAAGCTCAACTCTCTGCTTGCGGAGAACGAAAACCTCTTGCTCTTACCCATGCATGCTCCCAAGGAATTGCTGTTGACTAAATTCTGTTCATAGCTGATCTCATAGCTACGAATGCCTCCTATCCACGTTTGGTTGTTATTTCGTGACTTTTTTTTTAGTAGAACTTGTTCCTTTTTCACACTTGTTTTACACGTGAGCATTTCGTCCAAACTATAACTAAATGAATAAAAAATAAATAAGATTGGTGTAGATAAGACATAAAAGATACCACAGCTTCTCATCCTCTGGTGGTTGTGTGCTTGCCAGTGCTGCCGAGCTACCAGTGCTTGGTATCGGAAATCCTGTGATGAAATCCGACGCCACCATCTGGAAAATGAATATGACCAACTTGGCATTTGAGGAACACACTTGCTCAAGTATATGAGGAACCCAACAAAAGAACTGACGTCTTTTGGCGCGAGTCGAGCAGACCTTATTGGCGCGAAATCAAAAAGTCACCTTGAAAAGGCAGAGTGACCCCGAGCTGCTTCGGCAACCTTCGGTCGAATCGAGTGACGAATCCGCAAACACGCAGTCAGATTCCGTGCCCCACGGTCACTTTTGTGCTCGATTCCAACTACCCTCGCGGTGTTGTTCTCGCTCGTGCTCGCAGGGTTCACCCGTCCTGAGCGCTTGTGCACTTTTTGGGGTTTCGGTCGGTTCTGTGGTCCAGGGTACTGTTCAAATTGAGAGAAACGGACCTGGCTGCCAGTCGAGACAGTCGATACATCCGCCTTGCACCTCTTCTGTTTCTGACAGCTTCGATCAAGCCATAGTAAAAGCTGGATGCCCTTTGAGGGCAGTAGCGGACTCGCGACTAAACGACAAGGGTGGCGACGAGTTGCCTTACAGTACCCAGGCGGTCGTTGCGGGACCACTTTCTGTCAGCCGATACTGTGGGATAATTCGCTCAATTCTTGTCGAACAGCTCGTCGCTACCCTTGGCGACTTGTCTGTAGCAATGGCATTTAGCGTTCTGGTTCAGTAGGATTTCAGGCAGTTTCTCTGGAACTTATGAAAGAGCGTAAGGGTGCCCCACCTCACCCGCTCTACCCGCGACCGAGTCCGCATTGACCTGAACTGCTTAAGTAGGCCATCTTGTCGCTCGTCCAAAGCTGCGTGGACTTGCTTTCCTATGTCGTTACCTCCTTCCACTTCTGGCTATAGAGGCTCGACTCACTAAACGAGCTACACCTACAGGGCCTAGCAAGTCAGCTACTCATGATTGTAAACCCGGAGCACCGAAACGAAGGCATTGCCGTTCTCGAGAACCTCTCCGCATTACCTGCTCTTATTCGACGTATGTCACCGTCCCCAAAACCACCTGCGAGTCGCCCTCTTATCGACGAAGGGCAGGGTGGTCAACAAGCGCAAGCGAATCGATAAAAGGGAATCGATCGGCCGATTGGTTGCCGCCGTAATACCTGTTCCGCCAAACAAGTCAATTGCAGCTGGAACCACTGGTGTTCGCCATTCGTTTCAGGACGAGCTATCATAGCGCGTAGTTGTGGATGTCTCCGAATGATGATTCGACGTAGGCGTAATGACCTAGGGTAGGACCGTCCTCATTTTGCAGCTTTGCCATACCCCAAACAGGCCTAGATGCCCTCCCGTTGTTGTGTGATACAGGATTTTGTGCTTAGCTTCTTTATTTTGTCTTTAATTTTTATTTTATTAAAAGACTTTGGACGTATTTTGAAAGTATTCTGACAAATTGTTTGAATTTTGTGGAAACAAATGAGGGTGGGGCTCCTTTTTCAGAATTGCACCCATTTTTAGTGCACTACGAATGAAAACGAGGGAATGGGGAACAAAAGGCAGGACGGATCTATCCTAGTCCGGGGTGCACATAACTGAAAAGTATTATATGTAACAAATCCACATGAGACTTACCGATCGGCCTCTATAGAACAACATGGGACTAAACAAGTAAAGTCACAGAAAAAACAAAAAAAACGTTTGTTGCGGTTGTATGCAGGCAAAGTTGTGCGCCCTCCTCACCATGTTAGATCCTGGTTATGACATGTCAGCACCCGGTAGGGCTTTGCTATTAATTGTGGGTGGATCATACAATACGTAGGGTCGTTACTGTGATATTTCACTTTATTTTATATTTTCTTGTAATTTTTGTTGCCATGATGGATGGTATTGAGCTTACGTGCTGCATGTCGGTCATCTTCTAGGTGAAGTCGAAAGCACAGTACACATCCTGGAGTTCATCCTACGCGTAGGGTTTCCTATAAGAACCAGTTTTTTGTTGTTACAGGAATTCAAGGATGACTACCATCAATTGGTAGCAACTTGTCTGCTTCCTGGAACCTATATTTGTTCCCGATGTGCATCTGATTATCCTGCTCTATGGCGCTCTGATATCTATGTTGAAATACGATTTCTATGCAAGGATACCGGTGGAATCCTGGTTTGGGAGGGGGAATCTCGATCTATGCAGCTGTCTGCCCCTTCATTACCACCGCTCTTCTCCCATGAAGTTGCTCGAAAGCGTTAACATGGATCATGGAGCGACCAAGAGAAACAGCTGGTGAGAGAAGACGCCTTTTGGCCCCAAATCTAGGCTTGCACAGGGATTTTCTGCTATGTGGTACTTGGAGAGGTTCACAAATCCCGTGTGCCTCTTCATTTCGATCGCACATCTCTTTGACTTCATTGCACGACGGACAGAAGAAACTCCAGGATGCGTTCGTCCTTTGCATGGACATCCTACCTGGACAATACCGGATCTTCTCTCCATCCCCTGGTTTTCTGCTCCTCTCCACGTTAGCAGAACGAATACTAGCAATAATTTAAGAACGTATAGCATTATTTGTTTTCTTTACCAATAGTGTGTCTATTTTTACACGCTATTGAACTTCTATGCCTTCTCCATGTACTATGGCGCGGATTTTCTCATGGAATAGCATCTGGAGAGAGGTGAATTGGCAGCGAAGGTGTGACAGCCCAGTTATTGCCAGCCTAAGTATGTCACGTTGTCCACACGACGCATTCGGTGTACATAGATCTCGTTGTTGAAGTGAGCTTAAGGTCTTGACGTGATGTGGAGCACATTTCTGCTCCGCAGTTACGTTTATAAGAAATGGGTTATTGTTAAGAAAGCACTGGTTGATCAATCATTGAAAATAGGTTCATAAGAAAAAACGAGGTCAGGAAAAAGTTTTTCTCCAATAGGGCTGTTGCATTGTTGAATAAAGCATTCACAGATGACTTCTTGCAGCTTTCATTCGGCTCGTTTAGTTCTAAGGCCAGTAAAGCTATGGCAGAGGCGTCCTGAACTCCCACCTCCGTTTTGCCTTTTCTCTGTTTTTCCTTAGTTGTCTCCTGCAGTCAAAACCTTGTTTTTTCCTTTCCATTCTATGTTTGCTTATTTATCAGAATCGGTTTGCGGTTTCTTGTTGTTGTTGCCACTTGCTGATTGACTGTCGCAGTACTTCAAAATGTAGATGCAGAGCTACGTCCAGAATAAAGGATTAAAGGATAAAGGACGACTTCGCTCAATCCCTTTTGGTACGTCACGCATTGTACTTCTGCGGGATATTGTGGAGGCGATTTGAACGCGTATTTAGCCTTTGTAAGGACTTGCCGTGGGCAGCCGATGGGCAAGTCATTTGGCCATCATTAACTGATTGCTGACTTGCTTCTGAATTACGGTGGCCAGCCGATGAGCTAGTCAGCGCTGTATCCTTCCCAAACAAGTCTGGCACCAATTCACTGACACCGGAAGGATGGAAGGCTTGCCTGGCCTGGGCGGGAAATCCAAACCAGGAACCTGTTATCGGGTGCACACTACGGCTGGCACCTCCTCGGACTGCGCTATGCGCGCCCGCATCCAGAATAAATAAATAAATAAATGAATAAGACAGGGAAATTTGGCGAAGACTAGGTGGGGCGCAGTCGACGAAGACACTTCGCTGCCATCGGTTGGCTAGGAGTCATAACCGATCTTCGAGATCCGCGGGATCTTTGAAGAGCATCATGATGCCCATCAACCTGTTGGGCGAACTTTTTCATGAAAGCCCTGAACGAGAAGTATGACATTTTTCGTTCCGAGGAGGATTTACCGGATTACTGAGGGATGCGGTAGGGATGAATAGGCACATCGGTGGCACCGTGCAGGGATGTGGGTGAACGGGATGACAGGTGAAACAGCAGAAATTTGCAAGAACTGGATTTTTCTCACTTTAGAATTGAAGGGAAGGCGCAATGTATAGCCTGATGCCTCTGCGACGAATAATTGCCTTCCGTGTTCTGCAAAGAAATACTTCTGTTTCCAATGAAAATATAGTGCGTTCCACAGAAACTAGGGGAAGTGCATTCAACATGTTTTGTCATAGCAGTTTTCCATTCTGCAATGATTCTAGGGGCCTACCTTGTTATATACCATTTTCACGTCGAATAGGACACTTTTCAAATCAAATTAGACGCTTCTCAAACCAAATTGGACACTTCAATTCAAATTAGACACTCTTCTAAGCCAGCTTTAAGATTTTTGAAATCAAACGAACTCTTTAAAATGGAAATGAACTTCAGGCAGGTTAAACTACAGACTCAATAAGATGGTCAGAATAATTTTTTGCTCAAGGAAAATTTGGTAGAACGTTC
Source organism: Heligmosomoides polygyrus bakeri (assembly GCA_947359475.1). Classification (NCBI taxonomy): domain Eukaryota; kingdom Metazoa; phylum Nematoda; class Chromadorea; order Rhabditida; family Heligmosomidae; genus Heligmosomoides; species Heligmosomoides polygyrus. The sequence goes on along the minus strand of OX375869.1, from coordinate 84,264,087 downwards.
TTCGATTTTTTTTAGTTTACCAGCCCCAATAAGTGTAATAGTTTTGTAAAGTTTTCATTTTAGAGAAAAAATAGTAAAGTAGAATGTGTCTTAATGCACAACGAGGATGCACTCATATGGGCATTAAAAGATCATCGTGCCATGCACTCAAAAGTTCGCCGCAACATTTATTTGATTGATGGTGTAAGTGCCACTTGCATGAGCCGTCGAAGCGAGGATATCGCTGTTCTTTAGTTGTTTTTGCTGTATCGTTACCAGGTGTCAAACAGGGTGCAAAGGTGGCCGCCTTCCAGCTCTTTAATACTACCCTTAAATCATTATTTTTCCTAAAAAAAATAAAAAATTTTATGAAATATTCTTTGGCTTTTTTTTAATTCACCATATAGTCACCAATAAGTACTTCAAAGGAAGTTGTACTAAAATTTTTCTTGAACAGGAAATTAGGTACTAAGCGGGCTGGTGCCCGCTCTCTTATGAGACCATGGTCGTGGAACACTCAAATAAACACGGTTTCTGTTCCGCTGACGCGGAGGAGAGCACAGAAATAGGCAAGGGAAGAAACTCCTGGATGTGGCTGCTCTAACTTACCCGTTTCAAGATACCTTGCAGTGTATAGCGGCACGAGCCCGCTTAATACCGAAAAAAAATTTTCTAACCTCTTTGGAGTCTCTAGTTTAACGTAGGAGAAGCTGATTTCAATTTGGAAGTTTACTTTGATTTCAAAAATCATAGGCTAGCTTAGAAGAGTGTCCAGTTCGGCGTGAAAATAGCATATAGTAGAAACCATACGTTCCTTGCTTAAGGTAGTATAGCGAAGAAGTTGTGTATTAATTTTTATCGACTTTTGCTAGGGCATCCGTCTCTGAGAGCTTCTGTAGCGCAGTCGGAAGAGACGCCGGCTGTCGTCTTTCGTCTCCAGGGTCACTAAACATATTTCTGTGGGAAGGATAACGCTATTGACTTCGTCAATAATTGCGCAGGTCAAACACATATCCAAACTGCCTCCTCGTACCTTATAGGGGTAGAACACCTTTCGCGAACTAAACAGATACGCGTTGACCCCTGATTGCGTCCTTCAACGGAAAAAATACTCTCGACGTTTATAAAAGGGTTGAAATTGCTCTAGTTTCGTGGCAGTTTTGGCGGCATTTCGTAGTTCGTTTCAAAATCGTTTGCCGTCGGCGAATTCAAATATCGACGCGCCGTTCAATCAGAATCCGCATGATACCAGCAGATTATGTTAATATGCACTGCATCGATTCGCCGCGTATTGGAGTCAGTGGTGTTTGATTGAGTTGTTGCCGACGTGCACTACACCACTTAGGACCAGGTTCGTGCAGAGCGTAACTGAATCACGAAACGTATTCGCGTGTCGAATTGAGCCAAATGGAAACTTAGGACTTGGCTTGCTAGGAGCGCTTGATCAATGGTTTACGGTTTTTGCCTAAGGGATGCGGACCAATACCCTGTTCGGGCACGGGCCCGCTTCTCTATAATAACCCTGTGAGCGCTAGTTTTGTTACGAACATCGCCGTAAACCGGGCGCATATAATGCTCGGCACCGACGAATGCAGCTGTCTGCCTACCGATCTTGCAGCGTTCTCTTGGTCTAGTATTCCAAAACTCGGGGAAGTCACGGCGGCAGATGCCACTAGCGTGTTGCCTGTCAGCATCCAGTGCCTGTCTTATCAGCCACCGACCAGTTTGGCTACTATTTTCAGCCGTACGATTTGTTGTTTGTTCAGAGCAGTTCCCTCGTTCGTGTTGTGTTGTCGTGTACATACAGTTGAGCGAAAGCCTACGTCGCACATTTCGCTGTCACTTCCTTCATTTCGCTGCTACTTTACACGGTTTCGTCTTCCGCACGTAATTAGTAGACTTCTATACGACACTCTCAGATCGGTAATGGCCTCCGAGAAGACGGACACTGCGCTTGGAGCAGAATCGATAAGCGGAGATGTCACCAATTTGAACGAGCTGACTTCGCTGGTGGGAATTTTAACTAAATGTATCTAATTACTTGTCCTGTATATCAATTATACAATATCAGCTGAGTTTGTAAGGGACATAGTACTTGTAGGAGCGCCTTATTCAAAGAACGCGGTATCCCAACGAAAATATAAGCACTGTTTTAGAGATTAGCAGAATTGTCAGCTGTCAGTTGTGCTGTTAAAAAATTTGGTTTTATTGTGCTTTCATCGCGTGTCGTGAGACTCCAGAGTACGGGAGGTCGAATTGTTTGCCCAAACTTCGTCCAGGAGGGTTATTTTTGGTGCTGGTCACGAATCTGACATCCGTTTTTGAAATTTTGGCTGGTTACGGTAGGTTTCCTTGGGTACGGGTGAATAAAGCTGTCTAGGTCATAATTATTGATTTCGCCCAAACTTGTTGATCGTTGCCAGGCCTTATATAGCGAACAATTATTCGTGTTCACGCCCTGCCTGCGCACCGACTTCACCTCAATTCGTGGTTAGCACCCCCGGTTAGCCTCCATAGCCGAAGTTTGGGCTAAATCCGTGACCATTATCTTAGTCACCAGCTCCTATCAGAACCTACCGTATTCCAGCGTAATACGAAAAACGAAAGCCAGACTCGTGATCAGCACTCCAAATGCCCCCCCCCCCCCTCCTCCCCGGCCCGGCCGGGGCGAAGTTTGGGCAAAATCGGTGATTATGACCTAGACAGCCTTAGTCACCCATACACCGTAACCTACTGTAATCGGCTGAAGGTTCAAAAACGGATGTCATATTCGTGATTAGCACCCTAAACATCCGTGGGCGAGGTTTAGGCGATTTCTTTTTCAATTTCTCCTCGACCTCTGGAGTCGTGAAAGTACGATGGTGCCAAAAAGTTTGTGTCATTTGAGTGCACGAGAAAATGGAAATGTTTGACATCTATAAGGATTGGGTTGGATGGCGTCATCCACTCTTCAAATTTTGAACTCGATTGATGGTGCGTAAGTTTAAAGTTAGGTTAATTGTGATGTAAACTGACCATGTCGATGTTCTACGGGTTTTAAGGTCTGTAGATAAATAAATAAAAACGCATGAACTTGTAGAAGAATCCGCACTTTTAAAGAGGCGAGCACTCATCACAAAGTGTACCCCTGGTGTAGGATGAAGAGGAAGAGTCGACAGTTCTGGCCGACTGCCAGAACAGTACTTAAATAATTAATCACTCATTTTTATTTCTAAAGGAATACGTAAATTTTGGCGCAATCTTGTCACGCTCGAGCCTGTAGTGCTCCTGTTTTTATCTATCCATGTCTCAGCTCTTGCTGTTATCATCAAACTGCTGTGCTTCTTCTATGAGCGCTCGTATTGTTGAAGTTACGTGGTGGTGTTTTTAGGTTTTGGTGGTTTGAGTGCTCTGTGAGAAGTTGTAATAAGTAGTTCCCGTAGTTTAATGAAACATAGAACAGCTATGCTGTCGGTTTACTTCGAAATTATAACAAGAATTTAGCTCATTCACATTCGGTAAAGAAACCCTAAAGTTTTGCACGAGCGAATGGAGCAATTTCTACACTTTACATGTCACAAGATTTATATTTTCTTGCAGTTTTATATCAGATTTAAACTTCTCAAAACGCTTCATTAACAGTATGCCCTTAAGCAAAAATTTTCGCCACGCTCCGTGTTATTTCTATGCCGAGCTTTGCACCCTGAAACCCCCATAATAATGGGTTCCAATTCTTAAGGCGGCCAAGGCCCAATTTGGGTGCAGGCGGGTGCAGCCATAACGAATAATTGCCACCGCCTTAATAGTGCACCTGCATGAAAGTCTGCTCGGCCTTTTTCAATGGCTCGGGTCGCCTACGTCGAGCCTCTTAGAAGCCGTATTTTGCTGCCTATTTGCACGAATTGCGCTGCAACCGATTAATATTTAATAGCCCCGCACCATTCCTCTGCGGGAAGCAAAGAAGTTGTAGCAGAGTGCGCTGTTGCCCTTTTGTTCGCGGACTTGCTTGGTAAATTAGTACTTGGCCGAAACCTTGTGTAAAATAAGGAAGTGTAAAGAATGCGCTTCAAAGACAACTGGTGTGATATGCAAAAATGGCCTGATTCTCATCCATGGAGAAAATAATAAGATTTCATGAGGGATCAAGTTAAACAAGCTCACGTGGTCGACTTTCAGATCCATTTCTGTTCACTCAAACGAGAATTCACTCATATTTTTGTTCTGATTAGAGCGCTGTTTCAGTGATATTCTATAGCGCCTGGAGAGATTGTTTCCACAATTTGATTTATTATAAAAATTTTATCTGCAGTAAAGCCCTTGACCTATGTATGGCCTACTTTAAGGGTGCAGGGCGGAAGTTTTCTAGTCTTCTATGTTATGATCATGTTATGATCACACCATCTTGTGATGCTTTCGTCCATCGTTGCGATATTCGTGTGATTTTTCGTACAAAGGCGGTCTACGTAAAATTTTGTGGTCAAAATCTGCACAAAATTTTTAGGTCGGACTTTTCTGAACGCTCTTTTTCAACAGTTTAAATGGGGGCGTAAAAGTATCTACGAAACAGCGACAATCGGTACTAACTGATGAACTCAAACATGGGGTAATTTCCGATCAACTAGTAAATCTATTGCCTGAGAATCTGTAAAATTTCACTGAAGTAAGCATCCGTGAAAAACGGCTTGATCTTTGTATCTACCAGGAATTACGTCCCTGTAATAGAGATGCGATTATGAAGTCGATGATACCAGCAACACACGAATGGTCAAACGATCCTAACCGAGTTAGTCCGATTGCCCGTGTAACGTCTATACGTTGTATTCATCCGTCCTCGCCTTCAGTATTAGTGGCAGCTGAGCGGCACTGCAATTCCTATAGGCGTTGTCGACCGCTGTCCAGGTGGAGGTGACGTGAATCAGTTGGCCTGTGGATTTCTCTCACCAGCAAGTAAACAATATCGATTGTTTTTGATCGGTTTTCATCCATAGTGCACCGCTAAAGGACAGCGTTATTCAACTGCTTTTGGGATGCGCCGCACACCCTTCTTCATGCGATCTCGTGGAGGTAATTTGAACGCGTGCGAATTTAGCGTATGTCCTGCGGTAGCCAGCCGATGATCGAGTCAGCGCTTTATTCTTCCTAGATAAGTCTGGTACCATTTCACTGACATCGCAGAGATGTGGGATCTGGGTGGCCTGGGCGGGAAGCCGGAACAGGGAACCTGGAATCGGGTTCACACGACCTCCAGCGCCTCCTCCAAAAGTGCTACTTCGTACCTAGTAGTACGATAACAATATAGCACAATGTGGCACATTTAATTGTTTATTTAAATTCACTCGAAGGTGCACTACAACGTCATCGAATTCTTCAAACAAGCAAAGCAACCCTTAAAAAGTAACATTAAAATGAAGTTTGAATTACATTAACAGTAAACGGGGCAAAAAAAGTAAGTAGGGACAAGCTTCACAACAAGAATCGATCGATCTAGAATTGTTGATCGAGTAATGTCAATTTCTGGCCAGAATTAACCATTTGAGGCAAGAATCACTTGAGTATGTTGGGCGGTCGACAATATCGACAAGAGTGAGTGTCCACCTACCACTCAATGTACGCCAAGTATACATTCAAATTTTCTCCAGCGGATCGCGTACAGTAGAATGCGTGGCTCATTCCACAGAGGGAATTAATGTCGCTGGTCTTTGCTGTTTTATCCTTTTATGGGTGACCAGAATTCTACACAAGAACAAAACAGTGCATGGTCGTGATAGCGCAGTCGAAGCAGTCGCCGTCTGTCGTGTGACCCAGTTCCTGGTAGTTGGTTCTGGTTTCCCATTCAAGCCAGCCAAGCCTACCATCCCCGGGGGTCGGTAAATTGCTACCAGACTTGTTTGGAAAGGGCAGAGCACTGACTCATTATTGGCTTGTCACCGAAAGGGATTGCAGGGGCCTAATACGCATTAAAATTGCCCCACGACATTCCATGGAAGTAGAGTGTGTGGCGCATTCCAAAAGGGATTGTTCAACGCCGTTCTTTACCCTTTCCTCTTTAATCGGATTTGTTGCTGATTGGGCGGCCGAGCGTAGAAAATCACGCATTGCTAGATTCCTAGATCCCGATATCTTGGGCAACGGCCCGACACGATCTCAATGTGAGGCAGACCACCGTATTTTTTTTTTTGCATTCTGTAAATTCGTAAAACTACAGTAGCTAGCGAGAAAAGCATGGTGAACCTTCAGTTTTCAGAGTTAAAGTTTTTTAAGCAACCAACCAGCACTTGTTGACTTTGAGTTTGCCATCACAGCATTAATGTGGATTTTTGACCGCTCGAGTGTTGTTTCAGATCCAAGGAGTGCTACAACAAACGCAGGACAGATTTCAGCACATGTCCGATCAAATTATTCGCCGCATCGACGACATGACAAAGCGCATCGACGATCTCGAGAAGAACATTTCAGACGTAATGAGTCAGAATCAAATAGAGCAGCCGCAGCCTTGACTCTCAAATTAATTGCTGTACTAACGCTGACAATAATGTGTCGTTCCCCCACTTATTTGTTCTTGTCATTGTCAGCATAATCATAATCACTTTTCTGCATTTTGAGCCTTTTGTTGTAATTTGGAATAAATCTATTGCGTCAATAGTTTATGAAGATGAAATAGTGTGGATGTTTTCACCTAAACCATACTTTCCCAATTGGTAGGAGGGTTCGAGTATTTGTGTAGTGCAGGACTCGTCTATAATTACTATTTTCCTAAAGCCTCCTATGGGTGCAGAAGCTTCGAAGTCTTCCAAGAGACCTGAGCTGTCCAATCTCAGCGAAGAGCAGATCAGGAAAGCCACAGAGGAACTGAAGAAGCGCGCCGGAGGGAAGGACTTTGTCAATAAGCAACAGTTCGAGGTGGAGTGTTGCGAGTTCAGAAGTTTCTCGAAGAGACGGCTTTTAATTTGTAGTTGCAAGAAGATGATGGAGGATGTTTAAGGAGGCGTATTCGAAGCTTCAACCTGTAACGTCGTCACTGTTTGCTGCAGCGGAAAAGGGAGGCCGATGCCCCTTCTCTGACATATTCTTGCTTACTAACAGCCTACTGGGAGATGCAACATCACAGTCGAATTGCTTGCTGAGGATTTTCGGCAGTCCAAGACAGGTGGGCGCTCCTACTCTCGGTGATATGTGTATGATGGTATCCTTCTGGTTTGCTTCTTGTCAAAGGTGTGGCTGTGGAGGTGCAATCCCAAGGGGTCCACCTTCGGCGGAGAGGCGTTCCTTACACCGCCCTCAGGAAGGGGCGGAGCAAGAGGTAAACCGTGCGTTCATCGTGGACGAGATGTCCGGGTTCCGCCATCACATGGAGACATCGCGATGCGGGGGTCGAGCGTTCTACCCCTCGCACCATGACCCGCCCTCCCCCAACCCCCTGGGCTTGCTCGAGAGTCAAGTGGCTGCCTTATGAGATAGTGTCGACGCAGACATTTGCCACGCCTCTGTTTAAAGAGCGGGGGTAGAACGCCACTCCGCCTCGCGATGCTAATCACTTCCCTTGACCTCGCAGTTTTATCCTGAGCTGATCTCATTCTTGAGACAACAATCAGAATGTTGTACATCATATTTCGAGGAAAAGACTTGAGAGACGGCTGCCTCACCAAGGCTTTCTTCAAGTCCGCCACATTGCTCAGTACTAAGATGCTGTCCGCGTTTCCCGACAAGTACTGCAACAGCTTAACGAGATATGTCCGACAACGACGCGATCATCCGCTAGAAATTTCTTCAGTATAGGGAGAATTGTTTGACCATTTAAAAAGAGAGGACTTTGAGCCGGTTTTGCGCATAATTTGATAGGGCCTCAATGAAAGGACCATCGTCTTCTGTTCGGAATCACCCATAGTCTCTAGTTGTGGCGAAGGTTTGGAGAATCCAGAGAGAAGAACGATATTCTCCTTCCCTCAATTGTCTTCACAACCAAACCAACTAAAAAATGATCTCGGAGCTCCCAAACGAAATTACGCTCCCTTATCGTCTCCTATCAGCTGTTAGATTTCTGGACGACGTCCGCTAGTTAACGAATCCGGAAACTGCGACGCGGTTTTCGCGCGTCACAAACTCTTCCAAATAGGGTGGCGCGGGCAGGGTGGGAAGTGGGCGGGATGGTGTAGCGAACGCACGCCCCCTCCATGTTCCATTCAGGTGTAAACAATAGTTGAAATAGAAACACATGCAACATAATGTATGCTATGCTTACCTTATGTTCCTCGATGGGAATGGAGCATCTGTCGTCGGTGGAGGATGAATAAGTTCCAATTATAGTGAAGTCCAAATGCTTCATCGGATATTCCCATTTAGATCTCCCGGCTACCATAATGCGTGTGGGTCGTTTGACTGTAGAGGAGATACGTAGAGGTGATTCAGGAATGGTAGCCCTCCAGGAAAGCCCCTGTGGTCTATTGTTTGTTTGTTATTATTGTTTTGCCTTCCCAGGAAACTCTGGGGTTGGTTGTGGTTTACACGGCCAAGCGAGCGAGGGGTAGAACGCAAACCCGTTATAAGCTGGACCCCCTTGGAGTTGTACAGTGCGGTTTATTCAGTGAATAGTCCTAAACCTGTTGTTTTTGGTGTTAGTCTGTATAGCGCAGTCTACCAACTTTACCGGCCCGCACCAAACTCCTGCTTAAGGCATTATTTTCAATGTTTTCGGATGTAGAATTAAGAAGTTCTGACATAGAATAGAATAATCGTCGCTCACTAAGTGTGAAGCCTGTGTTTTCTCCAATATGAAGGGCCGAAAGATGTGGCCCGGTAGCTCCCAAGGAAGTAATGCCCGCCGTTTTCCAGGCTATAGAGCGAATCGTGTCAGTGTACGCACGTCGGAATGGACTCAGTGCTGAGGAGTCCGCCGAACTTCTCGACTACCTGATGTGCGATGCTCCAGAGACAGATGCTGCCCGCTTTGAACGATGGCTTCTAGGGCACTCATTGGCCGCTCAGATGGTGCTTCACGTCTTCTCGCCTCTGATTTTTGAGAACGGTATGGTAGATGAATACTGTGACTAGACTACGGTAGGAACGTTGCTCTATATTCTCCGGTATTCAGGTCCATCCCTTCAGCCGGCTACGTCCTCCTCCTCGTCGTTGTTGTCCCATAGTGGTCAGCTGGTCATTAACATGCATCTACCGAGAGAGCGAAGAAAGGAATGGACGTTGCTGTTCTCTAGGTAGGAAGATGTTTCTAGAAATGGTGCTCTCGCTTCCATTTGAACTCAGGGCGGTTATATAGGTTTATATGACTATATGTTGTTTACTATACTTGTGCTTTTTTAATTTTTTTTCGAATGAACGAGTAATCGAATAACCCCATTTTTTCGGTTATTCGAATTTCCGAATAATCGAATAACCCCATTTTTCGAAAATTCGAATGAGCGAATAATCGAATAACACCATTTCTTTAGTTATTCGAATTTCCGAATAATCGAATAACCCCATTTTTTGTTTATTCGAATTTCCGAATAATCGAATAACCCCATTTTTGGTTATTCGAATTTCCGAATAATCGAATAACCCCATTTTTCGAAAATTCGAATGAGCGAATAATCGAATAACACCATTTCTTTAGTTATTCGAATTTCCGAATAATCGAATAACCCCATTTTTTGTTTATTCGAATTTCCGAATAATCGAATAACCCCATTTTTGGTTATTCGAATTTCCGAATAATAGAATATTCGAAAAAATCGAATAATCGAATAAACTTTATTATAGCTTAATACACCCGGTGCAAAATAGGTTCACCCTGGTATGTCCATTGGTACCCGAAGAACCCGCTTCCGAGGTTCAGTAATGTTACCACCGTACACTATGGAAAACTTCTATAGGAAAATTCTAAGCAGTTTATCTTATCAGTGCAAGATACCACGAACTTCAACTGAAAATTTAAGAAATGGAGACCGGTGCAAAATATAAGTTCGCTTCATAGAAAATCTGATTAATCACAAAAGTACCTTCAAACAAGGTAAGATTAGTACTTCGTCACATCACCTTTGTTGCAACCATATCGAAAATTCTATTTTGCATGTTACTGATTAGGTTATCAATAACAGTTCGCTCAAAATTGGGCCATGCATGAAGTATGGCGTTCTTCAGATCAGAAACCGATGTCTCAGCGGTTCTATTTTTGTACACTGTGTACAAGAATGTCCCACTAGCTTTCTAGTTTTCGGGTTGAGATCTGAAGAACAGCTAGGCCACTTCAAATGTTGAGTTCTGTTGGAGTTGAGCCAACCTGTAGTTGACTGCGATACGTGTATGGATGCATTATCTTGTTGGAAAATAAGGTTGTGCCTACAAAATCTTCTGAAATATGGCAGAAGGTAATCTCCGAGCAATTTCTAGTAGTCTTCACTGTTCATCCTACGCGAGACGAACTCCAAAGCAACAAGTTCGTATCCAGAAAACGCAGCCGAAACCATGAGACTTCCACCGACAAAGTAGCACCTGTAGAATACTCGCTTCTCTCTCTCCTCAAATCTCTCGAATAGTGTCTGTACCCGTCGGGCCCATAAAGATTCCACTTCTTTTACACTACTGGAGAGATCTGAGAAAAGAGGTCGAGTATCCTCTAGGCGCAACTTTGACGGTGAAAGTCTCATTGTTGGGCTGCGTTTTCTGGATGCGGACTTGTCTTGTTCGTTTCGGAAGTTCGTCTCGTATAGAATGAACAGTGAAGACTACCAGGAATTGCTCCGAGATCACCTTTTGCTATATTTAAGGAGACGTCGTAGGCACAACCTCATTTTCCAACAAGATAATGCATCCACACACGTATCGCAGTCAACTGCAGGTTTATTTTATTTAATTTATTTATTTATTCGATACGTTCGCGATAAGCGCAAGCGGCAGAAAAAAGTATTACAACAACAAAGCAACATGAAGACACACATAGAGCGAGTCAAACCAATGTCCTATGAGGAGAAAAGGCCACCTTCAGCTTACTCCTAGGTCGACTGATAGGAAGCTTCTCAGGCTCCCCTTTTGTTTGAGACGCAAGCAGATCAAAGAATTTGGAGCCTACAAAGCGCGAAAAGTGGATTAACTTATAAACCCGACAAATATCAAAGAATTTCCTGCGAGAAGCCAATGTGTGAAGACCCAGGTAATTGTTCCTTATCGATGCTTTAAGTTCCATAGAGTAAAGGAACCCGCCAATGCGAATCTTGTAGTTAGTTATTCTGTACCTTTTCCACAAGGTTCATAAGAGGTTGTCTCAACTCCAATACAATTCAACTTTTGCAGTGGTCTAGTTTTCCTCCAGATCTCACTGCTGATAGAGAACTTGTGAGGCATTCTTGTACACAAAGTGTGCAAAAATGGAACCACTTACACTTAGGTTTCTGATCTGAAGAACGCCATACTTGTGTACCACAAGTTGTGTTCAGGCTAGGTAAACCTTCTGAAGGTAGATCGCGTCTATTGTAGGTTGTTTTGCCAAACACATTATCAGAAGTTATCACTCAGAAGAGCTTCTAGGCTCCGATCCTTTTCCTGCAGAGGGGTGTATATCCGCCCTTCGCTTACTAAACAGGAAAGGAATCGGATCAGAGAGAGCAGACTTGCTACAAATAGGCCCGCAATAGACATTAAGCTCACTTCTCAAGCAACCCAATCATCTGCGGTAAACTAACGAGTCTTCCTCAGGTATCTGCAACGAGCCTAAAATGTTTTTATTTTAATATCAGGTCTTTTCAGAAAAATATTTCGTATTTGATGCTTGCTGCAAGACGCTCCAACTATGACCTTATAATGCTTACTGAAACTTGGTTGAGTGATATTAATGACCTTGTACCAATTCTTGGGCAGATGAATTCAACCTATTTCTTTGGAAGATGTGACAGAGCTCAAAAAAGGGGTGGTGGTGTTGTTGTACTTATTAAGCGTTCCATAGCATTTGAGGTTGTCTGGTGTGAATCTTATCCCAATGCTTTTGAAATTATCTCTTGTGATTTGAAATTGCTTCAATCCACTGTCAGGACAATTGTGGTCTATAGGACGCCTAGTTGCACCACTAGTGGTACGATACAGTTTACTTCAAGGCTTTAAGTGATTTAACCGCATTTGAAGGGCAATGCATTATAAACGGCGACTTCAACTTTCCAGATATTGACTGGGTTAAGGTTCCTCTGCATGCCACTTCTTTTACATCACAAATGTTTCTCAATTTTTGCAACTCTAACATGCTTGTTCAAAAAGTTCACAAGCCAACTCGCGGTAGTCATACACTTGATCTTGTTCTTTGTAGTGACACTAAGCTAATACGTGATGTACTTGTATCTGCACCAACTGGGTCAAGTGATCACAACAGCCTCTCTTACAATGTAGAGACTTTCATAGATCCACTATACTTCCACCTCCGGATGTCTTTCCACAAAGCCCCGTATGACGTCATTTGCCGCTACTTGTGCTCCTTAGATTGGAGACACTTCCTGATATCAACGATAAGTATGAGTTTTTTCTATCAATTTTGCACGCATCAATTCAAGAATTTGCCCCTTTAGAGAGGCAGGCCCTGAATAGAGGCAACATTCCACCGCACCTGTCCAAGCTCTTTGAGATTAAAGAAAAAGCATAGCTGGACTACCAAAAAATCCATGTCTTCAGGCTTATTAAAACTAAATTTGACCGCCTTATCAAAAAGTACAATAGCTACATCGAACGAAAACTTTTGGACAATCCAAAAAAATGCTCCTTATTTAAGTTGTTGAACTCAAGGCTGCAGCAGTCAACTAAGATCCCTACGCTAGTTGATGATGAGGGTAACTCAGCTGTCAGTGATTTTGAAAAAGCCTCCATGCTAGCCACACATTTAAAAAAATCATACTCCGTTGATGCTGATAATGAAAGCTGGTCTGAGTTAGCCTTTTCCACTCAAAGTGCCTCACCTGATAGCTTGGTTTGGTTTTACAAAGAGGACATTTTCAAGCATCTGAGTAACTTACCGCTATCCTACACCACTACTCCTGATGAAATACCTGCCTACTTCATCAAAAAGTAGCTGTAGCCTTAGTAGCTCCTCTTGAGCACATTTTCAATTTCAGTTACATGCATAGCGAAATTCCAAATCGATGGAAGCATGCATTTGTCACTCCTGTTCCCAAAAAACCACCCCACGGCTTAGTATCTAATTATAGTCCTATTAGTATCACATCAGTGTTTTCCAGAATATTTGAGAAAATTCTGAAAGTCGCTCTTGTAAATCATATAGAAGCACATGAAGTTATACCTAAGAACCATCATGGTTTTAGAGTCGAAACATCGACTGAGAACTTGATGCTATCTACCTTAGATGATTGGACCAAGTCACTGGATGATAACACTGATGTTGATGTGGTCTTTTTTGATTTCAGCAAGGCTTTTGATAAGGTGCCCTTCAAAAAATTTATTTTAAGCTTCAAATTTTTGGAATTCATCCCAGAATTGTTAGGTGGGTAAAGAACTTCATCACAAATAGATCCTTCCAAGTAAAGGTGAATGACAAATTTTCTCGCACGTACTCAATAACAAGTGGCGTACCCCAGAGGGGCGTATTGTCGCCGATTCTTTTCATCATCTACACTTCCGATTTACCTGTCTTAGTTGAAAGGCGTGGCGTTAAGTGCAAAATGATTGCAGATGATATAAAAGTATACAGGAATATTACCAGTGAAGAGGATCACTTTGCCCTCCAATGTGCTGTTTCAGATGTTGCCGATTGGTCGGACAGGTGGAAATTACCTATCTCAGCTCATAAAACTCGGGTTTTTCATCTAGGCAATTCAAATTCGGTTAAACACATTTACAGCCTTGGTGGTTGCAACCTACTCAGTGAAAACAGTGCCGTGATCTGGGCTTCATCTTAGACAAAAAACTTAGTTTTTCAGAGCATTGCGAGACGATTGCAAAGAAAGCTGAAAGAGTTACTTACAACATTTTTAGAGCGTTGTCTACAAATTCAAAAACTCACTTGCTTCTTGCATACAAATCATATGTTCGCCCAATATTGGAATATGGCACCGCTGTGTTCAGTCCTCACCTTAAGCGCTGCATACAGAGGCTAGAATCCGTTCAGAATAGCTACACTAGAAAGCTATGGTTACGCTTAAATGGCTATGACTACACCTCTATTCCATCAGCGCCTGATCGTAATAAAATATTCGAGCTGGAATCGCTTGCTATTCGTAGGAAGCGAAACGATCTAATTATGATTTTCAAGATGATGACTGGAAAAGTTGCACTTCCACTTACTGAGCTTTACACAGTCCATCATTCTACCACTAGGGGTTGTAGATCTAAAATTCACTATTCTACGGCCAAAAGTTGTGTTCGTGCCTCCTTTTTTACTCAAAGGGATTCTGAATTCTTGATGTTTACCAAAAAACATACTTTGCCATCTTCGTTTAACCAATATAAAAAGCTCGTTGGTAGTCGCTAATTCGCCGTTTCTTGTATTTTTGTGTTTATGACCAATGCGTTGTCTTGCTGGTGTTTATTTCGTCGCGTGTTGTCATACACGTATGAATAAATAAATAAATACTTCATGCATGAGCCAATGTTGAGCGAACTGTTATTGATAACCTAATCAGTAGTATGCAAAACAGAATTTTCGATATGGTTGCAACAAAGGTGATGTGACAAAGTACTAATCTTACTTTGTCTGTAGGGACTTTTGTGATTGATCAGGTTTTTTATGAAGGGAACTTATATTTTGCACCGGTCTCCATTCATTAAATTTTCGATAAAAGTTCGTGGTATCCTGCACTGATGAGATAACCTGCTTAAAATTCTTCTATAGAGGCTTTCGATAGTGAGGAATACGACGGTAACCGCTGAGCAAAGGCAGCGGATCCTTCGGGTACTAATGGACAAATCGTGGGTATCTATAATTTTGTACCGGGGTGTATTAATAAGGACGATGCGATTTTTGTGTTAGCCAATTTCGTTTGATACCGTTTACTCACTCCAAAAGCGCATTGTGTAGGCTCAAGTAAATGTAGTAAAGTAGTTCAACGACAACATTCGCCAGAGACGAAATAAAGGATTTCAATTCTTTAAAAAAAGCCAATAATGAAGATATTCAATATCTTCTCAAAACCGTTGACAATACTCGTTAAATGGCAAGACATGAGAACTTTTTTCCTGCAAACAAAATCCTACAAAAAATTCCTACAGAAATACGTGTGCAAAACACCTACGCACAAGTGCAAGCCTATGCGAAAAAAAAACCGTTCACTCCATTTGTTCATTTCATTATCTCACAGGAATCGTCAGCCAATCAAATTGTAGAGTTATACGGCATTTTCAGTCGAAATTCAACGTTTTTGAAATAAATTTCAACGTTCTTCTGGAATCCTCCCCGTGCAACAACGTTGAATTTGATTTGAAAAACCTTGAATTTCAACTGAAAATGGTATATAGTCGTGTCATATATGCAAACTGTGAGCTTCAGTCCCAAAGTAATTGATCGCTGAACACGAATCTTAAGTTAGTTTTTGCAGTAACGCTTGCCATCAAAAGATGTTAATCAAATTATCGATTTTTCGTAAATATCACTCAACAAGATCGAAACTTCAGGCCTGAGGTAATCGAGGTCACTGAACACGAATCTGAATTCATTTTTTTAATTTTCCGTCGAAATTTGTGTTTATTGTGCAAAATCCGTAGAGTATTCTAGTGTATGACATCGATGACAGTCGTGGTCGCAGAGAACGCAAATGTGAAGTTAGATTTTGAAGATATCGACGAAGACCGGTCATACAATTGATTCGCCTCAACGAATTCCCCATAGAAACTCAATAGCTCGATCAACTTCAACCGATAATTTCAAAAACGAACTTCAAATTTGTGTTCAGCGAGATCGACTACCCCAGCGGCTGAAGCTTCGGACCGCAGTCGATCGCCATCAACTGCGGTCAGTATCGTCAGTACGCCATTTCCCCAGTTGTGATGGACTGATGGAAACACGCACGCACACGCACACTACCCTTCTATGTATAGTAGGCTCACAAAAATCATCATTATGCCACATTCAAAACAACCACGTATTCGAAATTCGAATATTATCCGAATTTTCGCACCTCGAATAATCGAATTCGAATAATTATTCGAATTTTCAATCCTCGAATAATCGAATTCGAATAATTGTTCGAATTTCCAAACCTCGAGTAATCGAATTCGAATAATTGTTCGAATTTTCAAACCTCGATTAATCGAATTCGAATATTATTCGAAATTGCAAACCTCGAGTAATCGAATTCGAATAATTATTCGAATTTGCTAAACTCGAATAATCGAATTCGAATAATTATTCGAATTTACGAAACTCGAATAATCAAATAATCGAAAATCGAATTCGGATAAATTATTCGAATAATTATTCGAATTCGATTATTCGAGCACAAGTATATTGTTTACATGGTGTTTAGTCATCAAAATTCTCCTCAGGAGGGATTAGACCGTTTGTCTTCCAGAAAGGATGCTTGTGCCTTCAAAATATTAGCATTGTTTGACAGAGCGATATTCTACGTCGCATTGTTGGCCTATGAGCACCTCCATCATAGCCATGCGTGTTAGGTTGGATCAAACGACACCGGTGGTGCCAAAGCGTAAGCATTCCGCCCAGAAAAGAGAATGCGGGTTGGACTCCTTCTGGTGCAATAGCTTTGATCGCATCTAAACCTCCTTATCACTGCTTACTTCTGAAAGAATTGCGCTGGTATGGAAACACCTACAACACCTAAACACTAAGCAAAAATTTCCTCCGTTTTCAGTCAACTTCACGGATCAAGTTTCTCGCAAATCTCGAAGCGTGTCAATGGAGAAGGACCATGTGTAGTGGTTGTCAATTCATCCAATGGCAGGACTTTTGGATGCTTCGCATCTGAAGGTGCAGCACATTACAGCTTGACACTGTTCTTAGAGTCGCACTCAAAGCAATATTTCAGGTTTCACAATGGGACCAAACTACCATGGAGATGCGACTTCCTTCTTGTTTGAAGTGAAGCCTAAGCTGCGGGTGTACTCAGCCACAGGATTGTCCAACAACTACGCCTATCTAAATTGCCAGCAAGTCAGCCTGCCGAACGGTCTGGTAAATATCGTTATTCTTGTATTTCAATAACTGCCTTATAACATCTTAAAAGTGAGGCTCGATATAGCCAAATATTTATTGAATTTTCGGACCTTAAGTTCTTCTTGAGGTCCAGAATAACCATTAAGCTCATGCAAACAAGAATGTAGAGAAACAGACGCTTCACGGACATGGGCTCAACAAAATGAAGGGAGAGGGGCCAAGGAGTTGCAGTTGGATGGACTGACCAGAAAAATGTGGGGGTCTCTGTGCTGTAGACTCACGACCGATGGCCAGTCTCTCGCCTCTCATCCTCAGCAATCACGTCGCCCTTCTTGTTAATGGATAGTTGTCAATGCTTTATCTCCAGCGCTTACTTGATCTTCCTCTCTCCACTGTATCCGTCTGATTCTTGTCGAGACTGAAAGTTGCGGCACTGGATCCCGTGGGTCTCTGAGGGTGTGATTCATTGAGGATGAATTATCTGAATAGCTTTGAGAGCTACACATTGCTCCTATATACTCATTCGTTCTCTTATCAAGTGGGTCTCGCTGCTTCACCGGCGTGAAAATCTTCACGCCATACATACCTATTTGTATTCGACCAATAGCCCAGACCTCTGCTATTCATTTTTAGCCAATCGCATTCTCTTGGCCTTCCCTCTTTCCTTTCGTGGGACACAGATCGTTGTTGTACTATTCTTGTTTGTATAGTTATGGTTGTTTTAGAACTAAAGAAGGGCTTAGTGCTCAAAACGTTGTCAATGTTAGGCTACTTCGAGCATCATAAAAGGAGAAATATGCGAAGATGAAACTCAGGTGATCAACAATGTTATGGTGCGTTATAACTCTCACTTTAAGCATTTTCTAGGGAATGGGTGGCTACGAAAATGTGTGGCCGTTCTTCATCCATGAAGACTACGGAAAGGGTACCTCGATCGCGAATATTAGCTCATTCGAGAAGTGCCATCTATCCGGATCGGATCAGTTTGATATAAGGTTGGTGCAACGGCGAGGCAACTTTACACCTCTGGACAATTGGTTAATCGTTTCAGTAATGTGGAAGTGTGGCGCGTTGGACAGAAGCCCCACCTACCTTTCGGAGAAGAACCGAAACGATCTGAGAAGTCGATTATTGACAAGGTCTGGCGTCTCTACTTTTCGCTTGACCACTGTTATGTCTACATATCGAATTTATAGGATCCAGAAGCAAAAGCAGTGCTGGAAATGGCAGGTCATTCCATGCACTCTGAAGCGTACCGCGATCCGGCACCGCTTCTCGATGAACCATTCGACAAATGATTTCCTCTTAAGAATCTCCTCTACTACAATACGTGCAGATAATTTCTCTGGGAAAACACGAGTTTAACCATGCGAACTCAACCTGCGTTGCCAACCAAAGACATCTTTAAGTCATTCTGAAGTCAAATTTCAATTATGGATAGGTGCAGTATAGCTCAGGAAAGGATCCATTTTCTAACCACGCCTAGAAATCGCTCTCGATCCCAAAAAATGAAAGAAATGACGCCATTGGCCGACTTATAGTGATAAACGAGAAGGTGAATACGTAAAAGAACAAGGGGTTAGGAAGTGGATCACCGAGTTGTACAACGCTAAGAATTCAAATGAATATCATTCACCAATATCACTTGTTCCCGTTGTCCCAGTTTTCAAGGATCTTTAGTCAACTAACGGCTAGCACTCTTCATTCCATAGTCTCAAAACATCATCTCTTCGTGTTCTCTGTTATTTCTTCTATTCAGATGCCAGTTGTAAAGAAAATCAGATGTCAGTTTTATCACCTAACCTGTGTCTACTGCATAAAAAGGAAAATCAGGAAAGAACTGTAAACAACATCCTATCGCACTATAGTAAGTTTATCTACAATACATAGACATCATATATATGAAACTACTTTGCCTCTGGCTCCTTGTCTAGATTGATCTTCTCGTATCCGCTGGTTATCGACACGTCGCGGAAAGCTGGGAACGTCTCCCAAGGTGTTTCCAAGTCGAACTTGCGGAATTCCTGAGCTAACTCGGTTGGTTCGTAGACGATACGCTTCAGTTCTGGATCGAATCGCACCTAAATCATTCAAAGCTCACAATAACGCTGTGGTTGTCCAGTCACTGATCTTCTTGAATATTTATTTATTTTGTACGTGAACAATCACGCAGGGTTAAAACAAAAACAGACAAACAAACAAACAAAAACGACCATATTACTGAATAGGAAAACACAGATGGTGTTAACTAGTACAAACACGAACAACTCGGTAAGCCATTAAGAAGCTTCTTTGAGATACCGGTCAATAAGCCTTTTGTACTGCTTCAGTGAATTTGGCACAACGATTTTCTTAGAAAACTTTAGGAACTCAGAGCCAGCACGATGTGTAAAAAATGCCGATCTAACATTAGTTCTAGCTCTTGGTATTTGTATCTTACTTTGACCACCTCTAGTGCTAGAAGGTGATACAGAATAGAAATCGCGGAGGCGAAGGCCCCATATGCCATTCATCAACTTGTAAATTGCAATTAAATCGTAACGCTTCCGCTATAACGCTATAATTAATCGAATATATCAGAACCTGACCTAGAGTCAGTTTAGGGCTCTGGTCCGGCCCACTCAAGCGAACCCTCTGTTCCTTGGTGAATTCATACTAACATCAGGAGACAAAAACAAGAGTTTGCCATCAAGTGGATACCTGCAGCTATTACAGACTGAAAACCAGCTCTAGTTACCGCAGTAAAACGACGAATTGGTTCCGATCTTTATCATTTTCCCTTACTGCATCCAATTTCAGACGGTGATAGCTATATCCCAGTGATATACCGCTGCTTTAACTGAATGCAAAGCAATTACTAACTCTGCCTTCTTAATGGAATGACTTTTAAAAGATGGGTATTCAAAACGCTGCTAGCTTTTACAAATTCTGCGACATCGGCGGCGTTATGCTCGTCTATCCCGAGTCAAAGACGTCCCTTGTAAGAATTTCATGTGTTGAATGAGTCTTCATTTTATGCAAGGGGTAGAAAAAACAGCAACAATGTCCCAGATTATAGCGAATGACTTCATGGAACTGACCTCGTTGTAGCCAGAAAGTGGGAAGTCTTTGCGGAATGGATGACCTTCGAAACCGTAATCGGTAAGAATCCGGCGAAGATCTGGATGGTTGTTGAACCAGACACCGAACATGTCGTAGACTTCTCGCTCGTACCTAAATGCGACGGTATCGATCCTGCGCTTCTACATCGTCTTGGTGAGGTGCCTTCAGCAAACCATGTCTAGCAGTACGCGGCAGAGTATGTAGTAGAGCTGCTGAGCGTGCTGTGGAGGGAACCACTTAAAAATCAGTGGCTACTATTGAAGGAGACGGTGGTCTGACCTCTACTTGTAAACAATCTTCTTCTCGTCTCTAGAACTGCTGGAGCCGCTTGTGCACAAGAGCCATCAGGTTATCGCCACCCGAACCAACGCCAATACTCGACTTTCAATGGGACAGTGGAGAAAAAGATCCGCTGAAGCTGGCGCATGCACGTTCTTGAACGGTTATGAACGGTCAGGGTAGCAAAGTGATACTACAGTGATACTACAGTACTTCTTTTAGAACAACAATGAAACTGATGCTGCTTGGTATGAAGTCACTCACATCAAGAACATCTTCAGCGAGGTGGTAACGTCTCCCTTCTACATCATCAACAACTTTTCATAAGATACTGAAGCTTCAGCAATTATTTCAAATGAATCATAAATGATGAATAAATCACTTTGGTAACCTCATCGAACACTCGCTACATTGCCCGCCCCAATTTCGCCAAACCTTTATGCTGCTATCGTTCAACCAATGCTCGTGTGTTTATTGGTGTTGGATCAGTGCGGTAGAAAAAAGCAAGGAAGGGCTGCTGGTTACGGTAGTGCATCGCCCCCCCCCCCCCCCAGACAGCAGAAGCTGATGATGGTGAGAAGGACAGAAAAGCCGAAAAAAGGTAAAAAGCAGAAATCTCAGATAACCGACCACATAAAGGATAAATAAAGGACGGCGTTACTCAGTCCCTTTTGGGATGCGCCACGCACTCTACTCCTACGGGAGGCGATTTGAATGCGTATTTGGCCATACAACGACTTGCGGTGGCTAGCCGATGAACAAGTTAGCGCTTTATCCTTCCCAAACAAGACTGGTACCAATTCACCGACCCCGGAGGGATGGAAGGCTTGGTTGACCTGGGCGGGAAATCCGAACCAGGAACCTGGTATCGGGTGCAGGCGACAGTCGGCGCCTCATCCGACTGCGCTACACGCGCCCTTAACCGGCCACATATCGGCAACAAATCTGGTTTTCAAATGGCTCGCGCCCCAGTCGCGCTGGGCTTCTGTTTGCCACGCTGTACCGCGCGCGAGTAGCGTATTCTACTCGCAAAATTTCACGACCCAATAAAGAATACCGTATCAAAAAACCGTCGTTCATTAAATAATTTCTCTGAATGGATGTGTCCTACCAGGAGGTTCTATGTCGCCTCAATACCATATGTTTCATTTACTTGTCTGCAAAGACGGACAGGTATCGGATCAAGAAAAAACGCTGCACAGGACAAAAGTACAGTACAGTCTTCCCAGTACAAGCCAAAATCCACATTACAACGCACCAACTTCAAAAGAAGCAATAAAGCCCATCTAGGTCAGAAGAGCTTAGCCTGGAGCAGAATAATGGCACAACGCAACGACATGACAGAGAACAATAAATTTTCTGAATTTGTGCCATGTTCCCGAAGACAAGCCCTTCCTATGTTGCTGATCCACTTGGCGCCCTGCAGGCTATTGATCAGAGGCAAATTCCACCTGTAGTTTATGAAGGGATTACCTAGTTATAACCAAAAGTGGAACTAAAAGGATCCTTCAGGTTTCACACATTATGCAACGCCACAAAACCATTTCAAAGCGCTTACCAGTCTGCTCCTCTGAATACACTGGTGGCTGACTCTAAAGGCGCTACCTCGTCGGTGTAGGTGCGAATACGACAACGAGCCATGAAGCGCGTGGAGAAAAGGGAGTACACTACCTAAAGAAGCATGAATTGATAACCTTTCAACTTCCTGAAGCGTTTAAGCAACTAAATACTGATTACCTCAAAGCGATTCTTCCTGGTTGGCACATCGACACCGCAGATGAATGTAAGATTTGTGAATTGAGCCGAGTGATTTCCTTTCAGAAACGCCAGAACTGGAACGACACCAGACGGATGGATGAGAAACTCCAGTTCATCGCCGGCGGCAAACTAAAGAAAAATATTTTGCTTGGAGAGAAGCGGGAGTAGATCTGAGCATTATCAATTAAAAAATATGGAGGTAAAAGCAAGCATCTCACCATGCTAATGAGACTACAATCATCTAACAAGGGAGAGAAAGGTAATGAGATAGAACATTGGAAAGGTCAACATATCATCTTTCTTCTTCATCACTTCTTGTTTCCTTCTTGTCCCATTTGTCCACAATCATTAAATCTAGGATAAGATAAGGATAAAGGACGACGTTGCTCAATCCCTTTCGGGATACGCCACGGATTCTACTTCTGCGGGATTTCGTGGAGACAATCTGTACGCGTACATGACTATACGTAGATATTAGGTTGTCCCATAAGTCCCCGCTGTTTTTTCAATGATTCATTGCGGATTTCGCTGGCGGTCTCTTGCATAGCGCTATACAGCTTTCGAAAGAGAATTATTTACTTTATCAGAACATGTATTGCACTTCTTTTTTCATCCTGAATTTTGTCAATGCTTAGGTCGTTAAAGTGAAAAGTGGCCATTTGCTTTTCTCCGCTTAAGTTTGGAATTTTTCGCGCAGTTTTTCATAGCAGTTGGAAGACAATGTTCTGTACTACAAGAATACATGTTGGTGCTATTTGCTCATTTGTTCTTTATTGATTTTTAGGTCATCAAATTGGGACGTCCGACCTTTCCGTCCGAATTTTTACCGATAGCACCTGCTCTGTGGTTATACTTTTTTGCTTGGTGTTATATGTCGTTCGGAATAGGATGTCTTGCTCAATAAGAATTTGTGTTGCGTTTATTGGCTCATGCTGATTTCTGTCGAATATCAACAAAATTCCAAAAGAGAAAAATCACCTTCACCAACAACTCCTACTCATACTTCACTTGTTGATATTCGACAGAAATCAGCATAGGTCAATAAACGCGACACAAATTCTTATTGAGCAAGACATCCTCTTCCAAACGACATATAACACCAAGCAAAAAAGTATAACCACAGAGCAGGTGCTGTCGGTAAAAATTCAAAGGGAAAGGTCGGACGTCCCAATTTCATGGCCTAAAAATCAATAAAGGACAAATGAGCAAATAGCACCAACGTGTATTCTTGTAGTACAGAACATTGTCTTCCAAATGCTATTATAACATGCGCAAAAAAAAATTCCAAACCTAAGCGGAGAGAAGCAAATGCCGCAAATAGCCACTTTTCACTTTAACGACCTAAACATTGACAAAATTCAGGATGAAAAAAGAATTGCAATACATGTTCTGATAATGCAAATCATTCTCTTTCGAAAGCTGTATTGCGCTATACAAAAGACCGGCGGCAAAATCCGCAATGAATCGTTGAAAAAAAACGGCGGGGACTTAAGGACAACCTAATACGTACATACATGCATACATACAATCACTTGCTGTGATGAGCAGATAAACAAGTCAGCGCTTTACCCTTCCTCGACAGGTCTGGTACCAATTCACTGACCCCGGAGGGATGGAAGGCTTAGCAGGTCTACGGGAAGTTCGAACGAAGAACTTTCTATCGCGTACACTGACAGCCAGCACCTCCGACTGCGCTACACGCGCCCCATTAAATCAAAACACAGTTGAAGTAAGGTCGGGCCAGCTTTTGTTATGCCCTTTCTCCAGTGAAATAGGATTTTGCTCCTTATTACTCTTCCATTCTTTCGATAAGTGGGGTAGCACAATAGGAGGGGGGGGGGGCAGCTGTCGTGTGCATCCGATACCCTGCTCCTGGTTAGGATTTCCCGCCCAGGTCAGCCAAGCCTTCCATCCCTCAAGGATAGGTGAATTGGACGCAGACTTGTGTGGGAAGGGTAACGCGTTGACTTGCCTATCGGCTGGCTACCGCAAGTTATCGTATGGACCAAATACACATTCAAATAGTTTTCTCGAGTTATCTCGTAGTAGAATGCGTGGCGCATCACAAGAGGGATTAGCTAACATCATCCTTCATCCTATACTCTACTCTTTCGTTACGATCGCATTCGCAGCGTGTTGTATTATAAATGGATTAGTACGTTCCACAAACGCACGCCATATATAGGTAGACATAGAATGGTCCTACCCCACTTAAACCCCGCTACAATCGATTTAGGCCTATGTTATACTTCGCCGACAACAGCGTCGCCGAAGTATAACATAGGCCTTATCGTTAGTCTCATTCAGTAGACTCTTTACCACAGGAAATCAATTGTCATGAATAGTGCACCCTTGACAAAAACGACTTTTTCTTTACCCCTATTCCTGAGGTCTGAACAGGAGTTTTCGTAGAATCTGCGGGAACTTTGGTTCTTATAGGGAGGTGAGCTAATGCGCGTAAAATTGCTGCCTTTGGTTGGATCCTGCGCGGCGCATTGGAGGGAGCTCCAGAGTGTGCACAACTTTAACAGAGGTTTGGTGGATGGACCACATTCTGGCTTTCTTTGTACGTGCATTGATTGGTTCAGTTCCCTACAAGGACCAAATCCGCACCCACGTTGCTGCAAGGACAACGAGTACTGATGCATAAGCATGGAGTCGCATTCATTGAAGTGAAGCATGAGCGACAAGAAACGATAGACTTCCGTTCCAACCATTGAGAAACTCTTACCTGCACTTGTTGTATGAATTTTGGAAGACAGTCAGCGACGTAGCGGCCAAAGTTCGCTAGTCGTTTCCGCTTCTCCTCGTCAAGTTTCAAGATCGTTGCTGAAATTTCTGAGCTGTATGACAGATCCGGAACTACCTTGCAGAAATTTGGTCACACTTCCGGGACGAAACACTATTGAGGCAGAAGCAGGTATTGTGACGGCTGCGCAACACGAGACTCGACATACGTTTCTTCGGCTTCTCCTCGGCGTGCTTCACTGTAGACGTGGATAACGGTACAGTGGCTGCCCGCTGAAGGCTCCGCGAAAGCGGACGCAGCAATGCCGGCAGCATTACCCTGCAATTTGTTAGCTAGATATGATGAAGGAACAGACTTCTAGGCGATAGGAAACGCGATAAAAGGCAGAATTAGCGCTACCTCCTACAAACGACTATATTCCAAATCGCCGGTTGGAGCTATAAGGTATTACAAGATTAGGGAATCGTCCATAGTCACACCAGAAAGGGTGAGTGATAAGAGTGTGCGACACTATTGTACTTTCACAACTCCACGGGTCGAGGATAGGTGGAAGAAAAATTTTTGGCGCAATGTGGCTCGGGGGGGGGGTCACCCCCC
Source organism: Heligmosomoides polygyrus bakeri (assembly GCA_947359475.1). Taxonomy (NCBI): domain Eukaryota; kingdom Metazoa; phylum Nematoda; class Chromadorea; order Rhabditida; family Heligmosomidae; genus Heligmosomoides; species Heligmosomoides polygyrus. Next base: position 84,238,552 of record OX375869.1, on the reverse strand, counting down.
CCCCCTACACAACGGTTTGTGCCTTTTGAAACCAGAATTTTTTTGCAGCACTGGTGTGTTCTACCCCTACAGTGAACTGAGGTAGGCCATTTCCGATGTAATTTCACACACACGTATCCTTTACTAAGGCGGACAACCACTGAGTAGGGGGTGACCCCCCCCCCCCGAGCCACATTGCGCCAAAATTTTCGCCCAAACTTCGCCTGGGGGTATTTAGGTTGCTGATCACGAATCTGAGATCCGTTTTCAAAATTTCGACCGATTACGGTAGGTTACGGTAGGTACGGGTGACTAAGGCTGCCAAGATCATAATCACTGATTTCGCTCAAACTTCGCCTAGGGGTTATTTGGGGCGCTTATCACGAATCTGACATTCGTTTTTCGTTTTATACTGGAGCGCCCAGCATGGAAGTCAGTTGTCGGTAGTTGATAAACAAGCCTAATTGTCCGTTGCTTAGGTTTTCCTGAAGACTACACCAAAACAATAATCTATTATCAACATTTTCCCTTAGAAGCTGAATAGATGCCGCCACAACTGCTGTGCAAAGGTAAGAAACTTCTTCAGATATTCAGTCTACCACCAGGAATCCATCCTGAGGCGTTCCTTACCTGTAACTACCGTACTCCAGCGTAAAACGAAGAACGGATGTCTGATTCGTGATCAGCACCCCAAATAACCCCCAAGACGAAGTTTGGGCGAAAATTTTTTTCGACCTCTCCTCAACCCATGAAGCTGTGAAAGTACAATAGTGACGAGTGTACTGCTACAAGTGCAGCTATTGTCGGTTAAAGCTGGATCCGATGCTGATTCAGGTAATTCGGATCCTTCATTTTTAATCAAGGGTTCAAGGATCATGTGGATTAAGGCATTTTTGAAAAGCCTGCATGTTAGGACGACACAGATATAGGGCGGTTTTCACCAGACCGGCATTTCAGATGGTTGACGTAGCTCATTTCGACCAGAAATTCAATATCGGAGGCAGGAGGCACCGTCTGGGAAGCGAAACAAACACAAATAGGACGATCTCTTCAACTAGGGAACTCCAGAAAACATCCTCTCGTGGGCATTGTCTTTATAAAATAGCCAACTTTCAATAATCGGCGCAATGTGGCTCGGAGGGGGGGGGGGTCACCCCCCTACTCAGTGGTTGTCCACCTTAGTAAAGGATACGTGTGTGTGAAATTACATCGGAAATGGCCTACCTCAGTTCACTGTAGGGGTAGAACACACCAGTGCTGCAAAAAAATTCCGGTTTCAAAAAGCACAAACCGTTGTGTAGGGGGGTGACCCCCCCCCGAGCCACATTGCGCCCAATAATCTTACTGTAGTTATTAAAGAGACTTGATGTGCCCCCCCCCCCCCCAATAGGATAGGTCCTTGACATCTTATCCAGCATGAGTGTAAGCGGATGCAGAAGCTAAGCACAAAACGAAAAACATGTGGAAACGTCTCGGAGCGTGTTCCAAAATCCTAGCGAGCTCAGACACTCGCAGCGGTGACGACTGCGGGACGTCGCGGTCACCCTCGGAACAAATCAGTGGTGACTCGGCCGTGCCGCAGTCGTCACCGCGCCGTCCCCCGATGGTGACCGGACGCTCCCCCGTTGGTGACCGGAGTTGCCCTTTCTTCGCTCATGTAGCGTTTGTTCATTACATTTAGGCTTGCTTATTGTAATTTGTACACATGTAGGTCATTTATTTTTATTACATATCTTACATAATATTTAGTAATAGTGAACGTATGCAGTATTCGACTCCACAATGAACAAGAAGCATTTCACAACCGGAGAAATCACCGACACAAAAAATCTGGCAGGTAAGACTA